>JAPPVO010000029.1:170139511-170739511 GCA_030407325.1 Camellia japonica
GGTTTAGTGATTTTAGAAAAAAAAATTCAAATCACTTTTTCTCTCCTATACATCAATCAATCATTTTTTCTCTCTCCTCTTTCATTCTCAATTACTTTTTCTCTAACATACATCTGCTCAATTACAACAAAATATCAAATCATCTCAAACTCCCATACTCCAAAACTATTTCCAAAATATACAACCAAACAAACAAACAAAAATTTAAACTCTCTTCAAAAATTTTTTTGAAAATTTATCTTCCAAAACCAAACCAAACACACTAGAGATGATTATAATTTAGATATGACATTTTATCTTATTGATTTTTTAATCTATTTTATTTTTTTATAACTATTTTAACCTATAATTCAAAAAATTGACGTATCAAACGAAGGCTAAATAAATGTAAATATCAACCCTAAAAAGGACTCATAAAATTTATGTTCTTTTTTTTTTTCAAATAAACAAATTTCTGTTTCAAGCTAGCTGTGGGATTCAGTTAGTCCAATGGAATAAATAAATTTCTGTATTAAACAAACAAAAAGTGTCAAAAGTGAAATAATTTTTTGTATTAAAAGTATTTGTTAATATAGAAAGTAATAAATGTTCCAACAATATAGCTAAGACGGATGTTCAGTGCATGCAATTTTTATTTTTTTAAAATGATAAAAGTGGCAAAAGTACTGTCATCCGCCTGCACCCCCTCTCTATCTTTTATCTCTTCCCTCATTTCGTTTTCTCTCTCCCTCTTTTTGTAGGCAACCCTCCATAATTGTTAAAATGATCCTTATAAGTTGTCTTAAAAAATTAAAAAGTGACTATTTTATAAGTTATATTATTTTATTTAAATTATATTACTTTTCTATCACATCACTTCAAATAATTTATATTTTATAAAAAATTAAAAAGTACACTTATTTAGAATATCCCAAACAACCCCTTAGCATTTGACTATGAGCATTCTTAGCAATTTACTTATATTTTATCTTAAAATTAATTTTTTTTACTTAGTTTTAAAATTATTTTTTCATCTACTTTTCTTAATAAATTCTTTATTCTTTCTCTATTCTATTAAAATAATTTTTTAATTATTTTTAAATTTAAATATTTTTTAATAATAATATAATTTAACAATATAATTATTATACGTTTAGAAAAGCATTGAAATTAATAATATAAAATAAAGTCAAAAGTGGAGGCTCAACGGCAACTCCATATTTATTGTTAAAATCAAATAATTACAGTAGATAAAGTGGTTGATTAGCCAAATTAATTGATTGGCTGGCTAGGCAATAAGTTGGCCGACCGACCAATTAATTGGTCGGCCATTCAACATAGACAACTCCTTGTTTGTAGTTGTAGAAGCCAGGAACTGGACATCTGGACGGTCGACTAGCTGGACATCTGGGTGGATGACTGGTGAAGCAAGTTTTGCTTAGATCGAAAATCCGGGTGGACGACCATTACCAGATAAGAGAGAGTTACAGTGACTTCCTACAAATAGAGAGTCACTATAACAAATATTAGTTTAAGGTGACTTTATAAGGAAGCTGGTGGGGTTATAAGTGAGTTCCAACCCCTTAAAATAGGTAAGAGAATGATTTAGGGGGTTTACTGAGGGTGCTTTAAGGGCTAATTTAGAAACATGGCTACAAGTTAAATTTTGATTTTTAATCTATTTTAGATTATATTATCTTTTAATTTATTTTTTTATATATTTTTTTTAAAAAAATAAAAAATTCACTTTTAATCAACTTTTAAAAGCAACCCCAACTTAACACACACAAATTAGAGTGTAAAATTGCAATAAAGCTTGTTTTGACTTAAGGACTGATATTAATAGGTATTTACTCACTCATTAGAGATATTTTTAGTAGATGAGATGCATTTTTATCAAATGTGATATTCAAGTCTTACCGTTACAAGTATAACTTATTTTTCCTTATACATTGACTTAAAGCTCGATTAAAATGAGAAAATCAATTACAAATGACACACGTAAATAGAATTCTTAAAGTAAGGTTCATGACCACGAATGGAATATCACGTTGACGTTGTGGTTGACCGATAATAAAAATTTAAAATGTTTACATAATTCAAAAAATAAAGAATATAAACACTAACAGACAAATACATGATCACAAGATATACCAAACATACGTTACGTAATAATTTATACAATAATGATTCATCCCACTAAAAATACCACCACTAATAGCACTAATGCATTAAAAAAGTAAAAAAAAAAAATACAACTCCAAGACCAAAACATCACATCATTACTGGCGGGACCCACTGCCACCTAATTAGTGGGAGCACTAATTAGTGCTCCCAAGCATTTTTCTAATTTATATTGTGGACATTGTAAAAAATATAACACGTGAGAAATGAAATAATGATAATAAGGAAAAAAATGTTAAAATATATAAGGAAAATTTAAATTGAATAGATATTTAAAAAAATATTTTTAGATTAGTGATAAACTTTGTAGAGTTAAAAATCATAAATATTTTTATAAGTTTGTAATTAAATTTTGAAAAGTGGTCTGATGTGTAATTTCTCCAAATACATATTTACATATTTTTTAAAATGATAATGACAAAGTTGTTAATATATAGAAAACCAGGTGTGTTTGTTAAGGAGGGACTCGGATAGCAGAAGCGGAAAAAACGGAGCAAAAAGCACCACCACCAGTCCCGCGTGCTTCGGCCTAGTTCTGTTTTTGTTTTTGCTTTTTTTAATGTTTTCTGAAGTCCGTTTTTACACCGGCTTCGAGATGACACGTAATGTGAGGAATACGTGGCAGTCAACTAGTGGTTGTGATCTTTTGAGAGGAGTTTAAGAATTGATTCTACGCCACGTCAATTGACTTCCCCCCTTATTTCTCACGTGCTTAACGCTCGTCTCGCGTTCTCACCAAGACCCCAATCTGAATTACCATTCTCACAGAAAAATTGTAGGGACTCCAACAATTTAATCAAATTTTGTTATCAAATATATTTTTTAGGATTTTTAGAATTACTCATTCCCAAATAACTTTTTATTTTAGCTTGGATTAGAAGATCTCGTTTGAATTGAATTTTTTGATAAAATAATTTTGATTTTGATATAATATTTTATTCTATTAATTTTTTAATTTATTTTATATTTTTGTGACTATTTTCATTTGGTAGTCCCATGCTTAAAGAGGACTAAATTATGATAGGTGGTAATTAATTAAATATTAAAAATAAGAAAAATTTAGTTAAAATCACTTTATTGGACCATTGTTTGGTAAAAATGATGGCCAGATTTATTTTTCTTCATAAACCCCGTAAGGAGAAAACACATAATTGAGTAAGGACAAAGTAAAATATATATTTTTTTCCTTTTCTTGAACAATATTACTAAAGTACATGTTGCTATTAAACAGATTAACATGTTATTATTATTTATTGTTTACATCAATTTCAACGGTAATAATTTTTTTAAAAAAGAATTTCATAGTCAACATGAATCCTATTTGATAGATCTTGATAAGAGAATTCTAAAAATATTAATTTTATTAAAAACTGACATTTACATGAAAAGTTATATTATTTTAAAGTTTAATATTTTGATAATAGTGATATTTGTTAGATTTTTTAAGAAAAACTTTTTATACTTGTCCTTAATGTATTAAATTTTATTATGAGTGGGTTTTGACCAAATCTCCCTAAAAATAATACAGTATATTAAAATATTATAATTTATAATTACTAAGAGTTAAAAAAATGTAAGGTGATAAATAAATTACTGAAAATGAATATTAAATGTAATATTCTAATATTTTATTCTTATTAATCTAAAAAACATATCAATTTTATAGGTGGTTAAAATTAAAATTTTAAACAAATTAATACAATATTAATGCTTTATTTTGGATAAAATAATTAATAAAGAGAAAAAAATTGAAATAATTAATAAAAAAATGTCATATCATACACATTAATCAATTAATCAATCACTATATTCAATTACGAAAAAAATTACAAATCATTCTAAATATATAATTTTTTTCATCTTATAAAATAATCAAAAACAAAATCAAAATTAAAATTAAAATAACCATGTTTTCAAACTATAGTGCCAAAAAAATATGATGTCACCGGTGCAGATATGTGACATCACAGACGATGTAGATCGGTGCCGACAAGAGTCATGAAGGTCCAATCCAAGCGACGGAACTGCCGTTCGGGAAGCCAGCCCACTTCGTCGGCCCATAAAATGGCCCATTCTGTGATTAAGACGTTAGCCTTAAAAAAAATAACAATCAATGTGTTTACTTTCAGTTTTTTAAATTTAATTTTTTTGAAATTTAGTTTTTTATTTTTCGTATTTTTTTTTATTTTTAGTGAATATTTTTTAAATTTTAAGGAAGTTTTTTATTTATTTATTTTTTTTTTATATACACCTTACTTAGATGAATCTAAATAGTAAAATATTTGTGAAAAAATATTTTAAAAAATTAATAAATACACAAAAATACGAAAAGTATACAGAATTTTCATATTTGTTTTGTATTTTTTGATATTTAGTGTATTTTTTAAAGTTTTTTTTGCAAATATTATACTTTTTAAGTGTATATATGTTCGGTGTGTCTAAAAAATTTTAAAAAAATTGCTTAATATATTAAAAAAAATCATTGAAAACATTAAAATATGAAAAATAAAAAAATAGAATTTTTTGAAAATTATTTTCTGAAAACCAGAACCAAACAAAGTGAATAAGACTAGGCACAACAAATACATTCAGTGAAAGCAGCAACAAAAGCCAATGTGGTAATGGTGGTTCCCACTGGGTTACTTTAATTAAAAAAAAAAAAGAAAAAATGAAAGAAAGAAAGAAGGCACAGTGAATACGTACAGACATAATATACAAACAAATTAGAGAAGCTTATCAAAGAAGCTTCTATTCTCTAACGTGGGAACCACAGCTCTTGCGCTCTCTCTTTTCAGTTTCGCCTTTGTTGAACAAAGGAAAGAGATGGTTGACAAAATATCAACCAAAGACAACAAGAAAACAGGGGAAAGAGCAGGGCCAAAGTACAAACAAAATACCAAGGCAGCCAACATTCTCAACTATCAAGCCAAACTCACAAACACAGCATACTTCAATAAGCAGTAATGGGTAGTAAGAGCCTACTATAGAAGCAATAGCAACAGTTGCAACATCAATGGGGAACCGACAACAGTAGTAGCCAACAATCAACAAGAGGCAATAGCAGTAGCCAAAAGAAAACAAAAACCTTGGATAGGAGCAGCAGCATCAAAAACAAGATGCTGATATAGATTCTGCAAAAAAATAAATAAATAAATAAACAAATAAATTCAAAACTCATTCATAACATAAAACATATAAAAATGTACAAATATACAATATATATAATAGCATATTGAATGTCAATTATAATTTTCAAAAACTACTTCACAATTCTTCAAGACCCTAATTTTACAACCCAAATCTTCAAAATCTTTGAAACTCCTAATTTTATATCCCATAATCAAAAAATCAAAAACACAATTGCAAACCAAAAATTTTAAGAAAAACTAAGGTCTCGTTTGGCATGTGTTTGTTTTAGTTTAAAAGTCAAAAAGTTATTAAAAAAAATCAAAAAGCCTATAATCTATACCAAAAAGTCAAAGATTCAATTTTCTCTCTATTTTTTGCACATTTTTTTTTTATAAACAAACCAAAAAATATTCCAAACATATTAGTTTTTTTTTTTTACCTCATATTTTATCCAAAAAGTTACTAAAATAGTTTATTCCCAAACGAGACCTAAATCAAAATCAATGACCTAAACCCCTAAACAGAGAAACCAGAAACACAAACCTTCATAGAAACAAAATCAAAAACACAAAAACACAAATTTAAAATTGGAATCAAAATCTTAACAGAAACTAACAGGTAAGTCCACTGACGACGAGATGACTGAATCAAGAGGAGTGACGTAAATTGGAGTTCCGATAATCTTTAGTCCGACGATGGCGAAACGAGAGAGAGAGAGAGAGAGAGAATTTTGCAGAACAGGAGCTCCTCTGGTTCGTAACATATATTACGTCTGTACCTATTGCCTTATTTCTTTATTTTCTTTTCTTTTTCTTTTTTTTAATAATTAAAGTAACCTAGCGTGACCTACCACTGCCACGTTGGCTTTCGCTAAATGTGTTCGCTGTGCCTAGTCTTATTGAAAAAACAAAGCAAAGCAAAAATAAAAAATTATGCATATATCAATCTCTCCCTCTCTCCCTCCCTCCCTCTTGTTCTTTTTTCTATTTCGTATGTGAAGGTTGAAGCCCTAAGGCTTAGTTTAGTTAGGATGAAAATAGTAAAAAGTCAAAGAAAAAGTAAAAAATAAAATTTTGTAAGTTTGTTTAGCATAAAAGTGGTAAAAATTATAAGAAAATTATTTTTGTTGTATAACTCATAATAGCATAGTAACTAAACTTTCACTTTTTTTTTTTTTGTTGCAAAAAACATAGAAAAATACAAGAAAATTTAAATTTGTTATAAAAATAGTTAGTTATAATTAGAAATCCTATTTTTTTACAAAATCTTCATGCTAATCAAATTCATGTGATAAAATACATTTTATTTTTCTTTTCTTTTCTTTTCTTTTACTTTATTTTCTATCATTTTCGCTTTTCATAATTTATTTCTTTATAATCAAACAAAGCCTAAATGATCTAGCAAAAGATCTAAAGAGTCCAGGCTTTTCCAAATACTTGGGCTATCATGATTTTAGGATTTACACTCTACTTTTTTTTTTTTCTCTTTTTTTTTTTTTTTCTCTCTCTTCATCTCACCATTATTTAGTAGTTGATTCAAAAGTTACACTTAGTGAGTTAGTGATTAAGGCTGAATTGTGCAACATTCAGGCTGTTAATTAGGATCTCTTAACTTTACTTGTTTGTCAAACTATATATTTTATGTCTGTTTAATGTCAATTAGGTCGTACATAGTCAGAGCATAAAATAGGCAAAAATACAGAATTTGGAGAGAAAAGAGTTTCCCGCACGTGCATTGACTTTTCTCGGAAAACGGGGCCGATGTTTTAAACCTGTTTGAAAGACAGCAAAGTTATATAAAGGCAAAAAAGGGGCTGGACTAGGGTTCTGAAATTTATTCTAAGAAAAGGGATGCTAGGGTTTTGAAAAGGTGATTTCTCCTCAAGCTTAAAGGACAACTTCCATTGGGGGTTCTTTCTCATCATTTTTTTCTTCCCACTCCTCCATGAGTGGCTAATCTTCTTTTCTAGGGTTTTGATGAAACCCTAGCTATGTAATATGATTTTTCATAAGCTTTGATTGTGAATCGGTTTGAATCAATGTATGGATGATTTAGAAGTTTTTAATCATAGTTCTTTTCATCTCTTTAAGTATTTTACTCTCTGTGATTGTTTAATGCTTTCTATAAATTAGTTTTCTTTGTGTTTGTATTTAAAGTACGAGACGAGTCATACTACGAGAGACAAGTCGTGTTGCTACCATAATTTAGAGCAAACGCCTCATACTACTCGGAATAATTCGTGCTTGTACGTTAAATGCAACAACCCTCTTGATTAATATTTCGAACTTGTAGTTGTGAAATATTGGGTATTTCAAACCGGATTGCAATTATTGGCCATGTTTAATCTCGTTTATATGGTTAGTAGTGAATTCTTTACCCTAGGAGTTTTTCCAAAAATCAATCTCTCAAACCTTTATTTTAATTGTCAATTTAATTTTTCAATTTAATTTTATTCCTATTTAGTCATAAAATATTTCAATCTTTTTAATCAAAATTAATTTAGGAATTTAGTGATTAAATTAGTCTAATTTCACAATTGTCCCTGTGGATCGATACTTGCACTTGCCATTATTCTAAAAGAATTTGGTATAGTTTAGTGTTTTAATTTTGGTGTGTGTAACGACCCATCAAATTTTGGCATCATTGTCGGGGACTTCAGGAGAAATTGAGTAATTTAAAGTTACATTCCTATTTTAATTTTTAGTTTAGGATTTTATATTTTTGTGTTGCTAAGTGTGCAGAGCATTTGAAAGTGGAGCTATCATCGAAGTGCAAGCGGAGCGCAACCGAGCTCTAAAAAAAACAAACCGCAGCACTAAAGTGCTAAAAACGAAGCAACACTCGCAAGCAAAGTACCAAAGTGCTAAAAAGAAAAACAAAACTCAATTGGAGGTTGGAGACAACGTCTACATGTTAAGCACCCGCAAGGCGAGTAAAGTGTTTTCGTTAAATCGCTGTGAGTATTTTTCCCTTTGGTATTTTGCTTTCATAACTTAGTGCACAGAGTCAGAACTTAGTATATGTGTGTGAGTAGTGTATGCATGGGCGCCATCCTTGTTACCCTGAATTGTGGAGTTTGGACCTTGAATTAGAAAGGAATCTTAGGAAACTTAGAGCCTCTGCCTGTGTTCCTAGGCTTGAATATTCATATCCATACTTTGAACCAATAGAGATGGAAAACCCGAATGGCCTAAATGGGCCCAATCGGATCCTTAAGGATTACTTCACACCCACTGCATACACATCACCATCATGCATTCAATTACTTGACACCACTGCTGCTTATTATGGGATTAAGTCCAACACCATACAAATGCTCCCATCATTCCATGGACTAGCTCATGATGATCTTATAAACATTTGAATGAATTTCTGGAAATTTTCTCTACAGTAAGGATCCAGAATTTCACAAATGAGGCTTTAATGTTGCGATTGTTCCCATTCTCATTAAAGGACAAAGCCAAACACTAGCTAAACTCCTTGCTTGTTAATTCTATCACAACTTGGGACCAATTACAACAAAAGTTCCTGAAGAAGTACTTTCCCATTGGTAAGACCAACCAACTTAGGCGAGCCAATACCAATTTTGCTCAAATTAATGGCAAGCAATTTCACGAGACATATGAGAGACTTTGTGACCTTCTCCAACAGTGTCCCCACTACCAAATGCCTGATTGGCAACTTGTTCAGACCTTTTACTATGGCTTAACTGAGTCTCACCGCTAAATGGTGGATTCATCTTGTGGTGGGACATTCATGTCCAAAAATGACGCCGACGCATGGCAATTATTTGAGAACTTAAGTGATAATTCCCTTCACCATGCCTCCGCAGCGTGGTAAGTCCGGCAACCAGTAGTTGGAGCCTCGAAGAGAGGAGGCATTTATGAGATCGGGTAAAACCTAGAGTTAGCCCAACAAGTAGAGGCATTGTCCCACAAAATGGACCAATTATTAGCTGCAAGACATGCCCTACACAACAAGATCAGCTTCAATTTCACGAGGCGTGTGCTATTTATGCGAGCCCTGCTCATGACTTGAGTGAGTGCCCTTCGGAATCACAATTTCCAGAGTTAGTCCAAGAGCATGTGAATGTAGCTCAAGGATTCTCTAACCCGGGTAATAACCCATATTCCAATACATATAATCCGGGATGGAGAAATCACCCTAATTTTTCATGGAGACCTCCTTCACGAGGCACTTCTTACAATCCTCCGCCACCACTAAAGCAGAATTTTAATAATTTTGCCAACCAATCTTTCTACCGGCCACCACAACCTTATCGACCCCCACAACCTTACTGACAACCACAACCTCGGCTTGTTCCTCAAGGTAACTCGGCCTTTAAGACTCAGGTGTTAGAAGTTCTCTCAGAACTTCAGGGGTTAGCACCAGTAGTTCACTCCCATACTTACTCCAGTGCCAAGCTAAAGGCCCAATTGGGTCAAATAGCTAACAACATGAATGGAGAGAGGAGAGAAAATTACCGAGTTAGACTGTGGCCAACCCCAAGGGTTAATATGGGGCAGATGGGTCGGGTGGGAATGGAAAGCACCATGAGCAGGTGCAAGCGATGATTACTTTGAGAAGTGGGAGAGAGTTAGAGCCTCAGCCAGTTGCGTCTAATGCAACTAGGGCTAAGAAGAGTGACCACGGTGGTACACCCAATGAGAGCAAGGGTGGGAGAGAAACACCTAAGGAGAATGACTTAGTCCCTAGCACTTCACATGAGCCTAAGGCATCATATGTACCTAAGGCACCCTTTCCCCAATGCCTTGATACACCGTCCCCTTTTAATAAGAAGGCGGCATCCATGGAAGCGATGATGGAGGTCTTTAAACAGGTAAAAATCAACCTCCCCCTATTGGAGGTGATTAGGCAAGTACCCTCCTATGCTAAATTTTTGAAGGACCTTTGTATGCAAAAGCGTAAATCTAGGACACACGTGTCCTAAAAGGTAATACTCACGGAGAAAGTAAGCTCCATCTTGTTGAATGACACACCCCTAAGCTTAAAGACCCAAGTGCCCAACCATCGCATGCATTATAGGGGACCATTTCATTAATATGGCCTTGTTAGATTTAGGGGCTAGTGTCAATTTGTTGTCGTACTCTGTGTACGAAGAATTTGGGTTTGGCGAGTTAAAGCCCTATCATGACCCGAACCCGCCCCTGTGGGTTAAGGACATAACCGGCCAGTAATCGTGAGATTACTTACGGCTTCAAACCAAACCAAATGTATTTTAATAGAGTTCATGGGGGCCAAACGGAAGCAATTTGAAACTTTGTCCATAGAGCCGTGCTTATATGCACATCATTACATACATATGTTAATAACTCACGACAGAAAGTACAATGACATAAAATTCTGTACAGACAGGATCATTCAAATCTAAGTCAGCCAAACAAAACTATACACAGACGTACTTAAAACTTCGCCAACATAACAGAACAGAAACAAATGACAAAAGGCGAAGGCGGGTCTCGTGAGTGAGACACAAGGGCTGACTTCCCAAAAAATCTTTGTTGTTCCACATTGACTTCATTGAGGCTGGGTTTGGACTTCTCTGGGCTCACCTACAAACACATGAATGAGCGTGAGCGAAAGCCCAGTGAATAATACCAAATAAAGAATATACATTGGAACAATATACATCAAACGACCTTAGGCCCAATTTGCATTTCTAACTAATACATACATATATAGACATATGTAAGTTAAGTAACTGAGGTTCCAACACAGCGTATGGCCTCGGGCCCAATTCATTCATGTCAAAACGGCCTTCGGCCCACATACACTTTCGTACCAAAACGGCCTTCGGCCCACATTTTATCAAACGACCTTCGGCCCACATTTTATCAAACGGCCTTCGGCCCACATTTATATCAAACGGCCTTTGGCCCACATTTTATCAATCGGCCTTCGGCCCACATTTATATCAAACTTGTCCACCATTCAAATTAATGAACTTTACAAAACTTACATAAGAGTAAGCAAATGGGACAATAACATAATTTAGATATTACTCACAGTGATCGGTTGGTTGAATTGCCCTGGAGCTTGACCCTACATATCACATAGCACATATGGGTCACAAATAATTCAATCCGTTCTTTAATTCACATATTCCTCTTTAGGCTTCATTCTTATCCATTTAATTCAATTACAATGCTCAATGTATGCCTAAGAGTGTTTAGAAGTGAAAGGGAACGGAAAACAGAAAACAGAATGCATTTTTAGATTTCCAGAAAATAGGGTCCTCGCTCGAGCGTGGACTTCCCCGCTCGAGCAGACCCTTAAGGCCTGCAAGAGTACTGGTTGCATGAAAAATACGCTCGAGTGTGTAATAGGACGCTCGAGCGGAAGGCCTGTCCAAATAGCTCCCTCACTCGAGCGTGGCCTCCCCCGCTCGAGCGGACACCAAGTCTGCAAAAGTACTGGGAGCACGTTTTTCCCGCTCGAGCGGCCATTACCCCGCTCGAGCGGAAGTCAAAATTCTGGGTTTCCCAGATTGAGTTGTTGAGCTCCCTTCCAACATTCAACCCAACATTTTTTTACATTTTATGGCTCCAATTTCGCATATACTTGTACTAACATGGTATAAACACCAAAACACATCATCATGGAGCTCAATTTCATGAATCAAATACATGCATGTCCCAAATTAATTCAAACTCAACACCAATATGCTCAATTTCAACATTCAAGCCTTACACCCCCATGATTTGTACATGCATGTGGGAGATGCTCATCATTCTCAACTTAATTGGTGGAGAGGTGATCAAAACATGAGCTTCAATTAAAATTGCACATGGATTATACATTTTTATGCTCAAACATGCAATTTCAAGGTACTTTCTTACATGCATGTGCATATAGACTACCAAATCAACAAAACCAACTCAAATTCATCATGATCAATTCATTTTATGTTCCTTATCAACATTCAACTTGAATTCACAAAAATTACAAACTAATATGCACAAATTCACTCACCTAGGAGCCTTAATCTTCCCAATTTATGATTAAATCTTGAGTTAGCCTCAAAATCTCCAAGCCTCAAGACCAAAATTGCCCAATTCTTCTCTCCCTCTCTCTATAACCGGCCCTCTTTCTAACCTTGAGTTCAAATCAGCCAAATGAAGCAAAGAAGAGATAATAGAGGGTGTAGTGCCCTCACACAACAAATTCCACTAATGCCAATATAATAGTAATAAAGTAATTGGGCACCAATTTATTAATTTAATCAATTTAATCTGACCTAAATCAATTTTCAATTAAATTTCACCGTAGACTCTAAAAATTATGCCAATCACAATGGCGTAATCAATTTCGGATTCTGTGGCTGATAAGACCTTCAATTTTATTTCCAAAGCAGATTATTCAAACAGATATTTCTACGGTGAACAGATAAAATTTTAAAATCGCATATATTCACATAATGGCACATAAAATCATGCTAAACACATAATCATACTCAAATTAAGGACCAATTAGCATTCTACGGAACAGGGATATCACAAGCCCACTACTGTTACTCTCCAGTTGGCTGACCGATCCTCAAAGTGCCACGTGGAATGATTGAGGATGTTGTCACAACCCAAACCTGCCCCTATGGGTTTAGCATCGTAACCGGCCAGTAATCCCTAGATTACCGAAGGCCTCTGAACAGATAAGCATATAATAAGGGGCTAGCGGAAGCAAATACAAAAATATAATTGTCCAATGAGCTGTGTTGACTTACATGAGACAGAATAATTTAAAACTTTATTTACATAGCCATAAGTCAACCATACATTATAGTATACCACACACGTTACAGTATTTTTCGTACAGACAACAGATTTAAAATAAGGTCCCATGCATAAACAGAATCAATCAACCCTTGAACCCAAGACACTTCGGGAACCTCCACGTGAGGCACAAAGGCTGGCTGACAACAGGAACACAGTCCCCCACAAAACCTTCAGGCTTGCACTCCAGAATGCTCACCTAATAATATATATATACAAACAGTGAGCTAGAGCCCAGTGAATAACATTAAGGTAAAGGGGTTAGTGAACGAAAATCCGAACATTTTATACGTATAAAACAGATCATAGCATACTCATAGTCATCTCATATCAGAACATAATAATGACATATCCCATAGAACATATCACATATCACATATCACATAACGTCTTCCGACTAGAGTAACCGGTCCCGGACACCGATTAAACAAATATCACCACAATGAAGTGGCTAACGAGATCTCGTAAATGTCATGGACCCGCATTTTCATGCCGTCCCCCATGACTCGGGACTATCTATGGATGCCATAATAGATTTCAAACATGGATCTTCGTTCACAGAAACATATATCATTTCAGAAATCATAACTTGATATATCACATTTGGAACATAATTTCATATGAACGTATCTTTACGATAACGTTACTCACAGTGGTTCCGTAGATGGTCAAGCACTTCTCGGACGTTGACCTACAATCACAAAGGCACATAACACCAACGAATCTCATCATTACTTATTCATATGGCCATTACGGCTTAGCTTACATCACGTTGGTTCATGTTTATTCTTATCAAATGGCTTAGAACACACACACCCTAGCAATCTCTTAGTGTGATTAATACTTGTTACAACGCTCAACTCACACATACATTTGTCGTTCACTAGCTTGTTATATTCTTTTCTTAGTGTGTGTTTCTAGCCCATAACCTCATTACTATAGCTTAATTAAGGCTTAGGAATGCCTAAGATGCAATGAGGTTGTCAAAACATGCCTTGGAACACGTAGGCAAAATTTCAGGATTTTAAGTCCTCGCTCGAGCGAAGCTTTCCTCGCTCGAGCGAGTATGCAGAAATGACACTCCGCTCGAGCGTAGACTTCCTCGCTCGAGCGGTCATGCAAAAATGTGAGTGGTCGCTCGAGCGATCTGTAAATGATGCAAAACTTCTGGGAGCATGAAATTTACGCTCGAGCGAACTCTTGGTCGCTCGAGCAGAGAGCACGACCTCAAGGTGGTCGCTCGAGCGAGCTCTCCTTCGCTCGAGCGAAGATGCAAAATCTGGAATTTCCAGATTGCACCTCCAACTTCAAATTCGACATTCAACCTTACAAAACTCATTTTTCTGGGCCCAAAATGAAGGAAACATATGAAGACTTAAAAATAACATGTTTTAAGAATTAAAACAAGAAATCATGGCCCAAAAACTTGACATTTCTTCAAAACCCAACTTAAAATCCCAATTTGACCCATGAAATCAACATGCAAGAACTTCATCCAATTCAAACCTTCCAAAACATGATCAAACTTGATATTTTGAGGGGAAACAAGATGAATGACCAAAATGTGAGTGAAACTAACACATGCATGGAAGAAATCTTAGATTTCAAACTCAAAACATGGAAATTTATGCATGCATGCATGATTTGCAACTCAACTCTTCTTCTAAGGCTCAATTTACATGTTTAAACTCATAACCTTCATAAATCATGCAAGATAACACTGGAATTCATGAATAAATGGATGAAAATTCTACCTTAAGTCATGTTCTTGCTAAATTCTTGCTTAATCTTGAAGAGTGCATGCAAATCCTTGAATTTCTTCTTCAATTTCTCCCTCTCTCTCTCTAGAATTGCTCTCCCTCTCTCTCTAAAATGTTATCTCAGAATTTCCACTAAGGAAATGAAGAGGTGAGCTCAAAATGAGCTAAAGTGGCTCAAATAACACATATAATGCTATAATACATTAATTGGAACATTAGGCTTGCCAAACGCAACTTAATGAATCGTTTTGAATTAATTTTTGAAAAATGCCATAAGGTTCTAAAAATTCCAATTAACACAATGGTATAATCAATTTCGGGTTTGGATGCCGATAAGGCTTTCAATTTACAGTTTAAACCATTAAGTATGGACAGATGATTCAGCAGTCAACAGATAGGCAACCAATTATGTTACAATTTACCTATAAATCCCATCATCAATCTTAATCACTTAATTAACATCCTTAATTACCGGTAATGAGCTAATTACGGGTAAATTGTAATGTTTATCTTTGATGAGGCATGTTTAAAAGCCTTTGAAACAGTGAGAGTGGCCCTTACTACCTCCCCAATTATGAAATCACCAGATTGGTCGCTTCCCTTTGAAATCATGTGTGATGCCTTAGATTATGCTGTCGGGCTGTGTTGGGCCAAAGGGTCAATAGAGCACCATATGCTATGTATTATGCTAGTCGCACTCTCTCGGATGCACAATTGAATTACACTATAACCGAGAAAGAGTTGCTAGTTGTAGTTTTTGCCTTAGATAAATTCTGATCCTATCTCCTAGATTCCAAGGTCATAATCTTCACTGATCATGCCACTTTGCGGTATTTACTATCAAAGAAAGAGACCAAACCTAGGTTAATCAGATGGATTTTGTTGCTTCAGGAATTTGACCTAAAGATCAGAGATAAGAAATGGTCTAAGAATGTGGTGGCGGATCACCTCTCTCGAGTCCTTGTTGAGTATACTAGGGACCCTCTAACTTTGCATGATTCGTTTTCAGACGAACAATTTCTGGTGGTGTCACGAGCGAGCCCCCCGTAGTTTGCACATATTGTGAATTACTTGGCCATTGGGCAAATTCCTCAAAATTGGTCTAAGCAAGACAAAGACCGATTCTTTTCGCAGGTCAGGTATTATTTTTGGGAGGATCCGGAGTTGTTTAAATATTGCTCCGACCAAGTGATCTGACAGTTTGTGCCGAAGAGTGAGGTGCATAGCATTTTTACATTTTGTCATTCTTCTGCATGTGGCGGTCATTTTAGTGGGCATAAAACGGCCGCCAAGGTTTTACAAAGCGGATTTTATTGGCCCACCATTTTTTAAAATGCCTATCAATTTTGTAGAACTTGTTTGCGCTGTCAACAAATGGGTTTAATATCTCGGCGTGACATGATGCCAATGTCCCCTATTCTTGTAGTAGAGATCTTTGATGTTTGGGGAATTGATTTTATGGGACCTTTCCTGTCGTCATTCGGATTTGAGTATATTCTCTTGGCAGTAGATTATGTGTCTAAATGGGTGGAGGCGATAGCTACCCGAATAAATGATCATAAAGTAGTAATCAAATTTTTGCATGAAAACATCTTTAGTCATTTTGGGTTTCCTAGAGCCATAATAAGTGATTAGGGTACGTATTTTTGTAACCGGTTCTTTGAGTCGGTAGTTAAGAAATACTCTATCAATCATAAAGTTGGTATTCCATACCACCCTCAAACTAGTGGCCAAGTGGAAGTCTTAAATAGAGAGGTGAAACAGATAACAGAGAAAACGGTGAGGCCAGATAGGAAAGATTGGTCAAAATGTTTGATTGATGCATTATGGGCCTACCGTACTACTTATAAGACACTCATTGGGATGTCACCATATTGGGTGGTGTTTGGCAAAGCTTACCATCTCTCCGTTGAACTTGAGCACCGAGCGTTGTGGGCCATAAAGAAGTTTAACTTCGATATGGCTGCGCTTGGGCTCAATCGGAAATCGCAACTCAATGAGTTGGAGAAAATTTGGAATGATGTATATGAGAGTTCGAGAATTTTTAAAACTTGAACTAAGGAATTCCATGACAAGCACATTAATAGAAAATCTTTTGAACTCAGCCAAAAAGTATGGCTTTTTAACTCAAAATTGAGACTATTTCTGGGTAAGCTTAGATCAAGATGGGATGGTCTCTTTGTGGTTGTAAAGGCATTTATTCATGGCGCCGTTGAGGTGCAATATCCAAAGAATGGCCACACTTTCAAAGTGAATGGCCAAAGATTGAAGCCATATATAGAGAGGATTTGGAATGGGGATATAATTGAGTCTATTGCTTTGATGGACCTTTTTTACTATGATTGAGAGATTGATGTCTTGTTCTCTTTTTTTTCCTTTCTATTCTATTCTATTTTTCTTTATTCTTACTGTGCTTTATTTGCGTCTAGAAGACTTTAAATCCTCTAAAGGTGTAACTCCTTTGGTGTTTGTCGTGCCCGAACGACATCTGACGATCTGGTATAGCCACCTAACTGTGTTTGTAGTGAGTTCCTAGGAGACTAACTTAGACGGTGGAAACTAGAGTTCGAATGGTAAAGCTTAGAATGCAAAGGTTTGGGATTTCTGAGACTAAAATCTGGTTTGAATACCCAGGGGTGTAGAGATTGCTTCAAAACCACCCCAGCTTGAACTCTATATGGCAGCCCCATAGGTCGAGTTAACCTTAGGCACCTCGATTCTGGATATCAAATAAACCTAGTCTGTCACCCTGTTGGAGAATAGGGAAAGTTACAAATACAGTTAGGGAGAAAAGTAGTACCCGTGGTTTTCGCGTAAAGATTATACCTTTATTGAACTTTTATTTCTTTTCATAGGTTATTCTTATTTTGATTGTGAAATAAAGGTACAAGTTGGGCTGAGGGTGTTTTCAAAAAAAAAAAAAAATATCACATGTGCAGCACTACCCACTGCACGTGCGGTAAAATTTTCAATCCCAAATTTGAGCCTGCTTTAATTACAGATGCGAGTGTGTGGTGCGACAATAGTGGCGCACATGCTGCTTGATCCTCGCACGTGCAAAATGTCGTTCCCAAAAAAAAAAAAAAATCCCGCACGTGCGGCCAAACCCACCGTACGTGTGGCTATAACTTCATTCCACAAGTTGCATTCTGCTTTAAATATAGGTGTGTAAGGATGGTGCGGCTTGCACGCTGCACATACAGCCTGGGCCCCGCACGTACTGGAAATTTCCTGAATCCAATTCGGCGTCTTCTTTATATGCAAGTGCGAAAAAATAATAATAATAATAATAATTTTTTAAAAACAAATCAGATTTCTTTGTTCAATTTATTTTATTCTATTTATTTTATTTTATTTTCGTTTTTGAAAAAAAAATCAAATCAAATAAAAAAAAATTTCAAATTTCTTTGTTCAACATATTTTATTTATTTTATTTTATTTTCGTTTTTGAAAAAAAAAATTGAATATCTAACCTAGACCCACTTTTCTCACCACCTCTCATATTCTCTCTCTACCTTATCATCTTCTTCCTCCCTTTTTCTTTCACTCAAGCCCCACCACCACTAATATTCTTCATTCTTTTTTCCACCATCACCAACCTTCACCCTCTTTCTTCCTCACCACCATCTCACCGCCAGCGCCCTATTTCCTCTTCGTCTGTCGAATATCCGGCGACCATCATTTTTTCCGTCGAATCTCCTGTTTTTTTCTCTTTTTCTTCACTATTTAAAGGTAAATCCTTCCTTTTTGTTTAAAACTTTATATTTCTTCTTTCAATCTTCCATTGTAGTGAGATTTAGGGATAGTTTTATAGTGATCTATTGTTTATCCTGTAAAAAAAAAAAAAAAAAATTCAACCGTAGAGTTTTGTTTTTGTGGGTGTAGGAGTAGATAAATAGAGTTTTGTTTTTGTTTTTGTTCAAGTCATCATCTATTGTTGATCCTTAAAAATAATATAAAAAAAAATAAAAATTGGGCAGTCAAGAAGACGATTACTGCACGTGCGGCCATCTCCGACGCACGTGCAACCCCCACAAAAAAAAAAAAAAAAAAATCCTGCTTATCTTTTTGTTTGTTTCATAGGTTATTTATTTATTTATTTAGTTGTTTATTTTTCTGTTATTTTATTTATTTTTATTTATTTAGCTTTTTTTGATTGTTTAAGAGAGAAAAAAAAAAAGAAAAAAAAAGGAGTCAAATTTGTGTGTGTGTTATTATTTACCTACCTAGATATGCACCTACAATCTCTAGTAATATTCTCTCATTTCTATTCACTTGGTTTTTGCTTCCATTGAGGACAATGTCATGGTTGCACCACTTTACTTGATTAGATATTCAATTTCTCATCATGTCTTAATATTGCACTGCATTGGCACATAAGTTAATTATTGAGTGGTGTAGTGTGATTGATTGTTGTTGGATAGATGTGAATATATTAATATTTGTGGGTATCATTTCTGAAAACCCTCACGAGACTTCACTCGTCTACTTGGAATAACTTTGTACTTTAAAGGCTTGTTGCATATACTAAATGCAACCGTTTTCCCACAAAAGAGGAAATATTTGTCTAATTTTATTTTATTTTTATTGCTTGCTTGAGGACTAACAAGTTGTAAGTTAGGGGATGTGATTAAGGCCGAATTGTGCAACATTGAGGCTGTTAATTAGGATCTCTTAACTTTACTTGCTTGTCAAATTATATATTTTATGTCTGTTTAATGTTAATCAGGTTGTATATAATCGGAGCATAAAATGGGCAAAAATACAGAATTTAGAGAGAAAAGAGTTTCATGCACGTGCGTTGACTGTCCTACACGTGCGTTGACTTTTCTCGAAAAACGGGCTCGTTGTTTTAAACTTGTTTGAAAGACAGCAAAGTTATATAAAGGCAAGAAAGGGGCTGGATTAGGATTCTGAAATTTATTCTAAGAAAAGGGAGGCTAGGGTTTTGAAAAGGTGATTTCTCCTCAAACTTAAAGGACAACTTCCATTGGGGCTTCTTTCTCATCCTCATCCTCATCCTCTTCCCACTCATCCATGAGTGGCTAGTCTTCTTTTCTAGGGTTTTGATGAAACCCTAGCTATGTAATAGGATTTTTCATAAGCTTTGATTGTGAATCGGTTTGAATCAATGTATGGATGATTTAGAAGTTTTTAATCATTGTTGTTTTCATCTCTTTAAGTATTTTACTCTCTGTGATTGTTTAATACTTTCCATACATTAGTTTTCTTTGTGTTTGTATTCAAAGTACGAGACGAGTCATGCTACGAGAGACGAGTCGTGTTGCTACTATAATTTAGAGCAAACGCCTCATGCTACTCGGGATGATTCATGCTTGCACGTTGAATGCAACAACCCTCTTGATTAATATTTCGAACTTGTAGTTGTGAAATATTGGTATTTCAAGCCGGATTGCAATTATTGGCCATGTTTAATCTTGTTTATATGGTTAGTGGTGAATTCTTTGCCTTAGAATTTTTTCTCAAAAATCAATCTATCAAACCCTAATTTTGATTGTCAATTTAATTTCTCAATTTCATTTAATTCCTGTTTAGTCATAAAATCTCTCAATCTTTTTAATCAAAATTAATTTAAGAATTTAGTGATTAAATTAGTCTAATTTCACAATTGTCCTTGTGGATTGATATGTGGACTTGTTATTATTCTAAAAGAATCAGGTATAGTTTAGTATTTAATTTTAGTGTGGGTAATGATCCATCAATTAGTGATAATGACTAACTATTGAATTGTATTTTTTGAATTAAATGTTAGATGATGATTAAATAAAGAAAGTGTTGGAAAAAATTCAGATCCATTTGAAGGATGTTGGCCATTTGTTGATAACCTATCATTTTTCTCAGTATTGTTTGTGTTTATTAATTTAAGGCATACTAACACTATTTGATGTGAATTTGTCAATTTTTTTTTATACTTTTCATATCCGTTTTAGGTAGACGAATTTTTTTTTTTTTTGATACATCGAAAAAAAAAAAAAAAAAAACCAACCCCAGCATATCAGCAAGTAACAATTTCCTAATTTCAATTGGAGGGTCATTGACAACTAGGATATTTGTAGTTGTTCAACTCCAAATTTTGCTAGAGAATCTACGCAAAGATTGCCTTCTCGAAGCACACGTTGAGCAATGTATTGGTAGCCATTAAAAATTATCTGCACATCTTCCAGCAATCCCCTAAAAAAGTGATTTTCTCCAGGACCCTCTTCAAGCAACTTTACGACCTCTTCGTCATCGGTCTCTATAATCACTTGGTTGAAAGTTTTTTTGAATGATAATGGTGAGTCCGTTGTACACCGCCCACAGCTTTGCCTCAAGACTAGTGCAACTTTCCAATTTCCCATAGTAGCCGTAGATCCAAGAATCTAAAAAGTAGAAAAATAAAAAGAAAATCCAAAAAATAGAGTAAAAATAATCTTTTTTAATTTTAAAAAAAATTAGGCTTGTTTTAGGTAAAAAAATAATAATAAATCAGCCTATTAACTTATTTTGATCACATAACTTCTTTATTTTTTATTGTTCTGTTCATAATAAGTAAAAAAAGTCAAAAAAATGAGTCAAATTCAAAACAAATGTTTAGGTAGCATTTGGTAACATTTACATTTTTTATTTATATTTACAAAAATTTTATAAATTGGTTTTTTTTTATTTTTAGAAAAACATAAGGTCCGTTTGAGAAGATGGTTTGTGACTAAAATAGCTACAAAAGAAAAATAAGCTATTTTAGCCATAACAAACAAAATATCACATCAAACCCATAACCATTACACTCTTCTCTCACAAAAAAGCCAAAAAAGTCAAAAAGTCAAATTTTTTTTCCCAAACCAAGCTTTTTAGCCCATGCTAAAATAGTAAAAAAAACCAAAAAACCAACCCACTTCCCAAACCAACCCATAAATTACAAATGCGTTTTGTTTGAACAAAATATTTGAAATTTTTTAAAAACACAAACTAAAAAATATGTTTTTTCAGGCCTAAAATGTTTATATTTATTTTTTATTATTTATGACAATGGGATCATACATATTATAATTGAAAAAAAATTAATTGGGAAAAAAATTTATTTGAAAAAAAATTAATTAAAAAAAAAATTATTAGTTAAAATTTTAAATTTCTATTTAAAAATTAACGTAAACTCATTTTTTGAGTTTATATTTTTTTCTCAAATTTATAAATTGAAACAACTATTTATAAATCAAAAAAATTATCAAACAATTTTATAACAATTTTTAAAATTTTTATAAATATAAACTAAAAATTAAAAATAAAATGATTACCAAACATAACTTTTTGGTCCGTCATAACCCAGAAGTGATTTATTTTATTTTTTTTAAAATTCACTAAAAAACATAAAAAAAGAAAAAAAAAAAAACAAAATAACAAAAAAAAAAAAAAAAAAAACATTATTCCTAAACAAGCTGCGACCAAATTGAAATACAAGAAAATGCAGGGGCTCACAAAAAAAAAAACTCCAAGACTTTCGACGAAAATTAGGGCTTAGCCCCGAGCCCCCAGATAAATAAGAATATCGTCCTGAGAACGCAAAGAACTCATTGCCGTCACAACCCTAGTCACTGAGCTAGGGTTTCGGAAATCCCAAAATCTTCTCTTTTCAGAATATGCAAATCCTCACCTCTCTCTCTCTGTCTGTGTATATAGATTGTGCCTTCATAATCCCAGATAAGCTGAAACAGAGTGCTTAATCTGATTCATGGGAGGCCAAGAACAAGCTCTGTGGAAGTTTCGCTGATAACGCCTCTTCTCTTATCTAAGAAGGCGTTTACTAGTAGCTTTTCCATACATTTTCTTCACAAAATTTTCATGTTTTTGAAGATAGGTCTGAGAGCATCTCCAATTCTTCTTCTTTTTTCTTTTTCCTCTCATCTTGTTGGTTAAATAACTCTCCATTATTTTTTCTGTTTTTTCATCAAATGTTTTAAAAAAAATTATAAAATTTTCTAAATGATCTAGTTTTACTTTTTTAAACACTGAATAAAAATATGATTATTGAAGGTTTCGTGAAGGATCTCTATTGATTCGTTGAAAATTCATTGTTTTGATAAAATGATGATGAAACTAACAAATGCAAAATCAGCCCCAATTTATTTATTGTTATATCTTGCTAATAATATTAAAATGGAATGTTGATTCATCATCCACAATTTTATCTGTTGGAATGTTAATGTCAATGTTCTTTGTTATTTTCCTAGCATTTTCTTAACTTATATTCTTTGATGGGTTGATTGAAGCCTTTATCGAATTTAATTTTTCATTAATAAATCAAGGCAAAACAATTTTTTTACTAAATTTGGTAGAAGAAACTTTTGGAGATAAGCTATGAATTTTTAAAAGCGATTTGGTGAAAGTGAGGATTAGAGCATTTAAAATTTTCATTAAATACAACTTTTAATTAAATTTGATGAAAAGCTATTGGGGAATTTCATATGAACTCAATTCTTACACGAATTTCTTACTCAAGTTTAAAGGGGGAAAAAAGAGGCAATGCTTCATATCAGTCGAGTAGTAAAAAATTAATTATAAAAAAATAGTAAAACATTTGTAATTTTCATTATTAATATTTATAATATTTTTCACTGTTTTGTAAATATTTTTCATTGACACCATGTATGTATACTTTCTCCCCAAAAAAATTGAAAGATTCGAGATGCTTTTTTATTTTATATTTTATATTGTGGTTGTGAAGGATAAAATGTATACCTGTAAAATTGAAAGGAGAATGTACGGGGAGCAAATATTCCGGCGGGCCCGTACTCCTTTCTTCCAAGCTCTGTTTCTGTCCGATCACCTGAAAGCACAACGGCGGTGAGCTACCCGGTGGTGTGTGGCCGGAAAACCCCTCCGACGCTCAAGTTAGAACCATACACCTGGAAAAATGACTAGAGAGAAGGGAGAGTGTTTGAGTGTAAGTCTTACTTACAAAAATTGTCCATCGCCATGTATGGGGGGCGCAGACATGCCTATATACCCTCTGCGCCCCATATCCACTCCCAGTCATCTCCTGACACGTGGCTCTGCTATCCCATCTGTCAGCGTGAACTTTGCTGATCATCACCTAATCTCAACTGCCAGCCTTCTCTGCTGGAGCTCGGCAGCCGAGCTGCTCTATCCATGGCCGGGCTGTGCTACATACCCAAGCACTTCACTGGCTAAGCTCAAGAGAACCGGGCTAGGTAGCATCTCGGCAAAGCCACGCTTGGGACATCTCGTGCTCACCTGTGGTCGGCCTTCCTGCCGAGCAAACAAGTATCTCGGCTGACTACGCCTTTCCGGGCGCCGGTCAATTAAATTGACTGTGGTCGGCCTTCCTGCCGAGCAGACAGGCACCTCGGCTGACGACGCCTTTCCGGGCACCGTTCAGTCAACCGACTGGCTTTGTCTATGCCATACACGCAGCTCGGTCCAACCGAGCGTTGCCTTAACCGAGCAACTTCTTTCCGGACTGGGCGGTGCATACTTGGCCCAACATCTGCCCGGCCAAGTCCTAGTAGCCCCAATCCTGGGCGGATCGCAGATCATCTCGGCCCAAATGCCATATTTGGCTCCCAACCTGCTCGGTTGTTACCTCGGCCCAATTCCAGATCATAAATCTCCCTCTCAATTGCCCCTTAATTCCGTCCGCGCTAGCGTGACTGGGATTACATTACAAGACCGGGCTAGGCTTTTTGCTCGATGATCCACTTTCTTCGGCAAGGAACTCCAAGGAAGGTGAGCAAGGTCCGCTCCGCGACTTCTCTCTTGGCGAGCAAGATCAGCTCGGCCAAGGAACTGCAAAGAAGGCGAGCTAGGTCCGCTCTGCGACTTCCTTCTTGGCGGACAAGGTGAGCTCGGCCAAGGAACTCCAAAGAAGGCGAGCAAGGTCCGCTCCGCGACTTCCTTCTTGGCGGACAAGGTTAGCTCGGCCAAGGAACTCCAAAGAAGGCGAGCAAGGTCCGCTCCGCGACTTCTTCTTGGCGGACAAGGTTAGCTCGGCCAAGGAACTCCAAAGAAGGCGAGCAAGGTCCGCTCCGCGACTTCCTTCTTGGCGGACAAGATCAGCTCGGCCAAGTAACTCCAAAGAAGGCGAGCAAGGTCTGCTCCGCGACTTCTTTCTTAGCAGACAAGATCAGCTCGGCCAAGGAACTCCAAAGAAGGCGAGCAAGGTCCGCTCCGCGACTTCCTTCTTGGCGGACAAGGTTAGCTCGACCAAGGAACTCCAAAGAAAGCGAGCAAGGTCCGCTCCGCAACTTCCTTCTTGGCGGACAAGATCAGCTCGGCCAAGTAACTCCAAAGAAGGCGAGCAAGGTCCGCTCCGCGACTTCCTTCTTGGCGGACAAGATCAGCTCGGCCAAGGAACTCCAAAGAAGGCGAGCAAGGTCCGCTCCGCGACTTCCTTCTTGGGGACAAGGTTAGCTCGGCCAAGGAACTCCAAAGAAGGCGAGCAAGGTCCGCTCCGCGACTTCCTTCTTGGCGGACAAGATCAGCTCGGCCAAGTAACTCCAAAAAAGGCGAGCAAGGTCCGCTCCGCGACTTCCTTCTTGGCGGACAAGATCAGCTCGGCCAAGGAACTCCAAAGAAGGCGAGCAAGGTCCGCTCCGCGACTTCCTTCTTGGCTGACAAGGTTAGCTCGGCCAAGTAACTCCAAAGAAGGCGAGCAAGGTCCGCTCCGCGACTTCTTTCTTGGCGGACAAGATCAGCTCGGCAAGGGACTCCAAAGAAGGCGAGCAAGGTCCGCTCCGCGACTTCCTTCTTGGCGGACAAGATCAGCCCGGCCAAGGAACTCCAAAGAAGGCGAGCAAGGTCCGCTCCGCGACTTCCTTCTTGGCGGACAAGATCAGCCTGGCCAAGGAACTCCAAAGAAGGCGAGCAAGGTCCGCTCCGCGACTTCTTTCTTGGCGGACAAGATTAGCTCGGCCAAGTAACTCCAAAGAAGGCGAGCAAGGTCCGCTCTGCGACTTCTTTCTTGGCAGACAAGATCAGCTCGGCCAAGGGACTCCAAAGAAGGCGAGCAAGGTCCGCTCCGCGACTTCCTTCTTGGCGGACAAGATCAGCCCGGCCAAGGAACTCCAAAGAAGGCGAGCAAGGTCCGCTCCGCGACTTCCTTCTTGGCGGACAAGATCAGCCTGGCCAATGAACTCCAAAGAAGGCGAGCAAGGTCCGCTCCGCGACTTCTTTCTTGGCGGACAAGATCAGCTCGGCCAAGGAACTCCAAAGAAGGCGAGCAAGGTCCGCTCCGCGACTTCTTCTTGGCGGACAAGATCAGCCCGGCCAATGAACTCCAAAGAAGGCGAGCAAGGTCCGCTCCGCGACTTCTTTCTTGGCGGACAAGATCAGTTCGGCCAAAGAACTCCAAAGAAGGCGAGCAAGGTCCGCTCCGCGACTTCCTCCTAGGCGGACAAGATTAGCTCGGCCAAGGAACTCCAAAGAAGGCGAGCAAGGTCCGCTCCGCGACTTCCTTCTTGGCGGACAAGATCAGCTCGGCCAAGGAACTCCAAAGAAGGCGAGCAAGGTCCGCTCCGCGACTTCTTTCTTGGCGGACAAGATCAGCTCGGCCAAGGGACTCCAAAGAAGGCGAGCAAGGTCCGCTCCGCGACTTCCTTCTTGGTGGACAAGATCAGCCCGGCCAAGGAACTCCAAAGAAGGCGAGCAAGGTCCGCTCCGCAACTTCCTTCTTGGCGGACAAGATCAGCCCGGCCAAGGAACTCCAAAGAAGGCGAGCAAGGTCCGCTCCGCGACTTCCTTCTTGGCGGACAAGATCAGCCCGGCCAAGGAACTCTAAAGAAGGCGAGCAAGGTCCGCTCCGCGACTTCTTTCTTGGCGGACAAGATCAGCCCGGCCAAGAAACTTCAAAGAAGGCGAGCAAGGTCCGCTCCGCGACTTCTTTCTTGGCGGACAAGATCAGTTCGGCCAAAGAACTCCAAAGAATGCGAGCAAGGTCCGCTCCGCGACTTCCTCCTTGGCGGACAAGATTAGCTCGGCCAAGGAATTCATATCTTTCCATCAAAATGATTGTCAATTGCCCCTTAATTCTGTCCGCTAGCGTGACCAGGATTACCTGTTCCGACCGGGATAAACTCTTCCTTGGCCTCAGTCAGCAATAAGTCAACTCTTCAGCCGGAGTAAAACATCTCGGCTGGAGCCTTGCAGTTGAGCAAATCATCAACTCTTCAGCCGGAGTAAGTCATCTCGGCTAGAACCGCGCAGTTGAGCAAACCATCAACTCTTCAGCCGGAGTAAGTCATCTCGGCTGGAACGCGGAGTTGAGCAAACCATCAACTCTTCAGCCGGAGTAAATCATCTCGGCTGGAAACCGCGGAGTTGAGCAAACCATCAACTCTTCAGCCGGAGTAAGTCATCTCGGCGGGAAACCGCGGAGTTGAGCAAACCATCAACTCTTCAGCCGAAGTAAGTCATCTCGGCTGGAACCTCGGAGTTGAGCAAACCATCAACTCTTCAGCCGGAGTAAGTCATCTCGGCTGGAACCTCGGAGTTGAGCAAACCATTAACTCTTCAGCCGGAGTAAGTCATCTCGGCTAGAACCGCGCAGTTGAGCAAATCATCAACTCTTCATCCGGAGTAAATCATCTCGGTTGGACCCTCGGAGTTGAGCAAATCATCAACCCGTCAGCCGGAGTAAATCATCTCGGCTGGAACCTCGAGTTGAACAAATCATCAATCCGTGAGCCGGAGTAAAATATCTTGGCTGGAACAGAAGAGTAGGCCCCTCATCCACTATTATTTCGGACACAACAAAGCTCTTCAGCAAAAGTAATTCTCTTCTATTACATTGACAAAAAGAGTATTTGCATTCAGAGGTGTAGGGAAAACAAGTCATTCCTAAAAAAATTACATAAAGCTGCATTCCATGGCCGAGGTACGCCTTTGCCATCCAAATCTTCTAAGTGGTATGCCCCCTTGCCCGGTTATCTTGTAAGGCCCTTCCCAGTTTGCCCCTAGCTTGCCTTCGCCCGGCGTTAGTGCGTTGCCCATGACCTTCCCTAAAACCCAGTCGCCCACTTGCTCATTGCCACCGGGGTTGTCTCCGCGGTGGACGTTGCTGCATCATCCTCTACTCGGATGTGCTCATTGATGCGCTGCATTAGGTGCCACAGGATGTCTGCTGGCTCATTGTAAGCGAATCCCTCAACCTATGTCCGACCGGGAGACCGCGCTTATATTGGGTGATTGCAGGTTGACCGGGCAATCTAGGATCTCATTGAAGGTATCCCAGTACCTGGAGTTGTACGCCTTGAGAGTGTCGCTCGGTTCCATCCTGACACTGAGAAGGTGGTCAACTTCCTTTGGCGTTTTGGTATTGGTTTTGAAGCGCATCACAAAGGCTTCCGCCAACTGCTGCCACCTTTCTATGCTCCCCTCCGGCGGACTCTCAAACCATTTCAAGCCCAACTCGCCCAAACTTGACGGGAAGATGAGGCACATAAGAGCGTCATTTCGCCTACGTCCGGCCATGACCTGTCGGAAGTGGCTCACATGCATTTACGGATTGGTCTTTCCGTCATAGAGCGTGAACTTTGGCTGGTGGAAGCCCGCGGGAAGCGGTGTTGTTTCTACCTCCAGGGAGAAAGGGGTGGCGCTCAGCCTCGCCAAGTCTGCATCTACAAGGAGTGGCGCCGCTAGGCGGGGTGGAGGCATTCCGACCTCCTCGCTAGCATGAACCCCGTAGGATAGCCGCTGGAACGCCAGCACCCTTTGAGCCTCCCGCCGGCGAGCCCGTTCTTTTAAAATTGCCCGCAAATCCTCTGAACGAGCGGAATAGGAGTACCTCGACGTCGTCACCGGACGTAAGGGCTGGTAAGTGCTATCTTGCGCGCTGGACTTCTCTGCACGCACATCGGAATCACCAACCTTGTAACTTCGGGTAATAGAAATGGACGGAGTATGCCGTTGACTCTGACTGACTGAACGGCGGGGTTGGGTGCGCTCACTGTGGTCTCTCACTCCAGCTACACCCTTCCCTTTGACATGCCGCTTCAGCTCCTCCATCTCCGCAGCCATTCGCCGGATGACGGCGTCTTGGTCCCTTAGCTTGTGTTCCAGACGTCTGGCGTGTGACTCTCTCCGCCGCCGATGGCCGTCTGGACTCCATGAATGACCATAACTTCTTCCGCGCTTATCCCGCGCGTCTCCCGACTGTCCTCCGGGGAATGTCTCCAGGTCCCCCATCGGAGGGATGGTGGGGTGTCCTCTCCGTCTACCTGACTCCGGAGTGACTCCGTCGATGGCGGACAACGGAATCTCGTCGTTATTCGCCATAGAAAGCGATCAGATGAGCTTGGAAGACAAGGTTTTATCTGCAAGTTTCCCACAGACGGCGCCAATTGTACGGGGGGGAAATATTCCGGCGGGCCCGTACTCCTTTCTTCCAAGCTCTGTTTCTGTCCGATCACCTGAAAGCACAACGGCGGTGAGCTACCCGGCGGTGTGTGGCCGGAAAACCCCTCCGACGCTCAAGTTAGAACCACACACCTGGAAAAATGACTAGAGAGAAGGGAGAGTGTTTGAGTGTAAGTCTTACTTACAAAAATTGTCCATCGCCATGTATGGGGGCGCAGACATGCCTATATACCCTCTGCGCCCCATATCCACTCCCAGTCATCTCCTGACACGTGGCTCTGCTATCCCATCTGTCAGCGTGAACTTTGCTGATCATCACCTAATCTCAACTGCCAGCCTTCTCTGCTGGAGCTCGGCAGCCGAGCTGCTCTATCCATGGCCGGGCTGTGCTACATACCCAAGCACTTCACTGGCTAAGCTCAAGAGAACCGGGCTAGGTAGCATCTCGGCAAAGCCACGCTTGGGACATCTCGTGCTCACCTGTGGTCGGCCTTCCTGCCGAGCAAACAAGTATCTCGGCTGACTACGCCTTTCCGGGCGCCGGTCAATTAAATTGACTGTGGTCGGCCTTTCTGCCGAGCAGACAGGCACCTCGGCTGACGACGCCTTTCCGGGCACCGTTCAGTCAACCCGACTGGCTTTGTCTATGCCATACACGCAGCTCGGTCCAACCGAGCGTTGCCTTAACCGAGCAACTTCTTTCCGGACTGGGCGGTGCATACTTGGCCCAACATCTGCCCGGCCCAAGTCCTAGTAGCCCCAATCCTGGGCGGATCGCAGATCATCTCGGCCCAAATGCCATATTTGGCTCCCAACCTGCTCGGTTGTTACCTCGGCCCAATTCCAGATCATAAATCTCCCTCTCAGAGAATAAAGTTGAAAAGCAATGCAAGGAAACGAGGAATTTTTATTGTGTGTAAATGCTCATTTGAAAAAAAATGGCATTTAATAAAATAATTAAGATCTTAATTTCAATTGTGTCGATATAAAAGTTACTTATCCTTCGTTTGGTAATGATTTTTTTAATTAATTTTTTGATTTTTTTGACTTTTTTAGTTTGAGATTTTTTTGTTTGTTTGGTATTCTTGATTGGTTTTTTTTGCTTTTTAGCTTTGGAATAGCGGATTTTTTTTTTTGCCTTTTTGTGATTTTTTAGCTCAGTTTGGTATGATTTATTTCCAGCTTATTTCAGTTTTTAGCTTAATTTAAGTTATTTTGATGTGTTTGATTCAGCTTAACAATACAGCTTATAATTTTTTGTAAGTCAAAAATCAATTTATTCTTTGAATGAGGGAGGAGAAGCTTAATTTATAAGTCAAAAATCAGCTTATGTTCACAACTATAAGCTATAAGCTGTTAGGCTATAAGTTATAATCACTTTCTCACAGCTTTACCAAACGGGGTCTTTGTCTTTTTGTAATTTTTTTTGACTTTTTTTGTAATTATTTAGCCAAACATGATAACCAAACATCACCTTAGAGCATCTCTAATGGTATTTGCTATAATACCATTGCTATTGCTATTGCTATAATTTAGCAATGAATAGTAGTAATTTGTCATATTATAGCAATGGTACACATGCTATTTTGGTAAATCTCAACCAATTTTTTCTCTAAATTTGTATGTATTGTTTAGATATAAATTTTTAGTTTTTTTGTGACCTTTTTTTAACTGTTTGTAATTTTTTTTTTTATATATTTTCATTATACCTGACTAGACAAATATAAAAAATGAAAAAAAATTGAAAAATTAAATATTTTTTGTTCCATTATGTTTATTTATTTTTTTATATTATTGTTCCATCTCTGGTATATTATTGTTCTATTGTGTTTATTTCTTCCATGAGAATTTTGGAGCCAAATTCTGTTTATTTGGATGATGTGGCAAGTTTGGCAATTGTCAAACTTGTTGCCAAATTTGAGAGATGAAATGACATTTGCCAAATTTGACAAGGGTTATAGCAGCCATTGGAGCAACATTTTTTAGAACTCTTGTCAAATTTAACAATGGCAGCTCAAATAACTTACCATTGGAGATACTCTTAGTATCATGTATTTACTATTATATAATTTTCCCTGATATATAGCCAAAAGAGAGAATTGATACCAAAAAAATAAATTTGATGTATTGAATGGCTAGCCTTGGTATCATATTTATACGTTATTAAGACTTGGTTTGAGAATAAGGGTTGAGTTGGGTTGGGTTGGGTTGGGTTGGATTTAAAATTATTTTAGTTATAAAAAGAAAAGGGATATTTACATGCTAGTCTTATTTTCAAGGGTTATTACCCAACAGGTCTTTAATGGAGACTTTTTTACCTATAGGTCCTGAACATTTTTATTTATTCCATTTTTGCCCTCATATCTTTATACTCAAATTTGAACATTTTTGGTCCTTATTACTTTCTCTCTCTCTCTCTCTCTCTCTCTTTTTGCACATTTCTCCACCAACGACCATCGACATTTCTACCGTTGTCGACCACCGCCGCCTCCATTGTCGTCATTGCCGACGACTTCAACTGGCATATTCTTTCACTGTCACCATTGCTTCCACCTCCACCGACGTCTTCGTTTCCACCACCATCGACGTCTTCACCTCCATCTCTACCGTCGTTGCCAACCACTGCCGCCTCCACCTCCACCTCCACCTCCACCTCCACCTCCATAGTTGTTGTCGCCTCCACTTCTAGATCTAGGATCTAGACTCTTTGTCGCGGGGTCTTCTCTCTCTCTCTCTCCTCTTTGTATATTGGGGAAGATCCCAGTGATAAAGCTGTTGAAATCAGTGATAAATTTGTTTAAACTAGTGATAAATCAGTAATAAATTTGTTTAAACTGGAGATAAATCAGTGGTAAATTTATTTAAACTAGTGATAAATTTATTTAAACCAGTAATAAACTAGTGATAAATTTGTTTAAACCAATGATAAATTTGTTTAAACTAGTAATAAATCAGTGATAAATTTGTTTAAACCAATGATAAATTTGCAGTGTTGAGTATAAGGGTAAAAATAAAAAACACTGTTTGATTTTTTTGAGTGGACCTGTTGGGTAATAAGACCTGTCCATAGGATCGGCCATAACTCCCCCAACAGATAAAATAGGTTTTTTTAGCCCAATAAGATAAAATATTACATCCAAGCCATAATTATTACATTATTTATCTTATAAAAAGTCAAAAAAATAAAAAAATAAAAAAGCCTAAAAGCCCAAAAATCAAAAAGCTCAAAAACCAATCCACTTCCCAAATGAACTCTAAAGGATTGCGGATTGAACTTCTTTAGGTTTCGTTTGGCATAAATGTTTGGATTGTGTTGGGGTTATTTTAATCACAAAAAGACAAAATAAGTTTTTTTAATCCAATAAGACAAAATGTTACATCTAAACTATAATCATTTCATTTTTTTCTCTCACAAAAGTCAAAAAAATCAAAAAGTCTATCCCAAACGATACTTTGTAGCCGTAGGTTAAAATAACCAAAAAGTCAAAAAGTCAACTCACATCCCAAACAAAGGCTTAGACCATCTTCAATGGTTATTCAAACGTTTCATCAAATTGAATTTGATAGAAAATTGCTTATTTTTCTGTTCCAACGGTTTCATCAAATAGGTATCAAATCGAAGATTTTCATTTTTTTTAATTTATTTATCAAACTGAGGACCAATGTGTCTTTCATTAAATCACTGTTCATTACCGTTGCTAGACATTCCTTTGAATGTCATCCTGGTTGTCTCCTGGATGATCACCTGAAGGCAAAAATTTGTAAATAAATTACATTGGCCAGTTGCCGGCCCGATTGACCAGTGATTTGATGAAACTCAAAAACCTTCCATTAAAACACTTGATATCAAAAGAAGCTTTTATTCAAACTTGATAAAAAAAATTGATGCGCCATTGGAGATGCTCTTAGAGGTTATTTGAAATGATCTAAATAAGTATGCGAAAAGATCTACAATATAATAGAGAAGTGATGTGATTCAAATAAGAAATGATGTGGCTTAAATAAAATAAAAAAATAAAAAAATGTGTTAAAGTAAGATGCCAAACAACTCCTCATACTCATTTTTTTTTTTGAGAACCTTTTATACTAATTTTTGGGCGAATTACACTAATAGTCCCCAAATTTGGGGCTTGTGTCACTTTAATCCCTGACTTTTCAATTGTGACACATTTGACCCTAAATTTTGAATCTTGTTCCAAATAAGGATAATTGAAGATACCATTGTTCAATTTCAAGGGCAAAGTTGTCAATTTGATAAAATATAAACTAATTTGACAAAAATAAATGTCAAAAAAATATTTTTGATTTTTTTAAAAATAATTTGAATCATTTTTAAAAATAAATTTCAAGGGTAGTCATATTTGATCATCATCCAAACATATAATAAAAATTGGTTTGTTAAACAAATAAATAAATGTGTAAAAATTTATCAATTTTACATAATTTTATCATTGGTAGGTAGAAACAATTTTTAAAAATTTAAAAATATTTTTTTGACATTTATTTTTGTCATATTAGTTTTTATTTTATCAAATTGATAACTTTATCCTTGAAATTGATTAATAGTATATTCAATTGTTCTTATTTGGATAAGATTTAAAATTTAGAATCAAATGTGTCACAATTAAAAAGTCAAGAGTCAAAGTGATACAAACCTTAAACTATAAGGATCTTTAGTGTAACTCGCCCTTAATTTTTAGTGCTAAACTCAGCATTGCAATTTAAAAAAAATTAAAAATAAAAAATTGCAATTCAACCACATGGCTTTCAAATATTATATTGTAATGCAAACAGTGAAAATATCTGAAACATTTATTATTTTGATAAATTTATCAATATGATTATCTAAAAAAATGTTAAAAAGAATTCACTATCAAAATAAGGAACAAAAAAGTTACAAAAAAAAAAAAAAAAAAAACAAAAAACTAATAATTAAATAAGTTCTATTGACTTACGGATAATTATTCCTAAACGGAAATGATTGTAAGTAATATTTTTCAAAAGAAAAACCATGTACGAACGGTAGAATTGGTACACAGATTGGAGAAAATCAAAAAACCCTTTTATACCCTTTTTCGGAAGCGAACGAGCCCAAATTTGGCTGCTGTGGTTCATAACCATGGACTCCAAAAGCGAAAAAATAAAAGAATAAATTCTTTTCATATTTGAAAACATATAATTAATTTTATAATTTTTGATATAATTACATTAACTTTACTTATAATAGGGTTAAAGCGAGTGATGTAAAATAAAGTCTATCGTCGGTAAACATTGAAATAAATAAAGATAAATATATATTTTAACAAAAAAGATGATTATATTATTTTCTCTTATTCATATAACTAACAAAAAATAAAAAGAATCTGAATGTTATATACATTAAAACATAATATATATATAATATATATAATTATATTAGCGAGACTAATTATATTTTTATTAAATTTTGGAAAAGTTAGTGTAATTTACCCATAAATAAAATATAGTAAGAATATCAAAATATTAAAGAGTAAAAACACAATTTCAAAGATAAAAGATACAATTGATTCATACATTCAATTATACAAATAAATCTTGTATTAGAAAAAAATTAAAAAATTCACTCACCATTTTTAAAAAAATATATGGCCTTTATAAAATCTATATAATGAAACATGATGACTTTTGAATTTATCCTACTAAGATATTTAGACAGTTCAGATCTGTTCAAATTATAAAATAACGGCTGTGATATATCTTAGTTTCCTACTTCTTTTTCTCACCTACCCTCCCATGATCCCATAGATAATCCCGTGATCTCACCATCCTCCTTTTCTTTTTATTTTTTTATTTTCCCTCTTCTTTTTTTTTTATATTTCTTCCCTATTTATTTATTTTATTTTCTCTTTTTTGTTCCCTTATTTTTATTATTTTTATTTACACCGTTCAGGCACGGCATACACTAGTACTCCAATAATACACCAACACGCCTTCAGATTCCTCTCTTTCTTTCTCTCTCTCTCTATACAGTATATATATACGTACAAAAATCTGTATCTTTAACCTCTTTACCTAATAATATCTGTCTGTATCTCCGTTGATTGTTGCAAGCAGGTAAGTTTCCATCTCTATCTCATGTTCTTCAATCATATTTATTTTTTCGTAATTTTCTATTCCAACTTGTAATTTGTTGTGGTTCTGAATGATCAATCTGAAAATTGTGATTTTTTTGTGTGTGTATAATTGAGGGTTTTGTGGTTATGATTCCATGCCAAAATTGCTTTTTGTGTTTGTTTTTAATTACCATGTTTTCATGAATTAGTCAATATCTTTAGAACGCTTATAATCATATACACCCATGGATTTGAGATTTGTGGGTATTTATAGATGTTATAAATATGGCTAGATTTCTCAAGTTTGCTACTTTGGATGATTTCAAGAGCAGGGTCATCTTTTGTTTGTTTGGATTTTGTTGTGTTATTATAACCCTGCAAGTAAACAAGGGCAAGCAAGCATAGGAGTTTAAAGTGCATTTTCTTTGGCTGAGTGGATGAGATAAAGGCTGAAATGGAGTACTTGTGTTTTTTAACTATTTCATGTTGTTGCTCTGTAAAATATTCTCACTCATTATGAAAGACGTGAATATCACAAAGAGCTTAACATTCTCTATGGGAGCTTGCATTTTAAGATTAGTATCCAGAGTTTAGTAATGACGTATCGTGTTGCCTTTGAGTCAAACTTGGTTCTAGATCATGACACAATGCAATTATGCAATTGTGTAAATTCTGTGGTTACCAGATGTTATAGGATGAATTTTGTTGTGAAGCTACATACCATCTAGAGATTTGATTCACTGGTTCTAATTTCTCTTAGATTATCAACATTTGTTTGACCACTTTATGATTTTCCATGATCTCTTCTTGGATGTGGCTTCTTTTTGCAAAAATATTGGAGAATTGTGTCAATCAATCAGTGACTTTTATATTCTTCCCTCCTTATTTTACTCAAAAGTTGTTTTAAATTGAATTGGTCTCAGGGATGGCTGTGTTGCACATCTTTTTCTTATATTTGATGTCTTTTTTTAATTTTTTTTTAATTTTTTTTTAATTTTTAATTTTTTGAATAAGCTCCTTGTATTTGATATTTTAATGTAGGAAATATGATTAAGCTCTTCAAAGTGAAGGAAAAGCAGAGGGCTGAAAACGCCAGTGGGCCAACACTCGTTAAGAAACAAAGTGCTGGGGAATTACGCCTTCAAAGAGGTATACCATTGTATATGTATTAAAGATTTTAGCAATATCCAGTGTTGGGAACTATTATCTCAGTCTCTCTCTCTGTGTTTTAAAACTTTTGATAAAGGTATTTCAGATTGTGGACTATGCTTGTGATGAAGAGATTGATTGCCATTAGGCTACTATTTTAACAGTCTTAGGCTACTGGCTACTTGATATTATCATTATTTTCTGAGTCCGCTCTTCACATGTTTTTTTTGCCTATCTGATTGCTGTGTGTGGATATAGCCATCTAATTGGTTGCAAGCATATTTGTCAGTGTCTTACAATTCATGATGCAATACACAATTTGATATGGTTTTACTGATAATTACATATGTACCTCTGTAATGTAACCCAAGTTTATGATATGCTTCACAATAGACAATAAGATACCTAAGATTCACTATGCTTACAATACGTTTTACCTTGTTTTTGTAAGCATTTTTGAGAAAAAATAATAGTAAATATAGATTTATTGCAAAGTAGCAAAGCATCTTTCAAAGTTTAAAGGAGACATGTAGTGTGTGTTCTTTTATTCCTTTAAGAATTGAGAAAACATACCATTTATACTGTTTTGGTACACCCTTCAACCCTTGCAGGTTATTGGGAGCTTGATTTACTGTATTTGGTGCAGATTTTAAAGCTGACTTGAAATTGAACATTATAGGATTTTCAAATCGTTCAATATCAAAGTTAGAACTTTAAATCTGAACATAGTAAAACGCATGTAACATATTGCACAATTGGGGAAAAAACATACTGCCCAATTTGGATGTTCAGAACTTCTGCTACTGTATTTCTTCTTTTAAGTAATCAGTAGAGACACTAAACTCTATTGTATTGTACAGCTGTCTTTGATTGATCAAGGAAATAGAAATAATTTCATATACCAAGAATGTGTATTAGTTGATGCCCATATTTTCAATGTTACATCTTGAGAGACTATGTTTGGCTCTTGCATTGTCATGGAAATGAAGATTTACATCTGTTGACTAACATACTCTTATCCCTATCTTTTTTTCCACCTTTGAAATAAAAACTTCTTAAAGAGTCAAGCATTTATTGCAATCACACTCAAGTAATGTGTATTTACATCTTGAGAGACTATGTTTGGCTCTTACATTGTCATGTAAATGAAAACTTACATCTGTTGACTAACATACTCTTATCCTTATCTTTTTGTCCACCTTTGAAATCCAACTTCTTAAAGAGTCAAACCATTTATTGCATGCGCACTCAAGTAACGTGTATCAGTTTCCAAAACTATTCAGTCACCCGATCAGAAATATTTGATTATATTTATATTTTAAAAGTTGACTTTTTAAAGCAGACAACCATTTTGGGTCATCTAAAAAAAGGACAGAAAAAGGATTGAGGGACTAGCTCTGTTTATTATTTTATAATTTTCAATTAATTATGTGCATCATAATGAATCACAAACTATATGATGTGATTCATGATGTAAACAAAGTATAGAGTTTGATACATGGTATTAAACACGATTTGACTACTATGGCTGCAAGCTGTAAAACAATGCCATTTTTGCTAGTCATATCGACCAAATTTATGTGGTCACAAGTTCAATAGGGTTTTAATTCGGTCAATATTGTTGCTCCGAGACTTTGTGTGTTTGCTATCCAATTTTTAGCAACTTCATTCATCTTTAGAACTAGCTTTTTCTTGTTCCAAAAGTGTTGATGAGAACTTCTAGGCATTTGCCATGTATTTGTTTGTTGTACAAATTTTTTTTGACAAAGCCAAATAATTTCTAATGTGAATGCAGTGGTGCTAAAACCAGTTTTTAATATATGATAAATAAGTAGTTTACCTTATCACTAATGATTCTGTCAGCAGATTTAACTACAAGAGATTCTTGTGTAATATCTTGTAGATATTGGTGAATTGAACCTACCAAAAAGTTGTACCATGGCATTTCCCAATGGCAAGGATGACTTGATGAACTTTGAGGTTACCATTCGACCTGATGAAGGATACTACTTGTAAGTAATCTTCTGCAAATCCCATGTTCTTTTCTTTTTTTTTCCCTTCTCCTTCCTCGAAATTTTCATTAAAGCATTAGGAATTCAACCTACCTTGGGAGGTAATGAAGACGTTTGGGTTGGAGCCCATCCAACAAAAGGGTGAATTGTGGGATGGGGTTTGGATTGGTTAGAAATTCCTGTATAATTGGGCCTAGAAGAATAGAAAAATATATGAAGGAAAGAGCGATGCCTACATTAAATCAATTGATTCATCATGGTAGAGGGGAAAAACGGCACAGAATTACAGCTGTTTTAAATTAAAGGGTTGTTGAGAATGAGTAATCAGGGTTTATATAATCATTTTCCTTGAATTTGGGTTTTAAATTAGCAGTATAGGGTCCAGCGATTAGCCACTCTCAAGTAATAAATTTAGATGGTAACCAACTATAATATATAATTTTTCACGTTAATACCTCCTTTTTCTCTTGTCCAAAACCTAGAATTCTATTAATTCAGCATAGGCTACATGAATGTTATTAGTTTACTGGATAAAATGATAAGTTGGGCAATTAACGCTCCATTCCCCCAATAACAAGACTCATGATCGAGTCTCCTTAAATTACCTATCGAAAAAACAAAAAAAATAACGAGGAAATATTTTAGGGCCTGGTTTATTGATGGGTCTAATTATGGTGGTCTCAGCTCGACTCATCTAATTTTAAGAAAGGCTTAATTTCAATCATTTAGGGGTTGCTTTGAATGCTGGACATACTCTTCTGCGTGATTCTTTCCTTGGGTGACAAAGTTCGCCTTGTTGCTGTGCTAACTCATAAATTTTGTTTTTATTCTACTTCTATGTTTATTTTTTGTTTTCACCTTTTTAATATATTTTGGTTTTTATCATTTGGGTGGAACATTGATTGCTTAACCAGGAACATTGGTTTCTTCTGACAGAGGTGGTACATTCATATTCACTTTCCAAGTTCCAGCGGTGTACCCTCACGAGCCACCAAAGGTCAAGTGCAAGACTAAGGTAAACAGTGGCACGTATTGTTGTTAATGCATTTAGTTTGCAGTTTAAACGGTAATCCCACTTGCAGGTTTATCATCCTAACATCGATTTGGAAGGAAATGTTTGCCTTAACATTCTACGAGAAGACTGGAAACCTGTTCTCAATATAAATACCATAATCTACGGACTATATCATCTCTTCACGGTAACTATATTTTCTTTTGCAAATAGGCCCTCCAACTTTATTGTTTTTACAATTTGTGCATACGACCACTTTTGTGTGAGCAGCAACCTAATTGCGAAGATCCCCTCAATCACGATGCTGCTGCCATATTGAGAGATAACCCGAAGATGTTTGAATCGAACGTGAGAAGGGCAATGTCTGGTGGTTATGTAGGGCAGACCCACTTCCCCCGGTGCATGTAGTAGTAGCTCTACTTGTACATCAAGATTCATTGATCAAAGTTCCAAAAGTTGGAAATTGGTTAGTGCTTTGCTTTTCTGTGTTGTATTGTATTGTTTGGGAACTAAAAATCTTGGAAAGCATACGAGTGTGCTCACTTGGAAGGTGTCTCTGTATTCTGGTGTAACCTGTAATATGATTGTGACTGGTATTCCCTTTTGTTGAATTCAATATGTGAAACAGCAGGACATTGTGGTCTTTTTTTAATATATATATATATATATATATTTCTATGCCTTTAGGCATGGTTTTACAGGCCAATTTTGATTATCTTCTAGTATTATAACTTTGCCAGAACAGCAAAGCAACCACCAAGTTAAGAAAACATTTTCAATATGCAATTTTTTTGGGGGGACTAATTTGTTGGTGGACTAATTTGAGAGAGAGAGAGAGAGGGGTTTTGGAAATTTTAAAGCAGCACCGTTGTATAAAACACCCTGCAAAAAGCCAAGCTAAAAAAGAAACACAACCAAGTTGGATAAGCAAATTTTCTGAACCATTGGAACTATGAGCAGCTTTGTACAAGAGAACACAATGAATAATACATTCAAGCACACCATATACAAATTTTTTGAACAATGGAACCGGAATCGGAAAAATGTGGAGAATAGGAAACCAAGCTAAAAATTTAACTCTATCGACAAACCAATATGTGAATACCATACACACTGAATATATATTACAGTGGCAAAGAAATTAATTTGGAGGACTATCAATGCTGGTTTGACCAGGCTACTTACGAGCGTGATCATTTGGAGCACGTGAATGGGAGGGGCAAACCTCTTAACTATCATAGCCATGTACTTGCCCTGATGTTCTGCAAGTGCTAGCTCTGTTTCGCTCGGTTCTCTGGTTCCATCCCCAGAGAAAACTCCCGCACCATAAGGTGAGCCTCCTCTAATGGAGTCCATTTTAAACATTCCAGCTCCAAAGGTGTAGCCAATTGGAACATAGAGCATGCCGTGGTGGGCTAATTGGGTGATCGCTGTCCAACTGCAACAGATAAATCAAGCATAGATTATGGGTTTTCATTGAAACCTCCCTCCAAGAGAACATTTAGGAGAAGAAAAAAAACAAAAAACATGATCATTAGAAACCCAAAAAAAAAAGGGGACAAACTTGTAACGCATGTATCTATCAGCAATTAGAAATGGAACTCCAGGGATATCTTCTGTAATCCAAGAAAAAGCATAAACCTATGCCAAATAAAGCCCAACTTGTGATAGCTTACTTTAATGTTGTGTTTGGTTGGGGATTTGGAAATGAATTTGAAAAGGAAAAGAGAAAAGGTAGGTGAAATGAGAATAAAATATACTTACATTTTACCTAATTTCACACACTTTTTCGCTATCCATTTCTAAATCACTCTCCAAATCTCTCAACCAAACACAGTATAAATGACACGAATCTTGTGGGGGAATTGGAATGTGATTCCAGGTCTCTATAATTCCACAAATGGATTGGAAGGAGAAAGCGATTCTTGATTACCTACTCCAACTGAAATCACTTTCTCAAAATACATAGGAATCTGATAATCTCACATTGCTCGAAGATGGATCAACAATATTTGTAAGGGGCTATTTGGCATGCACTATAAGTGCATTTATTTGGGTCACATCACATCTATACTTTTCTACACATCTTTTCGTAAAAAATTAAAAACTATATTTATTTTGATAATCACAAATACCCCCTCATTTTTTTTCCACAACCAAACAGGCAAACACCATTGGCACATTAACAATTTTGGTGTTTCCTATATTAGGGAATGCCTAATCTTTAGAACAGTTTGAGAATGACAGTTTATTCTCCTACTTTCTTCATATTTATTAGTTCTTTCACTCTTATTCTTGGATCATCTTCAAATTATTAGCAATCAGGAATACATCATGAGTTATGAATCCTTCAAACTATTCCCAAACCACAACATAGCCCTGGCAACAATGCTAGGATCACCCATTTGATTTTGTGTCTGATTCTATGTTTAGTTTATGCGTTTTAGACTTTAACCTTGGTGATACAAAAACTACAAAAAGGGAAATTGTAGCAGTACAAAAACAGAAATCCAATTTGTGAAAATCCAGAGTCACAAAGCCAAATACATCAAGAATTTAATACATGATGAATTGAATAGTTAAGCTGATCTGATCACCATACACACTAAATCACCAATCTATTTATCAAAAATAAAATTTGATAAATTGACGTAGACTTACATTGTGGTCTCTTGGCCACCTCCTTGTGTACCGGTACTCACAAAGAATCCGGCGGGCACCCCAGCAAGCTTCTGTCCCTCCCACAACTTCCCCGTGGAATCGAAAAAGGCCTTCATTTGGGCAGACATACATCCATACCTCGTCGGAAACCCAAACAACAACCCATCAGCCTCCACCAACTCCTCCACCGATATCACCGGAATCTCACCCCCCTTAGGTGGCACTTTCATTTGTTCTAAAGCCTCCGGGGAAAGGGTTTCCGGGACCCGGTACAAAACCCCTTCAGCCCCATCAATTCCATCAACCCCTTTCTTCATGCTCCTTGCCAAAAATTCCACATGGCCATACATTGAATAGAATACAATGAATATTCTCAACTTGGTCCTTTTCACTGCTGCTTGCAATTGCAAAGCCCCATCTTGGACTGGGGCTTTTGCATTGGAGCTAGGGTTTTGATTTTGAATTGGAACTGAACTATCCCTTATTGGGTGTGGTAAATCATGATCAGGTGCATCCAAAGGTGACCTTTTCTTGCTGGGCACACACCCTCCTCCTTTACCCATAAACTAGGTCACCTATTTCTTGAATTTTTGATCTGTCTCAAAAAAATAAAAATAAAAGAAAATAGTACTGAATTTCACAGAGGCTCTCTTAATTCACAACAATTTGGGTCTCTCTTCCAATGAAGAAAATGGGTTGAAGGGCTCAAAATTGGTCTTGAAAAACCCTGATTTGGGGTGCTGAAGTGGGGTTCCAAAACTTGTTGTCTAGAACAAGGTTGACCACAGCTATAAGGACTACACAAGTATCTGAGAATTTCACATGCAAGCTTTGCAGGCAATAGTGGCCAAAGACTTTGGAGGAGAGAATTATTCACACGTTTGTTTTCAGTTTTTTAAAACAAGAATGTTTTAAGCCTAATAGCTCTATATAGTGTGGGTTTTATTATGATAGTGATATTTGTATCATGTGATTTTTTATTGGTTTTTTTTGACTTTTCATCTTATTAGAGTTTTTGATTTAGAGGGATGTATTATTGTTATTTTTAAAAATATTTTTTTAAAAATTTTATTTTCTTATTTTTCGTATTTTTTTATTTTACTAATTTTTTTAATAAATATTTTAAGTAATTTTTAATTTTTAGAGACACCTAACATAAATATATTAAAAAGTATAATTTTTGTAAAAAAAGTTTAAAAAATTCACTAAATACTAAAAATATAAAAAAAAAAAATTCAGTATATTTTTTATATTTTTGTGTATTTATTAATTTTTTAAAATATTTTTTCATAAATATTTTACTTTTTAGATACATTTAAGTAAGGTGCATCTAAAAAACTAAAAAAAAAAAAAAGCTTGAAATTTTAAAAATATTAACTAGAAACAAAAAAAATACAAAAAATAAAAAAACTCAACTTTCAAAAAACTGAAACAAAGCACACTAATTACTTTGCTCCAAAAAATTGACTCAACTTTTTCAGAATTTTTTATTTTTCATATATATTTTTTAAATTTTTATTCAAAATTTTTAATATTTTATTTTTATTTTATAGATATATCTAACTTAAATATACTTAAAAAATATAATATATATGAAAAAAATCTTTAAAAAATTCATCAAATAAAAAAGATAAAAATAAAATATATTTTTATATTCTTGTATAGTCGTTGAAATTTTTAAATATTTTTTTATAAATATTTTTTATTTTTTAAGTGTATATAAATTATATACATTTAAAAAATAAATAATTTATTTAAAATATTAAAAAGATTTATTAAAAAAAAGAATATGAAAAAAAAAAAAAAAACTAAACTTTTAAAAAATCAATCAAACTAAACAATTGGAATTCACACTTCAACCCTTTGTTAGAGAACTTCTTTTCATGGCGACAGGAGCTACTATTTTATGAAAATGACTTGTGCCACCATGTTGATAAAACCAATGTTTCGGAGGTAGGAATTCTTTTGAGAAATTAAAAAAAAAAAAATTCCAAAGTTTGATTTTGTAATAAAATAAAATTTTAATTTTATTAATTTAAATCTTAATTTTTTTTAAATTTTCAATCTAAACTATTAAATCTATTTTCATTAAGTAAAACTAACGAAAAAATAATATTTTAGTTGAATTCAATGTAGGTGTAAATAAAATATTTAAAATGTTATTTTTTGTTAAGTTTAATAACTAAAATATTATATTTTCCGTTAGTTTTTTAATGTTAGTTTTTTAATAGAAATAGGCAGACAGCATAAAATTAAAAACAAATTAAAAGTTTAAGATTTAAATTGATAAAATTAAAAAGTCAAGATTTATTTTGTTACAAATGACAAATCTTGAGATTTTTATTTATTTATTGTAATTTTACCGAATTGTTTTTGCTCATTCTTTGTTTTTACTCTTTATTTTATTTTATTTTTATTCTGTGCCTGGAATGTAACTTCTAAAAGAAAGATTTTGGAAACAATATTATTTTTTGTGTTTTCTAAGAATGAAAACACAAAAAATAAATAATAATAAAAAAATCCCCTATATTCTTACACCAGCCATGATTTCATTTTTCACATAGAATTTATGAAAGCAAAGCATCTCAAAATACTAGAAACAAGTAAGCTGTTGAATTGCCAATGATGTGCAAAGTAATTCACATGCTAGGACAAATGAATAAAGTGCCAAATTAGCAATTCATGTTTTCAAATACAAAAAATACATTCCTCAAGTAATTGAAGCAGCAAATGAATAGAGAGAGAGCCAATCATGTTTTCAAGCACAAAATACAACAATCTATCTCCATTCTTCTTTTGCTATGAAAATATGATTGTGCACATCAAAAGTTTTTAACAACACAATTCAATCTTACAAGGACAACAACAACCATCATTCTGCAATTACCCGAAAAGCAAAAAGAGATAACACAACACAAGCCTTCTGTGATGTCATTGCACAGATTTTGCCCTCCTAGACTCGCTCCGAGTTGTTAGGGGGGTGGGGGGAACTTGGAGTTCCACTTAAAATACTGGAATAGGAATTCAAAGACTGTTTTTATCACGATTCGTTGAAGGAACCGCTTCTAGATTTTTTCAACTCCCATGGTGGTAAGCAGCCTTTGTAATGGGAATGTAGAAACAATGAAGATATTGATACTCCCTCTCCCTCTGGTGCATTGAAATTGATGACAAGCAACTGAAGGAGCTTCTTAGTCTCTTCTTTTCGCTGTCGTAGCCTTGGAAATTTGAGTCATGCCGGACAGCAGAAGTTTTAAGGACCTCAGGGAGTACGCAGTTGCAGAGTGAACCTAAAGGGAACACCCAAAACAGAAAAGAAAAGAAAAAGGTTAAGATTGATCTCTAACGACCACCAGAACTCAGTTCAAAAAAATAAATAACGCCCACCAGAACCAAGTGAACTTTCTGAACAAGCACACAGGTGTTTGTAGCTTCTTACAGGATCCCTCAACTCTGTTTGGGAATAACTTAAATAAGCAGCTTTTTTGCTAAAAAAAGCGAAAGCAAAAAAAGTCCCGTTTGGGATGACTTCTCCATAAAAAAGCAGATTTTTTTAGCAAATTTGTGACAAAGAAGATTTTTCCCTCAATACTTTTAGAAATTCCACCGTGTCCCTACAAGTGTTCCACAATACTAATATGGAAATTTCTCACCAAAAAACAAGTTTGAAAAGACTCAAAAAAATGATTTTTTTAGCAATTATCAAATGCATAAGCTTTTTTAGATTCTTAAGAAAGCAAAAAAACTACTAAAAATGCAATAGCAAAATAGATTTATGGACATCCCCAAATTTGACATTCAGAACAAGCCTCCGTGCCACTGCCAGACACATTTAGTCAGAAAAATTTGTAGGTGCATGTGCGTGTGTGAAGTGAGCCCACACCACAAGGATGACGAAGAAAAAACTATAAATTCATTCAAATCCAATAGACAAGTTAAGAAGAAATGTGTTAGAAAAGAGGCCAAATACCTATTCTTGCTAGTCGATTTACCCATTTTGGGATCTTGTTTCCCGTCAGCCTGTAGCATATATCCTCACAGAAATGGTTGCAATTCTTCACAACCAAGTGATATCCATCACCATGGTAGTTTGAAGACTGATGCTCCATGAATTCTCTAACCTGGATATGGTTCAAGTATGTTGTTCCCATGAATATTGACTTTCTAAACTTGAAGCCAGGGCATCGCCGAGGTTCAATCTCAAAGACGCCACTTGTTGGATAGTCGTGTGCTCCAAAAGCGTATTCTACTCCGTGAACTGTAACCATGCACATATGGACAATTAGAAAATCTTTGCTTCCGTCTAGTGAATAATGATTTTATATAACATTAAAAAACATAATGCAAACTTTCAATAGCTCATTAGTTGTCCTTCCATAGAAGATGCATTAAGATAAAGAGAGCAATGTTCATGATCAAAGTCGATGAATCAAGATAACGAGAGTAAACTGACCTTCCACGCCTGTGTGGAAGACACCAAGGCCTGCCCAATAGAAATAACTATTGGCGGGTGTCAAGTCATAGACATTAAGATACACATGTGTGGTGGCTGGATCATAGTCTGCAGAATTCACCTTTGGAAACATGCAAAAATGGGATACAGATTTGCCTTGCAAAGGAAGAGGCATGATTGAGTGCAAGCCCTTCTTTGATCCACGTTTCATGTCTAAGGGTGAAACCAGGAATCAGTCAATGCCTAGTTCCAACCTGCATACAGAAACATAAACATCAACACTCTGTAAAAGGACCATTATCAGATGAAAATGCATGAACCTAGTATTTTGAATCAAAATCTTTTAATTGAAGTGACAATATAACCAACTTTTCTAGCAAATAATTTCCATTTGCTTCCCTAACGACATATTATTTAAATACCATAAGAATCCTTACTTGGCGTTCATTTGTCAAGGCCCTTATGGCTTTGAAACAAATGAGGAAAAAAATAAAAAATTAAAGCGCTCAGAAATTTTAATGTGTTTCCTAACTATAGAACAAGTTAAGAACATCAGCAGAAGACAGAACTCTAAGTACCAAGCCTGGTAAGAACTCAGGTATTAATTAATTAACTAGTTTATTTTTACAATTGGTGGAAAGGGAATGGGGGTAGGGAAGGGGAAGATATTCTAAGAGGCTAAGATTTCATAAATTTCTATAAAAAAATGATATTCCAAGAGGCCAATGATTATCAAGCAGAGTAGCAGACACATCAGAAAAAAAAGGCCTAAGATTTCATAAACTTTCAGAAAAAGAAAAAAAAAAAAAAAAAACGATATTCCAAGAGGTCTATGATTATCAAGCAGAGTAGCAGACACATATAGGGGTCATAAACAATACTTTCCTGATCCCTCCCCCATAGCTTGGCCCCTACAATATTTCGAAAGTTTCCTTCTAACTCCTTAACAAGTCTAAATATTTTCAACACGTCACAAAACTCTCAATGGTTTAGGTATGATTCCACCCCGGAAAATACTTAAACCCTTTTCCTTCCTTCCTTCCTTTCTTTCTTTTTTGATAAGTTACCTCTCCCTTTTCCTGTCACCATTCACATGCTTCTACATTTTATTTAGAATTTTACATATACATATATATCTATCTATACTTCTATACTTATATTAAGTGAAGGCCTAAATTAGTTTAGTGGAACTTTCTTCTCTTCATGTCACGTGGCAACTTTATATATGCTAAAATAAAAAAATATTATACACAGCGTAAGCAAGTTTTGAACGCAAGACCATGGGTTTCACTATGAACATACTTATCATTTAAGTAACATATATATTATGATATTAAATTCTTTATTATTTGTTCTTATTATTAGTTATCTGACCCGCTAGTGTATATATATATATTAAGTAATATTGGCACTACATATATTCTAAGTATGTGAAATCAATATTCAACCAAACATTAAAAAGTGCTTGTAAGTAACAGACCTTACAATTTCTGGATGTGCCACTGGAGCAGCCAATTTGTTGCTACCAAAGATCACAAAATTTTAGTTCAAAAAAAGAAAAAGAACAAAAAGATCACACAATTTATCCATTGTAAACCTATTATAATTTTCAATTTAATAATTACATAGTTTTCATAGCTTTCATGATTACATAGTTTTCTTAATTTATCCAATAATTACAAATTTTTCATAGCTTCTGTCTCTGTGAAATGTGTGGAATAGATTCAACAAGTTGTAGTCTCTACACCCAAATCAAAACTTTCTTTTTGCTATAGATGAGATACATTTTACAAAAATATAATAACATTAACTATGGAAATTATACACAGAGTAAAGGAATTTCACATTTTCATATAGATGGAGGAGAAGAGGGAGATAAAGATGGGTATGCTGTTTGGCAGACAAGAAAAACTAGGATCTCGAGAAACAAATGGGAACCAGAACATGATTAGTTTTAGACATTTTCAAATGAAAAATTGTATACGAAAAAAAATAAAAAAAAGTTACCAGACATTCTGAGAAAAGCATATGAGATTCATATGAAAACCCAGAAAGAAAAACCAAACCCATTATTGAAAATTGAAAATCAGGGAAGACCCATTTACCTCTTTCAGAGAAGATACCCATCAGAGCATGAAAGAGTTAAATCTCCACCAAATTGCAGAAGAAAAACCCAACACTCTCATTGGAGAGAGAACACCTTAGAGTGGAATTTATGTGCCTGAAACTTTACAAAGATTGCTCTGGAAAATAGGTAGACTGATGAGAGAGAATACCATATTCCTGTGACTTTAAAGCGCAGTCAAAGACAGAACAGAAAAGATAAATCAAAATGAATAGATCCAAAGTTGGAAATCTCTTGATGTCCAACTTCTTTATATGTGAAAACTATATTTAACTTAAAGGAAAATGAAAAATCCCCCTAATTTTCCTTTCCCTAATCCCTAATTTTCTTTTTTGAAAAACTGTTTTTTTTTTTTTTTTGTTTTCTTTTTTTTTTTTTTTTTTTTTTTACCTAAAGTGGAATTTCGGGGATTCGGGGCTCCCCCATTCGAGCCCCCAATCAATTCCGTAACTTAAAATAGGATAAATTACACACTTTAATTAAAGATTTCTTAAAATTTTAATATTAGTTTCATTTCATTAACAATTTATTAATCCACATCTAAAAAAAAAAAAAACAATTTATTAATCACATAGATATATTATCTAGGTTGGAATAGAATTATTCGAACTGTCCAATCCAAACACATCTGCCTATTAATAAGTTTAGTTTTGAATGATTTTACTTTAATTATATTATTGGGTAGTGAATCATTGATTTAGTTTAAGATTTTGAAAGATATTCTTGTGTTAGTTTATGATTTTATTAAAAAGGTTAGGATTTTGAATGATTTATTTTTGTTGGGAATTGATTTTGTTGTATTTTTAATTTTGTAAGTTTTAATTCATTAATTATTAATGTTGAGTATTTTAGAAAATGGAGAGAAATGGACCGAAATAAATATTTACAAAATGGGAAAAAAAAGCCCAAAAATAAATTTTTAAAGAAAAAAATCAAATCCAATCCAATCCGCAATCCGCTCGCAACTGCCCGCACATCAGTGAACCCTATCCACACAAATTGTAACCCGCACTGCAAGCGGTTACAGGTTCAATTTTTCCCGAACCACACATATACGGCTGGGTCCAAACCGCAAACTGAACCGTCCAAAACTGAACTGCGAGCACCCCTAATATTATCATTTTTTTTACACTTAAATATGTATTTTTTATTGGGAAATTCTACTATACACCTCTTTAAAAGGGGTGTACCATATACCACCCTAATTATGCTATTTTATTATTTAGTTAGAACAAATTTTCTTCTTTGATTGTGATAATATTTTAATTATAACTTATGAGATCTTTGGTTATATAATATATATTTTTTAGTTACGACTTAGAAAGTGTAAAGTTATGTCATTTTTTTTTTCTTCTTTAGTTATAGGATACATATAATACACATCATTTGATGAGCGTCTACCATAGTCTTTCTCTTTTCTATTTATTCGTGTTTTCATACCATTTGTATTAATTTCAATTAAAAAAAAGTTAGTATAATTATATCAAAACTATTTAATTATTTATATTTTTACAAATATCAAGAAAAATTAATTTAATTTACCTATTAAAATAATTATAAATTTTATGAAAATTTAAAGTGTTTATTTAACACAATTTCACCCATTTTTTTATTCTAAACATAATTTCGTTGTTTGTAAGCCTACACTGGTCAATTTCAAATTGTAATTAATTTAATTGTTAAATAATAAATTTTAATTAAAAAATTAATTTTTTTCTTTTTGTTAATGGGAACAAAAGTTTGTTCTTCTTTTACTTTCTTGTTTTATCCGTTTTTTGACTAATAAAATAGTGAGTTGTAAAATTTTATGTTTGGAATCTTGGCTTTATAGAAGCTAATTTTTTGTCATAAAAAAAGTTTTCAATTGGCCAATTAGGAGTTGCCACATAAGCCATGCAGACATGACAAGGAATTTATTTATTTTAAATAATTAAATGATGTCCCTGAATTGTTTGTATGTGCTTGCCATCCATTGGAGGATTGCCATTATTTGAACTTTATCTAGTTTTAATTTATTTTCCAATTTCTTAAATTTTATTTTTCCACATCTGATCATTATTTTATCCTATTAGTGACTACGATCCTACATGCATGATGAGGATGGTGACTCATGTGGGGGTGAATTTCACACTTACGTTAAATATTTAGTTAAAAATTTTATAAATTTTTTAACATTACTCTTTGATATTACTAGTCATATAGGCTTGGCCTAGGATGTGATATGAGATTATGAATTTGATTCTTATAAAAAATAATTTGATATGTTGTTTATTTTTTCTTTTATTATATGATTATATGTACTTATTTAATTTTTCTTAAATGTGAACAATTTCATGCGATCGTTGTTGGCCTTGGTGCATTTTTGGTGTTGGACTTTTTTTTTGTTTGATCAGAAGAAATATGTCATTAGAAAGCCAAACGGCACTTACAAGAGTCCAAATAACCCAAAACTTACACCAAACAAAGTGAAAATAAGGCAATAAGCACCAAGGAAGAAAACTATGAAAAAATTCAGACGTACGTATCGTACTCGTGCTCGTACTGCAAGGCAGAGCCGATCATAAAAGTTCGGCAATAGAGCATGTCCAAAAAAATCATAGATCCCAACCACAATGAGGGTAAGCTTCACAGATCGCACAGATGGACTCTAGAGAAACCAAACAAACCCAAAACCAACACAAACAAAGGAAAAAAACAAAACAGACCCAAACAAACCAAACAAACAAAGCAAAAAAGCAGACCCACACCCAGACAAATCTGGCAGCGGCTTCGACGGATCCGGCGGTTGAGAAGAACGGCGATGAAGAGGCGGTGGAGAAGAAGCGATGCAGGCGGCGAGAGAGGCGGAGAAGAGGCGATGAAGGCTGCGGGGGAGACGGATCCGGTGTCGGCAAAACGAGCTATGGAGAAGACGACGGGGAAGAGGCCACTCCCAGAGTAGATGGCTGTGGGAAGAAAGAAAACACCTCACAAAAGGAGGGAGAGGATGGAAAGCCAAGCTTCCAAGTTATGGGAAAACAAAGTAAGGAAAGAAAGGTGCAAGAGAGGGGTGGGGGAGGGGAGAGGAGGCCGGAGGCCGCCTGAAAACCCCTCCCCCACCGCCGGCAGCCACACACTCTGAAACCCTAGGTGGAGAAAAGTTTAGAGAGAGAAGCTCTCAAACTAGAGAGAGGAGAAAAGTTTTTTTGTGTGTTGGACTTGTGTTAATCAATTTTTGTAATAGAATCTATTTGTTATTTTCCACTTTAGGTTAGAGAGGCTTACTTTCCTAACTTTGGAATAATAATTAGCGCTATAGGTTGTTAGGCGGCTAGAAAGTTACCATGAGTAACTGTTAGCTGTATAATTTGTAAAAGTTCATCACAATTTGACACGTGGCATAGAAAGGGAAATTTGAAGAATTAATACAAGTTGCCAATCAAAGTCAGACATGAGGCAATTCGTATTGGTAATAATGGATTTGCATAGTACTGGAACAATCGAGAGATACAAGATGATATAGCTTAACGGTTACTTATAAAGTTTAAATTCAAAATCATGAGGGAAGCCTAACTGCAAGAGTGGCATAGTGAGACTGATTGTGAGAGAGCATATTCAACAATCATGGGAGAACATTTCGACGGTTGGAAGCCCACTTCGACGGTTATCATTGAAGAGTATAAATAGCAGAGAAGGCTCCAGAATGAGCCTCTAGACTCAAATAAAAAAACCAGTTTATTTACTTCGCTTTTCCTTCCAGTTTTTCCAATTCTTTACATTTCTGCACTTCAATTCCTGTACTGCATTTCATTTCCTAGGAGTAGTTTCAAATAGCTTGTTGCTGTAAACTTCTACAAGGCTGGGTCAGATCATTGTAAGTTTTCATTTTACTTAATGAAATTCAGATTCTGAAATTGTTCTTCACTTGTTGTTATTTACTAAATTCTCCTAAACAAGCCACTAGTAAAAGTTCTCTTTATTGAGGCTGAGGGAACTATAACACAATCGTCTGATAATTGGTTGGCAATTAATATTTTGTAAGGACTAATTGATCTTTACTAGCACGCTTAAAATTACATTATTAACCTTCGAAAGCTAAAAAGCCAACATATATTTTTGGCACACCTAGTGGGACCTTAAAATGGCTAGACGTAGGAGACAAGGAAAAAATGAACGCTTGGAAGAAGGTATAGAGGGAGAGGTAGAGGTACATGATCCAGAGGATAATGTGATAACACATCCTATAGAAGCACCTATCTCATCAGAACCTATGGTTGAACAGACCAACAACTCGGAACATGCACCACATATTCAAAATATTGGACGAGGCCATGAAATTTGACCATCTACTGTTCCGTCTACCCAGCCAATGAATCTGTGGAGAGGCTTGGTAGATGCCATAAGACAGTAGTTAATGTATACAATGGAAAGATGAGTAACATCCTTCATGGATCGAATGAATTCTCATTAACCAACTAGTACAAGGCATATGGAGGAAAATTCAAATGTTCTTCAGCAAAGATTGGCTAAAGATAAACAGCTTATGCAAAGTAGTGGACATACTAATGGTCAGACTAGTAATCAAAATTATGAAAGACCATCACCTATACCTCAGTCATGGTATGAGCCTTTTTCGAGGCCTGTGGTAAATCAAAATATCTCATTACCTAACAGCGAAGCCATACAAATTGGTAGAGCTAAGTCAACACAAGAAAATGGCATAAGAATGTTTCCAAATCCCATGTTTGAAGCCATGCCTGGCACAAGGTAGTTCACTAATCCTCTGTTCGAATTCACACCCAGGGGGTTGAAAGGGTTTCCTGCGGCTAGGAGAGAAACAACACATGTTCCTCCTATTGCAACACCTTTCGCAAGTCCTCTTGTAGGACATGCTCAGAGAGGTCAACCATACCCTCAACAACAGCCAATACCACAGGGACAGCCAGTCCCAAATATACCTCCCTATGGACTAAGAGGACATCAAGCACATGGGTTTCTACCAAACCCTGTGTTTGTTTCTCCAGTAGTAGTCCAACAAGCACAGAATATGGTTCCTAGGAACCAAATTACTGATATTGTCAGAGAAATGTGTGGACCTATGGCTCGGGAGTTCAAACTCTAGTGTATAGGAAGCCATATCCAGAATGGGTGGATAGGGTGCATGAATACCCAAGGGGGTTTAGAATATCAGACTTTGCTCTCTTTTATGGAAATGGAAATCAGTCAACAGTAGAACACATTGCCAGGTTCGCAGACCAATGTGGTGAATTTACCAATAATGATTATATGAAGTTAAGACTCTTTCCAAATTCTTTAACTGAGGCAGCCTTTGTATAGTATATTAACCTTACACCTGGTTCTATCCAAACTTGGCAGCAAATGGAGGAGGTATTTCATGCCCAATTTTCCAAACAGAGCCTGAAGTTTCCGTGACAGATTTGGTAAGGTTGAGCCAAAGGCCTGATGAGAAGGCTGCTCAATTTGTTGCTAGATTCAAAAGAGTACGAAACAAGTGTAGGGTCATTCTACCAGAGCCTGAATTTGTGAGATTGGCTCAAAATGGTTTAGAGTTTAGGCTTCGAAAGAAGTTTGATTCAATTAAGTTTCGAGACTTAGTGGAATTAACTTATAAAGTGTCTAGATATGAATCTTTACTTGAGGAAGAACATGATTGAAGTAATGCATCATATAAAACTTATTATAGGGACCCTAATTATGAAATTGATGCAACAGAGATCATAGGGAAAGAGCCTATGACTTGTGAAGCGTTAATTCATAAGGATACTACAATAGACCAGCAATTTAAAAAGAAAGACCTTCATAGGAAGTATTCTTTTGATTTAACAAAAGCAAATGACAATTTTGATTATTTGCTTGCAACAAATTTCCCAAAGTTACCAAAAGGAGTTAAGATCCCTACCTCAAAAGAACTTGAAGGGAAAATGTACTGTAAATGGCACAATTCTTGGTCTTATTCAACTAAAAACTGTATTATTTTTCGGAATAGGATTCGAGAACAGATTTGAAAGGAGAGTTTAAAGTTCCTAGCCAAAGTAGAGAAAGCTATGGGGATTGACACTTACCCATTCCCAAAGATTGGGGAAGTTACAGTCAATGTTGGCGTGCCAGATTTTCAAAACCTATCCTTGAAGGAATTGGAGGAGGTTAATGCGTAGATGCATGTTGCCAGCTAGACTGCTTTCAAGAAGGATACCAGAAGTTCACCAGCAAATGGACAGAGCTTTGCAGACCAAAAGGATGACTCTAGTGAGGAGGTGCTGGATGATGACTCTCTTGAGACAGCTGTCATGTAAAAGATGTGTCCCAGATGCAGGTTAAGTTACAAATGGTTGAAAGGGCTCCAAATTGATGGGAAACAATATTACAGGGATGTACAGAGACGCCCTAAGTCAACCAATACCTACAACAAGAGGCCACCTAACTGGTCCCAGACAACAGCCATTCTTGGCTTGACCACCAGCCATTGGAATACATTCCAAGGGTAAGAGACCTCTGCATGAGTTCAAACCACCCAATTATTATAGGATGGAAGGCAATTATCCTGAGAGAAGGCCTGAATTGGGCTCAAGTTAGGGAATCAGAGCTAGTAATTAGCCTACAAAGTCAAATTCGAACAAGAGCCAAGGCAATTACCCTAAAATAAGGCCTGAATTAGGCTCAAGACAGGGTGCCAGAGCTAGTGAATGGCCTCAAAAGTTAGCTTTGAAGGTGGTTTCAAAGACTAGGAAAGCAAGTTCGGCAACTGAATTAGTGAGTTCATGGGTACTTGGGGTGCCAGACTGGTTTGTCATGCAGAACAAGCCTAAGGAAATACCTGCACAGAGAAGTGTCTTTGAAGACTAAGGTAGAATGATTAAACCTCCCTTGGTGGCTCCAAATAATTGGGTATTACTCAAGCACCCAAAAACAAAGGAACCAGATATGGTTCCAGTAATCTCTAGGGCTCAAAGAAGAAAGATCTAGCGAAGGTACACCATGTACCAAAAGGATCTAAAGGAAAGCGGTGAGAGTTCTTTATTGGCCTAGTCAAAAGGCCAGATAAAAGAGAAAGAAAATCCAAAATTGGCTCTTCAAAACAAAAGAAGTGTCAACAGAGAGCAGTTGGCTAAGGTTCATACTAAATTGAAAGCCAAGGAAAGATCTAACTTAGTAGGTCTTGAAAAGGCCTTGATGGAAAGCGACAATGAAACAGAAGGAGAAGGTGAACTGGGCTAAAGGAAAAAAATGGTTGAAGATTAGATGTTTGAAACCTTCATGGCTGAACAGACCTTTTTGGTCGAGAAGCCACAGGAGCAGACCACAAGCGAGTTGATTCGAAGGAAGTCACTAGTACTGAGGTACTAGAATGCAGCATGGAGGATGCTTCTAAAATAACTGAACAAGTTAGATTGAAAAAGAAACAAGTGCAGCCAACAGTTCAGTTTGTCTCATTTCTTCCAATGTCAGTAAATATGGTATATATATTGCCACAAGAGTTCCAGGCTGAAGATGGAGACCAAGAAGGTTAGGAAGATGACCCTATTCCAGTTTTTAGTGAAGATTCATAGGTTAGCATGATTCAAGATGAGTCTGAAATGGCTACACCAATGGAGACTGAAGATGAAAGTGAGGAGGTAAGTATTAATCTCTCGTATCCTTTCGAGTATCCTATAACATCTATGATGCAGCTCGTTAAGCCCTTGTATATCAAGGCTTATTTTGATGGGATATAAATGAACAGGGTGTTAGTGGATAATGGGACAACAGTGAACCTGCTTCTGAAGTCCTCATTGAAGAAATTGGAAAAAAGAAATCCCAGATTAATCCCAACCAGCACGACCATTGTTGGCTTCGCTGGGGATAAGTAGATGGCTCAGGGTATTCTGCCCATCAACTTGAGTGTGGGAACCAAGGATTGCATGACAACATTCTCTGTTATAGATAGTAATGCCAAGTATAATGCTTTACTTGGCAGGGATTGGATCCACACCAACAAATGTGTGCCTTCCTCTCTACATTTAGAAGATAATGATGGCCCTATGTGTAGACCCGACTTTCTTCGCGCGCCCCCCTTTCGGAGAGGGCGTGAATTGGTCTTACTATAGTTCGGACTCCTGTCACGGTTCTGAATCTAATCTCACAAAGTGCAATGTGAGACTGATAAACACCAAAGAGTCCAAATCTGGCAAATCGTTTTGAAAAATCGATTTTGAATAAAAAGCGCCAAACATGGAATGCTTTGCCAGATTACAGAGTCGCTACCTAAATGTTTTATTTTTGAAAAATTTAGGAAACCCTGACTCGTGCCAAAGGCTACGTGTCCGTCATCACCAAAGTTGCTTCGGCTCGGGAACTTGGGTACGAGCGGGAAGGTCCTGAAATGAGTACCCCCGCTCGCCCGATCAAAGGATCGGCCTCTACTAATCATGATATGTTGTTTTATAAACCATGTGTTCTGATTCCGGTTATTAGCTAACTTTACTATGTGATGCGCGCAACATACAAGTATAGACTCAATCACGAGAATTGGAACAAAACAACTCATGTTTGTTTTCGAAAATGGTTTGAAAGTGCTACTCGCAAGTAGGCTAAAGCGCGGATTTGCCACCCTCAAGTGGGCTTTAAAACATGATTTTGCCACTTTGCAAAGTGGGCTTAAAATTCACAATCATCGAGTTGTTCCAATTCAGGCAATCAAGCCTTTACCCACAGGCATTCATGCAGTTAAGCATATAAGCAAATAGCCTCATGGCAAGCATGCTATCATGGTAACACTCACACTCATGCAAGGATGCTAAAACATAAAACTCACAGTGTACTCCGAGCCAAAACAAAAGCTAGTTAGAAACAATGGATGATCCTAACTATGTAAGATGCCTAATGCAACACATGCAATAATGCAACTAAATAGGCTTGGCTATCTAAGATGGCATATGAATGCAACGATTGATACACGTATTCAAATATGTATTGAAATACGATGCAGTTTGAATGATACGTCGAGCCCGGTGTATGCAAGACAAATGAATGATGCACGCATGTAAAGCATAAGGTATGCTAATTGAAATATACCCTAAAACTAACCATCGAAAGTGGTTAAGTAAAAGGGAGAAAGAAGTGGGGTTGGAAGACATGCACACACACACGCACCCTTATTACAACAATGTGCCCTCTCGAAGGAGGGTCTGAATAAATAAGCTAACTAGCTACGCTAAGCTAAGCTAACTATTACAAAATAAAACTAATTAACTATGCTAAGCTAATTAATTATTACAAACCAAATGAAATTGAATAACTAGCTAATCTAAGCTAATTAGAATATTACAAAGATGAATTAAATTAGCTAAACACATTAACTAATTAATTATAAAATCGGTAAATTAACTAGCTAAGTAAAGCAGTAAAATGGCCTCGGAGGGAAGGGAGACATGCATGCTCGATTTGCTTTGCCTGAAAATGCATTGCCTTGCCATGAGTTGTCTTTGTTTGCACTCGCGGTGATCTCAGAACATCATGTGAACTTCCAGATTGCATCTGCCCCACCACAGCAACACTTTGGACAATTTTCCTTACAGGTGGCCGGCCGGCCACCTCAACTGGTCGGTAGGCTACCTCAACTGGCTGGCCGGCTAGTGCAAGTGGTCAGTAGGCTGCTGCAAGTGGCCGGCCAGCCACCTCTCTTTCCAGAATTCTGCCTTTGCTGCAACAGAGAGCAACAGAGCCAAGACAATGTATTTGGCAAGAAATGTGTGTACTACCACCCTCCTCATCATGTCTCAAGCTCAAAGGAGTGTGGTACTTGGCTCTCAAGCCACCAATCAAGCATCTCAATGCATGACGGCCAAAGAACCAAGCTTATACAAGCTTAGTGAATGCGCACGTAAGACTCAAAGTGCCTCCACCCCATCATGTATGATCAAGGGTGTTGGCGACCAAGAAATGCGATACGTTTCATCACTTTGAGTATGAAACGTCCCACATCTCTTGTGTTTGGATTAACGTCTGATCCAAACACATGCAATGCAAACAACATGCTTATCTTAGTCATGTTTTACTTGGCTCATTTCTTGTTTACACATTTTAGCTTACCAATTAATCCCTTAACCGGTTAAGTCCGATGTGAAAGTCCTCTAATAAGAGGGGTCAACCAAAAGGGTGGTTTAGGACATGAGAGGGATTATGCCTTTGACTAGGAGGAACCCTCGAAAGAGGGTTGAAGCCATTTGAGCACAAACCCTACCTCATGCTTAAACACAAACTTAAGGCCAAACAACCCTCAAAGCAAATCAAAAATGAAGAAATGAGGGAGGTGGTAGAAATTTCAGTGCTAAAATGGCATGACAAGTAATGCTACAACATGCAAGCAACACATGCACAACATGTTAGGGGCCAAAGCATTGAAACTAGTGAAGGACACAACACTAGAGGCCTGCAATACAAAGCTCAAAAGGGACCAATAGTCCAAAACAGTCCTAAAACACCCTAAATGGAGTTCTAAAACATGCTTGAAATAAGCTAAGAATAGCTATATTAAGAGGCCAAAACAATAGCACATGCTAGGCAATTTAGCACAATTGCACTACAAGCATATAAAGCAAAGCTCATGTGATCAAACCAGCTCAAAATAGAGCTTAATCATGCCAAATTAGTGACCTAAACATGCTGAAACTTAGGCATAAAAGGCAAGAAAAACATGCTCGCATGTTGGCTTACAAACGAGACACAAAGCACAACTCTCAAAAGCAATGAATGAGTGGAATATGTGAGAGTGTAATAGTGATATATGCTCTGAAATTACATGTAAAATGATGCTACATCATACAAACGTCACAAGCAAAGCATGCTAGAGGCTCTAAAACTCAAAGCTAGTTAAGGCACTTGCACTATAGCTATGCAATACATGATCCGTATGACCAAGACTACTCAAAACAGAGTTAAAGCATGACAAAACATGGGCAAAAGCATACTGATATGGAGCTAACACAAGCTAGAATATAGGCTAACTCATTAGGCATGCTAGGTTAGTGAGCAAAATTACACTACAAGTGTAAGAAGCAAACAAGAGGTGCTCCAACCAGCCAAAAACAGAGTTATAACATGTTAAAATAAGGCCAAAAACATGCTTAAACTAGATTACAAAAAGGGAGAAATACATGCTCACTTGGTAGGCCATCAACACATGCAAACAAAACACAAGGAGGGGGGGACCACCCCCTCCCATTTGGGACCTCAAAACTAGGTTTTTGCCACTAAAAATCCCCTGGATTTTAGTGGTTAAAAGGCCAAGAAAAGGTTGTTTCAAAAGCTTTGAGAGATGGCTCAAAAGGCTTTACAAGCCAAGGAGCAAAAGAAGGGGGAAACACCCCCTAACCAAACAAGACTTAAACCACCACTTTTAAAACTTAAAATCAGAGTTTTTTATGGTTGAAAAACCAGGTCAAAATAGCACAAAGAGATGGCCAAGCACTTAACCAAAACAAAGCTTAAAGGGACAAGGGCTTACCCTTGAAGCACATCAGCAAACTAGCCCAAATTCTGAGCTAAAACCAAGCTTTAGACATCAAATAGGACCTCCCAGGACCTCAGCTCCAACGTGGTGGTGTTTGGCCTAGGGTCTCTTTGCAAGAGTGTAGGAAATTCTCACTTCTAAGCACAATATAGGAAGAGAGAGAGATTTCTAGAGAGAGAGGCTAAAATTTTGCTCACAAAATTATAGAGAGAGAGAGGGAGAGAGAGAGAGAGAGATTTTAGAGAGAGAAGCTCCCAAACTTGCTAATCCTCCCAAAATGATACATATGGCCTTCATATGTAGCAAAAATGAGTCTTGGTCGAAATATCTGATTACAGGACAACTAGAGCTTGTGAAAACAGCTGGAGGGAAAATATCTGCAAATTCTGAGCTTTTTGGACATTTGTGGCTGACCGGCCACTTGTGGTGGCCGACCGAATACTTTTTTGGCCGACAAGAATCCCTTCTGGCCGGCACATGGCCGGCAAGCTCCATTTGTGGCTGGCACACTCCCCCAATGGCTAACAGCAAAAACTGGTTCCTGTCCCCGATTTTAAGAAAGCATAACTCCTTCATCTGGACTCCTTTTTAGGTTATTCTTGTGTCTAAATTGAAGCCCCGTAAGTAATATTTCCAATGGTGGTAGCCTCACATCAAAATTCAAAGTGTGCAAAAATTTATGCTCCTTTTAGTGAAGACTGCTCATTTCCAACTCAATCGGATTGATGCCCAACTTCAACCAACCATATCTCCCTCATCTGGCCTCGGCTTTAGGAGATTCTTTAGTGAAAAATGAAGCCCCAGAAGTCCACTTTCCAACGGTGGTGACCTCATAGCTGAAATCCAAGTGTACAAATGGATAGGCTCGATTTAGCAAGGGCCGCTCGACTCTCCCTTAACAATTCATGTCCATCTTTTTCCCCAACTGGGTTTTCTCCCTCTCCTCCAATTTTCTTTAACTCCAAACCCCTAAACAAGATGTTTTAAAGATTTTTTCATGAGCTCACCTCTCTTTCATTCATTTCCACTTTGTCCTTGCTCAGTTTACCAAAAAGCGCAACATTTAACAAAATGCGAGCCTCGGAACATCGTAGAAGCATTTTCAAAAATGTTTTGAAAGAGAGGATTTTAAGGTCTAAAATCTTTTTGGTCCAAAAATGGGGTGTGAGGTTTGGATTTGACACTCTCCTTGCCAAAGAAATCAAACCTTTGCATAGCATAGCCTACACCATTAAGTAAGCAGTCAGTAGTGCCCAAGTCTTAAGGGCGGTCAAAAATGGGGTGTCTACACTATGAAATAGAGAGATAGAGGAGATCAATGTAGACCCTTAACCCTTTATCACTTGTGTTGACTTTGTAGAGGCCAAGTTGTATACTGAAGGAGTGACACCACTTAGTATATTGAGAAAACCTGATGGATCAGCCGAAGTGATGGCTGATAAGGAAGTAGCACACCTGAAGCACTTAGTGCAGGAGAGTACTAATGAAGAATTCGTCATCAAAGATGACAATGATGCCTGGTTGTAGGCAAGAAGATGAGACCCAAGAAGCTAGACCCTTGGCTTTAGTAAAGTTTTCAATATTGGACATAAAATCAATAGTCCAGAAGGTTCAGGAACAAGCGAGGGAAGCCATTGTAGTTGGCTGTAAGTAGGAGCAACAAGAAGTTAGGCCTTTGACCCTTGATAAGTATTGTGCATTAGACATCGAAACAAAAGTCCAGAAAATACAAGAAGAAGAAGCCTTATGGACAGATTTTGTCTATAAGAAAGAAGGCAAAGATGTTGAACCAAAGAAAGTGGGGGCAGAACAAAGCAAATAAGTTGCTTTGAAGGCAGACGAAGTTAAAAGAGAAGCATTAGTAAGTGCTGAAGTACAAGACCCCTTGGAAGAAGTTAATTTAGGGGAAAGTTCTGCACAACAACCCATTTATATCAGTGCTTGGTTGAGTTCTCTTGACAGGAACCAGTTATTGGTAGTCTTAAAGAAATATAAGGATTGTTTTACGTGGTCTTATAATGAACTGCTAGGATTGGATAGGTCATTAGTAGAACATAGGTTCTCTATGAAGCCTAACTTCAAACCACACAAACACAAACCAAGACGGATGAGCCTTGAAGTGGTTCAGAAAGTGAAGGAGGAAATTCTTAGACTCCTTAAAGCAGGCTTCATTAGAACAACTAAGTATATTGAATGGTTGTCAAACATTGTGCCTATAGTTAAAAAGAATGGCAAGATGATGGTATGCATCGATTTTAGAAATCTGAATTTGGCAACTCCAAAAGATGAATACCCCATGCCTATAGTAGATCTATTAGTAGACAGTTCAGCAGGGCACATGATTTTGTCTATGATGGATGGGCATTCTGGTTACAACCAGATTTGCATTGCAGAGGAGGATGTCCACAAGACAGTATTCAGGTGTCCTGGGAATATTGGCACTTTCGAATGGGTAAAAATGCCATTTGATCTAAAGAATGCTGGGGCAACATATCAGAGGGCAATGAATACTATCTTTCATGGTCTTATTGGAGGATGCCTAGAGTGTTACATTGATGATATTGTTGTAAAATCCCAGTCCATGGAGGAGCACTTGGTTCACTTGGAAGCAGCTTTCGAAAGAATGAGAAAGTTCAAGTTAAAACTTAATCCTCTCAAATGTGCTTTTAGTGTATCTGCTGGAAACTTCTTGGAGTATGTAGTACACAAGAAGAGAATACAGATTGATCATAATAAAGCCAAAGCCATCATTGAGGCCAAGCCTCCATCAAGTAAGAAAGAAGTATAAAAGTTCCTTGGTCAGGTTAATTTTCTTCGAAGATTTATTTCTAATACTGCAGAGAAAACTAAAGTATTTTCTTCTTTATTAAAGTTAAAAGATGAAGAGGAGTTTGTGTGGACAGTAGAGCATCAAACTGCTTTCAAACGAATTAAAGCCTACTTGGCCAAGCCTCCAGTGCTGATGCCACCAAAGAACGGCAAGCCTTTGAAGTTATACATTATTGCAATAGAAGATTCATTGGGAGTTTTCCTATCCCAGGACAATGAAGACGGCAAGGAGCAAGCAGTTTATTACCTTAGTAGGTTTTTAAATTCTTATGAATGTAAATACTCAGCTATAGAAAAGCTGTGCCTTGCATTGTACTTTGCAGCAATGAAATTAAGATATTATCTTTTGTCTACTGTTGTCTCGGTAATTGCAACGACAGACTTGGTTAAATAAATGTTATCTAGACCAATGTTGAGAGGAAGAATTGGCAAATGGATATTAGCTTTGTTAGAGTTTCATCTAGAATATGTCCCTCAAAAGACAGTAAAATGATAAGTTTTGGCTAATTTCTTGGCAGATCATTCATGTCCAACGGAAACCCAAGAGATAATGGATCTTGGTATGATCAATGTTGAGCCATGGCAGATATGGTTTGATGGATCAAAAGCTAATGGTTTGATTGGAATTGGTGTTATAATCAAATCACCACAGGGGGTAGAAACCACACATGGTTTCAGAGTGGATGAAACTACTTGTTCCAATAATCAAGCTGAATATGAAGGTTTAATAATGGGACTAAAAATACTTATTGGATTACAAGCTCACACAGTTGATATATTTGGAGATTCTCAATTGGTAGTCAACCAAGTGAATTGAATTTTCAAATGTCAAAATGCAAGCATGTTACCATATTATGTTGTTGCAGTACACTTGCTTTCTCAGTTTCAGATAGTAAATGTGACTTATATCCCAAGGTTCATGAATAACAAAGCCAATGATGTAGCTCCGAAGGTTTCAAATTTTAGAAGGAGTGATGACACTCAAGTGAACATAAGTCAAGCAACATATCAAAAATTAATACTACATTTAGCTAAAAGGAATGGGGTGTTAGAAGTCAATCATAATGACTTACAGGATCAAGATTGGAGGTATCCAATCATGCAGTACTTAACTGGCCCATCTTCGAAGGCCAGCAGAAAAATTAAATTACAGTCTATACAATACATAGTGTATGGTAACGCTCTTTACAAAAGGAGAGCAGATGGGTTGCTATTGGAATGTCTAGGGTCAAAGGAGGCATTAACAGCCATGACTGAAGTCCATGAAGGCATTTGTGGTGCCTATTAGCCTGGTGTGAAGATGAGGTGGTTGCTTCGAAGGCATTCTTACTATTGGCCAACCATCCTTAAAGATTGTATAGAGTATGCTAGAGGTTGCCAGGCATGCCAAAAGCATGGCATGATAAGACATGTACCAATAATTGATCTACATGCAGTTGTGAAGCCTTGGCCATTTAGAGGTTGGGCCATGGATATGATAAGGAAAATACATCCACCCTCTTCGAAGCATCATTGTTTCATCGTCACAGATTACTTCACTAAGTGGGTCGAAGCTAAACCATATAAGGCTGTAGATCAAACTGAAGTTATTGGATCTATTAAAGATCTGATTCACAGATTTGGAATCCCACAGACCATAACTATAGATAATGGGACGGTATTTGATGGAAAGATGGTAAAATCTTTCACAGCAGAATTTGGAATTAGTCTTATTAATTTCACCCCTTATTATGCACATACAAATGGTCAGGCAGAATCATCCAACAAGTCCTTGAAAAAAGGAATACAGAGAGTTGTGGAAGACAATCCTAGGGATTGGCATAACTTGTTATTGGATATATTATGGGCTTATAGGACTTCTTCAAGATCAAGTACTGGAGTCACTCCTTATGCTTTGGTATATGGGCATGATGCAGTGTTGCCTGTAGATATTAACATTAGGTCCTTAAAGGTGAAATGTCAGGACTAGTTAGCTTCTGAGCAGTACCACCAGAGCATGTTCTTGGAATTAGAAAATCTGGATGAAGCTAGAATTTTGGCATTAAATAGTATTCTTTTCCAAAAGAAGAAGGTAGCCAAAAACTATAATAAGAAAGTCAAGTACATTAGCTTTAATGAAGGTGATTTGGTATGGAAGACAATACTTCCAGTAGGAATTAAGAGCCATAAGTTTGGCAAATGGTCACCTAATTGGGAATGACCATATCAAATTCATAGAGTCTTGCCTGGATGAGAAATCTGAATGGATACGTGCAACCTAAGAAAATTAATTGCAGGTACTTGAAACCTCATTATCCAACTGTGTAGGAAATACAAGGAGTGTAGAAAATACTAAACAAGAGAAGCATGAAAACACTCAAACAATAAATAAGGATTTCCTTTCATAAAGAGTTAAGTACATGTAGCCATAGATTAGCCCAAAAATCAATACAATGCTTTAGTTGTTCCCTTATAATTAATTCTCTACTCCTAAGGGATGGGAACAATTGAATTGCTGTAGCCATGTCTTGCTTACGGTCAGCTAGGCCTTGATTGGTAATCTGCAGCTTTGTAGCAGTTCGATCCAAAGCCAGGTTAACTGCTGTTAACTCCTCTTCTAATTGGGCCTTTTTTCTCCAAGAGTTGAATGCGAAATTGAGAAGTAGAGGAATGTTGTCCCTTCAATTCAGATACTTCAGCATGTATATGGGAAACAAATTCCTTGTCTTTCAATAGCCTTTCCTCTACAGCTTTAGCAATGTGGCAAATATTGACATAGAAATCTATGGTAGCTACTGCCGGGGATAAGTGGCTTGAAATGGCCGTATTGGATTGCTCAATGACTTTGCCGCATTGAAGGAAACCATTTTTAAGCACGGGTCTTTGTAAGGCTTCGAATGGGATCCTTGAAAATGATGTCAGCAATTCCAAACAAGTGCCTAAATCTAATGGAGGCAAAGAAACTCTACTGATGGTTGGGGAGCTCTCAAAAATTTCTAAGAGGGAGTCAGCAAGGGCCAATGGCTCTGTTTCACTTCTGGCTACTAGAGTGGTTGAAGGTGTGTCAAAAAGGCTAGCCAGCCAGGCTTTAAAAATGTGTATCTCTTCCATTGACATTGGAGGTACAGAGAGGTCTGGAAGAAGTGGTTGCATAGGGATAGGAGAAGAGGTTAAAGTGTCCTTGGCAATGTCCATAGTCCTAGCCACCAGTAAATCAAGGGAAGAGGAACTAGAGCTAGATGGTGGTAGCGAAAAAGAAATTGGTAAGCTACTAGTATCTTCTCTAGAAGCACCAGCTATCACTGATGAGGTGACAACTGGGGCCTTCTCAGGTGATGAAGGAGTAACTAGGATTGTAGGGAGAGTAAATTGGGCTAAGGTAAAGGTTAGATGAGGAAGGTATGGAGTTAAGCCTAGAGATAAAGATATAGGAATGCCTTGCCTCAAAAAAGGTATGAAAAGTGTAGAGCTAGGAAGTGGAAATATTGTTTGGATGGGCTCCACACTTAAGGGCACTTTAGTGTTGATTTTCTTCTTCCTTTTTGAGGTTGCTTCTAATAGTCTTTCAACTTCAGATAAGACTGAAGAAGCCATTGTTGAAGAAGGAGATGGGGTAACTGTTATTGCAAGACAAAAATAAAAAGCAATGGTAAGTTTTATTGCTGAAAACTTGGGAAAGGAAATTACTAGAGAAGCTAAAGGGAATTACCAGCCTCGAAAGTAGTAGTAATGGTTGGTGAACTGCGAAGGGCATAATGTTCGACAGTTTGCTGCCTCCTTGTCGTTTCCCTCTGAGTGTGTCAACAGCAGCAGCTTCATTCCTTAATATCTGCTGCTGTCTTCTTTTCTCATATCTCTGGAAAACCACCAAGTCCTTGGATTTCTCTCTCTCTCTCTCTCTACTGCCTTGGTGGCTACCTAATGAGTAGGGTCATCATTGAAATCAGAAAGGGAGACTATTTTCTTCTTCCTTTTAAGTGATGTTTCTTCAGGTACCTCCTCCTATTCAGGACCGAGGATAAATTTTCTTTTCTTTTGCTGTTGTTACTTGTCTTTAAGAATGCTTAGCGCTTGAGCCCTTTGAGAAGAGTCTACTTGTGAAGCTCCTACATCAAAAAGAAGCTATAAGTAGATGAATAAGGCGTTATGAAGAAAGAGACAAGAGAAATAGAAATGCATGCCTCTTTTTGAAGCAGCCCTGGTGACTCTAGGAGGAGGAAGAGAGGTAGTAGGAGCAATCTCTGTGGCGGCAGGAGTAAGAGCTGGGATAGTAGGGGCAGTAGAGACAGTAATAGTGGTCCTAGTCTTTTTGGGTTTGGCTTGAGAGGGCATATCTAGTCCCACTAGCAGATCTTTGAGCGGAATTGCCAGGAGCACCTCCATATTGGCTGTCTACCAACTTTGAAATATTTTCAAAGTTATGCCATGTGGGATAAAGATGATGAATTGAAACTCATTCAACTCTTGTAGCAATTTAAATATGGCTTCCTGTAATTTGGTTTTGGGTACCTTCAGGTCTCTGACTATGAGATTGGTATTAGAGAGGCTACAGAGAGGGATAGGAATTTCTTGATAAACCCAAATTGCCTGGCAAATTGGGAAGGACAGTAAACTTCAGATATACATTTGTAGGCTCGAAGATTCAAAGTACCGATAAAGAGCTCCCTTGGCAACAAGATAGAGGCCCACATATCCTTGTGTAGCGAATTGGAGCATTCCTTATCAGCCAAAAATGCCCTGAGCCAAGCTGGTCCTATGTTGGTTTCGAAGGGACAAAAGAAGGAAGGAAGTGGAGAAATTGGGAGTTGATGAAAGAAAGTAAAATAATAGGCAAAGTTGGAGGGGTATAAGGAAATCTAGGCAAATTTTTCTCTGTAAGTAGTGGGTTCTTGCACCAAAAATCTCAAGCACTTGGAGTGTAGACCACTGAAATATGCGAAGAGCCAAGAGGGGGCTTCCTTAGTTAACATCCAAAGGTTTCTCGCAAAATTGGGAACATGCCCTATAAACATAAGGAGCCAAGGCTATCCTTTTCTTCGAGACAAGAGCCTTGGCAAGTGAGGCAAACTCAGGCATAATCTGCTGAGATGAAGTACAAAAGAGAAATTTGCATAACCAATACAAAATGAAGGAAAAGAACTTTCGATCACCTATAGAACCTACATTCTTGTTCTCAAATTTTACAAAATCACTGAAGGAAGAGTTCAAGGGTGGAATGGTGAAGTTGACTGGAAGGTTTGGGTAACCAGGCGTAAAGGGAGTACCAAGTGGTGAGAGCCCTAAGAGATGGCAAATATTAAAAACGGTATACCACACCGAAATTGGAAAAAATTGAAAGCCAAATTCCAGAAACAAGGGGCTGCAGGAATCAAGAAAGGATCCTCAGGGATAATAAACCTGGAAAGGCGAAGGGCATCAAGGATACAGAGCTCTTGCAGATCCCATTCTCTAGTAGACACAATCCTGTCCCATTGTAACGACCCCATCACGTATAATGATTAGCACTTAATTAATTAAGGAGATTTGAAATTTAATTGCCAATTATTCTAATTTAATCTGGGATTTACGAAAATTATGGAGATTGATTCATATATGGTTCTATTAAGGATTTATTTTGGAATTAGAAATTGAAAAGCCTAAATGGCTCAAGAAAGTACAAATAGTGAATTGAATTATTTAAATTTCGAGTATCGAACCATATGGGAGTTTAATTAAATATTCGATTCAGATCAATAAAATTGAGATTGGGTCCAAATTGGAGTTAATTAAGTTATACGAATTAGGAATTAAGATTATTATGAATTAAATTTATTTATGAGGTGTTCAATTGAATATGTAATTTATTGATGAAGATTTTGAAGTTTAAGTTCAAATTGAAGGCCTTAACGATTTGGGAAATCAAAATTGATGATGGCAATAAATTTAATTTAATATTTGGAGCCTTCGAGAGTTTGATTAAAATCTGATTCAGAATGGTAAAGATTAAATATAATTTATTGGGCCTTAATGGAAGTCAAATTAGACTAATTAAATCATGTAGGAATTGTAATTAGCTATGATTAATTAAGTTATGTGCTAATTATGATTAATCAAGACTAAGTGATATTTAATTAAACTAATGTGTAATTAGTGTGCTAAACTAATCCTAACATACCACCATATGGATTATTTCAAGGTGGACAAGTGTCCCACCATTTTTGATTAAAAAAAAGAAAAAAGAAAAAAGGGAATGGAATAAAGAAAGGGGTATAGTGTATTGAAGCCATTCATCAATCTGGTTTGGCTGGAGGAAAACCGTGGGAGAGAGAGAGAGAGAGAGAGAGAGAGAGAGAGAGAGAGAGAGAGAGAGAGGGAGAGAGTTCAACTCTAGAGAAAGGGTGAGCAAGAAAATGAAGACAAAAGGAAGAAACTCAAAGCTTGATCAAGAGACTCAACAAATTGAAGATTTTAGGTAAGAAATTAAAGTTCAAGTTTTGTAGATAAATCACCTAAAAGCTGAAATTGAGAGATAATTAGGTTCAATTTTATGTAATTAAATGGAAATTAGCAAGATGATGAAGAAAATGGAGTTATGTTCAATTTATGGAAGTTAAATTGGGAATCAATTATGTTGAGTTTGATTCTTGTAGTCTTGCATGAATTTGAGTTTCATTTCTACATGCATGAACAAATTCTACAAATTTTGATACACTAATTGTACATGCATTAAATATTTCTAAGAATTGATTCCATGTCTTGATAAAACAAGAACTAAATTTTGGAAACAAATTATGAGTATATGAAGAATGAACTTAGTTTTTATATTAAAGGAATTTTGATGTAAATGGTTTTAAAATGATCAAGTTTTCTTAATTATTTAAGAGTTTGAATATTTTTAGGCAAGCCATGTTTAAAAGATTTATGAGTTTGAATTTGGAGTTTGATATGAAGAAAATTTATAAGAATATAAAACTAGTAATTTTGATGTCAATTTCATACATGTGAATGATTCTCTAAGGAGTTTATTACTTTAATTTCATGTTTTGAAGGAAAATAGAAAGAGGTTGAAGTCAATTTTATGTAATTAAAAAGAAAATGAGAAATTGGAGCTATGTTCAAATTTATGGAAATAAATTTAGAAATTAATTACTTTGGGTTTGAATTTAGTTGTCTTAACATGAAATTGAGTTCAATTGTACATGCATTATGAATTTTTCAAGAGTCTTGAAAGTTTAATTTATGTTTTAAAATTTGTGGGTTTGAAATTGGATTTGATATGGAGAAAATAAATTAAATCTAAATTTGGACAAGTTTAGAAATAAATTATAATTTATATTTGAGAATCAAAAATTAGATTGATTTTGATTTAAATTTCTTACATGTAAATATTTTGAAAGGGTTTTATAACTTTAATTTATGTTTTATAAAACAAAGAAGAAGAATTTTGGAATTATTATATTCATGAAATTATTTGTTTTAATCTTAATGATCAAAGAAATTTTTGTATTAGAAATTGGAAAATTAGTCATGGGTTTACCTTTATTAATAAAATTACATGTTTAAATTGGTTCATGCAAGAGTTTAAGTTTTGAAAATGTGTTTGGAAATTATTTTTTTGATTTTGCAAGCACAAGAAATTTACTGGCCGCTCGAGCGGAAAAGTTACCGCTCGAGCGAACATTAAGGCCAACCAGTATTTTTATAAGCTTTGCAGATCGCTCGAGCGATCAAAGGTCCGCTCGAACGAAGACCTTATTTTCAGCATACTTTGGAAAATTGCATTTAATTCACATTTTTATTCTCATCTCTTTCCAAAGCATTCTAGACATGATTTATGACTCAATGAAGATTAACAAGCTAGCAATCAACATTAATTAGTTGATTAAAGAATAAGTCATGGGCTTAGTAGTAATTGATTAAGAAGCCAAGTAAGAAATTGGTTTATTCAGAAAAGGATGATTTAGTAATGAAAGAATATGTGAAATAAGAATCCGATTCATTTGAATAAGAAAGAATAAGCGTAGTAGAACTTCAGACTACTAAGACAGAAAAAGACAAGAAAAGTCAAGTTTGATCAAGGAATTGATATTGTATTTCAATGTGTATATGTTATATACTTGTGTAGGTCATGCGCTATTGTCTGCTTGATTTATCTGATCTATTCAGTCTGTCTGATTTGCTTCTGCAGCTATTTGTGAGTAATAACTTAATAAAGTTATGTTCAAGTTAAATTATTTTCTGTATATGGAATAAAATCTGTTTTATATGAATGAATGTCCAATTTTCGAAAAGAATTTGTGACACAAGTATGTTATTTGTTCCTAGTCTGGAGGTTCCTTTATGGAACTGACAAGTTATTTGCACCCGGTTAGAGGTTCCTTTATGGAACTGACAAGTTATCCGTTCCCAGTCCGGAGGTTCATTTATGGAACTGACAAGTTATCTGCACCCGGCTGGAGGTTCTTTTATGGAACTGACAAGTTATCCATTCCCAGTCCGGAGATTCCTTTATGGAACTAACAAGTTATCTGTACCTGGCCAGAGGTTCCTTTATGGAACTGACAAGTTATTTGTACCTGGCCGGAGGTTCCTCTATGGAACTGACAAGTATGATCTTTAATACTCTATATGTAATCTATTAGCGCTAATGGATGTACTTGTAGACCACCCGAACTCGCTTCGCGCCCCCCTTTCGGAGAGGGCGCGAATTGTGTTCTAGCTATTACAGTTTGGATTCCTATCACGGTTCTGAATCTAATCTCACAAAGTGCAATGTAAGACTGATAAATCACCAAAGAGTCTAAATCCGGCAAATCGTTTTGGAAAATCGATTTTAATAAAAAAGCGTCAAACATGGACTGCTTTGCCAGATTTCAGAGTCGCCACCTAAATATTTTATTTTGGGAAATTTAGGAAACCCTGACTCGTGCCTAAGGCCACGTGTCTATCATCACCAAAGTTGCCTCGGCTCAAGAACTTAGGTACGAGAGGGGAAGGTCTTGAAATGAGCACCCCCGCTTGCCCGATCAAAGATCGGCCTCTACTAACATGATATGTTGTTTTTATAAACACATGTATTCTTATTCCGGTTATTAATCTAGAATTACTATGTGATGCGCATAGCATACAAGTATAGACTAAATCACTCAATTTGGAACAAAACATCTCATGTTTGTTTTTCGAAAATAGTTTGAAGTTGCTACCCTCAAGTAGGCTAAAATACGGATTTGCCACCCTCAAGTGGGCTTAAAACATGATTTGCCACAAACAAGTGAGCTTAAAATGCACATTTTGATGAATTGTTCCAATTCAAGCAATAAAGCCTTCATCCACAGGCATTCATGCAGTTAATCACTTAAGCACATAGCCTCATGGCAAGCATGCTATCATGGCAATCACTTACACATATGCAAGGATGCTAAAGCGTAAACACTTACAGTGTACTCCAAGCCAAAACAACAACTAGTTAGAACTCAATGCATGATCCTAACTATGTTAAGTGCCTAATGCAACACATGCAAAATGTAACTAAATGGGCTCGGCTATCTAAGATGGCATATGAATGCGACATTTGATACATGTATTCAAAGAAGTGTATTGAAATACAATGCGGTTTGAATGATGCGCCGAGCCAAGTGCATGCAAGACAAATGAATGATGCAAACATGCAAAGCATAAGGTATGCTAATTGAAATATGCCTTAAACTAACCATCAAAAGCGGATAAGTAAAAGGGAGAAAGACGTGGAGTTGGAAGACATTCATACACACACGCACACTTATTACAACATTTGCCCTCTCGACGGAGGGTCCGAATAAAATGAAAGCTAACTAGCTATGCTAATTAAGCTAACTATTACAAACCAACTAATTAACTAACTATTTTAGCTAATTAATTATTACAAACCAAATTGAATAACTAGCTAATCTAAGCTAATTAGAATATTACAAAGCACTAAGCTAAATTAATTACAGCACAGGTAATTAACTACAACTAGCTAACAGAAGCGATAAATGGCCTCACGGGTGAGGGAGATATGCATGCTTGGTTGAGTCCTTCCAGAAATCCACCACCTTGCCTCAAGACGCCTCTGTTTGCACTTTTTTGAATCTTTGAAAATTACACCGATTTCCAAATTGCTTCTTTCTGATCTCAAGAACACCTTGAGGGCTGAAATTCCTCCTGTTGCTGCAACAGAGCACAGACAGAGGCAAGACAGTGTATTTGCAAGGAAATGTATACATTTCCACACTCCTTATCATATCTCAAGCTCAAAGGAGTATGACACTTGACTCTCGAGCCAACAACCAAGCATTTTCAATGCATGGTGGCCAAAGGATCAAGCTTGTGCAAAACTCAATGAATGCACACATAAGACTCGAAAGGCCTCCACCCTATCATGCACAATCAAGGGCGTCGGCGACCGAGAAATGTGACACGTTTCATCACTATGAGTATGAAACGTCCCACATTTCTTGTGTTTGGATTAACGTCCGATCCAAACACATGCAATACAAACAACATGGTTATCTTGGCCATGTTTTACTTGATTCATTTTTTTTACACATTTTAGATTACCAATTAGTCCCTTAATCGGTTAAGTCCAAAAGTGAGAGTCCTCTAGTTTTGAAAGAGTGAATTAGTGGGATGCAATGACATATATTTTAGCACTGAAATGACATGCTAAAGACGCTAAATCATGCAAGACATGCATGCAAGACATGTTAAAGGCCAAAAACACTAAGGCTAGTGAAGAGCATCACACAAGAGGCATGCAATATCAAGCACAAATGGTCAAACCAGCTATGGACAGACCTAAAACATGCCAAAACAGAGGCTGAAACATGCTGAAATGATAGCCCAAAAGTTTAGACAAACATGCATGCAAGTTGGCTCACAAGCGAAGCATAAGGCCCAAACCTCAAACACAACAAAAGGGAGATAAATGCAAGACTATGGCAGAGGTATATGGTCTGAAATAACATGCCAAATGATGCTATGCCATGCAAAAAGCTCAAATATGACATGCTAGAGGTCTCAAAGTGCAAGGCTAGCAAAGCCAAATACACTATAGCTATGCAAAGCCAAGCATGCATGACCAAAGCCACTCAAATCAGACCTAAAGCATGCTAAAACATAGCAAAAAATGTGCTGGAGTAGAGCATACACATGCTAGATCAATAGGCTGAAACACCGAATACACTAGGCTAGTGAACAAAATTGCACTATAAGTGCAAGGAGCATGCAAGAGGCAACCAAACCAACTCAAAACAGAGTTATGACATGGCAAATAATGGCTAAAAACATGCTTGAACTAAGCAAATTCAAAGCACAAAAACATGCTACTTTGCAAGGCTACAAGTAGGATTACACTACAAGTACAAGAAGCATGCAAGAAGTGACCAAGACAGCCAAAAACGGAGTTATGGCAGGTCTAAAAAGTCACAAAAATGAGCCTAAACAAAGCCACTAAGAAGTAGAAACACATGTTCTTTTGATGGGCCATCAATACATGCAAACAAGAGAAGAGGAGGGGGGGACCACCCCTACCCATTTGGGACCTCAAAACCACCTTTACACCACTGAAATTCCTCTGAGTTTCAGTGGTAATAAGGCCAAAAAGAGATAATCCCAAAGGCCTTAAGAGATGGCATAAAGCAAAGCAAAACAAGCCACCAAAGAGGGTAAACCAACCCTAACTCAAACTAGGCCTTAAACAACCATTTTAAACACTTAAAAATAGAAAGCTAAGCCTAAAATAGCATGCAAAGGTGGCTAAGAGAGTAACCAAAACAAAGCTTTAAAAGGGGAAATGAGATTACCTTTGAAGCACAGCAACAACAACACTTTCTTGAGCCAAAAACTAGCCTTTTGAAGCTCCCACAAGACCCTCAAGCACCTCAGCAACAAGGTAGGAGTATTTGGCTAAGAGGTTATCTGCAAAAGTGTGAAGAAAGCTCACTTCCAAGCACTATAGAGCACAATATATATATATATATATAGAGAGAGAGAGAGAGAGAGAGAATTCTAGAGAGAGAGTCAATTTTTGTCTCTAAATTTTCTCAACCCTTGAAAGGGGGAGCAGCTCCCCTTATATAGAATATGCAAGCCAAAGCTTGCTTGAATCCTTCCCTACATAGGGAGGATGCATTCTGTGCCCAACAACTGACACCAAAAATATCTGCAGAAAGTGAAAAATGGCCGCCGACCACTCAAAGTGGTCGACCGACCACCCCACCTAGTCGACCGACCACCTCAGGTGGTCGACAAGGGAAAAAGCTGATCGACAGGGCAAAAAGGGGGTCTCCCAAGAGAGGAGAAGGTGGTGGCATGCTGCAGACCACTTGAGGTGGTCGACCAACCACCCACCCTAGTCAACTGACCACCTAAAGTGGCTAACAAGGGAGAAAACTGGTCGACATGGGAGAAAAGTGGTCTACACCACTGTTTCTCCCTCCAGGCAAAAGGGGGGGGGGACCAAGAGTTGGCTTAAAACAAGCACAAAACCAAGAGAGTTCAGAGACTTAGAGGCAAGGCGCGCAGCCGAAAACCTCGAGGACTCCAAACGAGTGCGAACATGCGTAATCATCAAGGACTCAAACGATGACGTCCAAGTCTTTAGGACGGTCAAAAACGGGGTGTCTACAGTACTATGTAAGATTAAGCATGAACTTTGATTTCTGTATATGATTTGAATAAGAATATAAACATGAATCTGTTTTTGATTGAAATCTGAATATGCATAAGACTCTGTTTCTAATAAGCATTTGTTTTTTATATAAACTCTGATTTCTGACTCTGTGATGGATATCCTTCATTAAAACCCTTTATTTTGTTATTATTCACTGGGCTCCAGCTTACTGTATTATTTATGTATATAGGTGATCATGCACGTGACCAGGCTTAGAGGCGTCTGCCTGGAATATGTTTTTGTCAGCTAACCTATGTGCCTCCCGTGGAGGTTCCGATATGTCAAGTGGTTATGGCTATGTGATTAAGTTCAAGTTTTGTTTTCTTGTTTGGTTAAACAAGTATTTGTTATTTTGTAAATAGGGCTAAGTCCCTCTTTGTCTAGCATATATATATGATGATGTGTAAATATATGAATGAAAAATTTAAAATTTTTCTGTCTCATATAAGTCTGCACAGCTCAATAGACGTTATATATTTGTTATTTGCTTCCGCTAGCCCCTAACATTATGTTAATTTGTCTCAGAGGCCTTCGGTAATCCCAGGATTACTGGCCGGTTACGATGCTAAACCTATAGGGGCGGGTTTGGGTTGTGACACCCATTCAGCCCTCAATATGGGCCAGCAGCGGTGAAGGCGGTTTATCCTCTAGCTTTCCCAATCAAAACCCCCTTCGTAGAGAAGACAGTGATCCTCTAGACAAGGATACAAAGCAAGAAGTTGAGCTGGGGCTTCTCTGAAGATAGGTTATAAGACGTATTCCTGTTGTTCATTATGGCGAGGAATAAAGTGACGACTATCTATGGTACTCAGTTCACCAGCTCTAAGCTTGGATATCTCTTCGTCGATACACCTCTTTAAAGCCATGGATGGGCTCACGCGTTCCACGACTGGTACTTTCAAGGAGGAATAAGCCATTAACAAGAGTTTTCAGAGGACGAAGCTGAGAAAAGAGTAAAGAGGAGGAGAAAGCAATAGAAATGAAGGGTTTGTGTTTTTGGGTCTTAAAAGCGCGAAGGGAAAGGTTTTTTAAACCTTTTTACACGAAAGATGCCCAATTTGTCTAAATGGGTAAAAAGATCCGAGATAAATTGTTTGGCTGATTTTGGAACCCGTATGAGTTTAAGACTTTGTCTTAAAATTCGTAGGAGTCCTGAAAGTGCAACATAAAAAATTTCTCTAAAGGGTGATTGTTTGGGGGGGAAACGTATCTCAAACAATCAGATTGGCTTTGAAAACAAATATTTGGCTTCAAAGTCAAGATTTGGCTCTAAAGCCAGATGTCAAACAACCAACCAAGGTTTCGAGAGCAGGAAGTTGACTTCGAAGCGCATTTTATTCCTGAGGATGCAGGTTTGATCTGCTTTAAAGGGATTAGAGACTTGCTCTTAGATTTCTTGAGAAGGATGAAATCCTTCGAAGTGAACTTTGAACTATTTTGTAGCTGGAATTTGATTCTTATTTGATGTTTTAGATTTCAAGGTTGCAGAGCCAGTACTAAGTAAGAGATCAAGATCCAAAAAGACTTGCCTGAACATGAAAAATTCCTTCTGGGATTCTTTGTCAAAGCAAACCTTGTTTTTTTTTTAAAAGCAGTATTGTTACTAAGTACTTCAAAGTACTTAAAAGTAACTCTGATACAAAGGTTGGTCAATTCAAAGCTGTTAAAATTACATTGACCATGAGATTGGAATGAGAAGACCTAAGGCAAAGATTATCAATTGTACTCCATATGTTGGAGATATTCAAATCAGGCTTCGGAGGAAAAAATTAGTAAATTTGAAACTCTAATTTTATTTGAATTGGGCGAATAAAATGGTGACAAGCATGTAATTGGAACATAAAACCAGATCATGCCAAATTGAGAAAGAAAAAAAAAACCTAGTTTTATTGATATGTAAGTAATTACATTAGAAATCCTTCTTAATTCGATTTCATAAAGTAAGGAATGGAAAAAGTAACAAGTTCATTAAATTTGACCCAGCAGTGGTGAATGAATTTATGTTCCTTCTTTATTATGTTTTCTGTCCTATCAAAGCTGGGTTGCTGCAGTTGATATGTTCTTATTTTATGAAAAAGTTGTTTAGCATTCATTCGAACTCTATCTCCTTCAATATCACAGGGCGATCGGAAGTTCTTGAGAGGAGTCTCATCTCAAAGAACATTGAAGGGAAAGTGAGAGAAGGCAGCAAGCAGAAGTTGAGCTTGGAATCGCTCAAATGTAGTGAGAAGAGCTGGAGGTTGGTAGGAAGGAAGAAACTGATTCTTGAAAAGAGTAAGTTTCAGTTCCTCCATCCAATGAGGATTCTGAGGAAGATGAAGTGCAGAGGGGTCCATCCCAAAGGAAGAGAGAAACTGGGGGTTATTCACGCATTTGAGCCAGTCAAAAGAGCAAAGTTTTGCCTTCTTGGCCAAGAATGACGGCTTATATCCCAGTGCTTCATCTGGATGAGGAGTTGTTCACACTATCTTTGTTGGCAGGGAAGACGTGTACCACGCCACAAGTAAGTTGTCCTCCAGACTGCGTTGGTGATCAATGGATACATAGGGGTAAACCACTGAGCTCCGAGTAGAAGGAGGGATAGACAGAGGATCATCGAATTCAACAAATCGATGGTGAATTTGCTCTCTTAGTTTGGGTTCATCAGGTTTTGGCCAACTTCCCCAGCCAGTAGACTTGGAGGAAGAAGAAGCAGCTGTGTCTTATGCAGAGAGTGGTGGGGCAGAAAAGGAGCTTCCAAGATCCATTTTTGCAAATGCTTGGTCCAAGGGTTTGTAGTTGATAGATTTTTGGTCTAAAGATTGGTAATTTGCAAAAGCTTCCATGACTTGTATAAATGAAGATGGATAGGTGTAACCAATAAATGCATTAAGGTTCTTTTGAGGCCTGCAATCATCTTCCAAAGACTCCTCGTATGCTCGATCAATGTAAGAGAAGGTGTGATTGGCCACTGGGGATGCACCAGTCTTTTCGTCTACTCAAAGAATGGAAGTGCAAGATATAAGGATTTAATGAAGTTCACTGCTTCATTATTCAAAAAGCAATTATATTACCAGAATACATAGAGTCCATGCACATCCTAGAACGTGGGTGGATTGCACTAGTTCATAATATCACCAAGTATTGGGTATATTAGTGCGGGGGATAATGTTGGCTGTATAATTTGTAAAAGCCAATCCCAATTTAACACGTGGTATGGAAAGGGCAATTTAGGAAATTAATACAAGTTGCCAACCAAAGTCAAACACGTGGCAGTTCATATTGGTAATAATGGATTTGCGTAGCACTGGAACAATCGAGAGATACAAGATGATGTGGCTTAACGGTTACTTATAAAGTTTAAATTCAAAATCAGGAAGGAAGCCTAACTGTAAGAGTGACATAATGGGACTGACTGTGAGAGAGCATATTGAGCAATCATGGGAGGACATTTCGACGGTTGGAAGCCTACTTCGACAGTTATCATTGAAGAATATAAATAGTAGAGAAGGCCCCAGAATGAGCCCCCAAACTCAGATCAAAAAATCAGTTTATTTACTTCGTTTTTCCTTCCAGTTTTTCTAGTTCTTTACATTTCTGCACTTCATTTCCTAGGAGTAGTTTCAAATAGCTTGTTGCAGTAAACCTCTACGAGACTGGGTCAGATCATTGTAAGTTTTCATTTTACTTAATGAAATTTAGATTCTGAAATTGTTCTTCACTGATTGTTATTTACTAAATTCTCCTAAACAAGCCACCAGTAAAAGTCCTCTTCATTGAGGCTGAGGGAACTATAACACAATCGTCTGATAATTGGTTGGCAATTAATATTTTGTAAGGACTAATTGATCCTTCCTGGCATGCTTAAAATTACATTATTAACCTTCGAAAGGCAAAAAGCCAATAGTAACTCAATTTGAGTGCTAAATATAGTTCTCTATACGCTAGCTTATTGAATAATTACATAAATTTTTTATATTTATAATTAATTTTCTATTGATTGATTAAATATATATATATATATATATCACATATTACTAGTGAGGGTGGAAGGTGGAATGAGATGCTAATTAATTGGTGGTGGATGGAGGAAGTTCGTGGTGGAAGATTGAGCAATGGTCAAACAAGTCATTGGTGGTCTAATGTGACTTGCAATTACCTCTGTAAATTGTATAGCTATTTTCATTTTTGTATTATGGTGATAGTTTCTTCTGTTGTAGTGAACGATCCACCGGCAGAGCTTCGAAGTTTGTTGATATGATAGGCCTTTCTACGGAAAGGATGTCATCTCTTAGATGTAATTTTCATTCCGAAATATTAAACAAAAAAAAATACAAATTTTAATTTATAAATTTACATTTTATTAAGTCTTAATTAAAAAAATTTGGATCTTCAAAATTTCATTAAATTTTTAATAGTCGAAAATGTCCTTTAAACAATGATTATTTATCATTTATGATTATCTATAAAGGAATATGATGATTTGACATTTATTTTGATTTTCAAAACTTCAAAACATCAATTTTCAAATTGAAAAAACTAAAAAAAAATTATGTGTAAAAAAAATTGAATTATTTTTTTGTGTAAAATTGAAAATTATGTCTATAAAGGAGTATGATGATGGAATATTGATGTGCAAAATAGAAAAAAAAAAAAAAACTTTAAAAATGAAACAACTGATAATGATCTCAATATTAAAATTGAAAAAAAATTAATAATCTTCTCAGTTTATTAAATAGTTTAATCAAATTAACAAAACTGTTTAATCTCATACTTTGTTTTTTTTTTTCCATCAGTTAGTGAAACAATTATCTGAAATATTACTATGCAAAATTGATAATGTTCTTAGTTTTAAAAATTAGAAAAAACTAATAATATTTTCAGTTTTACTAAATAGGACTTATTATTTCAAAAAAAATTAGATAGGACCTGAACTATCATAATATTTAGGGGAATTTTTTTTAAGGTCCCTAATAATAGTAATTTAAATGATAGAGGATACCAAAAAAAAGGATGATGTATCAGGTCCCTCAGCTGGAACGTGCGCATTTTTAATTCTTTCTTGGACCAAAATACCCTTCACAAATCAATTGAAAACACTCCGCTTTCGACGACTCAGTTCCATTCCAAAAATCCAACCATCTTCATGAGCAAGAGAACAGAAGAATTAGGGTTTCACAATCATTTTCACTATCGACATTACAGTTTCATTATCTTCTGCCAAAATCTTTTCCATTCATTCCTCACAAATTTCTCTGACCCGTTTTCACTGTTCATCGTCATTTCAGTTCATCTTCATCTCATTGCATCTTCATCTCAGGGCATATCAGTTCGTAATTAGGGTTTCATCATTACTCTGGTAAGTTTTCTACAATTCAATGAGTTTTTCTCTAGAAACACAGTTAATTGCATATTATATTAGCCTTTCATTTATTAAGGTTTCAATTTCATAATAAAAAGCTACGTGAATTTGAAAAATGTTATTTCTTTAAGTTTTGAACTTAATCTTGAAGATGTTTGTGTGATTTTGTCTGTAAATTTCTTTGTCATTTGAATTTCTCTGGTATTGGCTTGATCTATGTTTCTTCTTTGAATTTTCTCTAGCATGTTTATTCCCTCATTTTCTCTGGCATGGTTAATTTCTCTGTATCTCTCTGTGTAATTTTCAAATACAATTCATTCAAATTTCTCTGCTCTATAAATTTCTCTGGCATGCCATGTTTAATTTTCTCTGGCATGTGTCATTTTCATTTTCTGTGCTTACTAGATTTATGTTTCTTTCTTGAATTTTCTCTGCCTATATTTTATATCTATATGTAATATTGCTATCTTGTCTGTGTCTAAGTTTCTTTGGCATTTATAATTTTCTCTGGCCACATCACTTTTCTCCCTTGTGTGTCTTTGTTATATTTAAATTTCCCTGGTTGTGTATGTAAATTTCTTTGGCATTTTAATATTATGGAATGTAAATTTTCTCTAGAATGTGTTTGTATTTTCTCTAGCTATATTTTATATCTATATGTAATATTACTCTCTTGTCTGTCACGACCGAACCCCAGAGGCTTAGGGTTGGAATCGCAACTTATTAACTTATTTTATTCGTAGCAAATTAAACTGCTCAAGCGGAAATAAAAATAATTAAACAGGAAATTACTCTATTTTACAATTTTAATAAGAGAAAATACATCTAGAGGGCTTTTATTATTTTATTATTCAGTGACCGGCCCCGAGTAGAAACAAAAGGGAGCAAAAATATTAAAAAAAAAAAGAAAAGAAAGACAAAATAGTGGTTCAACATCACTCCTCGTGCATATTTCATTACATGAGGTTAAGGGTTTTCCCTACATCTCGTTACTTGAAAGGGTATTAGCTATAAGCATACAGTAAAGTGAGAAATATTATGCCAAGAGTATAGGGAATACAAAATAACCATGGATAATTAGTTAAGCCAAAACATTTACATAACTCAATTTGGTAAATAAATCATTTAAGTGGCAGAAACTGAAATATAGAAATTATGTAAATAAATAACCATAACCATAGTACAAAACAGAACAGAACAGAGGTCACAGAAGTGACAGTCAGAACAGAGGTCAATGGATCCATGACAAACAGAGGACCACAAAGTGGCCAAACAGAGGCCAATGGTTATTTAAGTCCCCCAAGGCATGGACTCCCGTGGTGGTACTTACAAAACATAATTGTTTATAAGGTTATAGTCAAATATTCTTCAAAATTTAAACAAATATATCCATGGGTTTCATTTTAAATAAATAGAGTTCAGAAATTAATCCACGTAATTGAAATATTTATAAAAGATAACTTGTATTAATATAACTAATAAAATGCAACTTGTATAAAATAAATTATGGTAAGTCAAAACATACGTAAAATATATTATGGCAACTCAAGGTATAATATAACTCACCTTAATATTGACCTTTAACCTTACTCCACTATCACAACCTTCCTACTATAAGTTCCTACTTCTAGCAACTTACGTGCCTCTCCCTCTCTCTCTTTTTTTTTTTTTTTTTTTTTTCTTTCCACAGAGTTTGATCAACTTCTCCCTATTTATAGGGAGGTAAAAGCCTCTTGAGTCCAACACGTGGCAGCTCAAATCCTTTCCTAGATTTGATCATAAATCACATGGATTTATACTTATCTTAATAAATATTTAAGATAATTACACTTTGGCCTAGTTTTTTAATATAACTATATAAATAAATTAATTCATAATTAATTATTTATTTTACTACCACACCCATTATTATTATTATTATTATTATTATTATTTATTTACTCTTACTTTTATATTTATTTATTTACTATCTTTAACTTTAATTTGGCCCAACTAGTATTATAATTCCATATTTCTGTTAATTTGATCCCAAATAATAATCCCTAATTAATCCCATATTTGATAATCCAATGCCAAATTAGATTCTGTATTTATTATTATTTATTTAATAATATATTATCACATACACTCATAATTATATATAACCATAAATATTTATGTGATATTTAATTAAACGTTCAGGGTGTGACATTTCTCCCATTCTAAATAGAAGTTTGTCTCCAAACTTGACGTACCTTAATTTTCGAAGAGGTGTGGGTATTTGGCTCGCATTTGACTTTCTGTTTCCCACGTAACTTCTTCGATACGATGATTTCGCCATAAGACCTTTACTAGCGATATGGTCTTGTTTCGAAGAATTTGATCACGACGATCGAGAATCTGCACTGGTTGCTCTTTATAAGAGAGATCCTCTTGAACTTCCAGGTTCTCATAGTCGACGACATGTTTTGGATCTCGAAGGTACCGTCAGAGCATTGAAACGTGAAACACATTGTGGACATTGGATAATTCATGTGGTAGTGCAAGGCGATAAGCTACAGGACCAATTATTTCCAGTATCTCGAATGGCCCGATGTAACGTGGGTTTAGCTTTCCTCGCTTTCCAAATCGGATAACTCCTCTTGTTAGTGAGATCTTGAGGAACACATGATTCCCTATTTGAAATTCCAAGTCCCGTCTCCGTGTATTTGCATAACTTTTCTGGCGGCTCTGAGCAATACGAATTTGTTGTTGGATGAATTGGATTTTCTCACTTGTGACTTGCACGATCTCGGGGCCTAATAGTTTCCTATCTCCGACTTCTGCCCAACATAGAGGTGATCGACACCTCCTTCCATACAGAACTTCATACAGTGCCATTCCAATGCTTGCTTGGTAGCTGTTGTTATAGGCGAATTCCACTAAAGGTAAGTGCTCATCTTTGTTCCAGAAGTAAGACACGAAGCGGGGGTCTTGGTCAGACACGATCGAAACTGGGATACCATACAAACGAATAATTTCTTTAATGTATAAAGTGGCAAACTTATTAAGGGAGTACATGATTTTGATTGGTAGAAAATGCGCTGACTTCGTTAGTCGGTCTACTATAACCCATATTGCATCATTCTTCGAAAATGACTGTGGTAGCCCGACCACGAAGTCCATAGTAATGTGCTCCCATTTCCATTTAGGAATAGGGAGTGGTTGCAGCAGTCCTGCAGGTCTCTGATGTTCTGTTTTAACACACTGACAATGCAGACATTTGGAGACATGGCTTGCTATGTCTCTTTTCATTCCTGTCCACCAGTAGTGTTCCTTTAGATCATGGTACATCTTTGTGTTGCCAGGGTGGATTGGAAATCTCGAGTTATGAGCTGCCACCGGTATCTTCTTCTTGAGTTCCGGGATGTTGGGTATGCAAATTCGATTTCGAAATTTTAGTATCCCATTGCTTATAGTGAAATCAGGATCAAGCACATTCCTTTGTTCCTCAAACTTTTTCTTGAAAAGTTTATCTTCCCATTGGCGTGCTTTAATTTCTTCAATTAATGCAGGTTCCACGGTTATGTTGGCGAGTAGTCCATTGATCTTGCGGGAAATGAGAGTACATGCCAAACCTCTGGTCGTCTTTCGGTTCAGTGCGTCTGCCACCACGTTAGCTTTGCTTGGATGGTAATGGATCTTTACATCATAGTCTTTCATAAATTCTAGCCATCGTCGTTGCCTCATATTCAGTTCTTTCTGTGTGAACAGATATTTAAGACTTTTGTGATCAGTGTAAATCTCGCAGGTTGCATCGTAGAGATAATGACGCCAGATTTTGAGGGTAAAGATTACCGCAGCCAATTCCAAATCATGAGTCCGGTAGTTTCTTTCGTGAGTCTTTAATTGTCGCGACGCATAAGCAATGACTTTTCCGTTTTGCATAAGAACGCAAGCCAAACCATTGTATGAGGCATCACTATAAATTACGAACCCATCTGCTCCTATAGGGAGTGCTAGTATAAAGGCTGGCACAAGTCGACTTTTTAATTCTTGAAAGCAACGCTCCTGTTTGTCAGTCCATTCAAATGGTGTGTTCTTCTGAGTTAGTTGGGTCAAGGGTGACGCTATCTTTGAGAAATCTTGCACGAAGCGTTGATAATAGCCAGCTAGACCCAAGAAACTTTAGATTTCTGACACATTAGTAGATCGTGGCCAGTCCACGATTGCTGCAACTTCTTGGGGGTCAACCGAGATGCCATCTTTGTTAATGACGTGACCGAGAAAGTGTACACTAGTGATCCAGAATTCGCATTTCTTCAACTTGGCATAAAGTTTGTGATCACGTAGTGTTTGTAGAACTGTTCGCAAGTGTTGCTCGCGGGCCTCTGGTGACTTGGAGTATATGAGGATGTCGTCAATGAAGACGATGACGAACTCATCAAGATAAGGTTTGAACACTCGGTTCATGAGATCCATGAAGGCTGCTGGAGCATTTGTGACGCCAAAAGGCATGACAAGAAACTAATAGTGCCCGTAATGGGTTCTGAAGGCAGTCTTTTTTATGCTTTTCGTGTTGACTTTTAGTTAATGGTAGCCAGAACGCAAGTCGATTTTGGAGAATACTTGGGCACCTTGAAGTTGATCGAACAAGTCATCGATTCGTGGTAGAGGGTACCTGTTCTTGATGGTGACTTTGTTCAACTCCCGGTAATCGATACATAGTCTCATCGTGCCATCCTTTTTCTTTACGAACAATACTGGAGCTCCCCAGGGTGAGGTACTAGGTCGAATGAAACCTTTGTCTAGTAGTTCTTGGAGTTGAGTCTTCAGCTTTTTTAATTCTGACATCGACATACGATAAGGAGCTTTTGATATTGGTTGTGTGCCAGGTTGGGTTTCAAAGGTGAACTCGATTTCCCGATCAATCGGGATATCGGGTAGATCTTCAATAAAAACATCTGGGAATTCTCGAACCATGGGGATTGCATCAACGGTGGGGGACTCTTTTTGTGTATCGATAACATAACAGATATAATTACAACAACCCTTTCTTAGAAGTTGTTGGGCTGTCATGGAGGATATAATACAAGGAGGGTTGGAAACTCCAGTCCCATCAAAGACAAGCTCGGGTTGGTTTGGTAACCTGAGGGAGACCTTTTTGGCTTTACAATCAATAGAGGCGTGGTTGGCAGCCAGTCAATCCATACCTAAGATCACATTAAAGTTCCCAATGCGAAGGGGAATCAAGTCTACATATAAGGTTTTGCCTTTTAAGGATATAGTACATGATCTGTACATATCAGTACTACAGGCAGACTGACCAAAAGGAAAAGACACAGACAATATATATCCTAATGGTTCGGTGTTGATGCCAACTTGGTAGCAAAGTGTGGTGCAACAAAAAAATGAGTTGACCCAGGGTTAATGAAGACATGAGCAAAATGACTACAGATAGAAAGTGTACCTGACATAACATTTTCGATAACTGCTGGTTTTCCAGGTACTAAGGCGAAAGCCCATCCTTGGCATTTTTGGTCCTTCCTCTCTCCTCCAGGTCCTGCGGGTTTTCTGACTGGGCCAGAGGGGCTGGCTGTTGGATTAGTCAACTTTGGACAATCCCTCAGCAAATGGCCAACTTGACTGCATTTAAAACATGCTCCTATGTCTCGATGGCATTGTCCCCAATGAGCCTTTCCACAAATGGGACAAATTGGAATAGTGCCACTTCGGGGGTTGGTAGGGCCTTGATGGCCTGAACTGGTTGTGCTTGTATTCACCTTTTTGAGAGGTGCAACACCGGGTCTTCTGTTGTCTATTTCCCAGAATCGGTTCTTTTGGCTTAGTTCCCCGAAACGTAAGGCTTTAATCCCCTTTTCTGCAATGTACGCCCGGTCTACCACTTCTGCATAGGTTGACAGTTTCAAGACCTCGAGCCTATCTTTAATTTCAGCATCCAATCCTGCTTCTAATTTTCTTGCTTTTTGAGTTTCGGTAGGGATGACGTATGTTGTAAACCAAGTCAGTTGAGTGAACGTGCTCTCGTATTCGGCCACCGTCATGGTTCCTTGCTTTAGATGTATGAATTCTGATGCCTTCTGTTCCTGTAATAAATTTAGAAAGTATTTTTCGTAGAATACTTCCAAGAATCTTGCCCAAGTCGCAATTTCTTCTTTCTCCAGAGTGCGAAGCCACCATTCTTGTGCATTGTTTTTGAAAGTGAAAGTGGCAAAAGTTATCTTCTGTCTTTCGGTAGCGGGTAGGGCGCGAAAAATCTTTTTCATGTCTTTAACCCAAGCGTCTGCTACCATTGGGTTTGGGCCACCGGTAAATGTGGTGGGTTTCAGATCCTGGAACTGTTTTATGGTAACCGGCTTTTCTCGCCGTTCCAGCATCCTATTGTTGATGTTAGTCTACAAGGCTTGCAAAAAGCTAGTAACCGCTCTTTCCATTATTCTTTCCATTGATTCAGTGCCACTGACTAATGACTCACTTCCGTTACCATTATTGGCCATTCTACAAAGTAATAAATGAGGCATTACATTCACAACATAGCATATATGTAAGCATATGTAGCGCAATCTATATCTATATAAAATGCCAACTTTATTATTTTTACAATTAATATTACATCTTTGTTTCAAAAGTCAGAATATGTTAGTGTCTCATCCCTGTGGTAAACAAAAACAAAAAGACAATAAAAAGGGATCAGAACACATCATGGTCAGCATACAAAAAGGTTTTCTTCTACCAAATCTAGAGTGGTGGGTCAAATGGGCCAAACAACCATGGGAAATAGTGTTGCATAAAAAGCTCAAATTCCCATCCTAACTGGACTACACCAAAACACATCCAAGCTGCTTGGACTGTTAAAATAAGGACGGACTGTATGTATCCCAAAAATGCTCGATCGACAATCTAGCCGGGTGTCTCGACATATGACAAGTCATTATTAAAGTCAACATTTTGAATATTAATTATCTCTAGCGGGTTAGGGATAATGGTGAAAATATAGTCCTCGGGATACACATTCCCCCTTCTGGCCACAAAATCTGGGGGTAGAGGGCCTATGATATAGTGCGGCGGTCATGTCTCGGGGCAATACCAAGGACACGAGTGGGTCCAAGAAAACGTCCGTGTGTATAGGCACGGCTTTGCCTTCATAGTAAATGTGGGACATCTGTAGGATCAGCGTGTATATAGATTGGACGACCAATCAATTGGGTAAGGCTTGGATGTAGTCCTCTGATTATATCCTCTGAATCTCCGCAACCCTCAGGTGAGGCGGGGGTGGGGTGTTCGGCTAAAATCTCATCTAAATTAATGGCCCGAGCTCATCCCAAAACGCATCATCAAGGTTAATCTCTGACATTCCTACATCACCAGAATAAACGTAAGATTTTACACAAAATGACTAACGTTGCAGGTAAATATTTATTATTATTTTATTTTATTTTATTATGTTTATTTAGCTATACAGTTTTATTTATAGATTTATTTATAACTTTTCAAACTTCTTGATTAAATTAAAATAACATTTTTTTTTGAACCATTGCTCTGATACCACCTTTGTCATGACCCAACCCCAGGGGCTTAGGGTTGGAATCGCAACTTACTAACTTATTCTATTCGTAGCAAAATAAACTACACAAGCGGAAATAAAAATAATTAAATAGGAAATTACTCTATTTTACAATTTTAATAAGAAAAAATACATCTAGAGAGCTTTTATTATTTTATTATTCAGTGATCGGTCCCGAGTAGAAACAAAAGGGAGCAAAAATATTAAAAAAAGAAAAGAAAGACAAAATAGTGGTTCAACATCATTCCTCGTGCGGATTTCATTACGTGAGGTTAAGGGTTTTCTTTACATCTTGTCACCTGAAAGGGTAACAGTTATAAGCACACAGCAGAGTGAGAAATATTATGCCAAGAGTATAGGAATACAAAATAACCATGGATAGTTAGTTAAGCCAAAACATTTACATAACTCAATTTGGTAAATAAATCATTTAAGTGGCAGAAACTGAAATACAGAAATTATGTAAATAAATAACTATAACCACGGTACAAAACAGAATAGAACAGAGGTTACAGAAGTAACAGTCAGAACAGAGGTCAATGGATCCATGACAAACAGAGGACCACAAAGTGGCCGAACAGAGGCCAATGGTTATTTAAGTCCCCCAAGGCATGGGACTCCCATGGTGGTACTTACAAAACATAATTGTTTATAAGGTTATAGTCAAATATTCTTCAAAATTTAAACAAACATGTCTATGAGTTTCATTTTAAATAAATTGAGTTCAGAAATTAATCCACGCAATTGAAATATTTATAAAACATAACTTGTATTAATACAACTAATAAAATGTAACTTGTATAAAATAAATTATGGCAACTCAAGGTATAATATAACTCACCTTAATATTGACCCGTAGCCTTACTCCACTATCACAACCTTCCTACTATAAGTTCCTAATTCTAGCAACTTACATGCCTCTCTTTTTTTCTCTTTGTTTTCCTTTTCTTTCCACAGAGTTTGATCAACTTCTCCCTATTTATAAGGAGGTAAAAGCCTCTTGAGTCCAACACGTGGCAGCTCAAATCCTTTCCCAGATTTGATCATAAATCACATGGATTTATACTTATCTTAATAAATATTTAAGATAATTACACTTTGGCCCAGTTTTCTAATATAACTATATAAATAAATTAATCCATAATTAATTATTCATTTTACTACCACACCCATTATTATTATTATTATTATTATTATTATTATTATTATTATTATTATTATTATTATTTATTTATTTATTTACTCTTACTTTTATATTTATTTATTTACTATCTTTAACTTTAATTTGGCCTAACTAGTATTATAATTCCATATTTATGTTAATTTGGCCCCAAATAATAATCCCTAATTAATCCCATATTTGATAATCCAATGCCAAATTAGATTCTGTATTTATTATTATTTATTTAATAATATATTATCATATACACTCATAATTATATATAATTATAAATATTTATGTGATATTTAATTAAATATTCAGGGTGTCACATTGTCTGTGTCTAAGTTTCTTTTGCATTTATAATTTTCTCTGGCCACATCACTTTTCTCCCTTGTGTGTCTCTGTCATGTTTAAATTTCTCTGGTTGTGTTTGTAAATTTGTCTGACATGTTAATATTATGGAATGAAAATTTTCTCTAGAATGTGTTCTGAATTTTCTCTAGCATTTTCATTTTCTATCGTTGCTAGATTTATGTTTCTTTCTTGAATTTTCTCTGGTTATATTTTACATCTATATGTAATTTTTATCAATTTTTAAAAAAATTTCTGTCATGTTTATGTTGCTTTGTTTATTTTCTCTGGGAATGGAAATTAGATGTGGCAACATGTATTCCACACGAAAGCACTTAGTATTCTATTGTCTATGTCTAAGTTTCTCTGGAATTTATAATTTTCTCTGGCTACATTACTTTAATCCGTTGTTGATTTCTCTGGCATGTTTATGTTGTTTTTTGATTTTCTCTGGAAATGGAAATTTTCTCTGGCTAGATGTATTCCACAGGAAAACAATTAGTACTCTAACATTTAATTTTCGGTGTATAATTTTCTCTGACATTTATAATTTTCTCTAGCCACCTTAGTTTTCTCCCTTGTGTGTAATTTTCTTTGACATGTTCAATTTTCTGTAGCATGTTTAATTTTTTTTCTAGGATTTAATATTGACATCTTTATGTTTTCATTGTCTAGAAATGGCGAAACGCAAAAGCAGCAAAACACCAGAAACACCACAAAAGAAACAGAAACTCTCTGAATCTTCTTATGATCTTAGATCAAAAAGCTGCAAAACACCACAAACTCCTCGCCAAAAAACACAAGTCCAAGGTGATGAAGCAACAAGCGTCAAGATGAATACTCCAACTTCAAAAGACTTAAGCTCAAGGGGGAAAAAATCTGTTAAACTCCAAAAAAGGAAAGCTCATTACAACATCCAATACCGATCCAACCTCTCATCTATTGTCTCCTTTTTTCAAATCCTTAAATTCAATTCAAACCAACTTGAAGAGCTTCAAAAGACTCCATTCTAGTATTTGATCCAAGCTTTAACCACTGGAAGGATGGATCCAAGGAAGTCTAGGAAATCTGATGATGATGTAGCTGCAATAATCTAACGTTACAATGAAAAAATGAAAGCATTCACAGTTGGTAAAAAGAACTTGACCTTTATAACCAATGACATGACCTTGATTTTTGGTTTGCAGGGTGGTAAAGAAGCCATGTCGTTAAGATACTCAAAAAAGCCAAAGACTGCATTCCTAAGGTAAAGATTCCCAAAGGACACAAGGCTCACTGGTCCTGTTCTTAAGAATGCCTTAGTCAAAGCAATGAAAGGCAAGCAACCAACTGACTTCAAAGATGTAACAATCATTGCTACCTTGTACTTGTGTCTCACCCTATTTTTTGAAACAAGTGGGAATTCAATAGGGTGGGTTTTTATCAAGTATGTGGAACCTCTTGAATCAATGAAGCAGTATGATTGGCCAGAAGCAATCACAGCAACATTGATTGATTCTATAACAACATTGCACAAGACTCCAGAAAAAGTTACGAGGTGTGTCATTGCATTACTGGTAAGTAGAATTTCTATTCAAATTTACAATTATGATACTTACAAATTTGTGTGTTTAGCAAAATTTAATTACTTCAATTTCCATCACAGTATTGGCTATGTGAACATGCGAATATCATTGACTGGGAAGACAGTAACACAACTGATTTCCCAAGATGTACCAAGTGGAACCTGCTAACCTTAACCAAACAGTTGCAGAAGACATCATTTCACTCTCTTGCACCTCAACAGGTTAGATTTCTATCGCCACTGCATTTTCACTGAAATTCTAAAATTTCTTTGACCACTGGTTTGTTTCCCTCCTTGTGCTTTGATTGATTGAGATCAATTTTCTCTATGATGCAATATCTTATATGGAATAACTTATGTGTCTTGACTGATTGACTTCTTTGATTACCACTGGTTTATTTCTTCCCTTGTAATGAATTTTCTCTGGAATCCAAATTTCTCTAACCACAATTGTAACACATTAACTTATATGCCTTGACGGATTTTCTCTGATATCGAAATTATGTTGTTTGTTTCATAATTTTCTCTGGTCCATAAAATTATTTCTCCTTGTGTGTAATTTTATCTGGCCCATAAATTATGTGCCTTGGTTGATTGAGATCAATTTTCTCTGAAATTTTAATTTATGTTGCTTCTTTGATTAACACTGTTTATTTCTGCCCTTATAATGAATTTTCTCTAGAATCCAAATTTCTCTGACCATAATTATAGTGACATTAACTTATCTGCATTGATTGATTTTCTCTGATATCTAAATTATGTTGTTTGTTTCATAATTTTCTCTGACCCATAAAATTATGTCTCCTCGTGTGTAATTTTCTCTAGTCTATATAATTTTCTCTGAAATTTGTTTCCCATTAGTATGATTTGGATGAATTTTATCTGCCTTATTTGAATTTTTCTCTCAGTGAATTTTTAACATTTCTCTAATAAAAGAGCCTCCTGTTATAGATAAATAATAAGGAGATAGTTAAAAACCCATCAGAGGAGTTTTGTCTTGGTAAAAAGAAGAAGAAAGAATCAAAAAAGGCATTGGTCAAATTCAAGGAGACATTAGAAGATTCATCTGAAGAAGAATGAGGGAATGAAGAAGGAGAAGGCAACACAGAAGAACAAAAGGCAAGCAATGAAGATGAAGATCAAGCAAGCAGTGTAGAAGTGGAAGCTAGAGAAGAAAATGAAGAAGTAGAAGACAAAGAAGAAAATGAACAGAAAGAAAAAGAAGGCAATGAAGAAGAAGATGAAGGCACTGAATCTAAAGAGGAAAAAGAAAACAATGAGGAAATGGATGAAAAAGAACATAATGAGCCGATGAACCAACATCATGATAGCATTTGTGACTCAACAATGCATCAGCCTCAAGAATCTGAGGAATCAAAGGATGCTCAAATTGCTAATCTACTTCCAAGACTAAAGGCACTTTCTAAAGGACATTGCAATAAGAATCTTGACATCATATAACTCGGAACTTCAAGAAAAAGACAGTGCAAACTAAATGAATCTAAGGATGTTGGAGGTTCAAAAAGAAAATGATACAAAAACAATTCAACAGTTGAGGTATTCAATTTCAGAGCTTGAAACTGAAAATGCTAGATTGCATGAACAAATTCAAGAACTATCCGTCCAACTAGCAACACAACCTTACCGAACACCAACACAAGTTCAACCACAAGGTCAGTGAAAATCTTAAGCCACAAAAAGTTATGTTCTTGTGTCAACATAACTCAAAGAAATTTCTATTTATTACAATTTCTCTGTCAATGGTAATTTTCTTTGGAAGTTAAATTTCTCTGACCACATTAGTTTGGCCAGTTTGATTTCTGCTGCTTATTTGATTTTCTTTGTCTATTTGCTTATTTGATTTTTGGGGCTTGTTTGATTTTCACTGTGTATAGTTGGAATAGAAGTGGAACAACAACCAACAACCTAGCAAGAACAAGTGGCACATAATTAACAACCAAAACAAAAGACAAAAGTCTATGGTAACTAAAATTTTTGAATCAAATAAATTTACATATTGAAATATGATCTATTACTTTAGAGAAATTTAACTTACACTGATATTTTCACTGTTACAGTGAAAAAAGAACCTACATCAATGATAAAGAATTTAAAGGCAAAAGAAAGGAAATAAAGGCAGCAAGATCCAGAATTTCAATATCCTAAAGTTGTGAAGGTGACTAGAGGTTCAAAGCAAGCTGCAAAGCAAACAGAGCAAACCACCAAACATAAAGAAGTACTTGATGTCGATGAGTATGTTTTGCCTTAACCAACAAGCATTAGAAAATTTTGGGTTTTTTCACAAACTCTACTGGTTTCAAAATTGGTAAAAGAACATGTAAAAAACATCTTGTAGCACATATCAAATGTGTCTAGACTCGAGTAAGTACAACAAATAAAATAGAAGATAACAAACAACAATTTGTTGGACAATCTTCACTGTATTACGAATAAATTATGTTTGTGTATTTAACAACAAACAAAAGAAATAAAGAAAAGGAGAGAGATTGTTTAATTACAAAAATCAAACTAGTAAATAAAATAAAATAGAACAATAGATTCTTATTTTGTTACAAAAACAAAATTAGAATCTAATAAAAATAAATAAATAAAATAGAAAGTAAATTAATTACTAACCTTATGTATTTATTAAACAAAATTCTAATCAAGTCCAGTGTTTAACACTGTGTCCGTAAGACAGATTCGTCCTCTCTACGGTGCTTTCAGATTGTGGACGTTTATCTTCCAAGATAAAATGATCAACAGTGAATAGTAGCAGCACTACAAACTATTCACACAACGAACACATTAAGTGTTTACACTCTTTCTCACAAGGAAAATAATGCAGCAAAATACAGAGAGAGCAGGCAGAATTTGGGACAAAAATTGGAGTGAAAAAACCAAGTGAGGGACTGCCTATTTATAGATGTAAAGGTGGCTGTATAGTTTGAATTAAACAAGTGCAAAACCTATTTGAACAGGTATTATATCTGTTTGGTTTGAATGAACCGGTAATGTGGCTGTTGGGTTTAAATTTAAATAGATATGAATTTGTTTGGTTTAAATTCAAACATATGTTCATCTGTTCGGATGGGGAAAAAACCGAGCCAATTCTGAAATTAATTTTCGAAATTCAAATTCCAAAAAATTAGAATTTAATTTTAGAAAAATAAAATTCAAATGTTTTTGGCCAAAAAAAATAGGTATTGGGCCGGACAAGCCCAACCCAACCACACGAATAAGCCCAGCCTGCTCGACCGGATGGACGGCAGTGGCGCGCGTGTGTTTATTTTAGGTCTAATGGGTCTAGCTCACTTTGTCCATAACCTTCCTCTGTATAAAACTTGGATGCCCCTTGGGGCCTACCCCAAGTTCCAAACTCAAGGCTTATAAATCCACTCAAAGTTTGTCCACTAAATCAATGTGGGACAAGCCTCAAACCAAACCTTTAGAAAATTTCACCAAAAACACAATTTCTATGGAGCTCTTTTTAGCTTCAATTTTCCATTCACCCGATAATGATTTTGAGCAACCAAATATACTATGTGAATCACAACGCGGTATAGAATGCGTTACCACTTACATCCGCCAACTTTGGCGTATGGGTCCCACCTAAAAAATAAACCAAAGTTAAGAAAAAATGATATTTTCTAAAACCATTTATAACACAATTTACTAACTTATATTGCATTAACAACTATTAAATCTCTTCTTTGTCATTTTGTAGGGCTTTAATCTGGACAAGTGAGTTGAATCTCATTACCTTTGAAGATATTGGAAACCTAATAAAGGAAAAAAAAAATTGCCAACAATGTAAGTCTTTCATCAAAATTTCTCTGCAATGTTCCATCAGCCTTTATAAACCAATGTTACAATTATAAATGATATTTTTCAGGTCATTGACGGCTATGGAGAGATCCTATTTGCTGACCAAATGAGAAAAGGACAACAATCAACTTCATTTTTTTTTCCACATGAATGAGCTTGGTATGTTACTACTCTTTTATTTGATTTTCTCTGGAATTTACTTACTACTTTCTCTTGTTAAGATACTTCTTGAAGCCAGCTGTGTCACTAGTCTAATTTTCTCTGGCTAGTTGTGTGCCTTTAAAATTTCTTTGTATGTATATTTCTGAAATTCCTATCATTTCAACTTTCTCATAACCATTTTTTGAGTTTCTCTGATCGCAGAACTTCATCAAGATGAAGGAAAATCAAACTTTCCGAGTCTCATTATTTGACAAGCATCTTGAAACAGCATGGAAGAACTACAGGTTCCTCCATTTCCCAAAAAATACCGGGGGCAATGAGAAGTCAACAGATGGAAATCACTGGACCTTGCTAGTCTTGGACAAACAAGACAATTTATGGACGTACTACAACTCACTAAAACCAAGGAGAGATAATGCACAAGCCAAATATATCAAAGATGCAAAACAATTGGTAACGAATACAAATTTCTCTGATTCATGATAATGTTTATGTGATGATAATTTTTATAGAATCTCATTAATTTGTGTGTAAATTTCTCTGTTATTTAAAAATTTTTTTTTTGCATCAAGATTATGTGGAGAATTTTTTGAAAGCTTGCCTTGAAAGAGAGGCACAATCACAACCCTCTTTCAAATTGATAGACTGACAAAAAACAAATTATGACTTTGAATATGTCAACAATGCTCCACAACAAGACAGTGATTTGTAAGTTTCATACAACATCTATAAATAAGATAATCTAATTTAAATGTTTCTTAAAACTAACTATACCTATAATTTGTATACAGTGTGGATTGTGGCTCTTTGTATGCTACATAATGAGACAATATAGCAATCATGAACCTATTAGCTCGAAATTGTCGACACAAGACGTAAGGTTGATGAAGGCAGAAATCATAGAGAGATTTGTGACCGAAGTTGGCTGGTCATGGATAGAACCAATTCAAATACCACCAGAAGAAGAATCAAAAGTATAATAGTGAAAGCACACTAGTGAAAGGAAGACAATGCACACAATGTAATTAGGAATAACCCCTCAATTTGTTTTTTCATGCATTGAAGGAATGATGATTTTTGACATATATGTGTATATCTTTTTTTGACTAATGTAAATTTCATAGCTATCAATGGTTAAATATATATATTTTTTATAATGCATGCTAAGTGGTGATTGTTAACATAATCCACACAGAGAAAATTGTTTGCAAAAATTTCTCTGGTATGATGTTACCAGAAATTCACAATGAAATTTAACTCGTATCGTGCCAAGAGGGTGCCTATATGATCATATAATCTATAATGCACTGTGTTGGTACAAAACAATCATCAAATTCAAAAAACACAAAGCGCACAGTAATTTTTTCTGCTATTCGTAAATTTCTCTAGATGAATTTGAAGCTTCAAAACACAATGCGCAGAGAATTTTCTCTGCTAGTGGCAAATTTCTCTGGATGAATTTGATTGGTATTATAAACACACTACCTATAGTATGTTTCAACAAACACAATGCACATTGTAATTTTCTATGCTATTGACAAATTTTTCTGGATGAATTTGACCTCATAAAACACAATGCACATTTCAACAAACACAATGCCCATAATAAATTTATCTTCTATTGGCAGATTTCTCTAGATCAATTGGACTGGTATGAAGTTACCAGAAATTCACAGAGAAATTTAACTCGTATCGTGCCAAGAGGGTGCCTATATGATCATGTAATCTGTAATGCACTGTGTTGGTACAAAACAAGCATTAAATTCAAAAAACACAATGTACATAGTAATTTTCTCTGCTATTGGCAAATTTCTCTAGATGAATTTGACCTCACAAAACACAATGCACAGAGAATTTTCTTTGCTAGTGGCAAATTTCTCTAGATTAATTTGACTGGTATTATAAACACACTACCTATAGTATGTTTCAATAAACACAATGCACACTGTAATTTTCTTTGCTATTGACAAATTTCTCTGGATGAATTTGACTTCACAAAACATAATGTACATTTCAACAAAAACAATGCCCATAGTAAATTTCTCTAATATACACATTGTCCAAAAAATACATTTCACAAAACAAAATACACAAAGTAATCATCAAATGTATTATTCAATCAATAAAATGTACTATCCTCAACTATTTAACAAAGGTTCCTTGCATATGTCCTCTTATTATGGTGACCAATACTCTCACATCCACTACACTTCATTACGCTTTTAAACTCTCCAGTAGAAGCAATTCTATTCTTCTTTGGCCTCCCAACTGGTCTCTTACTCAATGGAGATAAAATCATAGGATCATCAATGCTACACACAGGTTTTTCAACAATTGGAATTGGGCCAATCGAAAACGAGTATGCTTGACGATACATATCAGCATGAAAAAATGGTTCAACAAATGAATTCAAATTCTTTCCACTCTTAAAAATTGCAGCAACAACATGTTGACATGGATACCCATTTATTTCCCATTTTCGACATGAACAAGTTCTCAACCCAAGATTAACCAAAGTCGAAGGAAAACAATGCACTTCAAACACATTATCAGATAATAAACTCACATTCTATGTCCTCTCATCCATGAAAGCCTTCTCCAATACACTATCCATATGAGGACAAAAAACTTTATTCCATATTCATGATTTGTAACCATATCATGTCCACCAAATTTGTTATTAGCAAGTGCCGAGCTTCTTGTATCCATGAATTGAATGACTCAACAACATTTGAATATATATCACCATAACATTTCCCCTCAAAATATGCATCACTCCAATTTTCATATGGTAAACTTCTCAAGAAAACACTCACAATATCTCCTCCCTCACTTTTTAATTCATTTAACTTGAAATGGAATGATGCCTTTGTTGGTGCATATGCACATTTTGAAAACTTGGACACAATCGTCTCCCTAACCAAATTTGTATTTCTACATGATAACCTATCCCTCAAATTTTTCTTTAGATGTTCAAGACAAAATCCATGATAGCAATTAGGGAAAAACCTAGCAATTTCTCCCACAATACCACAATGTCGATCTGATATAAAACTTATCACCCTTTTCGATCCCAATACTTCACATAAATGTTCAAGGAACCAACACCAATTGTCTTTATTATCAGCATCAACAACGGAAAAAGCTATAGGAAAAAAACCTACAAAACAAATAGGAACAAGCATATTAGATATACACATGCAGAGAAAATTAGAACAATAAACAACCAGAGAAATTTGACACTGCCAACATCCAAAGAAACTTCACACAGTGGCCAAATCTAGAGAAAATTCACTTAGTGACCAACTCCAGAGAAAATTCACACATTAGCAACATCCAGAGAAAATTCACTTAGTGACCAACTACAGAGAAAATTCACATAATGACAATATCTAGAAAAAATTCACTTAGTGACCTACTACAGATAAAATTCACACAATGACAATATCCAGAGAAAATTCACACACTGACCAAAATTCAGAGAAAATTCACACAGTGCCTAAAACCAGAGAAAATTCACACACCAGCCAAAACCAGAGAAAATTCAAAGTGTCAGAGAAAAATCACAAAACATAACCACAAAAATAGAAAATTCACTCAATTTTCACATGTATAGAAAATTCACATACTTAGATAAAATTAGATATATTTACAATTACCTTCATTCCCATCTTTCCCTGTCGCAGCAAGCATAACTCCTTTGTATCATCCTTTCAAAAATGTTCCATCAAGAAACAACAATAACCGACAATATTTGAAACCAGCAATGCATGCATGAAAAGCCACAAACACTCTTTTGAAAAGTTTGTTATCTTCAAAATCTAACTCAAAATGACTACCTGGATTGTTCTTCAATGCCTCATCAAAATACCACCGTAATTGATCGAATGACAAACAAGAATCCCCATATGTACTACATTTTGCTTTTTCAACCCCCAACCAACGACAGTTATACTGATTAAGACCCCATACTTGTCTTTCATTTCTTTAACAACATCCACTGGACGAGTTAAAGGTTTTGTATTTACCTCTTCAAGTATCAGCCTAGAAACTAAGCTGGAAGTCATCCTAGCATGTTTACTAGTACGAACCGCCACACCATATGTACGTTCATTGTTTAAAGTTCTTATGTAAAAGAACCCATTTGTTTTTTCAACTGAAGCATGTACATGCCACATACATCCCCTTGATTTCTTATATGCACATTCTGCCATAACCCTCAACTTGTCATTTTTAACATACATAAACTGAAAACCAACCTCAATAGCATACTTGCATAAAACAGTACGGAACTCAACCACACCACCCTCAAATATTTGTCCAACACTCGAAATATTATTTTGCCAACCAGCTGACAATAACATATTTTCTTGGTGAGAACAAAACTTAGAGAGTGAATTCTTTTCAATATCCACGAGCCTATCACATTTACCATGCACAACATCTACCAAATTAGAACCCACTTCATCCTCTTGATCAGAAGTACTACACCTAATAACTGAAATATCAACTATATCAACACCACGTGCATAAACAACCCTCAACATATTCAGAAAATCAATCAGCTTGTTTGGTTCCATTTTTCCAAAAACAGTTTTCAGAAAATTATACTTTCTTATTTTTCGTGTTTTTTTGTTTTCACTGAATTTTTTTAATATTTTAAGCAATTTTTTTTACTTTTTAGACACACCTAACATAAATACACCTAAAAAGTAAAAAAATTGTAAAAAAAATCTTTTAAAAATTCACTAAACACCAAAAATACAAAAAAAAAAAAAACAAGAATTCAGTACATTTTTTGTATTTTTATGTATTTATTAATTTTTAAAAATATTTTTTCACAAATTTTTTACTTTTTAGATACATCTAAGTAAGGTGCATCTAAAAAAGTAAAAAAAATGTTTAAAATTTTAAAAATATTCACTAAAAACGAAAACCAGAAAACTCAATTTTCTAAAAAACTTAATCCAAAAAACTCAAACCAAACACATTGAATATTATTTCGAACCATACAATTTGGATGGCCCACAATAGAATATGAAATACACATCGTCTCAGGTTTCAAATTCTCCCATGTTTTACACAAAATGCCAACCAATTCCTCAAAATTCAATTCATATGAAACATTAATGACAATAGTATCATTCCCATATTTGCACAGTAATAACATTACACTGTCTATCGAAATTGAAAGAAAAAATAAGAAAAATAATTTGTTCAATATATAAACACTTCACAAAAATAACATAAAAGTTCAGAGAAATTTCTAATAATTATAATTTTTTTTGGATTATAATAACAAGCTTATAATTTTCTTTGGACTCAAATAAAAGTCTAGAGACATTTACAAACTTATATTCACCTTCAAGATAACAAAAACAAAATCACAGAAAACTTAATGAACTCAAAGAGAATCACAAAGAAATTTACTGCTAACTATTAAACACAATCATAGACAAAAATCACACAGAAGATTTGTTATGAAATTATAAGCTTCTTTGTGATTTTCACTGAATTACAAGCTTACAATTTTCTTTGTATGATTGTGCACTATTGCACTCATATCAAAATTTAGAGAAATTTACAAACTTATATACACCTTCAAGATAACAAAAAACATTGCACTGTCCATCTAAACTAAAAGAAAAAACACAAAAAATAACTTTTGCTTAGAGAAACAAAAACTTATATTCACTTTGAATTACAAACTTATAATTTTCTCTGAACTACAAATTGAAAGTGAATAACAAACTTATAATTTTCTCTGAACTACAAATAAAAGTTCAGAGAAATTTAAGAACTTATATGCACTTTCAAGATCACAAAACAAAAACGCATTAACATCAAATTGACAAAAATGCTAACTATTCCACACAAACGCAGAGAAACTCATAGACAAGATTTGTTATGCTCACAAAACATTCAATTAAGAAAAATATAATAATAACAAACTTATAATAACATGTCCATAACAAATTACAATTTTCTCTATGATTTTCACTAGACTGCAAACTTACAATTTTCTTGGTGATTTTCACTGAACTACAAACTTACAATTTTCTCTGTGATTTTCACTGAACTATAAACTTACAATTTTCTCTGTAATTCTATTTGCATTAGAAACTTATAATAATATGTCCATATGAACTTATAATTTTCTCTGTGATTTTCGTTGGATTATAATAACAAACTTACAATTTTCTTTGGACTATACCAACAAAAGTGCAGAAAAAACAGAGAACTAAACTTAGAGAACAAAAAATGATAAGAAATTTACACTTATCTCTAGTTTAAAGAAATTTCTCTGCTTTGAAAAAATAGAGAACAAAACTTATCATTGATAAGCATGTTGATGAAAAACAAAGCACGAAAAATGAACTCTAAAAATCAAAATCAATTCCACTGTCAACTCTCTTTGAAATTGACCAAAAAACAGAGAATGAAAAATGAACTCCAAAAATCAAAATCAACTCTATCAAGCTAGCCTCTCTCTAAAATTGATCAATAACAGAGAATGAAAAATCAACTCCAAAAATTATAAACAACTTCACTGAGATAGCCTCTCTTGTAAATTGATCAAAACTGAAAACAAAAACCTAATGCAAAAATACACTGGAAAAACTAATATGAAATCCGAATCCTTACATAAAATTCAAAACAAAAATCGAAATCCATGTGGAATCTCCATCGAAAACATACTTGATTTAACTCCACTGAAAAACCTACACGATCAATATCACTGTAACACCTACACGATCATAGCAATCTCTATCGTCAAGTCCACTGCAAACACTTGCAAAATCCCTACGAAATCTCCACCGTGAAGTCCATCCTTATGAAATCTTCTACAAAACAACAATAGAATATTCAGTTTGCCAAAATCCAAACAAATTTATGTTATAAAGAAGGGTAAATTAGGTATTTTATAACGTAAAATAAGGTTGAGGGACCTTAGGCATCAAAAAATATTATTGTAGACCTCTCCTCCTATCAAAAGTTGGGCAGGGATCTTAGACCAATTTTTCTTAATATTTATAGATAATACTTTTAGATAATTAAATTTTTTTTTAAAAAGAAAAAAAAAATGAGATAGTTTCTTCCGTTGTAGGACAGTCAACATTTACTAGTTTTGCCAAAATTGGGATGATGTGATTTTGATAATTCCAAGGATTTAATAATTTCAACATTTACTATTTCTTAATTTTTTTATATTTTTTTTATAAAAAAAATAACCAACAAAAAAGTTACTAGAAAGGTCAACCCTGAACATGGGTAATAATGTGTAAGGATGTAAATTTGACCCAATGTGATCCGGCCTAGACTCAGGCTGGCCTATGTCGTGCCGTGTGAGCTTCTGCCAAATTCGAGCCAGATTGGAGGCTAGAAAATTAGGCTCAGGCACAGGGGATATTCAGATCTTGAACCGGACCGACAAGCCTAGGCTCAGACTTGGGCCGGGTTTCAATAATTTTTTTATTTTTTCCACCATTTTTTATTTTTTCCCATAAAAAATGACATTGGACCTCGGGCAAGCCAAGCCTCGGGGCCGAGCTTTAAGTGGGTCTTCAGCGGACAGATGGGCCAAGCCACGGTTCGAGCTGGACTTCAAAACAACAACTCAGGCCCAGAGTTCCCGATTGGGCTTGAGCCAGGATCTAACCAGGTCAGGCCCATCTCAGCCTGTGGGCAGGCTTCGGACAGCCCACAGACCATTTTTAACTTAAAATCAGTTTGGATAAAGAATTTATCTATCACATGCCCGCTTTTTAGGGGAGATTCTATTTACACCCAAAAAATCATTAAGCACTCCCAATTTCTAGGTACACCATGTTTAATTATTTAAAATTGGGTAAACTACACTCACTTCCCCTGAGATTTCTGACAAATACAGGAACTTCCTCTGTAGTTTGAAAAATTACACAAACCTTTCCTACTTTAACTGACATTATCAAGATTCCCCCATATTTGAACCTTTGTTAACCCTAATAACAGAACCTGCTGATGTAATCACTAATAAAACCAAAAATACAACTAATGCCCTCAGGGCTATTGATCTCATGTATATATACCAAGCATAACACAAAGCTTCACAATGCACAACTCAAAAATTCCAAGGCAAGAGAAACCAAAATGGTAGCCAGAAATGAAAGGAAAGAAGCACAACAAAACCAAGTACAACACAGGTATGTTACCATTCACTTTGAGTATTTTTTTAAAAAAAAAGGAGGTACAAGTAGGAGCTGATCATGGCAACCAAAATGTGTTGTTACCAACATATGCTAAGGAAATTAAGAAAACAAACCTTGGTAGCTTAGCTGTCGTAAATTTTTTTTTGCAAACAGAGCAATACCCAATTCAATTGATTCTTCAAATCTCATATATACGAACAGATACATATATATGAACACATGCAAACATATTTTGATTTCTAACAAAGAAAATAAAATCCAATTAAATTAATTTCTAAATATGTTTAACATTCAAACATAGGAACAACTCTTTTTTTTTTCCCCTTCTAAATTTAAGATACAAATATATATATATATATATACACACACACATTAAAATTCAAATAGGAACTTGTTTGGATTTTCAGCAAAGAATAAAAACCCAATTCAACAAATTTCTAAATCTTATATATACAAAACATATACATAGATACATACAAATCAGTGGTGTGGGGTTTGAGTGGCTAAATTGGTTAAACGACCACCACTGGCTTCCACTTTAACAATAAGAGTTTCTCCCCCGACACATTAATAAACGCCAAAAGCTTCATAATATTCAAAGCATTAATTCCAATAAAATGCCTTTAAATTATTATGAAATTACCTTCTTCCAAAACAAATGAAACATTACCAAAGAAAGCCACATAATAGTACAGTTAGACTCACAAACCCAGTAAAATGCATAAATGACAACCAAAATTGGATCTTTAAGCCATCAAAACACAAAATGGAACATAAAATCCAAAATCCTAAATGTCTATTCAAGCTTTATTTCTAACCCAGAAAGCTTAATTATTCACTTACACATAAATTGAGACCCTAAAATGAAAAATTCCAGGCAAAGAAAGAAACATTAATGAAAAACTTAAAGCCAAAGAAGTTCCAAAAGATTAAACAAAGCGAAAGCAAATCAATAGCTACAATGAGATGAAATCAATACCTTGAGCAAGCGTAACTCAGTCTGAGTGAAGTTTGAAAATATATGCATTTGAGACTGTTAGGCCCTTTGTTGTCAAATTCCGTGAATCAAAACCAAGGTTGTAACATGTTATAGCTTTTCAGATTTTCCAATTTTGGTCTCCCCGCTCGAGCGGGGAAAGTGACGCTCGAGCGGGGATTACAAGGTCACAGTATCTCTGCTTCACCTGAAAAAGTACTGGATGGTGTGATTCGACACTTGAGCGTGGAAACTTCCGCTCGAGCGTGAAGCCTATACGAATCACACAATTTTGAAACCTCCGCTCGAGCGGGCATTCCCACGCTCGAGCGGACCGCGCGAACACAGGTTCTATAAATTCGCATGTTGGGTCTGTTTTAGGATTACTTCTCCTAGATCTTGTTTAAGGTTTTCTAAGGTTTTGTTTGAGGTTTTCTTCTAGAGATTTTTGAGAGTTTTCCTTGATGTTTTGAGAGAGTTCTTTCCTCATGATCTAAGATTCATACATCAAGGAGTTTGATACTTTAAATTCAAGAGAGAGAGTTATCTTCGGTAGATTCCGAAGATTCAAACATATAGTTTTAAAAGGCGTTTGATTCTGTACGTAGTCGTTAATTCGACAATTGAAGATTGTGGATTCAACTTCAGGATTGATCAATTCCGAGACGAAGGCGTGGTGAAAGAGTTACAGAAGATTCGAGGGCAAATTGACTGAGTTGGGTAATTTGTGTATTATCTTTGTAATCTTTCTTCCTTCAGTAGTGGATTGATTAGTGGCGTTTCGCCCGTGGTTTTTGATTACAATTGAAGGTTCTTCAATTGTGGTTTTTTCCACGTAAAAAATCGTTTGTGTCAATTTATTGTTTATTCCGAAAAACAAACAATCTAAATCACTTTCGTAAGTGCTTGTTGATTTAGATTGTGTGTTTTGGATTATTGGGATTTGGAATATTTTAATCTTGATCTAATCACGAATCACTTAGGTTTTTTAATTGATATCAGAGCGGGTCACTCTTTGTTTTATCAAAAACTATAGGAGTGTGATTTTGTGTGACTAGTATTATGGATTCTATTCGTGAAGGTAACTCGACTCATAGACCTCCTTTACTCGACGGTACAAACTATTCTTATTGGAAGGCTCGTATGAGAGCGTTTTTAAAATCCATCGATGAGAAAGTTTGGCACTGCGTGATCTATGGGTGGAGTGAACCTATTGTCACCATTGATGGTGTAGATATTCCTAAACCCCTTGATAAATGGGACACAACTGATTACCAAAACTCGAGTTGGAACAGTAAGGCTCTCAATTCCCTGTTTTGCTCCATCACACCTGAAGAATTTCGTCGTATCTGCACGTGTGAGGTAGCAAAAGAGGCTTGGGATATTCTTGAAACGATTCACGAAGGTACTACCTCTGTCAAAAGGTCAAAACTTCAACGTCTAACATCCGCCTTTGAAATCCTTTTTATGCGGGATGATGAGACGTTTGATGATTTCTATGCAAAACTCAGTGATATCGTTAATTCCTGTTTCACACTTGGTGAAAAAATCCCAAAAGCTAAAGTGGTTGGAAAAATTTTGAGGTCTTTACCCGAGAGGTTCCAATCAAAAGTGACAGCCATTGAGGAGGCTCAGAATGTTGATATCCTCAACCTTGATCAATTGGTTGGAAACTTGCAGACTTATGAAGCCCACCAGATTTCTAAGAAAAAACAAAAAGAAAGTGTGGCTTTCACTAGTGCTCATGAGACTGCAAAAACTCCAGAGACTGAATTTGATTTAGAGTTTGAGATGACGGCTATGCTTACAAAACAGTTTAAAAAAAATTTGAAGAAAAAGAAGCCTAATTTCAGAGACCCTATTTCAAAAGACAAGAGTAATGAAAAATCCAAAACTTTTCCACCAAAATTTGCTCAAAAAACTGAAAAGAAGATTGTAAAGGGGCAAGGGGTAAAGTGCTATGAATGTCAAAGGTTTGGTCATATTGCCCTTGAATGCCCTTCGAAAAAGAATCGAAAGAAAGTTTACACTGTGACTTGGGATGATGAAAGCGGGTCGGAACAAGAACCCGAAGAACCTGAATCCAGTGAAGACGGAGATAGTGCTTTCATGGCTTTTTGGTCCTCTTTCGCTCAACCTCTTCCAAAGTCATCGGATTTTGCTCGTGGTCAGAACTTGCATCATGCTCCCACCTTTGATGGGACTAACTACCAGTATTGGAAAATCAGAATGAGAGCTTTTCTGAGAGCTTTTGAACCAGAAGGTTGGCAAGCCATTGAAGAAGATACAGAAAGTGCAGACAATCCGGGCAACCAGAGAGCCCTGATTACTATTCGTGGAGCAATTTCCTATGAAGAACAGCAACGAGTTGCTCATTGCACAAAGGCTAAAGACGCATGGGAAATTCTAAGCCAATTCCATGAAAGAAGAGATTCACCTTCCCCATCATCCAGCAACTTCCCTGCCTTAGTTGCTAGATTGGATGAAGTCAAGCAGAATGAAGAGCAAAAAGAGGATGATGAAACATCTGAAGACAATGATGAGGTAAATGGCGAAGAACTACAACAAGCTTACGAAAAGTTGTACGAGGAATCTCTGAATTTGTCCAAAATCAACGACAAACTCTCTCTCAAGCTCAAAATATGTGAGAGTGAGAATGTCAGGCTGAAAGGAGAACTTGTAGCAGCAAAGCAGAATATCATCAAGATCTTGAGTGACAGGCAAGACTTATGTGGAAAACTACTATCCTGTGAAACTGAAAGGAATGAACTTCTGAAGGTGTATTCCACATATGAAGAAAAACTTGAAAGTCTTGAGATGTCACAAGCTAAATTGGAAGAGATAGTCTGTCAGAAAGATGAAGAACTTCGTATTGCTAGAGCAACAATCTCCATGTGGAACAAAGGTTCCAAATCTCTAGAAGACATCATCGGGTCTCAACAAATGGGTTGTGACAAAAGTGGGCTAGGCTATGGTGCAACAGCTCACAAGGGACAGGCCTCTACCTCACATAACCTGAAGACTCAAGCAAAAGGAAAATTGAAGGTAGACCAGGATGATTCCTCTCTTCATCTACCGAAAGTGGGTAAGATCAACAAAAAGGAGGTAAAACCTGTTTTTATTTGTCATAATTGTGGTAGGTATGGCCACATTCGTCCTTATTGCTATGAACTGTTTGGTAAGGTGTCTCAAAAGGGTAGAACTTCGAATACATTTTGGGTTAGGAGACAACCTTACATGTTTAGGTGGAATACCAAAATTCATGAGGGTGTTCACAACGCCAAGACATTGACCAAGACCAAAAGGATTTGGGTAAGGAAAGATGATTTGACTTGTTTAGTTGTTCACACTGCCTTAAAAGCACGTGACTCACACATGTGGTATCTTGATAGTGGTTGCTCTCGTCACATGTCCGGTAACAAATCCTACTTCACCTCTCTTGAAAAATATGAAGGAGGAATTGTTACCTTTGGAGATGGCGGCACTTCTAGAGTCATTGGTAAGGGCTCTATAAGTGTTGCTGGTCTTCCCAAACTGGATAATGCTCTACTTGTTGATGGTCTTAAAGCAAATCTTTTAAGCATTAGTCAAATGTGTGATTCCCATCATGAAGTATTGTTTTCAAAAAATAAATGTGAAATTTTGGATAAAAAGGGAAATACTGTCTTACATGGGGTTCGCACATCTGATAATTGCTATGGGATTGTTACTACTGATGATCTCACTTGTCACTCTACCATCATAAGTAATATTGATTTGTGGCATCAAAGATTAGGTCACATGAATTTCAAAGACCTAACTAAGGTAGCCAACAAAGAGCTTGTGAGAGGAGTACCTAAACTGGGTAAGAATTTGAGCCATGTGTGTGGACCATGTCAACTTGGAAAGCAAACCTGTGCCCCTCATAAAAAGGTGCACAGCTTTACAACCAAACGTCCTATTGAATTGGTTCACATGGATTTAATGGGTCCTACTCGCACTGAAAGCATTGGAGGTAAAAGATATATTTTTTTAACTGTTGATGATTTTACTGGGTTTTCATGGGTAAATTTTTTAAGGGAAAAATCTGATACGTTTGATGCTTTCCAGGCTTTAGTCCTTAAAATCCAAAATGAACAGGGTGTTTCCATTGGGTGTATCATAAGAATCCGAACTGATCATGGTCGTGAATTTGAAAATAGTTCGTTCTCGGATTTTTGTGATATGCATGGAATTAAGCATGAATTTTCTGCACCTATTACTCCACAACAAAATGGAGTGGTTGAGAGGAAGAACAGAGTTGTTCAAGAAATGGCTAGGGTCATGCTCCTTAGTAAGAGTCTTCCTCCAAAGTTTTGGGCCGAAGCCCTAAATACTGCTGTTTATGTCATAAATCACGTGTATTTAAGGCCCGGCACTTTACAAACTCCATATGAATTGTGGAAGGGTTTGAAACCTAATGTAAAATACTTCAAAACTTTTGGGAGTAAGTGTTACATCTTCAAAGATAGAGAGCCCTTGGGCAAATTTGACTCCCGAAGTGATGAAGGTATTTTTCTAGGGTATTCAACCAACAGTAGGGCTTTTCGAGTCTATAACCTGCGAACTTCATCTTTAATGGAATCTATCAAGGTGGTTATAGATGACACAGGTGCACCTACTCCAGCAACAAATGAGGATGACAATGGTGAGGCTCCAATCTTGGATACTGAACCACAAAATCAAGGAGAAGCTGCGGTCCAATCACAAGAAATTGTTACAGCACCATCCTCACAGGTAAGTTCAAGTCCAAAGAGTGCTCAAAGGGACATCACTCCTATTGCTTCTGTCACCACAAGTCCTGAACTTAAACCATCAGCAAGGGTGAAACTGAATCATCCAGCTCAACAGGTGATTGGAAGTGTTTCGGATCGTATGAAAACCCGAAGACAGATTCGGGATGAGGTATCACATATGTGTTATGTTTCATTAATTGAACCTAAGAATTTTAAAGAGGCCTTGCTAGATGATAGTTGGGTCAATGCTATGCATGAAGAATTAGGTCAATTTGAACGTAACAAAGTTTGGACTCTAGTACCCAGACCTAGAGACATGAATGTGATAGGTACCAAGTGGATCTTTAAAAATAAATCTGATGAGAATGGTACTGTTGTTAGGAATAAAGCTAGGTTGGTTGCTCAAGGCTACACACAAGTAGAGTGTTGACTATGATGAGACGTTTGCCCCAGTTGCACGTCTCGAATCTATTCGTATTTTGCTTGGTGTTGCATGTTATCTTGGCTTTAAATTGTTTCAAATGGATGTGAAAAGTGCCTTTCTGAATGGGTACTTGAAAGAAGAGGCATATGTTGAGCAACCAAAAGGGTTTGAGGACCCTAAATGTCCTAATCATGTCTACAAGTTAGACAAGGCTTTGTATGGGTTGAAACAAGCCCCTCGGGCTTGGTATGATAGACTTACTACCTTTCTTCTTGATAATGATTTTCAAAGGGGTAGTGTGGATAAGACCTTATTTGTGAAACATACTAAGTCTCATATTCTTGTTGCTCAGATATATGTTGATGATATTGTGTTTGGATCTACTGCTGAACATCTTGTGAAATATTTTTCGGATTGCATGACACATGAGTTTGAGATGAGCATGATGGGGAGTTGTCGTATTTCTTGGGTCTTCAAATTAAACAGTCTCCTTCGGGTATGTTTGTTTCTCAGTCTAAGTATGCTAAAAATCTTGTGTCCAAGTTTGGTCTTGAGTCTGCCAAACATGCACGTACTCCCATGAGCACCAGTCTTCACCTCTCCAAAGATTCATCTGGCATTGATGTTGATCCTACCCTTTATAGGAGTATGATAGGGAGTCTTTTGTATCTGACAGCCAGTCGTCCTGATATTTCTTTCAGTGTCGGTGTTTGTGCCCGTTACCAAGCCAGTCCTAAAGAGTCTCACCTTCTTGCGGTCAAACGCATCATCAAATATGTTAATGGGACCTTGGGGTATGGGGTTTGGTTTTCCACTGATACTACAACTGAAATTACCGGTTTTTCTGATGTCGACTGGGCAGGGTGTGCTGATGATAGGAAAAGTACATCCGGGGGGTGCTTTTACCTTGGGAATAATCTGGTTTCCTGGCATAGTAAAAAGCAAAATGCCATCTTTCTTTCGACTGCTGAAGCTGAGTACATTGTTGCGGGGAGTTGTTGTGCACAAATGTTGTGGATGAAGCAAATGCTTCATGATTATGGGATAGAACAATATACTCTCACTCTTTTTTGTGATAACACAAGTGCCATAAACATTTCAAAAAATCCTGTCCAACACTCTCGCACCAAACATATTGACATTCGTCATCATTTTATTCGAGAGTTAGTGGAAGAGGACCTTGTTGTTCTTGAACATGTTTCCATTGAGCATCAAAAAGCTGATATTTTTACAAAACCCCTTGATCTTCTTCGGTTTGAGTTCCTTAGAAAGACCTTGGGTGTCATGCTCGATCACTAGAGTGTTACTTGTTCCTGAGTAGGTGTAAGTGTTTGGCTGTATGAGTGCTTGGTTGCTATAATCTCATTGTCATTGATTTCTGTTTTTCTTGCATCCAACTTTTTTATGTACACTACTCATGCTGCTTACAAGATCTCATTGTTCATTGTTCATAGCTCATTTTGAATGCCCATGCTCATTAACCTCATGATCTCATTCTGTACACATCCTTGAGATAAATTGCTGCAGGGGTTTCCGCATAAGTGATCAAAGTTCTCTATGGACCACTAACAGTGTTTCTTGTACTTTTACAGTGGAATTGACCGATACTAGTATATCATGGGTGATGTTGAGTCTCTTAACCATCTACCATCTGTTTTCACTTCCACGGTTTCTCCCTCAGTTCCTTGAAGTCCGGGCATTAGAAAAAGGCTACCTCAGAGGCACCAACCAGGCCATCCTTTATGATTTCATTCTTCTCTGGTTTGGTTTTCATACTCTTGAGCGTGAATGCCACCAATGAGTGCCCAAAAGAAAAAAAAAATGTGAAAATAAAGAAAAAGGACTCATTGATTGAGGGGGAGCCTCCGCATTTACTCAACAAATACCCCGTGATTCCTAGTGGTTTGACTTTTCTCTGTGATGTTCAGTTACTCTTGCCAGAGGTCCAGCCATCCGATCACTACTAGGATTAACTCTAGCTCAGTGGACTCTCATGGATTGCACACACACACTTTATTTTGTGAGCTCTCATGTTGGATTTTGAGTTGTCCATTCTTATGTAGCTTATGATCTCTGATTATATTTTATCTGCTTTGCTCATGATGTCCAGTGTCTCTGTTTTCAAAATTGCAAGTTTACAGTATTCATGAATTGCGAATTATTTCATCTTAGTATTCATTTTGGCTAAATGTGATCATCTACTTGTGTTCCAGAGCTCACTTCATGTTTTTGAGTATCTTGGTTTTTGTTAAAAAAAAAAAAAAAAATTGTTTTTTTTTCCCGCTCGAGCGGAACTTCCCACGCTCGAGCGTGGTTTTGAGCCTTGCAGTAGTTTGCTCTTTGTTTTTGCAGTTCTGGAAGGGATGTTTTTCTGCTCGATCTTCAGTTTTCAAGCTCGAGCGCGACTTCACGTGTTTTGTCTCACGCTCGAGCGTTAAAACATACGCTCGAGCGGACTGGTTTTGTATATCTTTCCCTCCTTCGACCCTTCAAGTCATTTTTGCCTCTCAACTCCTCATCTTCTAGGGTTTTTGGCGATTCCTTGCCTCCCATTCCTTGGTCTGCACTTCCTTGGTGGATTCTTGGTATTTTTCGTGTGTTGACCCATCTCAGGTATGTCTTTCCTCTCATTCTCCTCTATTCTTTGTGTTTTTTTTTATTTATTTTTTTTCCTTTTCCTTGTTGTTGTGTTGCTTGAGTTGGTTATACAGTGGGTTGTTGGGTCTATATTTCTCATATTTAGGGTTAGGCAATGTCGTTTTTGATTGTGGCACAGTGGTTTTGGTTCTGTACATTCCATCTAGGGTTTTTTGATTTGGGTTTTTTACATTGGGGATTGTGATTGGGGATTTTGGTCTACATCTCTTGCCTTGTGTTTCTGTGACCCTATTTTCTTTGATGTTTAAGTTCCTCACCCTGCTGGCTACATATGTGCTTGACTGTTGTTTTCTTGGTCCTAGTTCCAATCACATTTACTCTGCTTCATTGTGCAATATTTGGTTCTCTTATGCTTACATTTTTTGAATCTTATGATATCTTTTATTGCCTCATGTTGCTATATCACTGTGGTACTAATGGTTTATGGTTTCTCTGATGGTTTTTGTCTGTCTTGGGTTAGGGATTGTTTGTAGTGTTTAGCTATGTCCACCTTCAAACGCCGTAAGTCTACAGCCTCTCGCCCTCCATATAACACTGACCATTTCCCATCGGCTGAAAAAGCCAAGTTATTTCGCGAGTCCTACCCATCTCGCTCCATCCATCTTGAACGGAATGTTCAACCCTTCACCTTTGAGTCCATTCCTATCCGGTCTTTCTTTGATTCATTGGGTGGGGATCAGGTTCTTCTGTTTTCTGGGTCACAAAATCTTACTTGGGTACGGGAATTTTACTGCAATATGGATGGTCTTGACGACATTGGACCTTCTTTTAAGACATGGGTTAGATCCAAGGAAATCACTGTTACCACTGATATTATCCGCGAGATTTTAGGGGTTAGTGAGCGATCTCCTATCTTTTACCCTTTTCCCGTTCGCCCCACGTATGATTTTGATGAGGTTGCTCAGGCCATTTGTGGTGTTCCTCGTTCTTGGCCTTTTGGTTCCTTGATAAAACAGAATGAACTTCTCCCACAATTTCGGTTACTCAACTTAATTGTGTGTGCCAATATCATAGTTACCACCCACAGCTCTGAGATTAACCAGGATCAAGGCTTTGTTCTTCAGTGTATCGCCCAAAACCGTCCAATTGATCTTGCCACCCTTATCATTCAAAAGATGGTTGCTACTTTTGAGCGCAACAATCTTGGCTTACTTTATGGTTGTCTCATCAACCGGCTTTTAGTCAAATTTGAGGTCCCTACCTATGATGAGGATGAATTTGCCTCTCCTACACGCCCATTTACCAAGAAGACTGTCTCCCAGAGTCAGTCTCACATTAGGGGGGTTTCTTCTAGTTCTGGTAGGTCTGGTGCAGGTCCTAGTGCCGCTGCCATGGCGGAGGAAACCGAGTATGATGCTGCTGCTGGCGGAGATCTTGGTGAGGGGGAGCAGCACCCTCTAGTTCGTACAGTCCGTGGTCAGCTTCAGTCCCTCGAGCGCTCTGTTGGTTCCCGGTTTGATCATCTTGAGGCACGGATGGATATATTTGAGGCCAGACTCACTGATCTTGAGACCACTACTGATTCCCGTTTTAGTGCTTTGGAGGCATCTTCCCAGCGGATTGAGGATTCTGTGGCACAGTCTTCATCCCAGCTGGCTCAGATCTGGACCTTACTTCAGATGCAGTCTTCGCCTCCGGCTTCTTGATCTTTGCTCTTAGCTCTTTTGTTTTCTGCCATATTCTTTTGTTATCTCCCGGCCAAAAAGGGGGAGTGATTTTGTACATGGTTTTGGTACGTGGTACAGTTATAGTTCTTGGTACATGGTAGTACATGGTACAGTTGTTTTACGTACAGTTGTTTTACTTCTATCATTCCTTGGTACAGTTGGATTGTCATATGTTTTGGATGAAAACTATTTTTGGATATATGTTTTTGGATGGATAATGTTTTGTTTATGATGGACTTATCTTTTTTTATTTAATCCAGTTCCACATATTTTTGGTTGGCTTGTGTGTGGTTGTTTTCTTTCAGGATAATTGTTCAAGCGCATGGATTTGAGATTTGGTTGTGAATGTTGGTTCATAGTTGGTGGTGTTGATTTTGTTATTTTGGTTGGAAAATTGTTTTAGAATAGTTTGGAAAATTGTTTTAGTACTTTTGTGCTTTTGTTAGGAAAACTGTTTTAGAATGGTTTTGTCCGGGATTTGACAAAGGGGGAGATTGTTAGGCCCTTTGTTGTCAAATTTCGTGGATCAAAACCAAGGTTGTAACATGTTATAACTTTTCAGATTTTCTAATTTTGGTCTCCCCGCTCGAGCGGGGAAAGTGACGCTCGAGCGGGGATTACAAGGTCACAGTATCTCTGCTTCGCCTGAAAAAGTACTGGATGGTGTGATTCAACGCTCGAATGTGGAACTTCCGCTCGAGTGTGAAGCCTATATAAATCACACAATTTTGAAACCTCCGCTCGAGCGGGCATTCCCACGCTCGAGCGGACTGCGCGAACACAGGTTCTATAAATTCGCATGTTGGGTCTGTTTTAGGATTACTTCTCCTAGATCTTGTTTAAGGTTTTCTAAGGTTTTGTTTGAGGTTTTCTTCTGGAGATTTTTTAGAGTTTTCCTTGATGTTTTGAGAGAGTTCTTTACTCATTATCTAAGATTCATACATCAAGGAGTTTGATACTTTAAATTCAAGAGAGAGAGTTATCTTCGGTGGATTCCGAAGATTCAAACGTATAGTTTCAAAAGGCGTTTGATTCTGTACGTAGTCGTTAATTCGACAATTGAAGATTGTGGATTCAACTTCAGGATTGATCAATTCCGAGACGAAGGTGTGGTGAAAGAGTTACAGAAGATTCGAAGGCAAATTGACTGAGTTGGGTAATTTGTGTATTATCTTTGTAATCTTTCTTCCTTCAGTAGTGGATTGATTAGTGGCGTTTCGCCCGTGGTTTTTGATTACAATTGAAGGTTCTTCAATTGTGGTTTTTTCCACATAAAAAATCGTTTGTGTCAATTTATTGTTTATTCCGAAAAACAAACAATCTAAATCACTTTCGTAAGTGCTTGTTGATTTAGATTGTGTGTTTTGGATTATTGGGATTTGGAATATTTTAATCTTGATCTAATCACGAATCACTTAGGTTTTTCAGAGACTCGTCCAGAGAAATTGGTATCCATAACTTTACGATTATGGGTACCGGAATACTATTAAAAGCTTCCCATTTTGGGTTTGTCGATGGTGGTTATGGTGGAGCCATGCGATTTCGAAGGTCGTTGTTGGGGGGTCTTTTTTGTAGACTATAATGGTGTGATTTAACAGAGGTGGTTTTGGGTTTGATTTGATAGAGGTACGATATAAAATTTGGGTTCAAGTGCAGTGGTTGGGAGTTCATAGATATGGCAGATTCAATGCAGGGTTGTGGCTTCGGTGGGAGAAAGGGGTTATCATCTCTCTTTCTCTCTTCTTCGTCTTTTTTTCCTTTCTAATTTCTCTCATCAACATCCTTAACATAAACATAGGAATTTTTCCCCAAGGATTACTCTCATCCCTCTCACATTCTACCCCTATATTTTTCAAATATGGCGATGGCGATGGCGATGGCGATGGGCGAGCAAGGGCAACGGCATGGCTGGGTTGCGACTGAGCAGGAATGAAGTACGAGGAGTAACGGAGAAGAAAGTGAAAAGAGGGCAGCGAGGGAGAGAAGTCGCCATTGGAGGAAGGGGGTTGAGGAGAATTATCACCGGTGGCGTTTGGGATCGCCGGAGACAGTTGTATTGATGATGGCCAGAAAGAATATGGGTAGGAGAGAGGATGCGAAAGGAGAGAGAGAGGGGGAGAGAAGAGAGAGCAAAGTTTAGTGAGATAGGTAAGAGAGATTTAAAGATCAAAAAGGTATTGACAATGTCTTTTCGTGCTCCAAAACAAGGGTAATAAGGTCATTTAGTATATGTAAATAACGTCGTTTGTGCCGATTTGATAGAATGGGGATCTTGATAATGTCAGTTAAGGTATGGGAGGTTTTTGTAATTATTTAAATCACATGGAAGGTCTCTATATTTGTCAGAAATCTCAGGGGATGTGAATGTAATTTACCCTTTAAAATTTTATTTTACTTTCATTACACCTTATTATTTTTCCCAAATTACTCTCAAGGTAAACCCAAATAATAAATAATAAAAAAACTAAATTATTTAAAAAACTTTTTAATACAGAAAATAATTCTCAAATACAAAAGAAAAAAAACTAAACTTATAAGCACATACGCATTATAAATACAGAAAAAACCAAACTTTTACATAAACATTATAAAACTTTTCAACATAGAAAAAAAAGAAAAAAAAAACTTTTACATTATAAATTATCCACAAGAATACTCGTGGAAAAATTAAAACCAAACTTATAAGCACATAAACATCAAGCACTAACAAGAAAAAGTAGTTCTCAAATAATATATTATTTAAATGACAAAATAAAAACAACTCCAATAATATGTTATTGTTAATCTAACTATTTAACACTTTAATTTTTGTCAAAAAAACGATATAGAAAATAATTGATGGTGCTCTACAAAAATTGTGAAACCCTTTTATATGAATACTTATCTCCTTTTTGATGGGTTGCTTCAAAAAATTATTTTTATTATTACTCTTATCCATTATTTGATTTCGTTCAAACTTTCTTCACGGGTTTAAGATTTCAAAATAATAAAAAACAATGATGTTGATGGTGAGTTTTGGTAGGGTGAATTAGAATTTTGGAGGAAGGATGAAGATGAAGAAGAAGAAGAAAAATAATAAGCCTCCGTTTGGGAAGTGGGTTAGCTTTTTGGCCTTTTGACTTTTTTGACTATTTTAACCTGGGCTAAAAAACTTGGTTTGGGAAGGACTTTTTAGCTGTTTAACTTTTTTTTGTGAGAGAAGAGTGTAATGATTATGGATTGGATGTGATGTTTTGTTTATTGTGGCTAAAATAGCCTATTTTATTTTTTGTGACTATTTTAGTTCCAAAACCACTTGCCAAGATATAGAGATTTGAATAGGAGTAACCGATTAAGGTGTACCATAAGAAATAAAAAATTATTTTAAGATTTAATATGTATTGTCCTTATTAGTAAATTCATATTATAATATAATGACTTAAAATTAAATATACTGAGACATATTTTGGATTCGAATATAATCTCCCACTTTTTAGGAAGCTCGTTTTTGTTATTCAGAAAATTTAAAATGGATGGATAGACAACCAAGGTATAGACAAAAACCAAACAAGCATATTTCTCTCTCTCCTAGAACGCAAACAAAAGTTCATATTCCATATGCTAGTTTTAAAAAGCATAGGCTGAAAATAATAAATTATAAATAAAAAAACCAAATTTGAAAAGCAGAGGAACACAACAATTCTGGAACAAAGAAAGTAAAAGCTGAAATACACTTAAACAAACATGTACGATATACCAGTGTTACAAAATACAAGCCTTCAAAACCTATCAAACAAGAGAAAATTAGCTTTCCTAATGAGAAAAAACAAGGTTACCAATCTGAACCATCTGGAAAAGGTTTCAACGCATCTTGCTTGCCGTTGACATAGTATTCCACCACTGCTTTCATTCTTGGAAGCTTATCGGGGTGGTAATTCACGTGAACGATCACTGGTTTAAGCTTGATCAGGTTAGCATCTTTCCTAACAGTTTTGAACAAGACCTTGCTATTCATAAAGAGATAGAAATCCATAGTTCTCCTAGCAGCATGAAGACCTTCGTATCCAGGATGTGAAGGGAAGAAGAGCTCCTCATTGAAAACTGCCTGGTCCCATGACTTCGGTTCCCGAGAAAGGCGACCAGCCACACGATCAAGAAGCTCAATAGAAGGTATTGTTGGCCTTATGTAAAAGAAACCAGAATTATACACCCATATCCGCATTGTATGAGCATAGCGAGCCCAACCCATTGAAGGTTCATCAAACACATCATTATACCCATAAGCTGTCATGTTATTGTGACCATCGGTCATGGACTCCACATCTGAGTCCCGATAAAGATGATAAAAAGGGTTTTGCAAATACACTATATCGACATCTGAGAGAAGAACACTGTAACCCAACTGCAAAAACTCCCTCAAGATGTGGAATTTTAATCCGGAAACAGCATGGTTTCCTCCGGTCCTTGCAACTGAATCAATTCCTTCATCTGGGTCTCTCTTATACACAGGAACATCCTTTGATTGGCAAAGATTGGCGATCTCTTCATCCAAGGCAATGACCAAATAATTGGGTATACCCACTTTCTGGATGCTAGAGAACCAGACCTCCAACATGTCCTTCACATTTGAATTAGCAAGGGCAACTATAAGCTCTTTGTTTACAGCAACTTTCTCAAGTATCTTTGCTAATCTTGGATTCACTGATTCATCAGGAATAACAGTCGGGTTGGTTCTCAAACCCTTAACAGTACCAAAAGGGCCAGCTTTATGCCGTTCACCCAGCACCAAAACCTGTTTCTGTGCCTGATCTTTTCCTTGCTCGGCCAGCCGAATCTTTTCAGTCAATTCCCTAATCTGTTTTTTCAACTCTTTATTTTTCGCTGAAACAGCTACAAACTCGGACTTCAACATGTTAACCCGTTCGGATGATTCACAAGACGATAAATCAACCTAACAAACATATCAATGGAAAAACAATTATATCCTGTTGTGACCTCATAGTTATGACTTATAATAGGGAAGCACCCTTTGTCCAAAACAATGGAAACAGCTAAGAGCTAACATCAAATGACACAAATACCCAAACTTTAAATGAGAACTGTGTGCAGATTGTTGGATGAATATAGCTAGAAGTAAAACACCTCTATTTCTCAGTTAAAAGTCCGCCAAACACTAAAGCTAAAATCAAAATCCCCCAAACCCAATAACCATGCCAACAAGATATCAATTAGTTCATTGTAGACTATGGAGTGTACTTACATTCTAGGTAAATATCAGTTCTGGATCTAAAATAATTTCAGAATTTGTGACTAATATGAAAGAAACCACATCTATATAGTAAGTCACTCACTGCATAAGACCTCAAACTTGTGCAATCACATCCACTATGTAATTAATTCTAGTTCAAAGCAATAGAAAAAGCAAAAAAATAAATAAATCAATAACTATGCTAGAATCAAGTATAATTACCATCAACAATCTCATTCCAAAATCAAAAAGAATTCCACAATGTAAATCACATGCAATATATCAAACCACAACCAGTACTAGAATTTCAAAGTGAAAACCACAATGGTTTCAAGTCAACGGGCTTTATTTTATTCACGAAGTCCAGATCAAATATGGAGTATGATTTTTCAACAATCTGAGAATTGCAATTGAATCGAAAAAAATCAAATATGCGAATGTAAAAGGATTCGAACCTGAAGATCAGATTTGGCGATTCGATTGGTGCGAATCGGAGTGGAATCGAACAAGCCGTGAGGGTACAAGAAGGCGAAGACGCATCCGATAGCAACTCCGATCGCGATGGCCACCGCAAGTCTCGATCCGCGAAGCGAGTACCCGCCGTTTCTCATAAGCGGACCTTCTCTGCGAATAGCCATGGATGCGACCCCAACCCCAAAGATTTTAGAGAGAGAAAGTCTCTGGATTCAGCTTTATTTATTTATGGAACAGAGAGCTACTGTGCTGATTTGCACACTAAAAAGCTATATATAGATATCAATACAGAGATATATACTCGCATATAGTTATGATTATGTTAATGGCGGTGTAGGAACCCCATGAAGTATGTTTTCCTCTCTGTTCTATAGAGAGAGAGAGAAGAGATGGTTATTGCTCTGACAGAGTTTTTTTCAATCAGGATTTAAGGGGATTAGGCAGGTTTGGTAGTACTTAAATCTAACTTAAAATGGCTGGTTATCATCTTGAGATTTAGAAAAAAATAAATAAAATTATATATTTTTAATATAATTACATTAATTTTTTTTTTTTAATTTTAATGACAAATTACAACGGTACTTCATGTACTTCGATTCTTGTTTAATTTTGATCATAATAATTTTGATTGGTTGGATTTTGATAATGAATTTATGATTTTGTTTTAATTTAGGTTTTGTTTGGCATGATTTAAAAAAGTCAAAAAGTCACTATTCTATTTAAGTCACATCATATTATTTAAATCACATCACCTCTCTAACACATCATTTTAAACTCAACCCATATTTCATAAAAAGTCAAAAAATGTACTTATTTAGATCATCCCAAACTACTCCTTAATTTAATTGATTACATCTTTTAGCATTTTTTTTAAAAAAAGTATAAAAGTAGCATGTATCATATTTTTAAGAGTAAAATTATAAATTTACTCTACTCAGTAAATTAATCTCAACTAATTTAGTGTTAAATTTTTGTCAAAAATACTAACGATATTATTAATTAAACCATATTGACACAAAATTTGAAATTAAGATCAAAATTGAATTAATTAAAAGTGTAGGGACCAAAATGACACAAGGAATAAAATGTAAAGACGATCAACTTAATTTGCCCAAGTTTTAATTCAAATAATACTTAACCGATTTTTTTCTCAACACTCGTTTTGCATAAGACTACAGGGTTAAAATAGTCACAAAAAAACAAAATAGGCTAAAAAGTCAATAAAATAAAATATCACATCCAAACCATAATCATTTTATTTTTGAGATTTTTTTTAGGATCCCTGGTATTAAGATTTTATAGCATAAAGGACATCTAATATTTTCATAATGTCTAAGGTCCCTTAATTTGATCCAGAGAAATTTCATTCAGAGAATTTCTCTGAACTTCTCAGAGAAATTCTATTTAGAAAAATTCTGGACCAGAGAAATTCTATCCAACCCAGAGAAATTCTATGTTTCTCTCTAGATAAATTTTTAGATTATGTAAAGAACTAACAGCTATGGTTTTTAACTCAAAAAAAAAAAAAAAAAGGCAAAACAACAACACTACCACTAGTACTGATGCAAAGAGAAATGTGTACACCAGACAGATCATACACAAAATTATTGCACTAAGTACAACCAAGAAACAAAATTTCTCTAGACTTTCAAATTTTTTGACCCACTCTCTAAAGAATTTCTCTGGCATTCCCTTCTCTCCAAAGAAAATTGAAATTTCTCTAAACAAAATTGTTTGCTTCTGTAGAATCCTTTCTATGTGAAACCAGAGAAAATTCAAATCCTACTAGAAAAAATTTCAAATCCTTTACCAATCAAATCCTTTATCAGTTGAATAGAAAATGAAGAATGAGAAGTGTAATATATATACTAATAGTACACAACCAAAATAAAGTGCTCACCAGAGAAAATTCTGGACCAGAGATTGAAACCTAGAGAAAATAGGTCTTCTATTGATTTGAAAAGTTACTGCAAATAAATTGCTCAAATTCATACATTTCGCACTACCAATGCCCTAAATCTAGAGTTCCAAACTTTCCCAAATAGTCAAATTTTCATGTAAACAATAGAAGACATATTTCATAACCCCACAAGGTATAAAATATATATATACACAATTGAGTAGAGTAATAGAACTTACTCTTTTAATGAAGGACTTAGTGGAGCGAACAAAGCGAACACCAGGGTTGCTACTGGGGCTGGCTAGGGCGTAGTTGAGGCCCTTGTCAAGGACTTTAGAGGATTGAGAAAAGGGCTTTGATAAGGATTGGAGGACACAATGGTTTCAGGTGATGACGATGATGATAATTCAGGAGATGCTGCTGATGAGCTCTGAGAAGCAAGCGGAGGGGATGACAAGTAGTGTTTGTCTTCCGAGTTGTCGATTGGGGTTGCAATTGCGGTCACCCAGTCTCACGGCAGTAGAGGCGGAGGCAACGGTAGCGACAGCGACTAAAAATGGCAACGAGGCGAGGCAGGGTCGGGATCACACTCCCCGTCCCCGATCCCTAACAGTAAAATTTTCCCCATCCCCCGCTCGATCCCTGACGAGGAACCTATCACCGCCCCGTCCCCGCCCCTTAATGGGGATCGGGTTTTCCTGACCACGAAATTCCCAGACCAAAAAAAAAAAAAACCAAACAAAGAGGGAGAGAGATCAACAATATCATCAAAATCATCAACAACATCATTCATCAGAAGGAGAGATCTGAGTAGAGAAAGAGAGAGATCTACTCGTTGCTCGTCGTCGTCGGTGGCGTCGATTAAGATCTCGTGGCATCGATCTACTCGTCGCCGTCGTCCTCACATCTCTCTGCTCGTCATCACCGGAGGTGGCGCTCGTTGTCGTCGTTGTAGTCGGAGGTATCGTTGTCGGAGACGGACCATCGTCGTAGTCGGAGGTGGCGTCTCAGACGGTGAGAAAAGAGAGAGAGAGTGAGTAGCTATGAAATGAAACAAAAAGATAGAAATGAGAGAGATGGAAACAGATAATAAAAAAAATATTATATAGATATATATCAGTTCGGGGTACATACGGGATCGGGCCGGGCAGGGGCTTGGGCACTTATCACCGTCCCCGGCCCGAAATTGATCGGGGATTGATTTTTGAATATCATCCTCATCCCGTCAGGGGTATTTTTGGGAAAAACCCGTTCAAATCGGGGTCGAGGGATCGGGTCCCCGTTGGGTCGGTTTCAAATTGCCATCCCTAGCGGCGGCCATTAAGGAGTGAACTGAGGTTTGAATTTAGAGAGAGAGAGAGAGGGAGATGAAATAAAGAAGGTAGAGAGAGAAATGAGGTTTGATAAAATGAAGATCGGAAATAGAGAGAGTCAAATTTCTCTGATATGATATATAGGTGTGGCTTTAGGGACCTTAGACATTAAAAAATAATATTGTGGATATTTTCTGTTACTAAAAATGTGAGAGGGATCTTATATTAATTTTCCCTTTATTTTTTCTTTCACAAAAGTCAAAAAAGTCAAAAAGTTCATCATAAACGAAACTTTTTAGTCACAGACTAAAATAACTAAAAAACCAAAAAATCAACCTATATACTAAACAAATCCTCAATAATTTTGAATAAAAAATGATGTTATCTGTCTTATAATAATATATATATATATATATATTTTTTTTTTTTTGTTATTTGCATTAATTTTAATCTATTTGACTTTAATAAAAAAGAGATCAGTGTATTTATACTCAAAGGAGGTCAATGTAATTTACCTAAAATATTTTTAACTCAAATTTTAAAAAATGTTTTTTTAAAAAAAACCTTATTTTGAAAATTTTAATATCAAACACTCTATTTGATTTAACTTAAACGAGATAATTTTAAGAATTTATGTCATAATGTTTGATATACCTTCTATTTATAATGTAAGGGAAAAAAAAATGAATAAGCTAATTATTAGGAAATTAAGGGAGAAATCCTTTTTTACTGAGATTGTTGTAATCAATTATGAAATCTTGATTATGGAATTGTAGCAATCTTCCTTAGAAGTCAAACCGTTAAAGAGTTTCTACATTCACCTTACAAATTTGCAACTCAATGCATTCACATAATATTAGTAATAAATTTTTAAAGTCTGGTTTGGTAGAACATCAAAAGATAATACAAACTGCCAAGAATTTGCAGTCAAAGCATTCCCATTTACAAGCCTACATTTGTTAAAACAAATTGGCAAAGCAACTGAATCCATGTTCACCACAAAACACAAAACATAAAAACAAAAAGAGAAGAAAAATGAACTTGCTTCTTTACTTGCCGCGACTAGTCATTGCCATTTAGACACCAAATGCCAGGCCTATTAAGCACTATAAAATTGTAAGCTATCTAAATTCTGTGCTCAGTTATCATTCATCACTCTCTGATTCTGAATTCTGTTCTTGTGTTGTAAGGCTTTCAATCACACTGTCAGGTTGCGTCTGTACATTCGTTGTTGGGCCTTCAATTGCACGATTGGCTTGCTTCTTGCCTGGGTGAAAGAAATCGCCAACCACTTGGTTCACTGAAACAAGGCACCGGAAAAGAAGAAAGTTAAAAAGAAAAGATATATATGCAGTTCCTTAGTAAATGATAAATTATTAATTAAAGAGTAAATACGATCGATGTTTCACAAATTTTCAAAATAAGACGACACTGAAAATAGCTTAATTAAATAACCAAACAATATATAAAACAAACATAATTTTAAAAAAAATTTAAAGGGTTAAACATAGAAAATTTCACAATAAAACGATATTTGTAGATTTGATGTGGGTTCCCATCAATTACCTGCTCCAAAAATCTTCATAAATAGTGTCCTTGCGAACTGTATTTCTGTTTGGTGTGCACTCACAAATTTAGCCTGCAAATCCAGAAATCTATCAGACGACCTGAATTCACAACTCACAAATGTTTGGCAAAATACAAAAGGGCACCATAGAATGCATAGGACATTAAAATGGCAACAATACATTTGTATTCCTTGCCCATTCTTAGTCATTACATGTAACATCAAAGACCTTGGCAACAGGGATTATTGCCTCTGCAGGCTATCAACTGAATTTACAGCAAAAGACTGGCAAGATTGACTGATTTAAACAATCCATACTTGCGGCCACAACAACATGAGATAATAAGAGGCTTTACCATCTCACTATATAAAAACCCCACAATTTGATCGAGTTTAGCTTGATGCCTCAACAGGAAAGGACGCAGATGGTTCATATACAAATGATTTGCCCCCTGTCAAATAGCAAGCAGTGTGTATGAGCATGCCGGAAGACAAAAAAAATCTCAGGATTGTTTGGAATCATTTTTCAAGACAACACAAAGAACAAACCTAAAAATGCAAAATCATGGAGAAGTAGAAACATTGATATCGTACTGCTATGAGAAATATCACTATATTCTTTCTTAGCGCTCAGTAATTCTAAAATTATTATCATCTTAACCACATTAAGGGGGTGTTTGGGAAGCCAAAAATTGGCTTTTTTTGGCTAAAATCCACAAAAAGAAAAAATAGGCTAAAATAGCCAATAAGACAAAGTGGGTGTTTGGGAAGTGAGTTTTTATGTAAGTTTTTTTAGTTGTAGGATATTATTGGAGAAATTTTTTTTTGTGTTTGGAAAGATAGTTGGGTTTTTTTATGGTTGGATGTCATGTTTGTGAGAGAAAAAGTGAAATGATTATGGGGTTGGATATGATATTTTGTTTGGATGTGTTTTTTTTGGTTTTGCAAAAAGTTTGTCTTTTTGTGAAAAAAAAAAAAAAAAAAACCCAAGTTCAAGACTTCCCAAACACCACCAAAATGTCACGTCAAACCCATAATCATTTTACTTTTTCTCTCACAAACATCATATCCAACTACAAAACAATCCAACCCTCTTCCCAAACACAAATATTTTAGCCTACTAAAATAGCCAACTTCCCAAACGAGGCCTAAATATGTAAAGCAGTTCAATTGCATAATCATAATGTAAGCAAATTCCAAACACAAATCAAATGTCTTGTCCAGTGCTGATGAGCCAACAAGTGAAGAAAAGTTTGCAAAAATGGGTGATGATCAAGAACAAACTACGAAACTAGGTCAACATCCATAGCACATGGTAAACATTTGAAAGTAAACAACACATACAGAGAAATTTCATATTTTAGCTAAGAAGGTGATAGTTTCAGTCCACTTCCATGAATAGAGTAATTCATGCAAAAACTAGTAACAGGTAAAATAAACCATCAATGATTCCTCTAAAGCAATTAGAAATGGACGAAGAGAATTTTTATTTTTTTTTTAAAAGTTCTTGCTCAAGCTTACATTAACAGAAGGAAGTTGAAGCCAGACTAGAAATGCAAACTTCATGTGGTAGTAGAGTGGAAACCTGATGAAACCATATAAAAGAAGCTTCTGAGATTGCATACCTCCCTACCTAAACAGAGAAAGCTAAAAATCTCAAGTAGAAAACTTAAAAATAATAAGTTGAAAACTATACCATGAGATAAATTTGTCGGTGAAAATTTCGGCGATGCTAAAAGATCCGTATGCTGCATCAATATGTAGTCTCATATGGAAGTATCCAAAGGAACATAGCAACCAAAGAAAATATATCACAAAAATACAGGATGGATTAGAGAAAAAGCTAAAACCAAGGTCCCATAATGCATTCAGTTACGAGCTTGGTAATCTGCTTCTGCATGTCTAGACAAGTTGGTAAAAGCCTCTTTGGTGGTTCTACAGTCCAATTGTAACTTCACTTCCCAAAATGTTTCTAAACCATCAAATAATGGTACACAAAGGTTTTTAGTAGTTCATCATACGAGTTAATTTTAACTTCCTCAAGTTCTCTATTTCAAACAATTTAGCATTAAGAATTTAACCTTTTTTTTATTCTCCCTCTCCAAGTGAGCCCGTTTCTCAGGATCCATTATAAACATGCTAAAAAAAACTTACTATATTGGATTGTTCTGTTAGAGGAGTACAACTATAACATGACTGACAGTTGCTTTAATTTCAATGATATGAATGGTTATACCATTTTATTTTTCATAAGAAACCTTTTTTCTATTTTTGAAAATAACTCGTATGAATGAATAAGATAACAATTGACTTATATGGTGATGGGCACCTTATGAAGCGGTGTGCCATGCGTGGCACCATCATAGCTAAGTGTGGTGCTTTCGGTGGAGGAGTTGGGTGGGGAGGGGAGGTGTGGAGCATACAGGATGAAGAGTATAACGATGCCCGTTTACGGTTGTGTACTTCGCTCTATTGTAATATCCTATTTTTTGGTAACAAAGTTATCACTTACTGAAAAATAAACACATAAGCGGTGTTTGGGAACTTGGTTTTTTGTTTTTTTTCACTAAAAGACAAATTGGTTACAAAACCAAAAAAAATAAATCCAAACAAAATATCGCATCAAACCCTATAATCATTTCACTTTTTCTCTCATAAACATCACATTCAACCACAAAAAAACCCAACTATCTTCCAAAACACACAAAAAAAAATTTCTCCAATAATATCCTACAACTAAAAAAATCTACAAAAAAAACCCACTTCCCAAACACCCACATAGACAACTTCACATGTAAGTCCTTGGTGAAAACATGTTGAATAGTAGGTCGTACAATTGTAATCATAAAAGATCAACAGAAGAATAGCAATGACAATAACAAATTTCCTAAATTATATTTATCCATGTCAAAAAAATGAAATGGAAAAAAACAAAAAAAAAAAATTATCATTGCAAATTATAGCATATAGAAAATAATACATTTAGTGCAGGCAAAAGTGGCAACAACATTGCTTACCTGCCCAGTACAAAAGCCACCTTTGTTGCTCATTTTGGTTTTTTGACTCAATTGCTTTAAATGTAGAGTAAACAGGTAAAACAACCCCCACTGAACAGCTGCGTGAGCCATATTAATGACACATTAGTAACAAATACCAGGCCTTACATTTCTTTCAAAAACTCGAAGGCATAACACATGTTATTTTGAGCAAAGCCCATCAAAGTGTTTCTGTAGATAACAAGATCACAATGGTTTTAGTCTTCAACATTGATGGGCTAGCAATAGTCCAAACTATAACAAAAAGAAAAAGAAGAGAAGTAGCACTTGTAGTACTAATAGTCATTTTTGTGGTCATTGACAAAAACATTACATGATATTGTAAGAACAGAAATAGAATAGACTGCACAGAAATCTTGAAGAAAGTAATAATCCTTGTGAGAGCAAAACACCCTTCGTAAAATTTGAAAAGAAAAGTTAAGCCTCAATACCATGCTGTTCTGACAACAATATTGGTATCAAGGGGACAAAGAAGCAACCGCAATCCAACCTGCATCCATTGGAACTCAGAATCAGTGGTCTAATGTTTCTTCTCAGTATATAGTTAGAAGAAAAGAAACATGAAGGCGAGTTCAGTTACCAACAAATGAAATGGCAATCACTCAAATTAACATGCACTGTTTAGTCATGTCCACTTAAGAGACACATGTTCCAGTTGTGTCCCAAACGTGTTTAGGACAAAAAAACTATGAAATATTTCGTATCCGCTACATGACGTGTCCAAATGCATCCAACAGTGTCGTATTTATGTCTGAAACGTCTCACACAGCCATGGCAGACATTTTGGTGCACCAGCAGCATGAGTTCCTATATTTTGATGCATCATATCCTATGGCTCAATCTCCAATATGCAAGTAAACCCACAAATAAAAATAAAGAAGAATAAAATTTTTCCTTAACCAAATGGTTTGTCTAATTATGAAGAGATCTGTTTGTGGGTAAAGCAATTTGGCAGTTCTACTGAACCAAATTATCTGCCTAAAAATGAAAATGCATAAATTACATATACTGCAGTCTACAAATAAAAATTAAAACGCTCCACTATATAGTTTGATGAAATTCTCATGGTAAGTTGCTAACAAGCTTTAGACAATGCATAGTTACAGATAAAAGTTTTCAAAAAATTATTTTATGAGATTGAATCATAAAAGCAAGCAAGTTGACACGCCCAATAGTCCAGACTTCAGTCTAACTACGAAAACATTGGTATGTCACCTAAGTAGATACAGGGACACACAAATCTGATGCTTTGATGCTTCAAGACTTTTCAATGATACCAAATAATAATCAACTCTTTTTAGCTCATTCAAAAAATGGGATCAAGAATTATTTATCTAGTTTGAAGGCATATTTTTCAAGTGTTTTCATAGTTGGGATCAGGGGTTGTTAGCATTTTTGGATTCTATAACGCTTTTGGATACATGAGGTGTTGTATAGGTGCATTTTTGTGATCAATTTTCCTTTTCTGTGTAGTGGGTGTAGCCCGGCATCCTCTCATATGCCATTTCAGAATTAATTTTACTTGAAAGCACATACATATAGGAAAATGTTTAAGACCCCACCCACAATGACATGACATGATTGGCGTCAACACTTTATTTGTTACACACTCAGTCATGCATGGCCCAAATACTTTGCCTCATCATTGTGGGTGAATTTGAGGTCTAAATTGTGGGTCTCTCTCTAGCATTCATAGACATAGCGTGAACTCCGAAAATCCGACATAGTATGAAACTTCACAATGCATGAAATTGGAGATAAATGCTTAATGGAAACACTTTCCAATGAAACAGATGTTTCAGAATAAGCTCCAATCTACCAATCATACGATTTAGCCCAACTATGTGTGTGTGCGCGTGTTTATATAACATGATCAGACAATTCCAAATATTCAAATCTTTGAAATCACTCCTGAGAAAAACACACACGGCCGCACAATGGAATACAACAAATTCATAATAAGTCAACATCTTAGTTACTAGTGATTATCGCAATCTGATTTCCCAACAAATTGAAGCTAAAATTGAAAATTGTCTACTTTTCTACATACTGATTACAACACAAAACGTTGAAGAGAAACTGAAACCCCAATTCAAAAAACGAATGGCTGATATATGTATATATATATAGAGAGAGAGAGAGAGAGAGAGAGAGAGAGTCTTACATCGGTAGGCATAGTTGAGCCAAAAAGAGCTATTTTTTATGACGAGAACCTGAAATTGATTCGCGAAACAGCAGCTTCTGAAGAACGATGGAGCCAGTGTGTTTCGTTCGATCCCTTAAAAAGAACTATTTTATTCTTATGCCCCACAAAGTGCGGCATTTTGCTTTTATCGCCCAATACTTGCATTCTCTTGGACCCGCTATTTTAAAACAATATTTTATTTATTTGTTTGTTTATTTTCCTCACAAACAGAGAAAATAAAGGGAAATTACAATTCAGAGTGTAAGAGCAAAAAAAATTAACAAAACATGAAAAGTGCAACTTAAACACATATTTATGTAATTTTATTTTCTATCTCACTATTCGGTGATTCCACCAAAAAAACAAAAGCTAATACAAAATTATTTTCAAAATTTGTTTTGAAATTTCTTTTCTAAGAACACCCATTTTGAAGAAATAGTTTTAGATTGTGTTTATAGTTTTTTGTTTTCATAACTCGTATTTTCAATCCAACATGTTTAAACAGTAGCATTATGAAGGGGTTGATTAACCAGTTTAAGCTAAAAAAGAAAGCACAAATTCAACCATAGAGGTAAGGCTGATGATCATTTGCCACAAATCAAAATTAAAACTTCTATGACAACACAAACACTACACAGTAATTTAATTAACAAATCCTGCATCCCTTCCCATTTGAGGCAGCAATTGCAGTTATTACAACTTGCCATCTGTGCCTGCCCATCTACTAAATTTGTTTCCTTTGCTTCTTGGCTTGTTCAAGCTCCTCTTATTCACAAACATTTCATCATATTTTTATGTCAACCATGTCCATCAACATCAGCCATGCTAATAAGTTCTTTAGAAAGTAGATATATCACAACATTCTAGCATCATTCACTGTCATTGTTCTATTCTACTTTCATCAACATGCTATGGTCAGTTCAAGATTGTTTATATAACCACATACCTCCATATGAACCAATGGTGGTGGTCCCAGCCTAACATGAAAAATCATCTTTGCCTAGTTTTTTCAGTCACCCTTGTTGAAAATGATGAATCTGTGTCCCAAGACATTGGAATACCATTTCCGCGAGCATATTGACAGTCATATCAGATTATGACCCCACTAACTGAGCCCTATTTCTAATTTCAACTTGACCATGTCATTTAGTTCTGAAGCCAAGCAGACTAAGATTGAATATATAGCCTCTGCTTGTGAGTGACATCGATCACCAGAGGTGAAGATATGAACTTTGTTCTCAATATATACCCAACTGCAACCAGTAAGCTTCTTCACCTCCTTCCCTCTCATCTTCTTCCTTATCCTCCCCATCTCAACCCAATTTCCCTCAGCAGCGTAGACATTAGCCAATTGCACATATCGCGCCCCACTGTCTCCTCCAATCCTCAGCAACTCTTCCTCTGCTTCTCTAGCAAGTTCTACACTCTTGTTTATCTTGCATGCATTCAAAAACGTCCCCATAAGCACAGCATCGTGTTCTATAGGAATTCTTCTCATAAATCTGACTGCCTTCTCTAGTTGATTGGCCCTCCCATACAAATCAATCATACACGCATAGTGATCAATTTCGGGTGTTATGGCATAATCTTCTGTCATGGAATGGAAATATTTCTCACCTATTTCCACTAAACCACAGTGACGGCACGCTGACAAAAGTGCAACAAAGGTGACTTCGTCAGGCCTGAACCCTTTCTCCAACATTTCCTCAAAAAGCCGGATAGCTTCATTTTCATATCCGTGATGAGCATAGCCAGCTATCATCACATTGTAAAGGATTGAATCTCTAAAAATAGCCCTTTCAAACATTTTTTGTGCATAATTTATATTCCCACATTTCGAGTACATATCAACCATTGCACTAACCAATTTCTTGTCCATTTCAGTTCCTGTTCGCAATATGTAAGCATGAATTTGCTTGCCAGGATCCACAGCCGCTTGCATTGCACAGGCACCAAGCACACTAATGAGGATCAAAGCATCAGGAACAGTCGATTCCTTTGCTTTAAACTCACTTAAAAGATCGAAGACAGCCTCACATTGATGAGATTTCACATACCCAGAAAACATAGCTGTCCACACGACACAATTCTTCTCGGAAAATGAAACAAAAAGCCTTCTGGCTTCTACCATGTTACCTTGGGATGAATATCCCACAATCAAGGAAGTGATCGAAAAGGAATTTTCCATCCCAATAGCTGCATGAACTGACTCTGCATACTTCATATTACCACATTTGCAATAAACATCAACAATTCCACTACTTATGAATGGATTAGAACTCGTCCCATCTTTCAAAACCCGCGCATGAACTTCCTTGCAAAGCTTCAAATGTTTTAGACTAGAACAAGCACTCAAAACACTAGCAAAAGTGTGTTCATTCCATTGGAATCCATTTGTCAACATACAATAAAACATCTTGATTGCCTCCTCCTCATAACCATTCTGTGCATACCCTGAAATCAATGTATTCCAAGAAACCGTATCATTAAACTCCGGTCGAGTCCAAAAAAGATTTCTAGCCATTTCCAACTCTCCTTCTCTACAACAAGCAGCAACCATCACATTCTTCGAAACCAAATCAACAACCACACCACTATCTCCATCGAACACACGACACACTTCTTCAAAACACCCACATTTAGAATACATGTCAATGAGAGCACTCATAGCAAACCCATTTGAATCATTGCCAGTTTTAACCATAAATGACTGCAATTGCCTTCCCAATAACGGAACACATAGCTTTGCAGTCAGATTAAGCATTGTTGTGAGAGTAAAATCGTCGATTTTAACCCAATCACGCGTCGATTGCATTTTCAAAAACAGTTTGAGTGCATGAGTTTCATACCCATCTGTTTTTACAAACCCAGATAACATTGAATTGTATGTCACTGAATCTTTCTCTGGAGTGGACTCAAAGAGTGATTGTGCTTGTGACAAGTTTTGGGTTTGTATGTGAGCCCAAATAATTGCGTTCCAAGAGAACACGTTTCGTTCAAGCATTTCGTCGAACAGTTTTTGGGCGTCTTGGATGAGACCGTGTTTGGAATACAAATTAATGAGTTGATTGGAAGTGAAAATTGTCGGTGTAAAACCTGCTTTCATGGCGCGGCCATGGAATTTAAGCCCTTCTTTCAGCGACCTCATTTACATATACAATGATGATGTATATATGTAAACAAACATGTATGTATACAGAGACATGTACATACATACATGGAGTTCAGAATAATGGCTCGTTGTCGTTGAACTCCTGTAAGGCTCTGTTTGGTTAAAAAAACTACTTTTTGACTATTTAATTTTAAGTGTATTTTTTTTTTTACTTTTTATTTATGGTGAGCAAAAAGGAAAAAATCTCTATTTGGTCAGTGTAAATAAAATCACTATTTTTTTTATAATAATTTTTTCTTTCAATTTTTATTAAAAGTTCTTACTTTTTATGAAAAATCATGCTCACGCATTTTTTTGTTTTTGTTTTATACTTAACGACGCATCAAATTATGTCCGAATAGAATTAGAATGTCTCGAGTTTATAAATAAACAAATTAAAAAGTTGATTGTCCAATACAACTTTTTGAACCAATTATAGTATTCATTTTAATGATTTGATCTGGTCATTTTTAGCTCCTATCTATAAATCATTTAGAAAAATATTGAATCAATTCGATAATCATAATTTCATTACATATGTGATTCAGGTAAATGAATGAAACATTCTTAAAATCATACTTTTGGTTCATTTAAAAAAAAAAAATAAGATTATATAATTTCACTCATCAAATCAATTTGAATATTTGTTTATAAATAATTTATGCACAAAAATAAGTCAAAGTACACATCTCATCATAATAAGATCTAATCTCAAATCTTTAAAAAAAAGAAAAAAGAAAAAAAAGGACCTAATTTTGATTAAAAAAATTAATGAGAAAATCAATCAAATAAGAAATTTTAGTGAATTCTCGATACTTTTATGTAATTTAATTTTGTATATGATACAATAAAGCATATTATCCTTTGCCTTCGAGAAATTCTATTTCTACACACTTATTTATCTCAATACATATCATCTTAGTGCATACAATTATGAATTTGATTAAGTATTATTTGTCTCATTTTACACACTACATATTTCAATTATAACTCTTAACTTAAATATTATACACACTTTCCACCCAAACACACGCCCAAACAACAGCCACCGGAAATTGATAGTTCCTTCACTGCTCTTCTAGAGCTTCCGGTAAATGAAGCCATGGATCTCTTACACTCACCAGAAACCAACCAAACAATTTTTTGCAGAGGTATTTTTCTAGGGATTAGTGTTTGGGGTAGTTGATGAGGTATTTGGGGCAGTTCTAAAGGGAGTCCTCAACGGCCCATCTCTACCATAACCCATGTTGTAATCCGATCGAAACCCATTTTGAATCGTATAATCTCCGGTTGTTGTTGTTGGGTATCGATTCGTTCCCAGAACATGATCTTACCTTCCATTTTGTTTTTGATTGTGTTGATTTTGATATTGATTCTAATAGTTATCAAATACAAAATTGGAATTCAAATTGTGCAAAGTAAAAGCTAGGGTTTACTCTCGTCATGTTGATCAGATGATAAGGGTTGAATTCTAGCTACAAAAGCTTAAAAATATGATTTTTTGACACCGATTCTCTTCAAAGAGGGCTTTCCTGAAAAGAAAAACTCATCGGAAAATCAAATTGGTGGTGTTGCGACGACAGTAGTAGAAGTGATGATGACGAGAAAGAAGAGACTGTCTGATTGTTGTTGATAACAAACCATTCAAGATCGTCTTCTTCTTTGTTATTCTCCATTGGATTCATAACCAAAACAAATTGAATTGATTCTAGAGAGAGGGAAAGAAAACATAAGGATTTGTGGATTTGTTTATTGTTGGTGGTGGTAGAGAGAGGAGAGGAGATAAGATGAGTTGGCTAAGATTTTGATGTCCATTAGGATCATTTTATTTTAGAATATAATTGTTATTAAAATAAATTTTCATTAAGTGTATATACTGAGTAAGTATGTGAAAATAGAATTTCCTCTTCCCTTCACTTAAGACATGGTTGATGGTAAAACTGTGTTTGAATCATGAATTTAAATAAAAAAATTATATAAAAAAAAAAAACATAAATTTGAGTAAGAATTTAAAAAGAAAAAGAGAAAATAGACATGACGCAAACACAGCTAAATAGAATAATGCCCATTTTTACAAATAATTATTTTGACAATTACCATTCTTGCAAATACCCACATCCAAGGTCCTATCAATAAAAAATTGAGCTTCTACGAGTCAAATAGTGGATATCGAGTTTCGGTTCTTGTTAAGAAACTTATGATGGGTTGTACAACAAGAATCTGCCTACCACTGGGGCTAAAACACTTGTGGTAGGGTGTGCTACATTACAAATGAAAAAAAAAAAAATCTAGTTTTACATTAGCATTCAAGGAAAAAATAATTAATTTACAAGAAAAAAAATTATTTAAAAAGACCAATAAACATACATAGGAATACAAAGTACATCAGCCAGTGCTACCAGAAAGCTCCCCAGAAAATGCACTTCCATATGATGTTGATCCAGTTTGTGAAGCAGCACCTCGAGCCTTTTGTAATTGGCGTATCCTAAAAACATCTCTTGGGAGTGGCTGGCTTTGGACGGTCGCAGTTTCATCATCTTGCCCTGCAAATGATAAGAACACACCTTATAATGAACTATTTTCACAGACCCAAAAAAACATAAAGAACTATATGTCGGAATTCATACAAAATGGGAGACAACAAATAATATCTTCGACATTTCAACAAGTGAAAAATACACAAATGTCAAGCTCTTTAACTCTTGAAGAACTCATTGAACTAACTAATAAGGATGCCAACAAGATGAAGATATCTGACATGGATATCGTGTTTCACTTGACTAGAGAAATGGGTTACGACATGGATGTTGATCACCCAAACAGTGATATGTGTAGCTATCTCATCTACGCACTTAAAATGATGCAAAATTTTCAGTCATTTAATTAGTATGTTTGAGCATTGTACTTGAGTTGTAATGTGGGCAAAAATTGACACTCATCACAATACAAACACAAATCCACGTATAGAGATGATGTTCCTAAATGTCTATGTGATATAGCATAATATAACATGTCAACGGGAGGAAGGGGTTTAGACATACTGTCTGCATCTCTTCTTTTCCTGTCTCTTGTTGTTTTGAAAGATGAACCACTTGGAACAGGATGAGGTTTGCTTGATCCAGAAAGGTCACTTGTACTTGGGGCAGGACCAGTCTGCAATTGTGTTGAGGGATTCACTGATTTTCCAGTTTGCCCTGTTGGTATGTTGCTTTGCAGGCATATTGATAATACAAAATCAATGTCTGGTGCTGGACCTAGCAATTTCGGCAACGAATCATCAAACATTAGCCAGTCAAACAGCACACAGAAAGAGAGAGAGAGAGAGAGAAGGTACAATACGATACAATACGACATTCCTTGGACACTTTAGACACAATACGACATAATAACTATTGTGAAAATTTCAAAAATGTGTTGAGTAAGAAATATAATTGCAAAATGATAAAGGTACAAGTTTTATTTGAACAATCCTATGCATGAATCACTTGTGCATTCATTATTTTGTAATTATTTTTCCTACTCTATTTTTTTGATATTCCCCCAAAATCATTTATCCTTATGTATATAATAAATATAATTTTGTACATGTCCCCTCAGGTGTCATGTCCTATATTTTTTGAAAATTTCCGTGTCAGCATGTCCATGTTTCTTAGGTTTGAGACTAACCCTCTACAGCAGGCAAATTTGCTATAAATGCTAACAAAGCAGGCGGTGTCGCTTTCAAAAATTCATTGGGAGCATTGGGTGTTCCACCACCAGTTAACACAACACTTGAAGCAGTCAATGTGCTTGAAACAGCTGGAAGTCCAGGTGCAGACGGGCCTGAAAAGAACCCAATACCTCCAGTCAAATGATGTCAGGCGTTCTCGGCAAATAAAACTGTCAAGTAAACCATCCAAAAAAAAAAATTGTTTAAAAAAAAAAAAACTATCAAAAAAATTACAGCATACCAGCCTTCTGCCTTGGATCATAAATAACCATTCTCGAAGTATCTGGATAAACAACTTTTGCAGATTGATTTGAATTGGTTGTCAGTCCTGAAGAGCCCCTATCTGTCCCCAAGTAGCAGCAGATAATTACCAAATGATATGAAAGAGAAATTACAACCAAATATAAATTTTGAGAACAAATGCTATATTAGTACCTACAAAAACAGCTCCATTTGCCAGAGCAGATTTCTCGGTCTTCTTATTGACGTTTTTAGAAAGCCACTGGGAAAAAAAGAGAGTTCGTATTCAGGTACAAGAATCCAGAGAAAATACCCAAACATGTTAATATACATTTTACTAAAGATATAGATGGTATGACATATATCTTTATTTTCAATTTCACATGCAGAGCCCAAGCTCAACGTAAATCCAAATAATATTTCTGCTTCCCTCTAACCATCTACCCCTTCTGGCTCTGGAATAATAACCAAAAACCAACATCCAAATGCTCTCATTTCAACCTCCAAAACACACATACTCACACACCCCATTTTACCCCTCCATCTTATCAGAAATACATGTCAGTTCATAGTTCAAAAGACTGATTCCCCGACCACTGGACCACCTTGAGGGGACTCCGCCGACCAACGTTTGAAGGTTACCCACCCAACCTGTACAATCTTCCTTCATGCTTTCAAGGTTTAACATAGAGGCTGTCTTCAACAGTTTCATCTCGCAATTTGTGCAACAGTTAATGTATAAGTGAATAAATCAAAAAGTTATAAAATTGTTTTGCGTGCTAAATCTATTCAAATGGTAAATATTTTATGTTGTCATGCATTTTTTTGGTTCATGTCCCACAAATTTTCCAACTTCTTCTATCTGATCTACATAGATGTTTAACAATAGAAAAAAACAAAACATTCCTAATTAAAAATTCCCTTTTTTCCGCTCCATATACAGGTATCGAACAGTATGACAATTTCCATAAATTTGTGTACACTGGACCAATGTAAAATGCGAGACAATGGATCAATATGAGAAAACGTATATAAAAATATTGGCCAAAGACGACGTAAAACTGTAGGAATGCATGCCTGGGTGTGACATAAATCTTTGCTTGGACAGCATAGCAGCAACTAATTTAACTCAAACAAGCACTATAATAAATAGAGAGAAGACAAAAAGAAATGATAATTAACAAGAGAATATTCAAAACTTAATAAGTACCTCTTGCCGTGCCAAATGATCCAAATCCTTAGAAGAGCAAGGCCAAAGATCCATGAAACTATAACGTGATACAACATCTTGTAGTGAACTCTCTAAAGCTGATTGACTCTCTTCCCCTGTTCTGGAAAGCGCTTCTTTCCTTCTTTGCTCAACCTGTGTCAGAAGAACAATTGTAAAGCTCAGACCTGAAAAAAAAAATGACTTCAAAATGAACAATTAAGAGCTGAACTATATAAAAATGTCAAAATTATTCCGTGCTTTAAAGAAAAAATCCGTGTAAAAACATTAACGAAGATAGTATTTAAATCATATTCTGTAAAACAATCTTAGAATAACCAAAAGTCAAAATTAAAGGAGAGAATAAAAGCAGAAAGAAAAGAAGACAACTACCTTCACCAAAAAATTTATAGATCTAGATAATACGATAATAATCCAGAAACTAACAAAAAAAATAAAGAAAAAACAATACACAAAGATGATGCATCAAGATATGGCACTACCTTCAACATGCTAGCAAGATCTCCATAAGTTTGCTCAAACTGGGTGAATCTTTTCCAAACCTACAAGAGACAATACACTAAAGCTGTCCATTATCAATTAGCAATAACTGAAATCAGATGATGAAAGCCTAGGATCTCAACAGACAAATATGAATGAATGGGAGAAGGTAACAAGTGTGTGAGGGTTAAACCTCAAAGGCAAATTGTACGATATGCATTTAAAGAAGAAAGAAAAAAAAAAAAAACTGAATATAGTAAGATTGAATGCTTCAGAATTTAATAAACAGATAAGGCGTACATTATGGCTCGAGTCCAAACATAAGAAATTCACAACTTAGTTCAATTTTTTTAATTTATGACAACTAATCAAACGAATTTTCACACAACCATTTGAATCTCTATGATGAAAAATAAAACTACAAATATATGAACAAAATGTGAAAGCCAGTCATGAAATTCATTTCTTCTCTATTAATCTCAGCAATAAATAGATACAAATCTTTATTTTCCATATTAAATATTATTTTGTATGCCTCTTCGAAGATATAGCTGAAATTTGCATCAATAATTGTTTGGTGAAATTAGGGCCGACCAAACAGAAGTAAAGAAACTAATCATTTGAACTAGAAGAAGGCTCCCTTTAATTATATTCACCAAGGTGCACCGTTAATTAGTATAATATGTTCTGCTTTCCAATTCTTAATTATTTTTTTTTCATTATTATAAACTCATACATTAAAAAAAAAATTTAAAAAGGAGTGCTAAGTATGGCGAAATATTCATATTCATTTGCTGGGTGTTGGTTTTTTGGATTGTATTTGGATTGTACAAGGTTTGTGCCCCCTCAGCAGGTTTCTCATAAAGGACATTGGATTGAAGGCTTTAGGGCACCAAGAACTGATCAAGAGCTTCATCAAGATCAAAGTGAAGTTTTAAGGTGAACACTGGCATGTCCCCTATGCATTTTCGCATCTTCTTCAAGTTTGCCTTAGATTTCGAATTGCAACAAGAGCCGCAGAGGTGTGTTCTTAAACTACTTTCTTGTTGGAACAGCATAATCTCATGGGTTTGAGATCTGGATTTTTAAAATTGATGGCTACAGCTAGGCTTTACCAACAATAATGTAATAATTACAGCACAAATAACCAAGTACAATAAATTATACCTCCACAGATTCCTCTGGTGGGAGTGAGCTCAACGCCCGTTCAAATAATGCCCTGATATTTCTGTCATCATTCAAACGAGACAAGAAATCTGCATATCTGCAAACATTAAAGGTCAGGACATAATTGATTCTGCATGCAAATCATCAAGGCAATCATATGATTCATTTTATTTATTTTCTCCTTTATGGTGTAGTCATTTTCACAAATATAAACACATGCATTGGACCATTTTCAGCACAACATAACATTTAGAGGCTTCCGAGTCTGATGCATTGAAGCCACATAACCAACTTTGATAGTGATATCCATGCCAACATCCATATTATTATAGCATTATGAGTGTGTAGTTTCTAAGATAGCAGAAAAGGTTAAAAAACTCACTCAAGGATGTATCCAGGTTCCTGCATAAAGCGTTTCAACCCTACTTTGAAAACATTATGTGGCAATCATATGATTCATTTTTATTTATTTGTTTCCTTTATGGTGTGGTCATTTTCACAAATACAAACACATGCATTGGACATTTTTCAGCACAACATAACATTTAGAGGCTTCCAAGTCTGATGCATTGAAAGCCACATAACCAACTTTGACAGTGATATCCGTGCCAACATGCATATTATTATAGCATTATAAGAGTGTAGTTTCTAAGATAGCAGAGGCAAAAAAAACTCACTCAAGGATGTATCCAGGTTCATGCATAAAGCGTTTCAACCCTACTTCAAAAACATTGTGTGCAACCTGCATGAATATGTAGCAATCAAAAAGATAACCTCCACAGTAGAGCCCTAAATCAATATTACTAACAGGCTAGAAGTTGCCGTACAATGTCTACTTATCAAGAGACCCTTTATATGCTTTCCCTCTGGCCGCAAAAGGTTCTCATACTGTAATTTATTTTTTTTCTCAAAAAAGCTCAGACTGCAATATAGATTTACCAATTACCTTTGGATCTTTGTCAAGACAAAAGGCCATCATGGCATAAGCTACGAAAACATGGTAAGTGCAGTTTGGAGATTTACGTGCATCAAGAAAGTACTTGCGAGCTGCTTCTACTCCTTCAGTTCTTCTTAGAAAGCGAATATACTACAGAATCAACAAATAAACACTTCAAAATCTTTTACAATTTAGAGCACAATGCATTTTCTTAAAATGTCCAAAATTCAAAGATAAGCTTCAAAACATGCTGCTCGTCATATTTCTTTTCTCCAATCAAGTAACATCAGAAAAATAAGTACATATTTCTAGTTTCAATGATACCTTAAAAATGGAACACAGAGTGATTAAAAAAGTAAAGCCACTTGCATCAGAGCAGAATTACAGAGGAGACGAAGCTGAGGGAGGTAATTTGGGAACTTTAAGTAGTTCTTTAATCATATACAAGCAACCAATCTAAGTGAAAACAAAGGCAACTGATAGGGCAAGGGTGAGGTTACTTTTTTTTTTTTTTTTTCCCCTTCTTTTTGGTGGGGGGAGGGAGTTAGGGGTGCTGCCCGCTAATTTCTTACATCGGCACACATTTACCATTTTATAATTATTTGATTTAACCTCATTTATTTTCCATGTTTCACTTTACATGTTCATCATTTCCAATTAACTGAAAATCACTCCATACAGTGGATTCAACCTGAACCAACATGGCAACCTAAACATAACAGAAGCTAAATTGGTTATAGAGAGTCAGTCTGGTTACAGAATTACAGCGGTTGATAACCCAACAAAATAACAAGATATTACTTAATTGAAGTAATCAGTATCATTTAAACACTTATATTTACCTCATAATTTGGTTGATCAAGCAACCCACTATGCTTATCATGCCAAAGTTAAAGCATACATGATTGTGTTCATCAATCCGCTTGGCTTGAAAACAATCATAATATGGCTCATATTAGCTTTTTTTATTACTAATTATATTCAAGTTAAGTTAGGCCTATCCATTACCTTCCTCTGTTGTTAAAATATACGAGGGATTGTAAAAAACAAAAAGGCAATTTTTGCATATATAAATATATATAACAAAAGGTTTCGAAAAGGAAAATCACTTTGTTCTTCTACATACCCTTTTGCATTGACCTGGTTTTAGCAATCAAACAAAGACATATGGAGGCAAAAAAGTAAATGAGGTAGAGATTTCAAGAATGCCAAAGTTGAAGGAAAAAAAAAATTATGAGATCTATGAGACACATTTGCATTTGCACAGCTTGACTAAGAAAAGGCAAACAAGCTACAATTACCTCGACATGTCCTAACAAAGTTACAAATTTCAGAACACGCAAACATTTACTTGTGCTAAAAATGGCTCTTGCTTTGGTTTTCAACCACTCTCAATGATTAAGCAAATAATTAATCATTATGCCATTAAAAAGGTTATTTTTTGCTCTTGACCCATCCACGTTTGAGTATACAAGACAGATGTCTCAGTTTTTTTGTAACAGTACATTAATTATGGTACATCATACATGTAATGAAATAATGTGTCTAGTAAAAAATTAAAAGTCCATACTTGTATATGTGATAGTGCTGTTGCATTGACGCCATCCCCTAAAAGGCTTTCATAGACTTTCTTTGCAGGCTGCATGAAAACTGAACCATATTGGAAAAACAAACACCCAAGAAATCTGGCTATGAGAAAGAAAACATATGTCACACTTGCTCAACCTGAATTGCTCCACGGGATTCCTCCAGGTCCGCATAAGCATACTTTAGCATTTCTGAATCTAAACATGAAAAAACAAAAATAAGAAATAAAGAAGAGGAGAGAAGGAAATGGAAAAAAACAGAAGCTACTGTAGCCTTGCTAGAGGAAAAGTAATGAGCCAGTAAATTGTTAAACCAATATTAAATTAGGAATGTTAGGATAAAGTTCTAAGAAAGGACAATAAAAAACCAACAAACGATTAGAGAGTCTATTCACCAAAGACAAAGTAGAGAACTATCAATACCCGGAAGAGCCTTCAGAGCTCGTTGAAATACTTTGATAGCAGAGTCTACTGCACCACTTTTTGCATGCCATGTAGCATAGTCGTACCATATATCAGGATAATGATATAAATACATGAGGCACTGGACATGGACACAAATCAGGGAGTTATTCATTTCGAGCAATAGGAAATACAGATGGCAACAATGCACCCAAACATAAACACGAGCTTGTTGATTTTATACATTTTTTCAATGAAATGATTGTATATTAACAAGCATGTACACTTCTAAGAAGGTAGCACGTCCGTGTCCGACACGTACTCTTATCAAACACTTCCCGACACATGTCAGAAACTTCCTCACATGTCCTATTACTTCTTTTTTTTAAATAGACTTGGACACACTTCAGATGATATGCGTGTCCATCGCTTAGACACATATGAAACACATTATAAGTTTTTTTTTTTTTTTAAAAAGGCTTAAAAGATCATTTGAAAAGGACGGGCACAGTTGTCAAAGCTGGATGCAAGATGAAAATTCAGATTATTCAATCAAACTTTTAGGAACATAATCGATGGCACAAAGTCATGCATCATGGATTACGCTAGAACAGCTCTACAGTAGTAAGTAAATAATACTACTCTGGATTAAAAAGCACAAAAAACAACAAATAGTTACATTTTTAGTACCTGCTCATATGTGAAAGCAATTCGTTTGTTGGCTGAAGTACTATCTATTCTTTGAGGGTTTCCTCTGAAACATACATTATTAGATTCAAGTCAGAAATATCTCAAGTGAAGTTTGCAGATATAAAACTATAAATCCATTACTAATGGTTGCAAAGAATATGCACTTGGCAATAGCAAATGGCATCAAATGTCACATTTTAACAATGCAACATCAAATTCTAGAAGAAAGAAGACAAATAACCCATGATGAGGATGGTGAGACAACTGAGAAGCAAGACGAAACAAAATAGTGAGATGGGTTAGAAACAACTACTGTTTTGCTGCTGGAAGCAAATGGATCAATTTTTCTATAAAAATTCTCCTTTTGGATGATGTTTTCTATGAAAAAAAAATTAAGAGTGACCCATTACGTTATCTATTACATTTCTTACAGGAAACATATATTTTGGTAAGATCTAAAATACTTTCCCCAATTCTACAAAAAATGCAATGGAAGAAAAAATCTCTTCATATGAAAATTTCCCCCACCAAACTTTCCAAGAACCCCCTCAATTCCATGGGATACAACTTTCTTAGTTTCATAGAACTCTCACTAGATAATGCATGAGTGAAAGGCATTACCTCCAAATATATTCAAAGCCTAAAAATTGTCTAGTGCAAGCGTAATATCATGCCAGTAAAATAGATCGGTTATGGTTCTTACTTTTCGAATGCTAGAAATCTTTTCCACGCCATCCACTGCAGTTCTTCCTATAGGAGCACAATAATAGATTACATTCTTCCACTAATGTAAACAATTAAGGATGTATAATTCTCTTTGTGGTATGAACATGTTAAAAAATACAAAAGCAATGTAGCTCCTTGAAAGCTTTCCAATATAATATCTTATACCCATAACAAAAAGCAGACAAATTAGCACATGTACTATTGTCAAATTTGCAGGTCAATAGTTCTCTTATTTCCATGCAACACACTTGTGTAGATAAATGAATTTTAAAAAATAATATCATAATTTAAGTGGGAAGAAGAGAACATTTTTCTTGCAAAATTTCTCAGTGCTCTGCCAAAAGAGAAAGTAAACTTTCAAGCAGGCACCTTCAAGTACAGTAAATGACTAAGACTGCAGATTCTAATGACAGACAAATATTTAACAATGTTGGTGAATAATCTTAAACAGAAATTGCTCTAAGAAGCAAATAATTGCCTTATAAGAACCAAATGGTGGCACAGCAAGCATATTCCAATCAATTTCATCAACATATTTCTTCTGTTCCCTATAGACGGCCCTTGCGCTGTTATATTTTGGTTGATATTCGGATACTAATCCTTTTGCCTGCATTATATCATATTATCAGATTGTAATTTTATACACAAAATTGTTATAAAATTAATATGATAACCACAAAGACTTCAAACACCACATTTGTATAATAATTCCCGCCAATATCTAATAACTAATCTTGCATGTGCCTTTCAGAATGCAAAAATGTAAAGTCTAATTGTCAAAACTGAGTTCCTTTTGTCCTCGTGAAAGAAACTGAAGTTGATTACTACCCATATGGGAACATAACCTAAATATCATCCACAAATTACTGATGATGGTAAGATCAGGTTAATTTTTACAATTCTTCCAATGATTTTATTATAACTAAACTTATCATCCCATGTAAAATGGTTTAGCTAAACAAATATCTAAATATTTATCACCTTACATTTCCATTGCATTTGAAATTCAGAACCAAATACTTACCAGGGCACGGCTGACAGAATTTTCAAAATTTTCATAGTCCTTCCAAAGCTGTTCAACATGATGGGTAGGAGTAACAATAGCTTTTTGATATGCTTTCCTCACAGCAGTCATTCGCTGCGACTCTTCTTGTGTGCTTTGAGCCTGCACCCTCATCTTGCAAGATTAGTAAATGAAAATAGTGAAAAGACACAAAGCAGTTAACAGCACGTCTTGTCTGTATAGAAGGAAGCATAAGACAGACCGGCATGGACTTTAAAAACGTAATGTACTCCATCCATACAGGCCCCGATGCAATGTCTGCTCCTGTAAGGACATTGCAAAAAAATAAGTATCATTAAAGTACTTTGATAAAACATCAAATTAAATCGTTCACTTAATAAAACCATTCTTTAATATTTATATGTACTTCAAGTTAATGTTTTCTCTTACTATAGAAAATCCCTCCCCCCCACCAACTAAACCTTTTTTTGTAAGTTTCTAATATTAATTAAATCAAAGCTTAAGAAATATTTCCTCACCACCAAGACCTGCATTCTTTTGGCTTTCCTTCTAATCCTCACAGTGTTGGTGCTATAGACTTGAATCAATGATCTAACTTTTCAAGGTTGTGCATCCATTTGTCATCATTAAACATGAGACAACCAACTTAAGTGATTTTTTTTTTTTTTTTTTGATAAATAAGTATGTGGACTTTATTGAGAAAGCATCAAGATGATGCAAAGAATACAAAAACCATAAAGGTTATGTTCATTTTTCACATCAACAATGGTTTCTCAAATTAGTTGCACTGCATCTTACATGTTCTTTTTCACATCAACATATCTAATTTATACACCCATATTCAGAAAATAAGATACTTAGAAAACCTACATCGTTCCATGCTTGTGCATATTAAAACATACGAAGCAGCACCACCATGCCATGTTTTATATTATTCTTCAATTATTTCAGTTCAAATGGCCCTTAAATGAAATAAATAACTGAACACCACCATATCCCATAATAGACGAAAAGCTAAAACCGACACTCGGCATGATATCATAAAACAAGGGGCTCAAAGTTGATGTTGATGCCTCAGATCAAGACCTATTAGGAATGCAAGACATCTATACATCTATACGTACACGAGTTCTTGAAACCCTTTTTTTGCACTAATAACTCTTTCAATGATAAACAAGGTTTTAAAAAGCGGCCGCAACCGTTACGTAACGCCGTTACGTAACGGTTGTGGTAGTTACCGCCACCCGTTACGGCCGCTTTTGCAGTGTGATTGAGATTCACAGGTGTATCGGCCGTAGCGGCTGCTATAGCGGTCATAACGGTGCCGTAACGGCCGTAACGGCCTGTTACGCACCGTTACGTAACGGTTCCGAATTGCTTCTTTCAAAAAAACACAAAAAAAAAAGTTGAAAATGGAGGAAGAGAGATAGAGAGAGGAGGGAAGATGGAGGAACAAGAGATAGAGAAAGAGAATAGGGAAGATGAAGAACATGTTATTGATTTGTTGAAGTTGTAAGACTTATGTTATTCTATTCAGCTATTATTACTCAACCATTTTGTTTGTGTGTATCTATTTATATATTGTTTGAAAATAATAATAATAATAAGTGCGGTCATTATCTATATGGCTTGATTAATATATATATATATATATTTAGACTTTTATTTATTCTTTTACTTTTGTCATTGTTTATCTTATATATAATAGTTAGTGATTATTTTTTGTAAAATATAAAGTCATTAATTATTAAAATAAAATGTAAAAAACTCAGTTTATAGTGATTTAAAAATATGAAATATATTTGATCAAACTTAAAAATTTATAAAAATTGATCAATATTTATTTTAAAACTCAATAAATATGATCATGGAAAAAAAATGTGCGTATCGGTAAATTTTTTTCAAATTGTGCGAAAAATAAAAAAATTCACGGTTCCGGTTACCGCAACCGTTACGCTACGGCCTTTACACCCCGCAACCGCAACCGCGCCACCGCCACCGTTACGGCGACCGCAACCGCTTTTCAGAACCTTGATGATAAAGAACACATATATTGCAATTGTTATTTTAAAATAAAAAATAAAATTCAAGTCACAATAAAACACTAAAATGGTGGAAAGATTAAGAAAGAATACACACCAACATAGCTAAGCATGAAATCAAAAGCTTTCCTAGTCTCTTCCTGACCCTCTACCCCCTTCTTCTCATTGACTTTCCTGATGAAACGGATATAGCACCGCCTACAATACCAAAATTTGCCAATACATAATTAAAATCCACAACATCAATTGAGAGAGAGAGAGAGAGAGAGAGGGGATGAAAATGTGACTTAAAAAGGCATTTTAAGAGGCAATAATTTAATATTGTCATGGAGGAAATTAGGAAAGGAAAACCCAATCTTGTACATTAGCAACCCTTATTGAGATCTTGACAAGGTAAACACACCAGATTGAATATTGACCCAGTTAACATATACATATTGTTTGCCCCTTCAAGCCCCCATAATATTACTTCCTTTTTTTGGTAAATCTCAGACAACCCCTATTAACCTCATTTGAGAGTTCAAAACTATATATAAAAGCAAATGGTATGCCACCAGTTTCTAATAAGCAACTATATAAACAGAGGGGTGGAAAAACGTTACAAAAAAAAGATCAACCATCCACATAAAAATAAAAATTATTACTGGAAAATGTGCATGGTCCCATTCAATATGAAGTATGACACGTAAATAAACCCATAAATAGAATATCCAGAATGTCACATAGCTGTCATTAACTGAAACAAATACTTCACAAATATGGTTAGAGTATTAGAGCTTTAGGCAAAAACACTTTAATAGCAATGTCCACATTCCTATCTGAACTCAATTACTTGGGGACAATAATGCAAAACCAGTGAAAAAACAATTCTGTGAGGTTCAGTTTGTTTAAATTTAATAATAATATAAAATATTTTCTTTGCTTTCTTTTTGTCATTTTATTTTTTATTTTTCCTTTGAGGTAGTGGGGGAGTAGGTTTCACCATCTCCACTGAATGATAGACAGTCAAATAACAAAAGAAGTGATGTATGCTTCTTTGACCAACTTCCAGCAAATTGTGGTCGGATAAAGAGTGAAACTTTACTTTGGGAAACAACTAGAAAGCCATTCAATTCATACAATAATTTACACCAACTTCAAATTTATAAAGCAAATGATAATAATCATCAGGTGAAAGATTCAAAATCATCATGTGAAACATAAAACTTACCAAAGAGGAATTTGCAAACAGTTCAATAGACACCTACTAAAGAGTTGTTTTGTAGCATCGTCATTATTCACAGCCATGTGTGCCTCCACATATTGCTTCCAGTATTTAGCCTAGAGAAAAAGGGAGATAGATTTAGCAATCTAATATGTATGCCACACCAGCTCAAATAAGTTTATGCCTAGAAAATTGAATTACAAATTTATGATGAGAGAACAAGGGAACTAGTATGACAGAACCAGTTCATTGAAAAAAAAAATATGAGTTCATTGAACACCCTAATATACAATTTTTTTTTTTTTTTTAAAAAAAATAAATAAATAACTGGGAGAAATGCACTAATACTTGTTCATAGCAACATTAATTTTCCTTTACACTTCCTTCACCCTCCTATATAAGGTATTGAAGTCGTATCTATTTCCATAGAGAATGGAAGTTGAAACAAAAGGAAAAATACTTTACAAACACAAACTAAAGTCAGCAATATGCCATGCTTGATGGATACCTATGACCCAACAATGCAACAAGGGCTAAACTCAAATCCAACCCTCATACCCCTTGAAACCTTTACGTTGTGTTTGATTGAGGGATTTGGGAAGGGATTTGGAAAGGGAAAATGAAAAAGTAGGTGAAATGTGAATAAAATATGCTTACATTTTACCTAATTTCACACACATTTTTCCTTTCCCTTCCCAACTCCCCCGACCAAAAGCAGCATTAAGCATATGATCAAGCATATTCAAATTTTACTTTTTAAAAATAAAAAAGGAAACAGAAAATGTTTCTAAGTTCTATGATTAGCAACATCCAATGGCCATTATTGAAACCAAATGATGAGGGATTCAAGCTAAACTGGACCTGTCTAGGGAGACAACCAACGGAAACCCATTTATTTCCCATGTTTATTCAATTGGGTCTAATTTTTCCAGTTGTTATACAAACAATATCACAAATTATTCTCATCCAAACAAATGGCGCAGCATTCACATCAGCCCAATCAATCAGACAATTGAAACAAACAATAACATAAAATTCATCATATATAAGTTAAAAAATTAAAAGAGATGAAAAAATTCAAGCATGGAGAACGAGCTCACCGCAGTCGGGAATGTGGCCAAGAGTTGCTCATATATTGGAACTGCCTCCAAAATTGGTAAATGCTTAACACACAAAAACATGTCAAAACAACAAATTATGAATCATTAGGTTAAAACAAAAAAAACAAAAAAAATTGAAGTAAGCCACACAGTTCACAAAGAACATACCAGTGCCTCGTTTGCAAGTAATTCTGCAGCTTCAACGCTGTAATTATCGGCCATGAAGTCTTAATTTCTCGCTTTTTCCTGCAAAATCGAGTCTTGCATAAACACACCAGCCCAAAAAACTTGTTGAAAAGTCAAAATTTACTGTACACTCTGTGAGTGTAAAACCCTAGCATGAATAGATACTGAGTTAGTGGTGGTAGAGAGAGAAGGAGATTACGGAGGAGAGAGAGAAGATGAAGAGGTTATCGTGATCTGCGTGTGCAGAAGCTTCGAAACCCTCTGTCTCTCTCTCGAACTGGTTACGCCCGCGAAGATTGATCCGATAATAAATAGTTACCTATTGGGCCGTGTTTGTCCGGGTCCGGCCCAATCGTTGTCCAACATTCAAATGGATTTTGTTTTGTTTTTTTGTTTTTTTTTTTCCAAATTTATTGTAAGGGGGAAGACTATGTACTAGACCTATTTGGTAGGGCTTATAAATTGCTTATTTCAGTTTTTAGCTTAATTTAAGTTAAAATATTGTGTCTGGTACAGTTTAAGTTAACCAGCTTATAGCTTAAATTAAGCTATTTCTCAACTTATCTCAAAAGCTGGTCAGGGGGTGCTTAAATTTTCGACTTAAGCATGCAGTTGGTGTGGGGGCTAAAATTACTTAAATGCCCTCGTCAATACCCAAATATTAATATTAATTAAAAAAAGAAAAAAAATAATATTAATTGGTATTAATTATTAATAAATTCATATTGAATATTTTTATATTAATTAAAAAATAAAAAATTGTATATTTCTGAAGAAAAAGAAAAAAATCAATATTAATTGGTATTAATTATTAATAAATTAATATTGTATACTTTTGTAATGAATTAATTATTAATTGATGCTAATTAATAACAATTGTTGATTATTAATATTAATTGATACTAATAAAAATTAATTATTAATATTAATTTATACTAATTAATAATTTTAGTATTAATTGAGACTAATTAAGCCATTAATGGATACTAATTAATCATTTTAGTATTAATTGATACTAATTAAGCAATTAATTGATACTAATTAACTTATAATAGAAAAAAATTGTAACAATAATACTTCCATTACATTTTTATCAAATGTATCAATTTTTATATTAATTAATACTAATTATATTAACTTTTATTAATGAAATAATTTTTTTAAAATTAAAATTGAAAAAAATGACAAAATAATCATTTTTATATCATATAAGGGCAGAAAGGACAATTATGCAGTAAAAAACTATTTTACAGCTTATTAACCAAACACTACTCTGCTGTTTAAATCCATAATCTCACAGCTGCATCAAACAAGTTAATAGCTTATGTTCACAGCTATAAGCCATGTTAAGTTATAATCTATAATCACTTTTCCACAGTTCTATCAAACGGGGTACTTTATAACTACAAAAGGAAAAAAAAAAAAAAAAGAAGTATAATTCTATATTTTCTGAATCATAATTCAGAAAAAAAAATTATTACCAAACACAAAAAAGTCAAATATCTCAAAATAATGTCATAACTAAAAAAAAAATTAATAATTATTAAAGAAGAAAAAAATATAATTAAGAGTGCATATGTTACTTAGGCTTGCATAATAGGATTCTCCTTTTTATAAACTAGGTTCATTTTTTGTATAAAAATAATTTAAATTTAAAGTATTACAAAGTTTTCTTTTCGATTGGGTATAGTTTTTTTTTTTTTTCTTTTTCTTTTTTGTGGAGTCAGGTAGTGGAGGGGATAAGAGACGTAAGAAGGAGAATGGTGGGGGCAATAAAGGCAAACAACGCTGCTGCAGACCTCTAATTAGAGGTGCAGCCGTACAGCTCTACCCACACTAACACTATTTCACCATGGCCATACCCATCACCTATGTTTTAACAATGAATCTAAGAACATACAAACCAAATATAGTATTGGACACAGAATATATTAATCAACAAATTTTTTTAGGTATGGCCACACCTTGTGAAGTTATGTTAAAACATGTATTCTATGTTTGATTCTGTATTTGATTTATGGGTTCCTACACTTATTGTTATTTCTAGAGTTCCAAAAAAATAACAAAAAAAAAAATACTAACCTTGTGATCTACAAAGGAAATAAAAACATTAAAAAGGTGTGCAAATATCATTACTTATAAGGGAATTTCTACGAACTTGATCAAGTTTTCTATTACATTTACAACCTCAAAACATGAGTACAGCCAAAAGATTATAGAATAGTAGATTTGGGTATGAATCTTGTGTATAATTTTATCTCTACCAGTGTATTGATGAAACAATATCTAAAATAAAAGAAAAAAAAAGCAGTGAGAAAAATAATAAAGAATAAATAACAAAGAAAATATACAAAGATGACACATGCTGAGCTAAATCCAACCCAACAAGGTCTCTTCTGCCCAACAAATGTTGAAAACCAATGAGGAACAATTAAATAACACTCCAAAAAGTAAGAGAAGAATAAAAAACAAAAACCCAAAAGTATACATGGGTATAAAAAAAATAATAAAAGAACATTTTATCTTCACATAACCAAGAACGAAGAATCAATCAAATTTTGCAAATTTTGCGTAAAATCTAATATCTTCCTTCACTTGAAGATGAATAGTAGTTCCTGCAATGACAATAACTATGTATCCAACCATGAAGAAAAATAATAATACTAATAACAATAACAAATTTAGGATAGATTTTAACAGATCTCTTTTCATTTGAAGCATGGAAATGTATTTTTTTTTAATTTCCAAATTATGTTGTATGTTAGTTAGATCATTACTTGAGATGTTTTTTTTCCTTTCCCAAACCAAGTCAAGAATTGTCTAATTCACGTGAGAGTGAGCTTCAAATAGAGATTCCAAATCCAATGTTTAGTAATTACTCCTAAGCATACGACAACACACCAACAAAAGGAGCAACATGAGGGTTCAACTAAACAGAAATTTCTCACATGGCAACCAAAGAGAAAATAATTCTTGATTGATTTTGAATGTCATGACACAACCAAATGATAGTTAAAAAATTTGTGAAAAGTTGCAACTTAAATTTTTTTCCAAATGAATCCAAACAATAGCTAAAAAATCTGTCAAAAGTTGCAACATAAATTTTTGCGAATGAATCCAAATGATATGTACCAGACTCAAAATTATAGTTTCAACACCTAACCTGAAGAATTCCTCTATGTCAATTTCTGGATCGAAATAGCATCGCGTGTTCTACATGCCTTGCATGCACCATAAAATCAATGAAAATACAAAAATATTATTAGTTAGTTATTCATGTCTGCAATTATGTAGTTGGGCTAGTCTGCAGATACCGAAAAACTTTACCAAGACATATTTAAGCTTTTCATGGAGTATTTGTAGATCAAAAATATAATACAAAACCATTAATGTCATGAGTATAACATATAGGCATAATTTTTATTTATTTATCTATTTATTTTTGTGTAAAAATCGATTTGGGGATGGGAAAGTGGAAGTATTTATATCAATTTACGATTGGAAAAATCAAGGTTAAGTGATGTGCTTATGGTTTAAAAAATAATAAATTCCGGAGATGGTGGGCTAGTACCTTGTAGGAAAAAATAAATAAATAAAAATAAAGAAAAGCCATAACTTTCAAGGATTTTTTTTATATTTCCCCAATGTAATCAAAGTATAATCTAAAATTTTGTGAAAAACATATTATATTCAAAACTCTCTACAAGGAGGAATGATTATCATTTTTCACACATATGACTTTCTCTTTCAGGTTTAGAGAACTAAAAAAGAGAAAGCAAAGCTTGTGCATTTTTTTAACCTTTCTATAACTAATATTGCAATTGGAAGGTTTTATATTTCTGTTAATATCATAAAGCATTTAATGAGTAAAATACTTAGTTTTGACTCAAATGTGTTCAGTAATAAAACTTAGTATTAATAAACATTGAATATAAATCATAAATGTCATAAATTTACCACTATAAAGTCTTAAAAAATTGATAGATTTCATAAGTAACATAGATAATATAAATGAAAAGATGAAAAAGACAACCCTTGTAAGTTAAAAATATTATACTCATCAAGAAAAGCAAAAACCAACTAAAGAAATATATCAAGCATGATAATAACACAAAAACTAAAATCATAGATAAGTATTATAACTCTAAACATTACCTTCACATCATGAGTATTTATTATAAATACCTACAAACTAATACGAATAAATTTAAAAACATATAAAAAGGCCGAACCAGAGAAACAACAATTAACATAACAGCATAATATGAATAGAATTTTTTGCTCCCAACAACCTTGCAGAAGAAAAAACAACGACGAGCATCTCCAGCCCTTACCCTTTACCCATATAAGATTGAATTCCAGAATAAATACAATATAAACCCTAAAGATATAAATATGAAGAAACCCTAATTTTATTAGGCAAAATCCCAAAAACAATCTACACAAATTTTTTTTTTTCTTTCTATTTCGAATTGCATCCTCTTTAGTCGATTTAGGTATAAAACATCCCCAAAAAAATAGGTAAAATTAGGGTTTGGTCCTTGTAATTTTTTTTACAACTCACAAAAAAAAAATTAAAAAAAAAAATTAGATTTGTATGTATGAAAACCCTAACTTCTGAAAAACGAACCTGAACGATGCGAGAGGGGAGTGTGACAACTCTGGTCTTCCTACTTCGTCTCCTTCGACTTCTTCTTCTCTCTCTCTCTCTCTTCTCTCCGTCTTCTCTAGGGAACACAAGCGTTACTTGTGTCTTGTTGGTCTTGTTTTTGGGCTTTATACGTAAAGGGGCAAAATAAAGAGATCGGTGAGAGGACAGAGGTGGGAGGAGGGCGAAGGAGATCGGTGGTCGGTGAGAGGAGAGAGGAGGCGGTCGAACATCGTCGTCTGTGGAGGGAGATCACCGTTGGGAAGAGCATAGAGGAAAGCAGAGGAGAGGGGAGAGAGAGGGGAGGGGGGTTCTCTGAGAGAGAGAGAGAGAGAGAGAGTGTTTATGGATCTTTTCATTTTCATAAAAAGCAAGCAAACAAATTTTGAAGGCAGTTTTTCATCAATACCCTTGCATTCAAAGAAGAAAAGTTACAAAGCATAAGGCCAAAATCGACTTTTCAATGTTCAGAAAATACTGTTCATATTTGGCTGAAACTACTGTTCACACTACATCCGTGCTTTATATATATTGTATAGAAAAAAATGAAAAATAGCATTTCAGTAAAACAATCTTAAAATAATTGCACTATACACCTCACATAGAACATACATGCATTTGCATAAAAATGATATTATTTTATTATCAATGTCCAACTAATTTGAGATTTCTACTAATATATATACCTCTTCTTGAACATGTAAAATTAAGTAAATTTTATAATCAAAAAGTTTAAATTGTAAAGTTGCAGAGACATATTTTGTGAATGACAACACGTGGTCAAGGTAACGCTGAAGTGTCAGTGGAGGTGCCACGTGGCTTGGTCCTGATGCTAAAGTGATCTCGACAAGGCCAGGGTTATCTGCGGAGATACCGAAATCCGAGATGAGCGGATAAGGGACAAGAGTCCTAGAACATGGGAGGATCTCAGTTTGGATAAAAATAAAGCTTTCAGAGAGTCTATCCCTATCTAGCTGAGAGTCCAGGATGAGCATTGAGCCTGAGTCCACTGAAGTGGGGCTTCTACAAGGATCAGGTCAGTGCTGCCTATAAAAACAGGGCACTCCCATGGGTCTCAAGAATGTGTGATATACTGTGAACAGTAAGTTTTTTCTTCTGAGTTAAGCATAATTTGCTATCTTTGAGAGATATTCGATTACTGACTTGACCGTCGGAGTGCCCCCGGGTGGACGAACCACCGCCGGATTCTTATATTTTTGTGACAGGTTGTTCGGGCTTAATCTATTTTGCCGATGCTCTTCAGTTAAGTTCCTCGTTTGGTTGTGTGGTCAGAAATCAACACCCACAATTTGACGCTGTCTGTGAGAACGTAAGCAGAATAGATGACCAACGAGGGGCAGAAAGAAAAGATCGGGGACGACGACCCATGTGGAAGTAGTAAACATGTTGATCCTAACGTCGAAGAAGAAAATCATAATGAAGGAGTACGAGATTAGAATCCCGGGGATAAGGAAGTCAGCAAAGAGGGAAACGTCCTGAAGAAATCAAATCGAGATGAGTATTACAACGAAAGTGACCTCGAGATATGGAAAGATAAACGCCTGAGGAAGGATAGCGATATGAACGGAATGGCCAACAAGTTGGCAGATTTACAATCGGTTGTCAACTTCATGATGCAGAACAACATTATACAACCACCATTTCTATTGCAGGACATGCCGATGCCATGGGTCAAGACTGATGCCCAGAAAATGGAGCAAAAAACAATCCCAACAGTCCTACAGCATGGCAAGGAACGGGAGCCCTCATATCGGCCTTCACGAGAGGTCGGGCGAGGAGAGTCGGTCAAAGGTGACTCGTATAGGATGTCTCGTACTAGGGGAACTTATGTCAAAGAGCCCCAATATATCTAGGGGAAAGGACTGTGTTTTGATACGGTGAATGAAGAGAAATCCAAGAGAACACATAACGATACCGGGAGCAGTGCACCAAAAAGACTAAAATTCGTTGACAGCCGAGCTCCTGGTCATACTAAGAAGGATTTGAGGGACTACCTCCAGAGGAAGCGGCAAAATGCCGAGGTTACATTCCCTGTCAAACCGAGAATGTTGTTCTCAGTGGAGTTAGATAGGTTTGAGCGCCCAAAAAGGTTCCATATGCTGAGGTTCTAGATTTATGACGGTAAGTTCGACCCAAACTTTCACGTCGACTTATATATGAATTCAATGGCTTTGTCTGTCGGGAACGAACAGTTGCTGTGCAAGGTGTTCCCCTCATCCTTTGGGGAAATCGCATCGGATTGGTTTCACAAGTTACCGAAAGGAACTATGAAGGGTTGGGAATGCCTGACTAAGATGTTTGTGGCCAGGTTTGTAACAAACAAGTTGCAGCCACTAAGGGTAGACTCCTTGATGGCTCTAAAAATTAGCAAAGGTGAAAGCCTCAAGGCTTATGCCAAAAGATATTATGAGGTGTTCAATCGAATATCGGGATGCAATCAGGAGTTGGCGGTCGTATCTTTTAAGAACGGCCTGAACGATGAATGTTTACTTCGGAAGTCACTGGCAAAAACTCTACCAAAAAGTATGGAGGAGCTCATGGCACGGATCAAGAAATATACCAAAGCAAAAGAGGATACGCCGGGAACGAAGGCGCCGAAACAGGAAAAGAGAAACAGCTTGCCGAAGCGAGCCCAAGGTAATACTGGTTTTAATAGGTAGGAAACAGGACTGAGGGCTGCACAGGCAGTCACCACTGTGTTCCGGATCTCGGTTTGTAAAGTTCTAGAAAGGATTGGAACTAGCCGTATTATAGAGCACTAGAGAAGGTTCCTAGTGAGTTCATAGAAAGGAGCCGTGGGAAGCACTGCACTTATCACAATGAGGATGGGCACTTGACTTAGGGATGCAAAGCCCTGAAAACGCACTTGGAAGATTTGGTCAGACAGGGCCACTTAAGGGCCTAGTAGATGAGGCCAGAATGAGAGAAGTGCATGCAAGGCTTCCCCCGGCACCAGCGACACCACCACTGCCACAACCACAACAAGCAGAACCTCGGACGATCAACGTGATTCATTCGAAGGTTAATGAGAGTGATATGCGAGGAGGAACCGAAAAGGTGAGGCACTTACAGTATGTGTGATGACCCTGTCTTGTGTTAAGTTAATTAATCATGATTATGTTGTGATTATGTGATTAATTTGAATATAGGTGTTAATTGCATGATTATATGTGGATTTGGCCTTATATTTGTTCACCATAGGAAAATCCGTTCAACTTACTTTTGTGAATTGAAAAATTGAAGGCTTTATCAGCCACAGAAACTGAAATTGACTATGTCATTGTAATTAGCGTAATTTTTAGCGCCTATGGTGAAATTTAATTGAAAACTGATTCAGAACGAATTAGTTAGTTTAAACTGATTGAATTAAGCACCATTACTTAGCCCTAATCAAATTTGATTAGGCAAGCCTATATAAGGGCCTAATTACACTTATATTCATTTTCCTTGGAGCTCAAATATTTGAAATAAACACTTTAGAGAGAGAGTGAGCTGATTGTAGAGAGAGAGGGAGCACAAAATTGGGGATTTGAACTAAGAGTTTGAAATTGAGGAGGTTAATTCAAAGAGCTAGCTAGAATTTGGAAGATTTGGACTCCTAAGGTCAAGCACAAGAGCAAATCATCTTGCAAATCAGTGTGAGTAATGTCTTAATAAAGATATGTTCAAGTACGTTATTTTCACAACGTTACTTCTATGTGAGCCTTATGGGTTTGTAATCTGAATTATCGATGAATAGTTTGAATGAAAGTCTTTTACACAAGACTAATTGAATACGAATGTGATTACGATCATGAGTATGACACACACATGAATACAAGTATGGAAATGAATGAATGGGCCAGAGGTCGTTTGATATAAATGATTGGGCCAAAGGCCGTTTGATATGAATGATTGGGCTAGAGGCCGTTTGATATAAATGATTGGGCCAGAGGTCGTTTGACATGAATGATTGGGCCAGAGGCCGTTTGACATGAGTGATTTGGCCAGAGACCGTTTAATGTAAATGATTGGGCCAAAGGCCGTTTAACACAAATGATTGGGCTAGAGGCCGTATGACATGAATGATTTGGCCAAAGGCCGTTTGATATGAATGAATGGGCCAAAGGCCGTTTGATATATTTGGGCTTGAGGCTGTTTGATATATTAGATCGAATTATGAATGGGCCTAAGGCCGTATGATATGACTGTTATAAATTTCAGTTATGTACTGCTTTATTTTGATATTATTCACTAGGCTATCGTTCCCTCTTATTTATGTGTGTGTAGCTAAGCAAAGAGATGTCCAAACCCAGCCCTAGTGAAAGACATGAGAGGAGTTAAGTTTTGTGGAGTCAGCCCGATCGTCTCACGTATGAGACTTTGCGTTGTTTCTTTTACCTTTGGTTTCCCTTTTGTTATTTTGATCAATATGTTGGATCACCATGTACATAAGCTTTTTGTTAGGCTGACTATATGTTTGAAAGGTCCTGGACACATGAAATGTGAACTTTGTTTATACGTGTGAGTTATTATGGAATGTTTGTTTTACCATATAAGCACAGCTCGTTGAACAAAATTTTTAAGTCTGCTTCTGCTTTGGCCCCTTATTCTATTGAAAACATGTTTGACCAGGTTTGAGGTCGTAGGTAATCTTATGATTGCTGGCCGGTTATGACCTTAATCCATAGAGGCGGGTTCGGGTCATGACAGAGTGGTATCAGAGCACGAGTTAATAACTCACACACTTGTCCAAATGAGCAATAAGTATCTAGAAAAGATCTAGGATGCATTCATAAGATAAATACGAACTTGAAGACATTGAGCATATGGTTAAATGTTTTAAATAAATGACTATATGCTATATGTTTTGTGAATAACTTGCATTGTGAATTATTTGGATATGTATGCTCTTTTGTAAATGCATATTTATGAACATTTTTGTATAAAGAATAATGCAAGTTTAATCAAATAATGGTGAGAACAAGAGGTGATGAAATAGAGGAGTTCTCTACTGCCAGAATGGATAGGATGGAAAGATTGATTCAGGAAATGGCAGAAACATTGAAGCAACAACAACAGCGGCAACAACAATGGCAACAGCAACACTCTTCACCTCCACCTCCAGCACCACCTGTGCCAGACCTACAGAATGATGACCAAACAATAGCTCTCACCAAAGAGTGCAAGAAAATGAAACCGTTACAGTTTCATGGAGGATTGGATTCGTTGAAGGCAGGGGCATGGGTCCTTGGGATAGAAAAATTGTTTGAGGTATTTCCTTGTCAAGAAACACAAAAGGTATTGCTAGCCACCTTTACGCTGGAAGACGAAGCGAGAAGGTGGTGGATGTTACTGCGTGAGGATCATAAAGACATTGGCTGGACACGATTTCTGGAAATTTTCTATGACAAATACTTTCCATAATGTGTCTGTGACAGAAAAGTGTCGGAGTTCATGGAACTCAAACAAAATAACATGACAGTAGCCGAGTATGAAGCCAAGTTTACTGAATTGGCCAGATTTGCACTACATATGGTAGACACCGACTATAAGAAGGCAAGACAATTTGAATGAGGCCTTCGAGACGATATCTTAGACAAGGTGAATGTGTTATAGCTAGAAACTTATATTGATGTACTGGATCGAGCCATAATATCAGAAACTAATATAGCCAGACAGACCAAATCATCAACTGACTGGAAAAGTAGTAAAAGACAAGGCTTCTTCTCAAAGAAGAGATTATCAAAGAAACAGAATACGGGCTCCTCAAGTACTTCTAATTCTTCCCGAGATACATCTCCAATGTGCAATATTTGTAGTAAAAGGCATCGCGGAGTTTGTTACCATGTGTCGGGAGCCTGCTTTAAATGTGGTAAAACGAGGAATATGGCTAGAGATTGTAATCAGAACAGTGGGAAGTTAGCTGCTAGCTCAACTGCATCAATCCCAAAACCGGGAAATATTACAAGGCCTACTACTATTGGAAATACTGTGAGGCAAGGGAGAGTATTTGCGTTTGTTTCGAGTGATACACGGAACACAGAAGCCGTTGTCTCAGGTATTATCTCTATATGCAACCAGGATGCTTTTGTATTAATCGACTTCGGATCAACATACTTTTTTTATAACCTATGCATTTGTCACGAACCAAACTCGCCCCTATGGGTTTAGCATCATAACCGGCCAGTAATCCGTGATTACCGAAGGTCTGCTTAACAATAAAGACAGTAATACAGAGTAAAGGGGCTGGCGGAAGCCAAAACAATAAATAAAAGATGTCCAACGAGCTGTGACAATCTGAATGCAAAAAGACTTTTCGGAACATATTCACATTCAAAACCAAAACAGTATATACATACATTATATACAGACATTCAGGTTAGGGACCAAATCCCTACCATAACAGTACAGTGCAAGTCTCAACACTTATTACAGAACAGAGGCAAAAGGGGGAATCTAAAACACCCCAAAACAGCCTTGGCTTTGACGCACTCGGAACTTCGAAGTGAGGCACAATGGTTGGCTTTGACAAAACGGGAGCTTAGCCTGACGCTCCTAACTTCGGTCCGGTGCCTGGACACCTACATATATATATAAACAGTGAGCTAAGGCCCAGTGAATAACAGTTGTGTAAAGAGGTTAAGAATGAATGTCCTTTCAGTAAATAAACAGTCATAACAGTCACTTAGAAACCATAGCAGTCATATGTGGTGCATCCCATAGCAAAACAGTACAGTAGGTCTTAACAGACCGAACAGTCAGTTGATGGCCATCATAACAGTAAACAGTAGTGGTTCCAAACATGGGAACCGACAGAGATCTCTGTGACAGTAGCAATAACAGTACAGTAATAGTAAATTGCTATGGATGTCACTGTTACAGTTTACAAATAGGACAAACATTCATTCATTAAACAATAACGTTTCAGTAAGCAGAACAGTTGATCATTCAGAAAAATAATCATAATTGAACATATCTTTACAACATTGTTACTCACAGAGCACTGGGCTATATGCAAGCTAATGAGCATCCTCGGATGCCAACCCTACACAGTTGCAGACGAACACACACTAAGTTACACACTTGGGAATCAACAACTTAGTCCCTAACTTGACTCGGTGTGGTTCTACATCAATATCCTCATTAAGATGCCTTAAACATGGCCTAGGAATGCCTAGGATAGAAAGAGGATGCAAATATGCACTTTAAAACATTTTTCAAAATTTTTAGAAAACAGGGGTCTCGCTCGAGCGTGGCTTTCTACACTCGAGTGGACATGCAGACAAAGGAGATTCGCTCGAGCGTGACTTCCTTCGCTCGAGCGGACTGTAAACTTCAAGAAAAGTGCTGGATGCATGCAATTCATGCTCGACAGACGCTCGACCTCCGCTCGAGCGTGAGACTCAGGTCCTCGCTCGAGCGTTAACTCTCTCGCTCAAGTGGACTGTAAAACACAAGAACTTCTGGGTACATGCATTTCACGCTCCAGCGCAACTTTCCACGCTCGAGGCGAAGTGCACGACTCAAAGGGTACGCTCGAGCGTGAAGTCCTATGCTCGAGCATGGGTCCAAAATCTGGAATTTCCAGATTCATCCCCAAGCACAAAACTCAAGCATTTAAGCCTCAAACTCAATCCTTTTGGGCTAATTTTCTGGAAAACACTTAAAACCCATCATACAACATGTTTTAAAGATCAATTTTGTAAAATCAAGTCCAAAGGTAAACCAATTGAACACCAATTTCAAATAAACTTCAAGAACAAGACGTACATTTAACATGCATGTGTTCAATTGAATTCAAAGCTACTAACACATGACCAAATGCAAGTTTTAGCTCAAGAACATGGTGAATTCATGGACTATAACAAAAATGTGGACATGCATGTGGAAATTCATGAAGAACAACTCCAAAATCTAAGAATATGTGTATGCATGCAAGAATTCACTCTCAAATTCAACTCTTTAAACCAATTCTTGACTTTAAACTCTAAATTACCATGAACCATGCAAGATACAACTCAAATTCACAAATGAGAGGATGAAATCTCTACCTTAGGTCTTAAATTTCAAGTAAGGAGGCTCAAATATGCAATCTCTCTTCAAGTCTTCTAATTTTCCAAGCCAATCTAAGTGAACTCAATTTCTTCCAACTCTCTAGCTCTCTCTCACATTTTTGGTCTCTAGAGGAAATGAAGATGATGCATCAAAAATGTATAAGGCATAATAAGGGTGGGTTTTTGAGTCAATCCACTCAATGGCAATTTCGTAAATAACTTGAACCAATGCGATTTAGCTTTATTTAATCTAATTTAAACACACCAAATCAAATTTCAATTAGATCTACCATAAAATCACATAAATCCTAATTAGCATAAAATACCAATCAATTTCAGATTCGACCGCCGATAAGGCCTTCAATTTGCAGTTCAAAACTTAAAACATGAACAGATCAATCAATTGATAAACAGATAGAAATGCAATCAAGCAACATACTCATGCAATCAATTTAGGATTTCATCCTAATCAGTTACTTATCATGTTCAGTCACAGTTTAGCAGTAATTAGAGGTGAGGGTTGTCACAGTCTCCCCTCCTTACAAAGAGTTTGGTCCTCCAAACTCGAATTACCTTCATTTTGGAAGAATACTGGATCCAGAGGGAACAGTTCAGGATACCGTTTCATCATATCATCTTCTCTTTCCCAAGTGGCATACACGCCACCATGGTTCTACCAGTCCACTTTCACTAACGGAATTTCTTTATTCTTCAACTTCTTGATTCGTCGATTTACAACCTGAATAGGCTGTTCTTTATAAGTGTAGTCATCACTTAGCACTACACGGGTAGGCTCAATCACATGGAAGGGATCCCGAAGATAATCCGTTAACATTGAAATATGGAAGACATTATGTATATGCTCCATTTCAAGAGGAAGCGCTACTTGATACGCCACCGAATTAATCTTCTCAATGATTTCATACGGCTCGACATATCTCGGCGCTAGCTTACCCTTGACTCCAAAACGAGTATGCCCTTTCATTGGTGTCACTTTAACAAAACACATGATCACCTACTTCATATTCCCTATCTCGCCTTCGGACATCTGCATAACTTATCTGTCGGCTTTGTGCGGTTTTCAATCTCTGTTGAATCAGTTTCACTTTTTCGGTGGTTTCCTGTACAATCTCGGGCCCAAGCAAAGGCCCATCTCCAACTTCTACCCAGCAGATAGGAGATTGACATTTCCTGCCATATAAAGCCTCGAAAGGCACCATACCAATACTCGAGTGAAAGCTGTTATTGTAGGCAAATTCAGCTAAAGGTAGATGACTTTCCCAATTTCCTTGGAAATCAAGAACACACATCCTCAGTAAGTCTTCCAGAGTCTGAATGGTTCTTTCTGACTGACCATCCGTCTGAGGATGATATGCACTACTCAGTCTCAGTTCAGTACCCAATGCAGTTTGCAGACTTTGCCAAAATCTCGACGTAAACTTCGAGTCCCTGTCAGAAACAATAGATACAGGCACTCCATGCAATCTAACAATCTCATCAATATAAATTATAGCCAATTTGTCCGCATTATAGATTGTTTTGACAGGTAAGAAGTGAGCAGATTTAGTCAATCTATCAACAATAACCCAAATTGAGTCCATACCTTTACTGGAGCGAGGTAAACCAACAATGAAATCCATAGTGATATGTTCCCATTTCCACTCTGGTATTGGTAAGGGTTGCAGTAAGCTTGCGGGTCGTTGATGTTCAGCTTTAACTTGTTGGCAATGAAGACATTTCGATACAAAGTTAGCAATCTCTTTCTTCATTCCTGGCCACCAGAAATTCAGTTTCAAGTCTTGGTACATTTTCGTATTTCCTAGATAGATAGACAGTTTCGAATTGTGGCCCTCTTGCAGAATTCGTCTTTTCAGCTCAGAATCATTCGGTACACACAACCTTCCCTAGTATTTCAACACATTGTTCTCAAATTTAAAGTACGGCCTCGGTTTGGACTCCCGTTCATCAATGACCTTTTTCAAAAAGTTATCTTGTTGCTGTTTCTCTTTAATCTCCTCAATCAGTGCCGGTTGAGCAGAAATAGCGGCTAAGGTTCCACCTTATTCACGCAAAACAATTTCAACCTCAAATTTTTCAAGGTCACATAGCAGTTCTTTCTGTCCGGTGAGTAAACAGGCTAAATTTTCAACTGATTTCCGACTCAGTGCATCGGCAATGGTGTTAGCTTTCCCCGAATGGTACAAAATTTGCAAGTCATAATCTTTTATCAGTTCTAACCATCTCCGTTGTCTCATATTTAGTTCTTTCTGTGTGAAGAAGTATTTCAAACTCTTGTGATCTGTGTACACCTCACATGTTGCCCCATAAAGATAGTGACGCCAAATTTTCAATGCAAACACTACTGCAGCAAGCTCTAAGTCGTGGGTCGGATAATTTTTCTCATGCGGTCTCAGTTGTCGGGAAGCATATGCGATAACTTTACCATTCTGTATTAAGACACATCCCAAACCCTTGTAAGAAGTATCACTAAAAATAGTAAATCCATCTGTACCTGAGGGTAGGGTGAGAATCGGTGTAGTCACAAGTCGAGTCTTTAACTCTTGAAAAGCTGATTCTCTCTGGTCAGTCCAGTCAAATGATATCCCTTTTTGAGTCAACTGAGTCAACGGTAGGCCAATTTTGGAGAAGTCCTTCACAAATCTTCTGTAGTATCCAGCTAAGCCTAAGAAACTTCGAATTTCAGTAACATTAGACGGTCTGGGCCAATTCACTATTGCTTCAATCTTCTGTGGGTCAACTGAAATGCCATCCTTACTGATCACATGTCCCAAAAACATAACATTATCGAGCCAAAATTCACACTTTGTCAGTTTTGCATACAGTTTCTGTTCTCTTAGGGTCTGTAAGGCAATTCTCAAATGGTGTTCATGTTCTTCTCTACTTTTGGAATAAATCAGAATGTCATCTATGAACACAACTACAAATTCATCGAGGAATGGTTTAAAAATTCTGTTCATAAGGTCCATAAATGCAGCAGGTGCATTAGTAACTCCGAAAGGCATAACAAGAAATTCATAATGTCCGTACCTCGTTCGAAAGGCAGTCTTTTCAATGTCCTCAGGTTTGACTTTCAGCTGGTGATATCTAGATCTAAGGTCAATTTTGGAGAAAACCTGGGCACCCTGTAATTGGTCAAATAAATCATCAATACGAGGTAATGGGTATTTGTTTTTCACTGTTACCTTGTTCAATTCACGGTAATCAATGCAGAGTCTCAGTGAGTCGTCTTTCTTTTTCACAAACAAAACTGGTGCGCCCCACGGTGAAGTACTGGGCCTGATGAACTTCTTATCTAACAGTTCCTGTAGCTGAACTTTCAGTTCTTTCAATTCAGTAGGTGCCATTCTGTAAGGAGCTTTGGAAGCTAGCAATATACCCAGGATCACATCAATGGTGAACTCAATGTCCCTGTCAATCAAATCCCCTGGCAATTCATCTGGAAAAACATCTGGGAATTCTCTGACTATAGGAATACTGTCCACATTAGCTTTAGCATCAATAGGTATAGTCAATATAGAACATAGATACCCTTTACATCCCTTCTTAATCATTTTAAAAGCTTTCAAAGACGAAATCAGATATGGGGGAGGCACTACACTAACTCCGTTAAATACAAATTTAGGCAATTCAGGTGGACGGAAAACAACTTGTTTTGTTACACAGTCTATGGTAGCATGATATTTTGTTAACCAGTCCATTCCCAATATCACATCGAAATGATCGATATTCAAAGGCAGTAAATCAATATACAAATGCACATCCCCAACAATAATTTCATATGCAGGGTACATATAAGCACAAGTCATGGATCCTCCAACAGGTGAAGATACAGCTAACAAATAATTCATGGGTTCCAACGGTCTATTTAGTTTTCGCGAAAAAGCATGCGAGACATATGAATGTGTAGACCCCGAATCAATCAGAATATATGCATTTTGAGCACAAATTGAGAGTGTATGTCACACCCCAAACCTGCCCCTAACAGTTTGGGCATGACCTACTCGTAAATGGGCATTGAACCTGAAGAATAAACTTATGGGGCCTTATCGGAAGCATAACACAAAATAACATAGATACGACATACACCATTGAGCACTTTCTACTATGCCAGGATCTCATGCATCGAAATATGTTATCAAAACAGACATAGTTAAAACTAGAGTCCTAAACATTAATTACATACACACACATTAACAGTCCCAGTCCATGATTGGGCGTATACAAAACAACATGAGGGTTATATATATAACAATCTTAGGTGGCACTCAACAAGTAACTAATATCTTTACAGTTCACCAAAAATGAGCGGCTTGGTATAGTGCCTTGATACGTAAGGTTGAACAAAAGAAGCGGTGTCCTGAGCTAGGATTGACCACCTGGTGGGTGACCTACAGAAACAGACAAAATGGAGAGTGAGCCGGGCTCAATGAATAGTAGTGCATAATGAAACATTACTTAACTTAAATAGATAATGTAACAATACATTAGTCTGATTCTGCAACATACACATAGCAGCTTTAGGCTTAATCTTGTACATAAACTTGGTGGCTTTAAGCCACTGAAAGTGGCACTATGGCCCTTGAAACTTGTTGGCACTATGGCCCTTGAAAAGTGTCACGAAGCCCTTGTAAACATGTGGGCACAATGGCCCTTGAAAATGTGGCACGAGGCCCTTGTAAATACGTTGGCTCTAAGGCCCTTGATACTTGTGGCATTTAACCCTTGAACCGTATGGCATTATGCCCTTGAAACATATGGCATTATGCCCTTGAGATATATGGCATTATGCCCTTGAAACTTGTACTTCCTTACATACTTTAAACATTAACAAACCTTACATCTTGCAAAATATTACCAGAATTACATAACATGTACGTAGGTACTACTACTCACAGTGTTGGGATGCCGTGCCTGTTCCACTCGTAGTGTGCCCTGCACACATGGAAAACTCACACTTTAGTTCATCTCAATTACATATCAAATTGCATTTCATTTCAATTCGTTTCGCTTCATTTCGGACGAATTAATACATATCAAAATGTCATTAAATACATATTCCGACAATATTAGAGGGTTCTGCACGCAAAACGGAGCGTCCCGGGTTTTTCAGCATGCGCCGCACGTGCGGCTGTGAGCCCCGCACGTGCGGCAAACTCCCCCGCACGTGCGGCAAAATGCTCCCGCACGTGCTTTTTAGGCAGAACCAAAACTCAAAATTTTCTCTCCCGCACGTGCGGCCACAACCCCGCACGTGCGGCGATTGGCTCCCGCACGTGCGGCCATGACTCCCGCACGTGCGGCGATTCTGCAATTTTTGTCCGAAATTTGCTACAAAATGGGGGTTCTTTTGGGAATGTTAAGAGGCTCTAAATTGGAACTTTTAAATACAAAATCAAGGCTCAAAACATGGAATTAAAGGTGCTTCAAATCATAATCTAACTTAGATTAGACTCATGAACACATTCAATCGATCACTCAAGAATTAAAACTTACTTACATAATATCTTTAACCTCACTTTCATCCATCATAACATAAGATACACAAATATGCTCATATCACTTACATATAACATGACACAGAGCTTCAAAATCATGATCACTATGATAATTACTAGGTTGAGATAAAAAGAGAGAGGCACCTAGATGATTGCTAGAACATTAACACTTCAATCATGCACAAGCAAGAGTTCCTTTCCACTTTAGTTCATGCCATAACATGCCATAATGAAAACTTGTATTTCAAAGTAAGGAAAAGAAATTAGATTAGGGAATTCCATCCTACCTTAGCTTTGATTCTCTCTATGTTCTCTTGTTTTTGGCCTCTCCTCTTTTCCTCTCAAGAGTTGTACACCATTTCTAAGTTTGAAGCTTCATTGACATATATATTTACATTCATAACTACTCACATATAAGACGAAAGTGAATCGTTTAATCGGTTTGAAATTAAAATTTCATAATCATGCTTAAAATTACTTAAAAATCATGCTGATCTCAAATATGTCATCCTTTTCAGACAATTAAGCTGTTATGGCTTTCAACTTCCTACTGTAATGTTTTAGTGGAAACAGATAGTTTTCTTAAGGAACAGATAGGCATCTATCAACATGAATTTCACTTGCTTCTTCAAACTTTTTCATGGACTTGTCAATAAACATCTAAGGGTACCAATCGAGGGGTGAAAATATAACAGAAATCATGTGCGAGGGTCGGGTTATTACACTCTCCCCCCCTTAAAGAAGTTTGGTCCTCCAAACTTGTTTTACCTTAGGATTGAAATAGATGTGGATATTGACGTTGCATTTCCTCCTCTCTTTCCCATGTTGCGTCGGTTCCGTAATGTTCTTGCCATTCAACCTTTACCATTGGGATTTCTCGGTTTCGTAACTGTTTTACTTGTCGGTCTAAAATGCGAATTGGTTTTTCCTCGTAAATCAACTTGTCATCCAGCTCAATTTGACGATAATCAATAACATGTGACGGATCCGGAAGGTATCTGCGAAGCATAGAGACATGAAACACATTATGCACTTGACTCATATGTGGCGGAAGGGCAACTCGATAAGCTACTGGACCCACTCGTTCCAGAATCTGAAAGGGACCAACATACCGGGGTGCTAACTTACCCCTCTTTCCAAATCTTGTGTCCTTTCATCGGAGTAACCTTTACGAAAACATGACTATCAACTTCAAATTCTAAGTCCCGACGTCGGTTATCCGCATAACTCTTCTGTCTACTTTGAGCAATTTTCAATCTTTCTCGAATAACTTGAACTTTCTCAGTTGTCAGCTGAACAATTTCAGGCCCTAGTAAGGCTTTATCTCCAACTTCCGCCCAACATACAGGAGAACGACATGGTCTTCCATACAAAGCTTCATAGGGTGCCATGTCGATACTCGAGTGGTAGCTATTATTGTATGCAAACTCTATCAACGGTAGGTGAGTTTCCCAACTTTCTTGAAAATCCAGCACGCACATTCGGAGCATATCTTCTAGTGTTTGAATCGTTCTCTCGGACTGACCGTCGGTCTGGGGGTGGAAAGCCGTACTAAACTTTAATTCTGTACCCATTGCTTCTTGTAAGCTCTGCCAAAATCTGGAGACAAACTTAGGATCCCTATCTGACACAATTGAGACCGGAATGCCATGAAGCCGTACAATTTCATTCACATAAAGTACCGCCAGTTTATCTGCATTATATTGAGTCTTCACTGGTAGGAAGTGAGCGGACTTAGTCAGCCGATCCATAATAATCCATATTGAATTCATACCCCGAGGAGTCCGTGGCAGTCCTATAACAAAATCCATGGTCAAATGTTCCCATTTCCATTCCGGGATTGGAAGGGGCTGTAACAATCCTGCTGGTCGCTGATGCTCTGCCTTTATTTGCTGGCATTGCAAACATTTAGAGACAAATTCTGCGATCTCCTTCTTCATACTTGGCCACCAGAAATTCCGCTTCAAATCTCGATACATTTTGGTACTCCCTGGATGCATGGAGAACCTTGAGGTATGTGCATCTTCCATCAACCTTTGTTTAATATTTAGCACCTTGGGGACACATATTCGGTTTTGACATTTGAGCACTGAATCTACCAAACTAAATCCCGATTTTGGTTTTGTTCCCAATTCATCACATATCCTTTTTAAAGCTTCATCTTCTACCTGATGCAATTTAATTTCCTCAAGTAAGGTTGGTTGGGCCATCACTGCTGCTATTATAGCTTCTTGTTCATGTAGCACCAAGTCTACTTCCATCTTATCTAATTCAGTTGCCAATTCCTTTTGCCCTGTAAGTAAACTTGCCAAGGTCCCCATACTTTTCCGACTGAGTGCATCTGCAACTGTATTGGCCTTCCCAGGATGGTAATGAATCTGCAGGTCATAATCTTTAAGAAGTTCCAACCACCGTCGCTGCCGCATATTTAACTCTTTTTGAGTAAAAAGGTACTTAAGACTCTTATGGTCAGTATATACCTCACAAGTAGTGCCATACAAATAATGTCTCCATATCTTCAGAGCAAAAACTACGGCTGCCAGCTCAAGATCATGTGTGGGGTAATTCTTCTCGTGGGGTTTCAACTGCCGAGAAGCATAAGCGATGACTCTTCCCTTTTGCATCAGTACGCAACCAAGCCCTTTGTGCGAAGCATCACTGTAGATTACAAATCCCTCTGTACCGGATGGTAAGGCCAAAACTGGTGCTGTTGTCAACCTTGTCTTCAATTCCTGAAAAGCAGATTCTCGTTCTTCTGACCATTCGAATGTAACTCCCTTTCGAGTTAGTTGTGTAAGTGGCACAGCAATTTTAGAAAAATCTTGAACAAATCTCCGATAGTAGCCTGCTAACCCCATAAAACTACGCACCTCAGTCACATTAGTAGGAGTCGGCCAATTTATGATTGCCTCTATCTTGTGTGGGTCAACGGAAACTCCTTCCTTTGTGATGATATGCCCCAGAAATGCCACCTCTAGTAGCCAAAACTCACATTTCTTCAGCTTTGCATACAATTTCTTTTCCCGAAGGGTTTGAAGAATCAAACGAAGATGAGTCTCATGAGCTTCTGTATCCTTTGAGTAAATGAGAATATCATCGATAAAGACCACCACAAAATCATCCAAATAGGGCTTGAAAACACGGTTCATCAAATCCATAAAAGCTGCTGGCGCGTTAGTGACTCCGAAGGGCATAACCAAAAATTCATAATGACCATACCGGGTTCGAAAAGCTGTCTTCTCAACATCCTCGGTTCTGACTTTTAATTGATGGTACCCAGACCGTAGATCAATCTTGGAAAAGACTTGTGCTCCCTGAAGCTGATCAAATAGGTCGTCGATTCTTGGCAATGGATACTTGTTTTTGATAGTGACTTTATTCAGTTCTCTGTAATCGATACAAAGCCGGAGTGTTCCATCCTTCTTCTTTACAAAAAAACTGGCGCACCCCACGGAGACACACTTGGACGGATGAATCCCTTGTCCAATAGATCCTGCAACTGGATTTTTAGTTCCCTCATCTCAGCTGGTGACATTCTATACGGAGTTTTCGAAATGGGTTGAGTTCCCGGTGCTACGTCAATGGTAAACTCAATTTCGCGGTCTATCAACTGCCCTGGCAATTCCTCAGGAAAGACGTCCGGAAAGTCGCAAACAACTGGAATTCTGTTGATACTCCCATTCACCACTTGCCCTTCCAAAATACTGCATAAATATCCCTGACACCCTTTCTGAATTAATTTACACGCCTTTGCCGCAGAAATCAAATAAGGTGGAGAAGTCACTTCCTGCCCCTGTACCATAGACTCTGATTGACCCGTAGGGTGGAAACTAATCTGTTTAGTCAAGCAATCTATAGTTGCACGATACTCACCCAACCAATCCATTCCTAGAATGATATCAAAATAGGTTATATCGAGTGGTAGTAGATTGGCATATACCCGGATATCCCCAAGTTCAAGTTCACAACCGAAGTAAACCGAAGTACAAAGCATAGAGTCTCCCAAAGGTGAAGAACACACACAACATATAAGATAGTTTTTCCTCAGTTTTATCTAAGTTTTGTGCAAACAATTTTGATACGTAGGAATGAGTAGAGCCGGAATCAAATAAAACAGAAGCAGAATGACCATGAACCATAAATGTACCTGACACCACTGTTGCTGCATTCTGCACATCTCCTGGAACCAACGCAAACACTCTGCCTTGTCTCGATGTGTCCTTATTGTTGTTAGGCTTGACCGGTGCCTTGGTATTAGTAGCTGGTGTAGACCCCGCTGAACTAGTAGCAGCCCTGTTACCATTTCGTTGATTCCTTTGGGGGCAGTCCTTTACCAAATGACCCGTTTTGCCACATTGGTAACAGGCTCCAGACTTCCATTGGCATACCCCACGATGTCTCTTCCCACATTCCGGACAAGTGGGAATCGTACCCTGATTAGGAGCAGAAATATTTGAAGTCCCTGAGTTCTGTTTCTTGTTTGGTGGAGTAGTCGCTCCCTTTGACCATTGATTGTTTTGCCTTTTTCCTTTCCACTCGGCAACCCGATTCTGAGCGGCAAGGTTTCCCTCAGCTATAACAGCCCTCTCCAATACGTCTACATAAGTAGGCAACTTTAACATATTGACTCGATCTAAAATTGCTCCTCGTAATCCCCCTTCAAATTTTCGTGCCTTCTTGTAGTCCGTATCCACCATATGCGGTGCAAACCGGGCTAGCTCCGCAAATTGGGCCTCATATTCAGCAACAGTCTTGTTCCCTTGTCTGAGAGTTTCAAATTCAGTCACCTTTTTATCCCGCATGCTTTGAGGAAAGTATTTATCATAAAACAGCTCCAGAAATCTGTCCCATGTTAGCCCTGGATGGATTGTTCTTGTAAGCATCCACCACCTGCGTGCTTCATCTTCAAGGGTGAAGGCAGCCAATTGCACTTTTTGAGCTTCGGTGCAAGGGAAAACTTCGAATAATTTTTCTATGCCCAACACCCAGGCCTCAGCTTTCATCGGTTCTATTCCCCCTTTGAAAGATGGTGGTTTCATCTTTTTAAACTCCTTAGTGAGGTGATAGTTCGTCCTCAGCATGGAACTCTGGTACGACCGGTGGAGGTGGCGGTTGTTCTTGTGGTTGCTGCTGCTGTGGTGGCTGTTGCTGTTGTTGCCGTATGGTCTCCGCCAATTCCATAATCATCCTCTATTCTATCCAGCCGTGCGGCAGTAGCATCTTCCTGCTCCTCCGTCCTTGTTCTCACCATGACCTACACCATAGTCAATTATATACAATAGACATAGTTCAAACTTGTTAGCATTATCAGAGTACTCTTCCTGTTGCCATCAACTAATCTTATACTTTTAGGGTGTCATGCATGATACCTAAATCTTTTCTAGACACCCTACAGCTCAATGGGTCCGTGTGTGAGATAGCAACTCGTGCTCTGATACCACTTGTCACACCCCAAACCTGCCCCTAACAGTTTGGGCATGACCTACTCGTAAATGGGCATTGAACCTGAAGAATAAACTTATGGGGCCTTATCGGAAGCATAACACAAAATAACATAGATACGACATACACCATTGAGCGCTTTCTACCATGCCAGGATCTCATGCATCGAAATATGTTATCAAAACAGACATAGTTAAAACTAGAGTCCTAAACATTAATTACATACACACACATTAACAGTCCCAGCCCATGATTGGGCGTATACAAAACAACATGAGGGTATATATATAACAATCTTAGGTGGCACTCAACAAGTAACTAATATCTTTACAGTTCACCAAAAATGAGCGGCTTGGTATAGTGCCTTGATACGTAAGGTTGAACAAGAAGCGGTGTCCTGAGCTAGGATTGACCACCTGGTGGGTGACCTACAGAAACAGACAAAATGGAGAGTGAGCCGGGCTCAATGAATAGTAGTGCATAATGAAACATTACTTAACTTAAATAGATAATGTAACAATACATTAGTCTGATTCTGCAACATACACATAGCAGCTTTAGGCTTAATCTTGTACATAAACTTGGTGGCTTTAAGCCACTGAAAGTGGCACTATGGCCCTTGAAACTTGTTGGCACTATGGCCCTTGAAAAGTGTCACGAACCTTGTAAACGTGGGCACAATGGCCCTTGAAAATGTGGCACGAGGTCCTTGTAAATACGTTGGCTCTAAGGCCCTTGATACTTGTGCATTTAACCCTTGAACTTATGGCATTATGCCCTTGAAACATATGGCATTATGCCCTTGAAACATATGGCATTATGCCCTTGAAACTTGTACTTCCTTACATACTTTAAACATTAACAAACCTTACATCTTGCAAAATATTACCAGAATTACATAACATGTACGTAGGTACTACTACTCACAGTGTTGGGATGCCGTGCCTGTTCCACTCGTAGTGTGCCCTGCACACATGGAAAACTCACACTTTAGTTCATCTCAATTACATATCAAATTGCATTTCATTTCAATTCGTTTCGCTTCATTTCGGACGAATTAATACATATCAAAATGTCATTAAATACATATTCCGACAATATTAGAGGGTTCTGCACGCAAAACGGAGCGTCCTGGGTTTTTCAGCATGCGCCGCACGTGCGGCAAACTCCCCCGCACGTGCGGCAAAATGCTCCCGCACGTGCTTTTTAGGCAGAACCAAAACTCAAAATTTCCTCTTCTCCCGCACGTGCGGCCACAACCCCCGCACGTGCGGCGATTGGCTCCCGCACGTGCGGCCATGACTCCCGCACGTGCGGCGATTCTGCAATTTTTGTCCGAAATTTGCTACAAAATGGGGGTTCTTTTGGGAATGTTAAGAGGCTCTAAATTGGAACTTTTAAATACAAAATCAAGGCTCAAAACATGGAATTAAAGGTGCTTCAAATCATAATCTAACTTAGATTAGACTCATGAACACATTCAATCGATCACTCAAGAATTAAAACTTACTTACATAATATCTTTAACCTCACTTTCATCCATCATAACATAAGATACACAAATATGCTCATATCACTTACATATAACATGACACAGAGCTTCAAAATCATGATCACTATGATAATTACTAGGTTGAGATAAAAAGAGAGAGGCACCTAGATGATTGCTAGAACATTAACACTTCAATCATGCACAAGCAAGAGTTCCTTTCCACTTTAGTTCATGCCATAACATGCCATAATGAAAACTTGTATTTCAAAGTAAGGAAAAGAAATTAGATTAGGGAATTCCATCCTACCTTAGCTTTGATTCTCTCTATGTTCTCTTGTTTTTGGCCTTCCTCTTTTCCTCTCAAGAGTTGTACACCATTTCTAAGTTTGAAGCTTCATTGACATATATATATCTTTACATTCATAACTACTCACATATAAGACGAAAGTGAATCGTTTAATCGGTTTGAAATTAAAATTTCATAATCATGCTTAAAATTACTTAAAAATCATGCTGATCTCAAATATGTCATCCTTTTCAGACAATTAAGCTGTTATGGCTTTCAACTTCCTACTGTAATGTTTTAGTGGAAACAGATAGTTTTCTTAAGGAACAGATAGGCATCTATCAATATGAATTTCACTTGCTTCTTCAAACTTTTTCATGGACTTGTCAATAAACATCTAAGGGTACCAATCGAGGGGTGAAAATATAACAGAAATCATGTGCGAGGGTCGGGTTATTACAGTGTACCTGACACAACTGTCTCGATATTCTGCACATCTCCCGGTACGAGTGCAAATACCTGGCCTTGCCTTAGAGGCTCCTTTCCGGTAACTTTGGGGTTGGGTTTCGGTGGAGCAGTTAATGTTGCGGCGCTAGCTGCAGCTTTACTATTGTCTTGAGATGTGGAAGGGCAATCTTTAACCATGTGGCCTACCTTGCCACACCTGTAACAAACACCAGAAATTTTATAACAAACCCCTTTATGTCTTTTCCCACATTTGGAGCAGGGTGGTATGGAACTACTCCCCTGGCTAGAACTAGTCGTTGACCCTGTATTTTGCTTCTTATTCGATGAGTTATTTCGACATTTCTTAAACTTAAAACCCCGTCTCTTACCACGCCATTCAGTCGCTGGTATTTCGGTCTGTTTTAATGCCTCGATGTTCGACTCAGCTATTATCGCCCAGTCCAGAACATCCACATATTTCAGTAACTTCAGTACATTGATTCTGTCAAGTATCTCTACATTAAGGCCGCCTTCAAACTTTCTGGCCATTTTGTAATCAGTGTCCACCATGTGTGGTGCATATCTGGCGAGTTCAATAAACTTTGATTCATACTCTGCCACCGACATAGTACCTTGTTTCAACTTTTCAAACTCAGTCACTTTGCGATCCCTGACACACTGAGGAAAGTATTTTTCAAAGAAGGCTTCTTTAAATTGAGCCCAAGTCAAAGCAGTATTGGTGTCACAAACAAGCATCCACTACCTTCTGGCCTCTTCTTGTAAGGTAAAGGTAGCCAGCAATACCTTGTGTGCTTCGGAACACGGAAACACTTCGAATAATTTCACTGTTTCTAGAACCCAGGCTTCGGCCTTTAACGGTTCAAGGCCTCCCTGAAAGGATGGTGGTTTCATTTTACTAAACTTCTGTGTCAAGGCAATTATATTCTCATTAACATTTTGCTCCGGTTGAATTGGAGGAGGTGAGGGCTGTTGGTTCTGTTGTAGCCTTAAGGCCTTAGTCAACAGTTCAACTGTTCTTTCTAATCTTACCATTCTGGCATCAGATGATTCTGTTTCATCGGCATTCCTTGCATTGTCCATTTCACTATATGCAATACAGTAATAATGAACATAGGAATTGCTTACTTAAACACATTAGCACATTAGCACATATATTCATGTCATGGCCACACACACTTTTTCAATGCTTATGCAATGCCCTATTCACTTTTCTAGGACATCCTATAGCTCATTTGGACACGTGTGTGCGGTATAACTCGTGGTTTGATATCGCTCTGATACCACTCTGTCACGACCCAAACCCACCCCTATGGGTTTAGCATCGTAACCGGCCAGTAATCCGTGATTACCGAAGGCCTGCTTAACAGTAAAGACAGTAATACAGAGTAAAGGGGTTGGCGGAAGCCAAAACAGTAAATAAAAGATGTCCAATGAGCTGTGACAATCTGAATGCAAAAAGACTTTTCGGAACATATTCATATTCAAAATCAAAACAGTATATACATACATCATATACAGACATTCAGGTTAGGGACCAAATCCCTACCATAACAGTACAATGCAAGTCTCAACATTTATTACAGAACAGAGGCAAAAGAGAGAATCTAAAACACCCCAAAACAGCCTTGGCTTTGACACACTCGGAACCCCGAAGTTAGGCATAATGGTTGGCTTTGACAAAACGGGAGCTTAGCTTGACGCTCCTAACTTCGGTCCGGTGCCTGGACACCTACATATATATATAAACAGTGAGGTAAAGCCCAGTGAATAACAGTTGTGTAAAGAGGTTAAGAATGAATGTCCTTTCAGTAAATAAACAGTCATAACAGTCACTTAGAAACCATAGCAGTCATATGTGGTGCATCCCATAGCAAAACAGTACAGTAGGTCTTAACAGACCGAACAGTCAGTTGATGGCCATCATAACAGTAAACAGTAGTGGTTCCAAACATGGGAACCGACAAAGATCTCTGTGATAGTAGCAGTAACAGTACAGTAACAGTAAATTGCTATGGATGCCACGGTTACAGTTTACAAATAGGACAAACATTCATTCATTAAACAATAACGTTTCAGTAAGCAGAACAGTTGATCATTCAGAAAAATAATCATAATTGAACATATCTTTACAACATTGTTACTCACAGAGCACTGGGCTATAGGTAAGCTAATGAGCGTCCTCGGATGCCAACCTTACACAGTTGCAGAACGAACACACACTAAGTTACACACTTGGGAATCAACAACTTAGTCCCTAACTTGACTCAGTGTGGTTCTACATCAATATCCTCATTAAGATACCTTAAACATGGCCTAGGAATGCCTAGGATGCAAAGAGGATGCAAAGATGCACTTTAAAACACTTTTCAAAATTTTCAGAAAACAAGGGTCTCGCTCGAGCGTGGCTTTCTACACTCGAGCGGACATGCAGACAAAGGAGATCCGCTCGAGCGTGACTTCCTTCGCTTGAGTGGACTGTAAACTTCAAGAAAAGTACTGGATGCATGCAATTCATGCTCGACGGATGCTCGACCTCCGCTCGAGCGTGAGACTCAGGTCCTCGCTCGAGCGTTAACTCTCTCGCTCGAGCGGACTGTAAAACACAAGAACTTCTGGGTACATGCATTTCACGCTCGAGCGCAACTTTCCACGCTCGAGCAGAAGTGCAGGACTCAGAGGGTATGCTCGAGCGTGAAGTCCTACGCTCGAGCGTGGGTCCAAAATTTGGAATTTCTAGATTCATCCCCAAGTACAATACTCAAGCATTTAAGCCTCAAACTTGATCCTTTTGGGCTAATTTTCTGGAAAACACTTAAAAAGCCATAATACAACATGTTTCAAAGATCAATTTTGTAAAATCAAGCCTAAAGGTAAACCAATTGAACACCAATTTCAAATAAACTTCAAGAACAAGACGTACATTTAACATGCATGTGTTCCATTGAATTCAAAGCTACTAACACATGACCAAATGCAAGTTTTAGCTCAAGAACATGGTGAATTCATGGACTATAACAAAAATGTGGACATGCATGTGGAAATTCATGAAGAACAACTCCAAAATCCAAGAATATGTGCATGCATGCAAGAATTCACTCTCAAATTCAACTCTTTAAACCAATTCTTGACTTTAAACTCTAAATTACCATGAACCATGCAAGATACAACTCAAATTCACAAATGAGAGGATGAAATCTCTACCTTAGGTCTTGAATTTCAAGTAAGGAGGCTCAAATATGCAATCTCTCTTCAAGTCTTCTAATTTTCCAAGCTAATCTAGGTGAACTCAATTTCTTCCAACTCTCTAGCTCTCTCTCACGTTTTTGCTCTCTAGAGGAAATGAAGATGATGCATCAAAAATGTATAAGGCATAATAAGGGTGGGTTTTTGAGTCAATCCACTCAATGGCAATTTCGTAAATAACTTGAACCAATGCGATTTAGCTTTATTTAATCTAATTTAAACACACCAAATCAAATTTCAATTAGATCTACCATAAAATCACATAAATCCTAATTAGCATAAAATATCAATCAATTTCAGATTCGGCCGCCGATAAGGCCTTCAATTTGTAGTTCAAAACTTAAAATATGAACAGATCAATCAATTGATAAACAGATAGAAATGCAATCAAGCAACATACTCATGCAATCAGTTTGGGATTTCATCCTAATCAGTTACTTATCATGTTTAGTCACAGTTTAGCAGTAATTAGAGGTGAGGGTTGTCACAGCATGTGCATCTAAATTGAGTAGACCTTTAGAATCATTGCCGTACTTTTTGTGTGTGTCTGCTTCATTCGGGAAATCTGTATTACATACATCTGTATGTCGATTTTGTGATATGCATATGTAGACACCCCATTTTTGACCGACCTTAAGACTCAGACGTCATCGATTGAGCGCCCGGTGATTGCGCATATTGTGCTCGTTCTGAGGTTACGGAATCTCGGCTGAGAGCCTTGCTTCCGGACTTCGGGACTCTTTTGTGCTTTGCCTCGGTTTGCAAACCAGGTTCTGTTTTCTCTTCCCAAAGGGAGGGAGAGGTCTCGTAGACCATCTCTCAGTGGCCGTAGGCTACTTTTTGTGGTCGTAGACCATTGTTCCCGTTTGGAGACCAGTTTCCGATTTTCGGAGCCGTCGGCCGTGCGCCTCGGTTTGGGACCGCTTAACTTTCTCCGTTTGCTCTGATTTTTGGCACACACCTTGTTTCCTCTCTCTAGAGGGACACTTTGGCCCGGGAGACCACCTTCGTGGTCGCACGCCACCTTTAATGCTTAACAGTCAATTTTCGGGGCACCCGACTGTGCGTTTTGGCCCCCGAACCCTCGTTTTGCATCCGTCTTGGTTCATTTTTGGCATAGACCCTATTTTCTTTGTTTGGAAGGTGGTACAAGGGTAGGAGACCACCTTTTCTCTTGGAGACCACCTTTTCTCCCGCCGGCCGATTTTCTTGTCAGGAAGCTGGTCTCCTTGATTTTTGAGCCACATTTGTGGGTCTCCCACCATACCACTTGCTTGCATTCAATTGGGAGACCACCATTTTAAGGCTGTCGACCACCTGACCCTTTTGACCTGGTCGGCCAGCTTCCCTCAGTTCTGTCTCTGTGAGTGTGTGCCAGCTATGCCGGCTGGAAGGCACAGACTGCATCCTCCATACATGTGTATGGAGGATTGGCAACCTTGTTTTGGCTTCTTAAAGAAGCTTGGCCTTTTGCTCTAAGCTTCCAAGAGAAGCTTGAACCCTTTTGAGCTTATTGAAGAAGCTTGACCCTTTGGCTCTAGCTTTCTCAAGAAGCTTGACCCTTTTTGCTCTAGCTTCCTTAAGAAGCTTGGACCTTTGCACTAGCTTCTTGAGGAAGCTTGGACCTTTGTTCCTCTATAAGAGAGACCTTCTCCCTCATTAGCAAAGGTTCAAAAAAATTTGGTTAAGGCATTTACATACACCCCTCTCTATCTCTCTATTTCAAGCTCCAAAGTCCCTTGTTCTTGGCCCATTGCATACCACCTCCTATCCTAACCCCTCCACCATCACTCTAAGCATCTTGGAGGCCATTTTCAGAGGTTTAAGGTTTGCATTTTTGGTCCAAAAGCTGCTAGAGTTCTTGGCTTCAAGGGTAACACTTCTTTCCCTCTTTTAAGCATTGTTTTGCTTCATCTTTTAGCTATATTTGCAAGCATATTTGGGATTTTTCATAAACTGAAAAAAGTCTTATTTTGAGGTCCTTAACATGTTTTTTTAAGATTATTTTTCTGTTGGGGGTCATCTACCCCCTTGCATGCTTCATTTCACCTTGTTTTGAGCCATGCATTAGGGCCTTTGTGTTAAGCTTTGTTGGCCCTTTTGACCACTGAAATCCAGCGGATTTTTAGTGGTTATTATGTGTTTTTGAGAGCCAAAATCAGAGAGGGGTGACCCTCTCACCCCTTGTCTTATTTTCTAGCATATTTGGCCTAACAAAGGAGCCTATGCTTGCATGCTTCCTAGCCTCATTTCAGGCCCTTTTCAATGAGTTTTAGGGCCTGCATAACCTCTTTCCAGAGGTGGTCTTGTCATATTGGGTGTCCATCTTGCATGTGTAGAACAACCCTCTTCATGGCCTATCAAAGGAGCATCTCGTTCTTGCATGCATAGACTATGTTTCAGTGAGTTTTTAGGCTTTATTTGACATGTCATACCTCTAAATTTTGCTGGTTTAGTGGCCTCTTGAATTCTTAATATACTTGTAGTGTAAACCCTCTTCACTAGCTTGTATTGTATGTTGTTTTGGCCCTTGATTCTAGCACTTTTTGGCCATGCCTTAACCTGATTTTGTGCATGTTTTGGACTTCCTTAGCTCTGTTTTTGTGTCTCATGGTCGAATGATGCATGCTATGCATGGTTGTAGTTCAATATCCATGCCTAGCCTTGAGTTTTGTAGCCTCTTGCAGGCTTGAATAGAGGTGTTTGCATGTCTTGGCATCATTGTGCGTGTTATTTCAGACCTCATACTTGTGCCATGTTCCCATGTTTTCCACTCCTTAAGTGCATTTGAGAGTTGTGCTTGTTTGCCTCATTTTCGGACCATTGCATGAGCTTCATTTCCATGCCTTTTGAGCCACCATTTTAGTCCATATTTGCTACTGTTTTGGTCTGCATAGGGACTATTTGGGGGTGGTTTGGTCATTTGAGCATCGCTTTGCATACCTCTAGTGTAATCCACTTCACTAGTTTCGATATTTGGGCCACCTAGCATGCATTGTGTGAGGTGTTTGCATGATTCGGGACCCTTTCGTATGTCATTTCAGAGCTGAAAAATGTGTTGTTGTATGCTATATTACATGCTTGCCATGCCTTGGTAGAGTTGCACTTGGTGCCTTAGTTTTGGTCCCTTGCATTTGGTCATGTTTGCATGAGTGTTGTTGCTTTATTTCATCATGTTTGGCCACTGATTTGAGTGTGGTTGAGGTCCACTCATATTGGTTTAAGTCCATCTTGCATTGTGTATGCCATATTATGTCATGTGCATTGAGTATGCCATTGATAGTTCATAGCATTGCGCATGCTAGTTGCACCTTTGCATATCACTCCTTGCATGTTTGCGTGTCTTAGTTGCATTTCGTTTAGGATTTCATGCTAGTTGTTGTATTGTGTTTGCATGCCATGCCATTCTAGTTGTTGCATAGTGTTTGGAGTAGGGTTTAGTCCAAACACGGGAAATGAGGGACGTTTCGTACTCAAAGTGACGAAACGTGCTTTAATTCCCGGTCGCCGACACTCTTGACTATCCATGATAGAGTTGTTGGCTTTAGGTGTCCATTTGTGCATTCATTTCACATTGAGTCGTGCAATTCGACTCCTCGGCCATCATGCATCAAGATGCGTGATTAGTGGCACGAGGATCGAGGACTACACTCCCTAGAGCTCATGCAACGACGGGGAGAGTGGTTGTGCATACATATGTTGAAAATACTTTGCCATGCCCCTTTCTTGCTCTCTGTTGCAGCAAACCGGAAGCCAGCAGCAAAAACTGGTCAGCAGTATCCCTACAAGTTCCCATGGAGTTGTGTACAGTGTTCCGGGGTCAATTGTAAACAGAGGCAAATCGGGGCATCGCGATGGATTTCCCGACAAGGCGACTCGAGCATGCATGCATCTTTCATCATTTCGAACAGAGCTGAGGCAGTCTATTTCACGTAGCATTGCATGCTAGTTTACTCGCTTTCTTAGTTAATTTGTTAATTAGCTAGTGTTGTGTAATAATTAGTTATTCATTTTGGTTGTGTAATATTTATTCGGACCCTCTGCGAGAAGGCAATGTTGTAATAAGTGTGCGTGTGTGTGATGCATGTCATTCAACCCCACGTCTTTCTCCCTTTTATTTACCAGCTTATGATGGTTAGTTTTAGGGCACGTTTCAATTAGCATCTATATGTTCGCATGTTTACATTCATTCATCTGTATTGCATGCACCAGGCTCGGCGCATCATGCCAACTGCATTGTATTTCAATTCCAAGTTGAATACACATATCGATTGTTGCATCTCATATGCAATTTTAGAATAGCCGAGCCTATTGTAGTTGCATTTTTGCATGTGTTGCATTAGGCATTCTTAGTATAGTTGGGATCATGCATTGATTACTAACTAATTTCTGTTTTGGCTTGGAGTACTCGGTGAGTGTTTATGCTTTAGCATCCTTGCATGCGTGTGAGTGACTGCCATGATAGCATGCTTATTATGAGGCTATTTGCTTATGTGATATAACTGCCTGAATGCTTGTGGGTGAAGGTTGGGTTATTTGAATTGGAACAATTCACCAATTGAGAGTTTTAAGCCCACTTGAGAGTGGCAAAATCATGTTTTCTAAGCCCACCCGAGGGTGGCAAAATCCGCGTCTTAGCCTCCTTGCAAGTAGCACCTTCAAACCGTTTTTCAAAACAAACATGAGATGTTTTGTTCCAATTCAGGCGACCCAGTCTATACTTCTATGCTGTGCGCATCACATAGTAATTCTAGGCTAATAACCGGAATAAGAGCACATATGTTTTTAAAACTCGATATCATGCTTCGTAGTGGCCGATCTTTGATCGGGCGAGCGGGGGTGCTCATAGCTGACCTTCCCCAATCGTACCCAAGTTCCTGAGCCGAGGCAACTTTGGTGATGACGGACACGTGGCCTTAGGCAACGAGTCAGGGTTTCCTAAATTCCCCCAAAATAAATATTTAGGTGGTGACTCTGTATCTGGCAAAGCAGTCCATGTTTGGCCCCTTTTTTCTAAAAATTAGTTTTTTTTCAAAAATGATTTGCTGAATTTGGACTTTTTGATGATTCATCGGTCTTGCATTGCACTCTGCGAGATTAGATACAGGACCGTGACATTGAGTCCTGAACTGTAGTAAGCCCAAATGAATAAAACAGGATTCCCTCCCGGGACGTTCGGGGACGTCTACAGTTTCTGGTGACTCTGTTGGGAAGTTAGAGAACTTGACTCGAACTCATGATATCTTGTTTTGTTTGCACTTATGTGTTTCTTTGCATTGCATGTGCATTGGTGCGCCTAGGACACCGTGTTTGCCATCTGCTATTCCTGAACAGTTTGCTGGAGGCTGCGTGTCATAAGGTTGACCGGTTATGGGCTCTGCCACGATGGGAACACAAACCCCGGTTTTCACCGGGGCACCCTTTTTGACCATTCGACCTAGTGCATATTCAGAATCCATAGTGACTATTCCAAGCTAGGACAGGTTGTTTACCCGATTAGAGGTTGTTCAAAACCGTTGCGTGCGTAGTGAAACCCTAGCTCCTGACAAAATAGGACAGGGAAACCTTACCCCTCCATAGGGGTGTTTTGGCTCTCACTTGTTTGCTATGTGCTTTTAGAGTGTGTCTCTACAGGAATGCATGTATCAGTTTACAAGTTTGGGTATCAGGCCTGCGGGCACCAGTTCAGTATTTTGGGAATCAGTTATTTGCGGGTATCAGATTCAGTTTTGGGGGCTGTGATTTGGGAACAATGATCAGTGTCTGAGAATAGTGTATTCAGCTTATCAACTGTGTGTTGTGTGTTTATTTAAGCCGTTATGCTGTCCGCTTGTCTGGTTGTTTATTTCCTTATTATTGCTTTATTTATCTTTTTTGCTAGGTAGTTTAGCACAATTGCTTCAGACCAAGCAGATATTCCCCAAGCACTCTGGACTAGAGGTCGCCGACTCAATCGATCTGAGGATCTGGTCGACGGACAACTAGTGTTTTGTTCCTTACCCCCGGTTATCAGACGGAGGTCGAGAAAACACAGTGAATCCGAGCAAAGGTTGCCAGAATAGTGGTCTACCTCGTCAGTGGATAGTCAGGCTGAGGCTTCAGTTTTTACCACAGAGATAGATATACCAGTTAGTCAGCTGGAACAGCAAAACATGGCAGGGATGGAGGAAATGGTGCGCCAACTCCAAGAAAGTATGAAACTCATGCAGCAGGACGTTGTCCGCCAAGCGGACTTTGCCAAATAGCAGGCCGAGGTTATGGCCCAACAAGCAGAGCTAATCACCAGACTCCAGCAGCAAGCCGGGGCATCCGCTTCACATCAAGCTCCTTCCCCACCAAGGGTTCCAATACCCGGGGAAACACCAAATGTCCAGGAAGGTACGGACATTCCGACAGGGTCGGCTCCGCCCCCGATTCTACCTCAACTATCCAAGGCACCTACGCCTATCAATCAACCGGACTCTCCCTTTGAGTTCGAGGTAGACCCTACAGCATTGAAGTTGAGTAAGCTGAAAAGTTGTTCAAGAAATCCTAAGGGGTAAAGTCCATCCCAGACATTGAGGACGGGTATACCGACGCGGCTGTGATGCTGCCAGATTGGTTCAAGATGCCACAAATCGACCGCTTTGACGGGTCCGGGGATCCTATGGTGCATCTACGTTTATTTTCAGACATACTAAGGCCGATGGGCCTCACTAGACTATAGAAGCTTTCATTGTTTGGCCGAACCCTGTCGGGTGTGGCGGCCATCTGGTACACAAAATTGGAAGATGATGTCAAACGGAACTGGGATGAGATGGCCGAGGCATTTGTCGCTCAGTACTCCTATAACACGCAAATTGAGATTACAACCTGTGATCTCGAGACAACAAGGCAGGAGCCTAAGGAGAGTTTCTCTGAATTCGTAACCTGCTGGAGGGCCAAGGCCTCAATGATGACCATAAGGCCGATGGATAAGGATCAAATACGGATGGTTGTGCGCAACCTCCAACCCAAACTGATGCAGAAAATGATCGTGCTCCCCTTCCCTACCTTTTCAGATCTGCATGAGATGGGAGTACAGATCGAAGATGCCTTGAAGCAGGGCTTGATCGACAATGACAAAGAGCAACCCAGGAGAACCTTCAACTGCAACAACAATGCAGGCACAAGCAGTGCTGCAACTGCCAGAGCTTCGGAAGTAAGCATGGTCACCACCACCCCTCCAAGAACCCCGGCAGCTACATCATTCTCTGGTGCATTCGGAAGTAACACACAAACAACCAAATTCCAACCTCGAGGCCAAAGAACCTTCACTCCATTATATATGCCCCTGTCCAAAGCTCTGGGGGTATTAATCATGAAAGGACACTTGAAGCCCCTGGAGCCAAGGCCATTGCCAAATCCACTTCCTCCCTCCCATAACCCAGCCAAATACTGCACATATCACCAACAACATGGTCACGATACTGACCACTGTTTTAGATTGCATCACGAGATTCAGGATCTCGTTGACAACAGGGTGATTGTGCCTCCAGAAAAACCCAACGTCACAACCAACCCTCTCCCACCACACAACCAAGCTCCACCTCCCAAACGAATCAACTTTATCCAGACCGGGGTCATGTCATACGACCCCAGCATATACATCACCCCATCCCACCTACCCAAGTGTAGACACCCCATTTTTGACTGGCCCTAAGACTTGGGCGCTTTCTTTTGATTACTCAATGATGACAATTAGATTGTGTTTCTCACAGAATTCTCATTAAAAGAAATGGAATTTGAACTTTAATCCCCACCTTCACCATTATGGCCAAATTATTTTAAAATATTGAATATTTCATTAATTTAGTATTTTTGTAATTTTTCATAATTTTATGTGTTTGTTCATATTTTTAGTGTATTTTATATAAAAAGAAAATAATAAAACAAATTATCTTATGTGTTTAAAATTATTATATTATATATTTAGTATTTTATATAAAATTATATTAGTATATTATATGTTTAGTATTTTGATATAAATTATATATTTTAGATATTTATATATTATATTATATTATATTATATATATTATAAAATAAAATAATAAAAAATTACGTCGGCTGCCGACATGCAACCAAACGCACTGAACATATGCATATATATTATTATATATTTATCTTATTATATTATTATTATTATTATATTATATTATATATTATATATTATATATTATATTATTATTTTGCCTATATAAAGGCTAATCAGGATTCAAAGAGAGGGGGGGGGCTTCAGATTTGAAGAGAGAATTCTGGAGAGTTTTTGAGGGAGATCATTCTGAAAGAGATTTCGGGGGGAAGGAATTCTAGAGGGACGGATGGAAAAGAAGAGAGAGCATTCTGTGAGAAGAATTTTGAGGGAGAGAAAGAGTCTGGAGAGTGATATTTTTCTTTCATCAATATACCATTCAAAAATCAACCACTAAAGTTATAATTCCAAATTTTGGATTGAGAATTAAGAAACACATTCCACAGACTTGAGAGTAGTCAAAAGAAAGTTTGTGACTCCGAAAATTCATCATTTCCAAAAGGTGAATTTTCGTAAATTTTCATTTAATTCAAAAATGTGATATAATTTGTGTAAATATTTTATTTACTTCGTTGTATAACTGTTTTTTTTTTTATTATCGCTTTAATGGGATGGCTGCACCACTGCACCACCTACATATCTGCTGTAATTTAAATATTGTATATAAATTGTTGTCATTTATTACTTTAAATAAATATCCCGGCGGTGAATAGTAACCTCCGGCGGTGAATAGCACCTCCGGCGGTGAATAGTAACCCCAGCGGTGAATAGTACCTAATTTGTTTCAATACTTTATTTACCTCGTTTTAATCGCTTTAATGGGATGGCTGCACCACTGCACCACCTACATATCTGCTGTAATTTAAATATTGTATATAAATTGTTGTCATTTATTACTTTAAATAAATATCCCGGCGGTGAATAGTAACCTCCGGCGGTGAATAGCACCTCCGCGGTGAATAGTAACCCCAGCGGTGAATAGTACCTAATTTGTTTAAATACTTTATTTACCTCGTTTTAATCGCTTTAATGGGATGGCTGCACCACTGCACCACCTACATATCTGCTGTAATTTAAATATTGTATATAAATTGTTGTAATCCCGGCGGTGAATAGTAACCTCCGGCGGTGAATAGCACCTCCGGCGGTGAATAGTAACCCCAGCGGTGAATAGTACCTAATTTGTTTAAATACTTTATTTACCTCGTTTTATAACTTTTTTTTATCGCTTTAATAGGATGGCTGCACCACTGCACCAATTTAAATATTGTATATAAATTGTTGTAATTTCTTACTTTAAATAATTATCCCGGCGGTGAATAGTAACCTCCGGCGGTGAATAGTAACCCCGACTATTTACTTTTGCTCGCTTTATTATATGCTAGTTAGGGGGCTGTTTAATTTATTTCAACGATTTATGTTGTAAATCTCAAGTTTGTTTGTACTAACCAATTAATCAATTTCGCATAATCATCTCTGCAACCTCCCTCCATTCTTTGCTTATTTCGATTAAACATAAAGAACCAATATGATTAATTGAATTCGGTCGGACGTTATACCGAATTTATTGTGTCAAGGCTTGCCTTACGTCAATTATTGTAATAAATTAGACAGCCCCCCTTTTATTTATTATTCATTTGGTTTTGTAATAATTATTTATTTGGACACTTGGACATTCGAACCCTCCTGCGTGAGGGCGCAGTAATTCATTCGGACCCTCCTTCGTGAGGACAAATATGTAATAAGTTGTATGTCTTCCAACCCCCATTCTTTCTCCCTTTTATTTCACTGCTTATGATGGTTAGATTAAGGACATCATGTTTAAATTAGCATTTTCCATGATTTGCATCCATTCGTTTACATGCATAAAAGTTCGGCTCATCATATTATTCAAATGTCAAATTCAAACTCTTTACTTGAATACATGCTCTATCATATGCCTTGAATTGACTCGCATGCCATGCTAGTAGCCGAGCTTATTACTTGCACGTTGTATGTGTTGCATTAGCCATATCGCATTAATAGGATCATGCATTTTTTCTAATTGTTTACTTTCTTTTGACTCGCGCTTCGGACATAAGGTAAGTTTTATGCTTTAGCATATTGCATAAGTGTGATTGCTGTCATATCAAACATACTACCATGAGGCTAAATGCTTACTTGATATACCTGTTTGAATGCCTGTGGATGAAGGCTAATCACTTGAATTGGGATACTTTGATTCATGTATATATGAGATCACCATTTTCAGTGATACATATTCAAAACATTTTTTTAAAACAAACATGGAATCAAACGTTCCAACTTTTTGTGAAATTAGTCTATACTTGTATGTTACATATAGAACAAGAGCATATATTGTACATAAAAACCACATCATGATTAGTAGAGGCCGATCTTTGATCGGGTGAGTGGGGTGTTCAATTATTGACCTTCCCCTCTCATACCTAAGTTCCCGAACCAAGACACTTTGGTAACGACGGACTAATGGCCTTTGGCACGAGTCATGGGTTTCCTAAATTTCCCAAAATAAATATTTAGGTGGCGACTCTGAAATCTGGCAAAGCAGTCCATTTTTGGCATTTGATTCAAACATCGATTTTCCAAAAACAATTGCCGGATTTGGACTCTTTTTGTGTTTCCACTGTTTCACATTGCACTTGTGAAATCAGATTCAGAACCAACACACAAGTGGAGTCCGAACTGTAAGGGCTATTTCATTCTTCCGAAAGGGGGCGCGAAAAGCCGAGCTACAGTTTCTGGCGACTCTGCTGGGGATTTAGAGAACTTGACTCAAACTTCATGATGTGAATTTTTATCTACATTTATATGTTCTTTGCATTGCATTTGCATTGGTGCGCCTAAGTCCCTGTGTTTGCCATCTGTTATTCCTGGACGGTTTGCCGGAGGCTTGCCTACAAAGCTTGCCAAAAGGCTGACCGGTCATGGGCTCTGTCAAGTTGGGAACACAACCCTTGGATCTGGATTACCGCTGTACCGCTTGATCCTCCTTTCACTTTTCGGTGTTAGGTGTGAGAGGTATATTAGGTAGTCTTGCTGAGGTACCCTTTGTGACTATTTGACCTAATGCATATAGTACGCTCTAGTGACCATTCAAATTAGGACAGGATGCTACCCGTACAGGATGTTATGAAACCACTTGCTTGAAATAGTGCAACCTAGATCATGTCAAAATCTAGGACAGGGTAACCCTACCTCCTCATAGGGGTGTTTTGGTTCTTTTTATGTGGTATGTGCTTTTACAGTGAAATATACGGGATGATTCATAGCAGTGGCACAAATGAGCAATCAGTCTGAGAACAAAGTTTAGTCGGGATCACAGTTCAGCTGCATGTTGTGATTAATTGAGAATTGGGGCCGAAGTGTTGTCCGTTTTTTAAAAAAAGTTTTCTTTCTTTCTTTTTGCTAGGTAGTTTTTCATCATAGCTTCAGAAAGACTCGATATCCCCCAAGTTGTTTGGACTCGTTCTCGTAGGCTTTGTAAAACGCAAGATCTTGTTGACGGTCAGCCAGTATTAGTTTCTCTCCCGTCGGTCACTCGACGAAGAAAGAACAAACAGGCATCAGCACCAGTACAAAGCACTCCAAACACCAATTCGTATCCGCAATTCACCAATATCTCACCCACCTATAAGAATGACACAGAACACAGAAGAAATTGCTGCCATGATGGCAACTTTGAGAACCATGGATCAAAGGTTGGCCATACAGGATGAAGTCATCGCTGATCTGCGACGCCCATCTGGGGCATCTGCATCTACTGTACATCCGGTTCCGACTGCCCAGCCAAATCCTGATCTCCCTACCACTGGAAACTCCTCCGGTCCCAGATCCTCAGGAGATGTTTCCAACAGCTTCAGCTTACAGACCTCCGGTACAACCTCCTACGGGAACCATTCCTTCGATATGAATGAAGTTGATCCAGCCATGATCAAAATTGCTAGGCTTGAGAAAGCCTTGAAGAAATCCAAGGTTTCAATTCAATTCCCGACATTGAGGACGGGTACACTGAGGCTTCAGTCAGGTTGCCAGAAAAATTCAAAATGCCTCACATCGATAGATTTGATGGGAGCGGGGATCCGATTGTGCATGTCCGCCTATTTTCAGATGTGTTGAGGCCATGGGTTTATCTAGGGCACAAAAACTCTCATTATTTGGGAGGACCCTGTCAGATGTAGCGGCCATCTGGTACGCCAAACTAGAGGACTCAACGAAGCGAATTGGGAAGAACTGTCTGAGGGGTTTGTTAACCAATACTCATACAATACTCAGATAGAAGTAACAATCAGTGAGCTGGAAGCAACCACTCAGAACCCTAAGAACCCTTCATTGACTTTGTGGCAAGATGGAGGGCAAAGGCAGCCAGAATGACGAGCAGACCTTCTGAAAGAGAACAAGTCAGGTTAGTGGTCCAAAACCTCGAGCCAGACATGTTGCAGAGAATGATAGTGGCACCGTTGTCCACATTTGCTTCCTTACATGAGTTAGGGGTTCAAATTGAGAGCGCCTTCAAAAAGGGCATCATCCACAGAACAAGTGAACCTGCAAAAAGGCCATTCACTCGGAGTACCAATGCTAGTACTAGCACTATTCCGTGGTCTTCAAATGTCAGTACCGTTGCTACATCATCGGCCAAGATGGTCGATCCCTTTGCTGCTGCCACAAACTCACAAACCGCACAAAATAGTCAACCTTGGAACCGAAGACTTTTACCCCCCTCCATATGAGTCCAACCCGCCCCTCAAGGTGTTGATGGACAAGGGGCATCTCAAGCCTCTTGATCCTCGCCCTCTCCCAGACCCACTGCCAGCTAAACACGACCCAACCCAATATTGTACTTTCCACCAACAACATGGCCATCATACAGATTCATGCTTTCGTCTACGTCATGAGATTCAGAATCTCATTGACAACAAAGTCATCGCCCCTCCTAAACCAAATGTGACAACCAACCCACTTCCCACCCATAACCAAGTCCTACCACCTAGAGACATCAACCTGATCCATATATTGTCATCTGCCTATAACCCCAACATATACATCACCCCAACCCATTTACCCAAGCCTGAGGTGTTCATTCCAGAAGACATGGACTTGTGTATGATGGATGCACCTGAACCCCAATCGTCTCAACCCCCAAAACTTGAACTCCCTAATAGTCAAATTCCAATCCAACCCACTCCAAAGAACCCGGCCCAACCAGTTCACCAAGACCAAGTAGGTTCAAATACTTCACAGGCACCAATAGCCGAACCCACTACTTCTAAGCTGCTGAGCATGATTGAAGATCTTCAGAGCACTGTGGCAGATTTAGCCTTTGGGATCTTGGCTCCGTCATCGACCACATCACATGCCGAAATTTCACGTCAAAAAGTTCCCCAATCTTGAGGCAAGCTGCAATTGAAAATGGCCAACCCAAAGTTATTTCAAGTCTGAGTAATGACATGCCAACAATGAATGGGCCTCGTTTTGATATAACCACCCGATCTTTTGGCAAAATTGAAACAAGTGGTAGGAACAAGGTTGGGGTAAGCATTGATCCCCATGAACATCTCTGGTATGCCATTGAGGCTTTGAAGGTCAGAGGGTTGAACAAACAGCGAGTGCTTGTAGTTGTTACAAATATTGTGGATGACACTTTTGTCAATACTTCCAGAACTGGTAACCGCGCCTTCAATCCTCTTAACATGACCTTGTCTAAAGCTCTCCAAATCCTCATGGGACAAGGCCATCTCAATCCCCTTGACTCTCGGCCTCTCCCCAATCCTCTTCCAGCCAGGCACGATGCGGCCAAGTATTGCGTCTTCCATCAGCAACTCGGCCATGACACTGATTGTTGTTTTCGTCTTCGCCATGAAATTCAAGACTTGATTGACAACAAGATCATCACTCCACCAGGTCTTACAAAGTCTATTAGCACTGGGTCAATGAACTTGGGGGATAGTGGGTCCTGTGATTAAAGGTGAACCACCTGCTGATGGTGTGCATTTTACTCGCAACATGGTGGATGGCACGCACTAATTTTAGAAAATGGGAAATGGTTTTGTTTTACTTTCTGAATTGGGTGTTGAGTCAGTCTTGTTGTGTCGGAGAGTGGTGATCTCGGGGGTGTTAACCCAGGCATCACTGTTCTGTATGTGTTTGTTTTGTCTTTTCTTTCTTTTTTTTTAAGTCTGTTTCAGTTGGGCCAGAAGATCTGAATAAAACGGTAGTAGTTTTCACCTACTTCGCTGTGTCTTTAAATCATTGCATTGAAAACTTTTTCCAAAACTCTGATAAAAATAAAGAGGAAGAATTTCCTCGGGATTTGCAAATTTTGATCAACTGAGAGAAGAGAGGTGTACTAAGCCTTGATGAATAAAATCATTTTTTAATGTGGGTACTGAGAAGGATCCTGGCTTGGTCCAAATTGGTTCTATCTTGTCTTCGTAAGAGTACGAGTGATTAGTCACTTTGTGAAAAGATTTCAAAAACTATTTTTGCGTGGTCCTACGAAAACATGCCTGGAATTGATTATACAGCATAGGATCCCTCTTGACTCAAGGTCCGACCTCCTTAGCTCCTTAGCTTTCAAACCATGATTGAAATATTCATGATCAACAAAGTGTAAGGCTTGCATAGCCAAATTGGAAAACCCTTGAACTAGGGGCAATGATGTGATTCAAATGGAGACAGCCCTTCAACTAGGGGCAATAAGGTCGAATATGATTCAAATGGAAACAGCCCTTGAACTAGGGGCAATGATGTGTTCAAATGAGGCAGCTTCACTAGGGGCAAGGTGAATGTGATTCGATTTGAAACAGCCCTTGAACTAGGGGCAAAAGTGTGAGGCTTGCATAGCCAAATTGGAAACAGCCCTTGAACTAGGGGCAATGATGTGATTCAAATAGAGACAGCCTTTCAACTAGGGGCAATAAGGTCGAATATGGTTCAAATGGAAACAACCCTTGAACTAGGGGCAATGATGTGATTCAAATGGAGGCAGCCCTTCCACTAGGGGCAATAAGGTCGAATGTGATTCCAGATTTGAAACAACCCTTGAACTAAGGGCGAAAGTGTGAGGGTTGCATAGCCGAAATAGAGGTAGCCCTTAAACTAGGGGCAAGAAAGTGTGAGGGTTGCATAGCCGAAATAGAGGTAGCCCTTAAACTAGGGGCAAGAAGGTACCACCCTTGAGAGGCTCGCTGGGCCGAAAACCCGGAAGGGCGACCCAGGCAAAAGTTAGAGCACAAAAATAAAATAAAGAATAAAAAGAAAAATGAAAAGCTCGCAAGGTTGAAAACCCGAAAGGGCGGCTTTGGCAAAAGTTAGAGCGTAAAAGGAGAGTGTCAATACTCGAGTGAACCTTAGCCAAAACTATGTAGGGCCTGTGATTCAGATTGAAAGCAACCCTTGAACTAGGGGCAAGAAGGTTGGATGTGCTTAGATTGAAGTAGCCCTTGAACTAGTGGCAAAAGGTTGGATGTAATCAAAGAGTTAAAACTGAATCGTTTCTCAACAAAGACCGCCCAGAAAGGCAAACCCAGAAGTTGAGGGAATGAATTTTATTATTGAAGGATAGTCGAGTTCCTATCCACTACACTAGGGGCAAATGCAGACCCAATTAGCCTAGTCCCTAGTCCCTACATTATCATATCTACTGGTCAAGTGTAGTAGTTGTTCTGATAGACGGCCTAGAAATTTCACACCCAATCAACATGGACAAAGTAAAATGAAAGTAACCCTTAAGAGGCTCGCTGGGCCGAAAACCTGGAAGGGCGACCCAGGCAAAAGTTAGAGCAGAAAAAAAAAAAAAAAAAAAAAAAACAACAAAAAACTGATAAAAAATATAAAAAAAAAAAAAATGAAATGATGATGAAACAAAAAGGAGAGTGTTAATACCCGAGTGGACCTGCATGGCCGGAACTACGATGGCCTGATTCCTATCTTGAGGATACGTAGGTAGCTTCATCTTGAAGTTCGGCCCCAATAATTTTTGTTAACTCATTCATTTCGTCCATGTTTGATTGGTGTATCTTTAGTCAACCTGGTTGTCCTATCCGTATTTGATTGGTGTATCTTCGATCTACTCAGTTTAGTTGGTTCGATTCAACTTGGTTCAGTTCGGTTCGGTTCGGCGATTCGGTTCGGTCCAATTCTACTAGGCTTCATTCGGTTCAGATTGGCTTGGTTCGGATATCACCTTTGACTATCTGGTTTGGAGCTATGCACCTCAATGATTGATTCCATGTTGGTTGAGTAGTGGCCATTTGCAAAAATAAATTTTGATTAATTTGAATGAAGCTGACTAATTGTTCTCAAAAATTATACCATTTTTACAAAACTTGGACCATTCTTTGGATTTAAAAAGGAAAAATTTTCAATGCTCACAGCTCAGCTTACATGATTTCAAAACAGAAAATAGAAGAAGTATGCTAATCTAACCCTTATGTTGATCAAAACATGTTTACAAAAAAATCAAAGGGTCAAGGCAATGAACTAGAGGCATCGTCGAGTTAGAGATTCTGTTTTTTCCACCGCTCGAGTCAACTAGTCAGTGTATATAAGTGTGTATGCATACCAGTCAGTGTATTCATACCAGTCAAGGTATTCATACCAATCAGGGTATTCATACCAGTCAGTGTATTCATACCAATCAGGGTATTCATTCCAGTCAGTGTATATAAGGGTGTTCCTTTCATACCAGTCAGTATATTTATACCAGTCGGTGTATTTATACTAGTCAGTGTATATAAGTGTGTTTGGAACGTTTTGTTTCGTTCTTCTTTCGTTAAGTCATTCTTTGATTCAAATCAGTATAGAATCAATGTTCAATTCAGAATTCAAAATTTAATCACTCTCAAATTCAATCAAACAAAAATGTTTTCAAGTTCAAAGTGATATGTCAGTCACGCCATTGTTGAGCAAAAAAAAAAAAAAGAAACTGATTTTATTGAAGTCAGGGGAGAACATCCCCGATTACAGAGACTCAAAAAAAAAAAAAAAATCATTCAATTACACCATTGTAATTCTCTTTGGTTAAAACCTTCCCTCTCTTCGTATAAAATACGTTGAGATACGTCTGTTGGTCATACCATTGTATTTCTCCCTGGTAAAATCTTCCCTCTCTTCGTATAAAATATGTTGAGATACGCCTGTTGGTTACGCCATTCAATCGCGCTATCTTGCGCATCGCACTGTCATGTGCATCAAATTCAATAGCCCTACTGGTGTCTAGGAGACCTAAATTCTTATCGGTCTAGGAGACCTTAAATCCTCTAAAGGTGTAATTCCTTCGGTGTTTGTCTTCCCAAACGACTTCAGGTAGTCTGGTATAGCCACCTGCCTGTGATTGCAATGAGTTCCTAGGAGACCAACTGCGACGGTGAAAACTAGAGTTCGAATGGCAAAGCCTAGAACGCAAAAGGTTCGGGATTTCCGAGACTAAAGTCTGGTTTAAATACCCAGAGGTGCATCCAGGGGTGCATTCTCGGCTTGAAATCTGTATGGTAGCCCCATAGGTTGAGATAGCTTATATGCGTCTCAATTCTGGATACTGAACCAACCTAGTCTGTCACCCCGTTGGAGAATAGGGAAAGTTGTGAATATGATCAGGAAGAAAAGGGGCATCCCCCTTGTCAGCAAGAAATCATTTTACCATACCTTCTTCCATTCGCGTAAGACGCGTTTGGGCTTCGAATTTACCTTCGCTCCTTTCATGTGAATGATGCTAGATTTGATGTTTACCTAGTTAAAACCTTCCCCCTTTCCTCTCGCGTAAGACGCGTTTGGATTGCAAATCGGTTAAAAACAGTAGGTGCACCTGTCTGTTTACACCACGCCACCTCCTCTCGCGTACCGCGCGTTTGGATCTCAAATACTCCTCTCGCGTACCTAACACGCGTTTGGATCTCAAGTTCACTTTCCTCCTCTCGCGTACCGCGCGTTTGGATTTCAAATACTCCTCTCGCGTACCTAACACGCGTTTGGATCTCAAATACTCCTCTCGCGTACCTAACACGCGTTTGGATCTCAAGTTCACTTTCCTCCTCCGCGTACCGCGCGTTTGGATTTCAAATACTCCTCTCGCGTACCTAACACGCGTTTGGATCTCAAATACTCCTCTCGCGTACCTAACACGCGTTTGGATCTCAAATACTCCTCTCGCGTACCGCGCGGTTGGATCTCAAATACTCCTCTCGCGTACCTAACACGCGTTTGGATCTCAAATACTCCTCTCGCGTACCTAACACGCGTTTGGATCTCAAATACTCCCCTCGCGTACCTAACACGCGTTTGGATCTCAAGTTCACTTTCCTCCTCTCGCCTAACACGCGTTTGGATCTCAAATACTCCTCTCGCGTACCTAACACGCGTTTGGATCTCAAATACTCCCCTCGCGTACCTAACACGCGTTTGGATCTCAAGTTCACTCCTCTCGCCTAACACGCGTTTGGATCTCAAATACTCCTCTCGCGTACCTAACACGCGTTTGGATCTCAAGTTCACTTTCCTCCTCTCGCCTAACACGCGTTTGGATCTCAAATACTCCTCTCGCGTACCTAACACGCGTTTGGATCTCAAATACTCCTCTCGCGTACCTAGCACGCGTTTGGATCTCAAGTTCACTTTCTTCCTCTCGCGTACCGCGCGGTTGGATCTCAAATACTCCTCTCGTGTACCTAACACGCGTTTGGATCTCAAATACTCCTCTCGCGTACCGCGCGTTTGGATCTCAAATACTCCTCTCGCGTACCGCGCGTTTGGATTTCAAATACTCCTCTCGCGTACCGCGCGTTTGGATCTCAAATACTCCTCTCGTGTACCGCGCGTTTGGATTTCAAATACTCCTCTCGCGTACCGCGCGTTTGGATTTCAAATACTCCTCTCGCGTGCCGCGCGTTTGGATCGCAAATACTCCTCTCGCGTACCGCGCGTTTGGATTTCAAATACTCCTCTTGCGTACCCCGCGTTTGGATCTCAATCTCAAATACTCCTCTCGCGTACCGCGCGTTTGGATTTCAAATACTCCTCTCACGTGAGACGTCACGCGTTTGGATCTCAAATACTCCTCTCGCGTAAAACGCGTTTGGATCTCAAGTTCACATACTCCTCTCGCGTAAAACGCGTTTGGATCTCAATCTCAAATACTCCTCTCGCGTAAGACGCGTTTGGATCTCAAGTTCACTTTCCTCCTCTCGCGAACGAAGCGTTTGGATCTCACATTCAATACATCCAACATTTATGCTTTCATTCAGTGTCACATCATTATCTTGATTGCATGTCATTGCATGATCATAAGTTATGTTTTGCATTTCAGTGCATGATCATAAGTTATGTTTTACATATCATTCTACATCTTGCCCCTGAACTACGCTGGTTTGATTCCTTACAATGGGATACGTAGGCAACCTTCTGGTTCAACCAACTGCATCTGCATTTTGTTTGTTTGCCCAAGTCTTACGGCCTTGTCAAAAGGGTCGTCTTCGGGCTTTGACATTCACTCACGTCATGAAATGACTTCGAGCTCTGTCAAAGAGGGGCAACTGTAGACACCCCATTTTTGACTGGCCCTAAGACTTGGGCGCTTTCTTTTGATTACTCAATGATGACAATTAGATTGTGTTTCTCACAGAATTCTCATTAAAAGAAATGGAATTTGAACTTTAATCCCCACCTTCACCATTATGGCCAAATTATTTTAAAATATTGAATATTTCATTAATTTAGTATTTTTGTAATTTTTCATAATTTTATGTGTTTGTTCATATTTTTGGTGTATTTTATATAAAAAGAAAATAATAAAACAAATTATCTTATGTGTTTAAAATTATTATATTATATATTTAGTATTTTATATAAAATTATATTAGTATATTATATGTTTAGTATTTTGATATAAATTATATATTTTAGATATTTTATATATTATATTATATTATATTATATATATTATAAAATAAAAATAATAAAAAATTACGTCGGCTGCCGACATGCAACCAAACGCACTGAACATATGCATATATATATATTATTATATTTATCTTATTATATTATTATTATTATTATATTATATTATATTATTATTATATTATATATTATATTATTATTTTGCTTATATAAAGGCTAATCAGGATTCAAGAGAGGGGGGGGGGGCTTCAGATTTGAAGAGAGAATTCTGGAGAGTTTTTGAGGGAGATCATTCTGAAGAGGAGATTTCGGGGGGAAGGAATTCTAGAGGGGACGGATGGAAAAGAAGGGAGAGAGCATTCTGTGAGAAGAATTTTGAGGGAGAGAAAGAGTCTGGAGAGTGATATTTTTCTTTCATCAATATACCATTCAAAAATCAACCACTAAAGTTATAATTCCAAATTTTGGATTGAGAATTAAGAAACACATTCCACAGACTTGAGAGTAGTCAAAAGAAAGTTTGTGACTCCGAAAATTCATCATTTTCTCAAAAGGTGAATTTTCGTAAATTTTCATTTAATTCAAAAATGTGATATAATTTGTGTAAATATTTTATTTACTTCGTTGTATAACTGTTTTTTTTTTATTATCGCTTTAATGGGATGGCTGCACCACTGCACCACCTACATATCTGCTGTAATTTAAATATTGTATATAAATTGTTGTCATTTATTACTTTAAATAAATATCCCGGCGGTGAATAGTAACCTCCGGCGGTGAATAGCACCTCCGGCGGTGAATAGTAACCCCAGCGGTGAATAGTACCTAATTTGTTTCAATACTTTATTTACCTCGTTTTAATCGCTTTAATGGGATGGCTGCACCACTGCACCACCTACATATCTGCTGTAATTTAAATATTGTATATAAATTGTTGTCATTTATTACTTTAAATAAATATCCCGGCGGTGAATAGTAACCTCCGGCGGTGAATAGCACCTCCGACGGTGAATAGTAACCCCAGCGGTAAATAGTACCTAATTTGTTTAAATACTTTATTTACCTCGTTTTAATCGCTTTAATGGGATGGCTGCACCACTGCACCACCTACATATCTGCTGTAATTTAAATATTGTATATAAATTGTTGTAATCCCGGCGGTGAATAGTAACCTCCGGCGGTGAATAGCACCTCCGGCGGTGAATAATAACCCCAGCGGTGAATAGTACCTAATTTGTTTAAATACTTTATTTACCTCGTTTTATAACTTTTTTTTATCGCTTTAATAGGATGGCTGCACCACTGCACCAATTTAAATATTGTATATAAATTGTTGTAATTTCTTACTTTAAATAAGTTATCCCGGCGGTGAATAGTAACCTCCGGCGGTGAATAGTAACCCCGACTATTTACTTTTGCTCGCTTTATTATATGCTAGTTAGGGGGCTGTTTAATTTATTTCAACGATTTATGTTGTAAATCTCAAGTTTGTTTGTACTAACCAATTAATCAATTTCGCATAATCATCTCTGCAACCTCCCTCCATTCTTTGCTTATTTCGATTAAACATAAAGAACCAATATGATTAATTGAATTCGGTCGGACGTTATACCGAATTTATTGTGTCAAGGCTTGCCTTACGTCAATTATTGTAATAAATTAGACAGCCCCCCCTTTATTTATTATTCATTTGGTTTTGTAATAATTATTTATTTGGACACTTGGACATTCGGACCCTCCTGCGTGAGGGCGCATTTGGACATTCGGACCCTCCTTCGTGAGGACAAATTTGTAATAATGTGTATGTCTTCCAACCCCACGTCTTTCTCCCTTTTATTTACCAGCTTATGATGGTTAGATTAGGGACATCATGTTTAATTTAGCATTTTCCATGATTTGCATCCATCTGTTTGCATGCATAAAAGTTCGGCTCATCATATTATTCAAATGTCAAATTCAAAACTCTTTACTTGAATTCATGCTCTATCACATGCCTTGAATTGACTCACATGCCATGCTAGTAGCCGAGCTTATTACTTGCACGTTGTATGTGTTGCATTAGCCATATCGCATTAATTAGGATCATGCATTTTTTTTAACTATTTACTTTCTTTTGACTCGCCTTCGGACATAAGGTAAGTTTTTATGCTTTAGCATATTGCATAAGTGTGATTGCTGTCATATCAAACATACTACCATGAGGCTAAATGCTTACTTGATATACCTGTTTGAATGCCTGTGGATGAAGGCTAATCACTTGAATTGGGATACTTTGATTCATGTATATATGAGATCACGATTTTCAGTGATACATATTCAAAACATTTTTTTTAAAACAAACATGGAATCAAACGTTCCAACTTTTTGTGAAATTAGTCTATACTTGTATGTTACATATAGAACAAGAGCGTATATTGTACATAAAAACCACATCATGATTAGTAGAGGCCGATCTTTGATCGGGTGAGTGGGGTGTTCAATTATTGACCTTCCCCTCTCATACCTAAGTTCCCGAACCAAGACACTTTGGTAACGACGGACTAATGGCCTTTGGCACGAGTCATGGGTTTCCTAAATTTCCCAAAATAAATATTTAGGTGGCGACTCTGAAATCTGGCAAAGTAGTCCATTTTTGGCAGTTGATTCAAACATCGATTTTCCAAAAACAATTGCCGGATTTGGACTCTTTTTGTGTTTCCACTGTTTCACATTGCACTTGTGAAATCAGATTCAGAACCAACACACAAGTGGAGTCCGAACTGTAAGGGCTATTTCATTCTTCCGAAAGGGGGCGCGAAAAGCCGAGCTACACCAAGCCGGAGGTGTTCCTTCCCGATAGCACTGACTTGTGCATGTTGGACATCTCCCGAGCCCAACTTAAACCAATGGTGGTGACCATCGAAGATGGAACAGGGATGATTTCGGAGGAAAGTGGGGTTGTTGATTCAGAATCTGAGGAAACTGGAAGCTGTGCTGAGGAGGTATATGATCCGAGTGGCTACATTGTGTCAGCGGGTCAGATTAGGCCAAATGTGGGATTGCCGGTGGGGGTAGAAATTTGCGTGCTGCGGGGGGATGGCTTTGATCAGAGGATAGATGACTTAGCAGTTCTGGAAGGGGACATTGTTGACCTTCAGATTTTCAACGAACAAGACCCGGGAGACAATACAGTCAACTGGTTCGATTTTGAGGAGTCAGCAGAGGTCACAGGGTGGCTTGATGACTAACCAGATATTGTTGAAGAATCTCAGCTGGAAAAGAGCCCGTCAGGGGCAAGGACATCAATTGTGGCCGGACGGGCCGGAAGTCAGAATGCATCGTCGGAGAGCGCTGGTGCCAAGAATTTCGCTCGGGATTTGGGCATTTTGAATACAAGAAATTTTGAACAGCAGGCTGCATTGACGCAGTTAGAACCGGAAGGAATTGAAGACTCTGAGAGAGCCAGAAAAGCCAAGGCCCCTGTGGGGACTGAAAGTGCTGTGTGCACAAGAACAGAGGGTGCTGCGAGCACGTGGACAGAAAGTACCGTGAGTACAAGGACAATGGTAACGGAGCCGGACAGGTGTCTGTTGGCTGCCGATGGAATGTGGTGGGAAGACGATGATCTATGTCTTGCCCACACAGATGAGGACTGGGGAAGCAATCAACCGGATGATACCTGGTACATTGGTGAAGTAGACCATATGACTAGGAGTGGGCGGTATTTCAAGCCCCCACACCTAGATCAGCCAGAGGTGTCCGGGAAGGACAAGGAGGTAGAGAAACAGAAAGAGAAGCAACTTGAAGAAGAAGCTGTACTGAAGCAGTTGAAAAAGATACAGGCAGACATCTCCATTTGGGGACTGCTTATGGCTTCACATGTTCACAGATAGGCTATTCTATCGGCTATGGACAAGGCCAAGCACTCAATAGACACCACGCCTGAACAACTGGTGGGATTGGTCTTTCCGGGAGGAGGATCCCCGACGTTGACCTTTTCTGACAAAGAACTGTCGCCTGAGGGCGCGAATCATAACAAACTGCTCTACATCTCTGTGGAATGTAGAAGCAAATGGATACCGGTGGTTCTTGTCGACATGGGATCCGCTATTAACGTGTGCCCGTCAAGGACGGCATATGCAATCGGGTTGAAGCCCGCGGATTTCGTGCCCACAGCCCAGGTGATAAGGGCGTATGATAACACAAGCAGAGAGGTGATGGGGACTGTCAAAATTCAAACCCAGGTTGGTCCAGGACAACACGAGATCAATTTCCATGTCTTGGACGTTCCCGCAACCTTTAACCTACTTTTGGGGCGACTGTGGTTGCACCAGGTAAAGATAGTCTCTTTCACCTTACACTAGATGTTGAAATACCCCCACGGGAAGGGGGTGGCCATTGTTTTCGTGAATTCGTCAATCCATCCACTGTCAGAAGTGTCTACACCAGTCTTGGAAATCGAGCACGGCACGGAGGATGTGTTTTTATCGGGGTTTACTCTGGTTGAGGCTTGAGTCGTGCAAAACATCTTGGCTGTTGATGAGGGAGTGTATGTCAGCGCATAATCAATATACCTCATGAACAAGCTTCAACATATCCCCGGGATGGGATTAGAAAAGAGTGGCCGGAAGGGCATTGCATTATCGGCCGAAGTGCCGCACAACCCACATACCTTTGGCTTGGGTTATTTGCCCACCAAAGAGGAATGGGTGAGGAAAGGCAAGGAGATAGCTGGGAGAGCCAAAGCAAAGAAGGCAGGGAAGCCTTTTGAGTTGATGCACAGACCCATCCAGGGTACCCTAAACGGACGCTTCGTCCGGGAGGGGGAAGATTTTCCATTTTGAGGCTTCCCAGAGCCATGGTTGAATGAGGAGAGGAAGCGCATGCCAGGTTTTGAGATTTTCTTCGACCTACAATTATCCGGGGATGACGTTGCCAAGGAGCAGACAGACCCATCAGCTGAGGTTGAGCAGTGTAAAAATGTGGATTCCGAGAGTGCTAAAATTGAAATGGGGGTAGCGCTGGCTTGTCTACTTTCAGATCCTCCGATCGTATAGAAGTGCTAGGGGGATAACTTCTCAGTGTCCATGATTGAGAATGAAACGGCTGCAAGCCCACCGTTAAGCATTTTGGATGCATCCATTGCACCCTCTCTTATCTGGCAGTACGAGGAGGGATTTTTGTCAAGCAGCACCGGGTCAGGTAGTGAGCCAGAATCTGATTCCACCGAGTCTGTAGAGTCGGAATCAGGTTCCAGCTCGACTGAGTCTGAGTTCGGTAATCCTGGGGGTGATAACCCGAATGCCACAGTCTTGTCTACGTCGTCTTTTTATTTCTCTTTTGAGTCTGTTGTAACAGAAGAATCTGACGAATTGGAAATGCTTAATGAGAATGGAATGGATGTGGTTTCTGAGTACTTTTCTGTGCCCTTGATTTATTGTATTAATCAGGACTTTCAAAATTTTGATGAAAACGACGAGGAAGAAATTCCTCCGGTTTTGCAACGCTTAATTGATCAAGAGCAGGAAAGATTTGTTAAACCTTTAGTTGATGAAATCACTACTGTTAATGTTGGTATTGAGGAGGACCCGCGGCTAGTCCAGATCAGGTCCACGTTGTCTTCGGAGGAACGCGAGCGCTTAGTCGCTTTATTAAAAGATTTCAAAGATGTTTTCGCGTAGTCCTATGAAGACATGCTTGGAATCGATCCTAAGATTGTACAGCACCGGATCCCTCTTGACCCAGAGGCCCGACCCGTTAAACAGAAACTCAAAAGGATCCGCCCGGATTGGGCCCTCAAGATTAAAGAAGAGGTCACCAAGCAAATTGACGCAGGGTTCCTGCTGGTATCCGAATACCCAACTTGGTTGGCCAACATTGTTCCGATGCCGAAGAAAGATGGCAAGATCCGGGTATGCGTGGATTTCAGGGATTTGAACAGAGCCAGTCCGAAGGACAACTTTCCCTTACCGCATATTGATGAGTTAGTGGACTTCACAGCGAGGCATGCTTTGCTTTCATTCATGGATGGATTCTCGGGCTATAATCAGATAGTGATGGCGCCTAAAGACCGGGAGATGACTGCTTTCACCACCCCGTGGGGGACTTACTGTTACAGGGTGATGCCATTTGGGTTGAAGAACGCTGGAGCCACATATCAACGAGCCGCGACCGTAATATTACATGACATGATCCACAAAGAGGTTGAGGTGTATGTGGACGACATGATTGTCAAGTCCAAAGAAAGAGAGGGCCACTACACCGCCTTGCAAAAGTTCTTCCAAAGGATTAGAGAATTTCGGTTGCGGCTGAATCCTCAGAAGTGTACGTTCGGTGTTACAGCAGGGCAAATGTTGGGGTTTCTGATTACACAGAGAGGTATCGAAGTCGACCCTTCCAAAATCAAGGCCATCTTAGAAATGCCACCACCAATGACTGACAAGGAGGTGCGAGGCTTTCTGGGTAAAGTGTAATTCATAAGATGGTTTATCTCAAAATTAACCTTGACTTGTGAACCACTTTTTGGTCTCCTGAAGAAAGGAAAGAAGTTCCAATGGGACGGCCGATGCCAAGCTGCTTTTGAACAAATCAAGGAATACTTACAGAACCCACCCGTGTTGTCACCACCTGAGCCGGGGAAACCGTTGATTTTGTACCTTTCAGTGACTGAAACTACGATGGGCTGCATGCTTGCGCAGGAATCAGAGGATAAAGTGGAAAAAGCTATCTACTATCTGAGCAAGAAGATGTTGGATTATGAAACCCGCTACACTCCACTCGAGAAGGCTTGTTTGGCCTTGGTATGGGCTACCAGGAAGCTGCGGCACTACTTGTTAGCTCACTCTGTAATGTTGGTTTCAAGATTAGATCCCATCAAATATCTCTTCGAGAAACCGGCACTTACGGGTAGGCTAGCTCGTTGGTTGCTGTTGCTTTCCAAATTCGATCTGAAGTATGTGACTCGCAAGTCAGTAAAGAGGAGAGCGGTAGCGGAGTTCCTAGCTGATCACCTAGTGGAAGGGGATGAAGCAGTCGAGTACTTATTCCCAGATGAGGCCATTTTGCATATCGACGATGAGTTTTGGACGATGTACTTTGACGGAGCGTCAAACCAGTATGGGTATGGGATAGGGGTGTTGCTGATAGCACCTGACAAGTCCCGCATCCCTCTAGCATTTAAGCTCCGGTTCAAAGTCTCGAACAATGAAGCAGAATATGAAGCATGCATTGTTGGTTTAGAAGCAGCTCTAGAACTAGGGGCAAAACGGTTGGACGTCATCGGGGACTCGAACCTTGTTGTATCTCAAGCGAAAGGAGATTGGAAAGTCAAAGAAGAAAAGATGATAATGTATCACCAGACCTTGGACTTGTTAATTCCTCGGTTTGAGAAACTAAACTTTGCTCATCTGTTAAGAGAGAACAACAGGTTCGCAGATGCACTAGCAACTCTATCTTCCATGATAGACATCCCTTTTGGAGTCCGGATGCGTCCGATCATCATTGACCAGAAATTTGCGCCAGCCTACGAGTCGATTGCTGCTATAGATGAGGTTCAAGATGAGAACCCCTAGTACGACGATGTTTGGAACTTCTTGGAGAAAGAAACGTATCCACCAGGGGCAAATGCCAAGGATAAAAGGGCAATCAGAAGAATGGTTGCTCAGTTCATCATCTGTGGGGTAAACTGTACAAGAGAGGTCATCTGGGAATGCATAAGCTGTGTGTTGATGCCGAAGAATCGAAGCGCCTGATGGAGGCCATCCATGGAGGAGAGTGCGAAGCGCACATGAATGGGGTGATGCTAGCCCGAAAGATCCTCAGACAAGGTTACTACTGGTCCACCATGGAGGAGGATTGCATCGGCTTTGTTCGGCGATGCCACAAATGTCAGATCCATGCAAACCGCATGAACATCCTGCCGTCGAAGCTATACAATATGACTTCGCCATGGCCATTTTCAGTTTGAGGAATCGATGTGATCGCGGCTGTCACTCCGAAGGGGTCTAATGGGCATGAGTTCATTCTGGTCGCGATAGATTATTTCACAAAGTCGGTTGAGGCCCAATCTTATGCGGTGTTGAAGGCTTCACATGTTGCGAAATTCATCAGAAACAACATCATCTGTCGCTACGGGGTCCCGAACGAGATCATTTCAGATAACGGTTCACACTTCAAGAAGGAAGTGATTGACTTGTTGGAAAAATACAACGTGGCTTTTCATAAGTCATCCACATATCGGCTGCAGACCAATGGAGCAGTTGAGGCCGCCAACAAGAACATCAAACACATTTTACAGAAGATGGTGGAGACCTACCGGGACTGGCCAGATAAGTTGCCATTCGCTCTGTGGGGCTATCGGACTTCAATTAGAACTTCTATTGGGGCGACTCCGTATTCGTTAGTTTATGGGATGGAGGCCGTTCTACCTATCGAGATTGAAGTTCCGTCATTGCGAGTGCTGGCTGAGTGTCAGATAGCCGAAGCAGATTGGCAGCAGAGCAGATTTGAAGAACTCATGCTCTTTGATGAAAGAAGACTGAAAGCACTGTACCATGTCCAAGGTTATCAGCGCAGAATTGCCAGGGCTTTTAACAAGAAGGTTAAGTCCCGGAATCTGAAAGAAGGAGATTTGGTGCTCAAAGATAACCGAGCTCCCATTCATGACCCTAGGGGCAAGTTCAGACCCAATTGGACTGGTCCTTACATCATCAAGTCTATCTGGTCAGGTGGAGCTGTCGTTCTGATGGACCTAGATGGCCTAGAGTTCTCACAGCCGATCAATATGGACAAGTTGAAGAAATATTACCCCTGAGTGGCTCGCTAGGCCGAAAACCCGAAAGGGCGACCTAGGCAAAAGTTAGAGCATGAAAAATTTGAAATTATAAAAACTAAGCTCGCAAGGTTGAAAACCCGCAAAGGGCGGCCTTGACAAAAGTTAGAGCGTAAAAGGTGAGGGTTAATACACGAGTGAACCTGAGCCGAACTACGTAAGGCTTGATTCCCATCTTTGGGATACGTAGGCAACTTCATCCTGAAGTTCAGCCTTAAACTTTTCCCCGATCAACTTTGTCCATTTGATCATCTCTGTCATCTTTGTCTATTCAGCATTCAAGAGCTTCGGTTGTAATCTCCGGTGCAGTGCTATTCATACTAGGGGCAACTTTTCAGTTGCTGGGATCCAGGGTTGTGCATCTCAGTGACAGATCTCAGACGTGTCCAGTTCTAATTCATGTCGAAAATGGTTTTGAAAAGTTTTAATAAAAGTTGATTTTGTTCAAATTAATCTTTTTACAACTTAGACCATTTTTGGACCAAAGCGGAAAGTTTTCAGTACTCACAACCTTCAATTTTATTGATTTCAATACAGAGTCCTCCTACTCTTGCATACAAATTGAAGTTGCTTTTGGTTACATTCATAAAGAAAACTTGAAAGTACTAATAAAGCAATAAATCCGGGGCATAGCTAAGTCAGGTGTTCCTGCGTCCCCTCCCAGAGCTGGTCGAAGCCTCTGATGCCAAGCTAGGCCCAATCTGTGCCTCTTCATTGAGCCAATCTGAGCACTCATCAGACAAAGTGCAACTGAAAGTGGGAGCGGGGGCCAGGAGCTCTCTAGTCCTCCATGCTGTGGCATACCGAGCTAGCTGTGCGTCTCGGACCGGAAATGCAGCGGGGTACTCTATCCCCTCTGCCAGGCAAATCTGATCATGGCCGAACTGGCACTGGAACCGGAAAGGAAAGTAGAACACACAGTGTGTCAGGCCAATCAACTGAATCCCGGGCTGGTGAGACATACTGTAGCTCATTGCCGGTAGATTGAGCCAATGACAGCGCCAAGCAATGCGGTCTGCAGACAAATTGCACATCCAATCGAACCACCATCCCTCATCCAGGGCATTGACTAGACGACGTCGGAAGAAGTAGCCGCGAGCTGAGTATGCTGGGCAAGGGTCCACAACCTGCAACTTATCCATCAACCACACCTGGGGAGGGATGAAAAATGAGAGATTAAAGAATAGAGAGATGTACGATGAGAGAAAAGTGAGAAAAGGGCTTTGTGAGAAAAACCGAGCTTGAGGGCCGAGTGATGTGAGCAATATATATGTGAGACAGGGTGGGAAACATTACCTGTAGCAGTAGTGGACTCCCCGCGAATCTGGTCGTTTCTCGACAATAGAAAGCATCCAAGCCCATCAATGTCTCGGCCAATGACATGGCAATGCAGCTTTTGCCCTCCCTTAAGCCTTGGGCAACCTCGATCAACCGGACACTGGATCCTCCGGAGCCTGAGGCAAGCAAGAAATGAGATAGCATGCACAAACAGAGGGCATGTCGCCGAAAGCCTTACCAATGATGGTCATCGCGGTCACCGGCATCGGAAAACCGACAAATCAAACTTGGAATATCCAGCATTCCGTCACAAATCAAAGATCGAGCGTCGTGCATAGTGAGCCCACACATTCGCCCTAAGGCTTGGGCATGGCCGAAGCGAAGTTGGGGCAAGATTTCTTCGTTGCACTCGGATTCCATCAAAGCTTGGAAATCTTCGAAGGTAGGACACATCTCTTGCCCGCCGAAGCTAAAGACATGTGTTACCGGATTCCAAAACCTCGCTGCGGCATGGAGAAAGGGAAGATGCAGCGGAGTACGACTCAATGTGAATAGTGCATTCAAGCCGAAGCCCCGGAAGTTTAAATTTTCCGAGCCGTCTAAAGTAGCAACCCAAGCTGCTAAATTTTCGATGAGGAATGCCTCCATTTTGATGCAAAACTGAGATGAAATGAAAGAACCACGAAGCTAGAACTTTTATAGAGGATAAGGCACTGTTTGGGGACACGTGTCAAAAATCTGGTGGTCGCCAAACCAGGTGGTCGGCCGACCACTTTTTCTGGTAGGCCGACCACCCCTTTGGTCTCCAAGGAGAATAGCTGGTCGGCCAGCCTTCCCTGGTGGTCGGCCATGGAGAAAAGTGGGTCTTTGGTCTTTTCCTAGTCTCTAGAAGAGAGCTCCTACCATTTCCATGCGTCGGGAGTGTTGAAGGTCTGTGTTTTCCTTTGTTTCGGAAGCATTTCGTCGCCCGTTTTGTCCGAAGTGCATTTGTTTATCGAGTTGTTGTTCTTTATTTATCGAGTTGTTGTTTAAGTTTTGTTTATCGAGTTGTTAAGTTTGCTTATCAAGTCGTTGAGTTTTGTACATCGAGTTGTTACTCTTTGTTAATCAACATTGTCGTGTTTTGCTTATCGAGTTGTAAACTTGCTGAGGTTTTGTTGTTTCTTAGTAAGTTAAGTTGTTTAGTTTGTTGCGTCGATTCACTAACTGACTTGGCAATTTTCGACGCTCAATTTTCATTCAATCTCATTTTTGTGTGATGCGATGCGATGCTAAGAATACAAAATACAACATTTTTTTTTTCAAAAAGCTGTTTCATTCCATCATGCTTCCTTTGTTACAACATTTTACAACAAGGGTACAAGTTTTACAGAAAATAAAACTGCCTAATAATGTACAATGTGCTACAACTACTAGTAAAAAAGGCAAATAAAGCAGGAACATCTGCATTAGTGCTCTTAAGCGCAAGAATAAGAGGCCCTCTTCGTCCTCTTCGGCTGAGAAGTCCCTGCACCACCTCCACCAGCACCACCATCTGAATCGGAGCTGCTGTCCTCGGAACCCTCCTCGGCATCAACTCCGCCCTCAGAACCGGACTCAGAGTCATCCTCTCTGCCTGCAGATGTCTGTGACTGAGGATGCGCAGACTCCTCCTCCTCGATGGACTCCTCGTCGTCTATGACGGGTGCTCTGCGCCTGCCTCGTCTGCGAGACGAGTCCCCTCTCCCAGCTCCTCGAGAAGGCCTGGATGGCTCGGCTTGTAGTGGTGGCATCTGAGAAGGACAATTTGAGTACATTAGCCAACATGTATATCAAATGCAGAGACAAGAATGCTACATAGAGTGGGTGTATGCAGGTACAATGTATGAATATGGTGTGTGTCAGATGTGCTCTACGCATGCAGTCAACCAACGCAGTGAAATAGTCAAATTCAGCATGTCATCAGAAGTATGATAAATGCAAGGAAATTGAAAAGTACCGAGACGCCGGTGATGAATAGCTGTGTCTCCCTCCGCAGAACCATCCCCTCGAGCGAGGCTACTACTCCGAGCATCCTATCCATGTACTCGACGGGAGGCTACAGATGCAAGTGCAAGTTATCAGTGAATGAATAAATCTCCAAATATCAGAGTGATAAATCAAAACTGTAAAGCATACCGGTGGCGAGTCAGGGTCTCTGACGTATCGGTGATCAAGCACTAGGGGCTTCAACGGAATCGAGTAGGATGTCCCATATCGCCAACCTGTCAGCTCGGTCGGAAGATCTGGCCACCCAGCGTGCTGATAAGTCGGGGGAATCGGGGGAATCTGTCTGGCCCCACTCCTTGATGTGCCGACTTTGCTAGTCGAAGGAGCATCTGCAGCCCGGGCTCGAGCTGACGATGATGCACCAGCAGCCCTCCTCGCAGGAGTACGTTATGGCAGTAAGTCGCATACTCCCCCTCCTCCAACAGCAGGGCTGCATCGGTACCCAACATAGCGACATCGACCTCCTCGGGAGTGAGTCTCTCAGCGGACCGCATGTCATCTGGAGGTGCTGAAGGGACACTCTGCTCAGGGACGCCCATCGTCTGGCGCATGAAGCGATCTCCCAGAAACCAGGCCCTGCCAACTGGCCCCTCAAACAAAGTCCTATACTGAGAAGAAGCCCATGCCCCCGGGAACTGGAAACGGATATCTCCTCCCAAGAGTGCCCAGGGCCGCCAAGCGATCTGAGGATAACAAGTACATGAGCCAATCAGATGTCATAAATATGCGAGATGAATCAAAGCTGAAAATATGAAGAACTGAGAGTTCTGAAGTACCTCGGTCGCCCGCACCGTGTCAAAAAACTGTCACAAGAAGGGTAGAGTCTCTCGAGCCCTCGCCCGGCATCGACCCTCAAATAAGTGAGAGTAAGGGATCGTAAGAGGCACCTCCACCTCGAACTCTGGGGCTAGCGTCAGAAAGTACGTGTAAACCCATAGCTGTGGAAAACAAAGTAGTGGCCATCAGAATACAAAATATACAGAAAATACAGAGTGCTGAGTGCAGAATGTAGAATACAGAATGTAAAGTGTGTCGTGTGCAGTGTACAGATAATGAAAAGTAGAAATGTAAATTAAGAGGGCAGAAAGCACCTCCCAGGCTCTCCAATAGCCGCCAACTATGTTCCCCCGTCTGCGGGAGGTCGCACTCATATAGCAGTAGAGTGTAGCGAGGCCGGCGCCACCCCAGTCAGATACAGTCCAACTGTGTTCCCCCTGTCGGAGAACAAAGTGGTCCCAAGGAGGAACATCAGAAAACCTCGAACGTACTGCTCTATCTCCTCAAGAGTCTCGGGCATCCTTCCCCTATACTACATGGGGAACCAAGTGTACCTGACTCTGCCTGAAGATCGGTCAATCGGTGGGCGAGCTCCCAACAGATAGATCCAGGCAGCCTCTCACTCGCCCATATCCTCGTCGCAGGGGACCGGTCGGCCGACCATATCAAGGCCAGTCAACATTGCAAAGTCAAACGGGGTCATCGTTATATCCTCGGTAGCTGAGAAGTGGAAAGAGTTGGTGGTGTCCCACTATCTCTCCATGAGTGCCTCCATCAAGGTCCTGCTCGCAAGGTAGCGAGATAGCCCTACGCAGAAGGGCCCAAATCCTGCCTCGTCCACCATGTGACGAATGGTCTCTGGGAGCTCTGCATACCACTCCCTAGTGATAATCAAGCCGTAACCTCGCGTAGAACGAGAGGATACCTGCATTCAAAATGAACAGATGTATTCAATTTCAGAATGAAATGTATAAGCTGCGTGCAAATGAAATGAATGAGCTGTGAGTTCAAAAGTGAAATATAAGAACTGTGTGTTCAATATGCGCTACGTGCAAATGAAAAATGTGGGCTGTGTGTTCACCATCAAGAGTTTGGGCTGCGTGTTCAACTTTAAAAAACTGTGGGCTATGTGTTCACCTCAAGAGTCTGGGCAGCGTGTTTAGATTTCAAAAACTGTGGGCTGTGTGTTCACCTCAAGAGTTTGGGCTGCGTGTTCAGATTTCAAAAACTGTGGGCTGTGTGTTCACCTCAAGAGTTTGGGCTGCGTGTTCAACTTTCAAAAACTGTGGGCTGTGTGCTCACCTCAAGAGTTTGGGCTGCGTGTTCAAACTTTCGAAAACTGTGGGCTGTGTGTTCACCTCAAGAGTTTGAGCTGGGTATTCAGATTTCAAAAACTGTGGGCTGTATGTTCACCTCAAGAGTTTGGGCTGCGTGTTCAACTTTCAAAAACTGTGGGCTGTGTGTTCATAATCAAGAGTTTGGGCTACGTGTTCAGATTTTAGAAAAGTGTGGGCTGTGTGTTCACCATCAAGAGTTTGGGCTGTGTGTTCAACTTTCAAAAAGTGGGCTGTGTGTTCACCATCAAGAGTTTGGGCTGTGTGTTCAATTTTCAAAAACTGTGGGCTGCGTGTTCACAATACAAAGTATGAGCTGCGTGTTCAGAAATTCGAGTGATTGAGCTGTGTGTTCAAAATGCAAACAGAATGCTATGTTATAGACTAAGTGTTCAGAACAAGCTGTGTGCCCACTCAACAGAATTCTGTGCTGTGAGATATGTGCTAAAATAAGCAGAAATATGGTGTGCGAATGTGTTCAGAACGAGCGGATAAGCATACATAGCGAAAGTATGAAATGTGCATGAAATGCAAAATACATTGCAGAGAATGTGAAAGTGAAGTACGTACCTCTCGTGCCTGATGAGAGAGATGAGTCTCTGGCTCCCGCAGCAACAGATCCGCAGGTGTTTGGTCATCAAAATCAATGAAATAGTAGAAAGTAGCCTGAGGAAGACGTGCTCCTGAGGATGATATCTCTCGGGATCAAACGGCCGAACTCTCAGGGGCAAGGACATGATGTCCGGCTCACCCTCGGCACCTGGAGGACCTCCACCATGAGGAAAATGACCCGCCATTTGAAGAAATCTGCAAAAATGAGCAAAAATGAGCGAAATGAGCCAAAATTGAAAAAAAGTCAACAAAAGTCAACTCTCGGGAAATGAAAAAGTCAACAAAAGTCAACTCCCGAGAAAATGTTCCAAATTTTGAGACAAACTTACCCCAAGTGGTGAAAATGAAGAAAGAGGCTCCGAAATCAAATTTTAATCGGTCCAAAGTGAAGAAAACTGAAAGATTTCGCGAAACAACTTTGCGTGGGGTGTTGGAAAGCGCGTATAAAGAGCAGATCTGAGAGAGAAAATGGTCTTGGAAGGAAGAGGAGCTGATTTCGGCCTTGAGGTTGTGAGGAATAGTGATTGGGACATGTGGATTTAAAGACACAAGTGTAAAAAGACAAAACTGTCCCGAATTTGGACATGTGGTCGGTGGCCCTCCTGGGTGATCTCCAATGTCTCTTTGAACTCCTTGCAAATTTTGGTGGTGATTGGAGTCCTCGGCACTCAAGAAAGTACAAGTAAAGTGCACTTTTTGGCGTGAAATCCCTCCGCGGGAACTTCAAATCCAATATTCAACGCATGGCTCGTCGTTATTCGCCAAGAGCAATGTGTATCCTTTTTTAGTACGTTGCGACCCCTCCGAGAGGTAAATCGAAGGTTGCGTTTGAGTTGCCCTCGTGGAGGCTTGCTTTTCTTTGCTCAATGTTTTGTTTCAAATATGCTTTTGAAGTTGCGCTTATCCTGCGTTGTTATGCACATCATTGGCATTATTATGCGCATCGCTTGCATTGTTGTGCACGTTTCATTGGCATTGTCATGTCCCCATACTCAACTTGCATTGTCACGCGCATTTCTCTTGCATTGCGATGCACTTTTTCATCGGCACCATGTTTGTCTGCGTTCGATATAGCGTTGAACATATGTTACTAACTATGTTGTGCCTGTTAGGTTTCTCTTTTTTTTGCAGGCACGATATTGTATGTACGGTTCATTTGAAGCTGGTGCGACCAGACGAACCAGACAGGTATTGTATCTTCTCCGTGTGAGACGTAGCGAGAATTGTAATTCTCTTACATCCTTACTGCATGAAATGTAGTTTTGCTTTGCATTCTTGCTTAAAACTGTTACATTTATTGTGAATATTTGTTTCATTACAGCTTGCTGCTTTGCATGATCATGAGTTACGTTCGGCTTTGTGCGTGTCGTTTTGCATTTTGCCCCTACCTGCGGCCACGCCTGTGGGCCTATCTCTTGTTTATCTCGCCTGTTTGTCTAAGTCTTCGGCCTTGTCAAAAATGGGTCGTCTCTGGGCTTTGACATTCACTCCCGTCAATTATGACTTTCGAGTTCTGTCAAAGAGGGGCAACTGTAGACACCCCATTTTTGACCGACCTTAAGACTCAGACGTCATCGACTGAGCGCCCGGTGATTGCGCATATTGTGCTCGTTCTGAGGTTACGGAGTCTCGGCTGAGAGCCTTGCCTCCAGACTTCGGGACTCTTTTGTGTTTTGCCTCGGTTTGCGAACCAGGTTCTGTTTTCTCTTCCCGAAGGGAGGGAGAGGTCTCGTAGACCATCTCTCAGTGGCCATAGGCTACTTTTCGTGGTCGTAGACCACTGTTCCCGTTTGGAGACTAGTTTTCGATTTTCGAAGCCGTCGACCATGCGCTTCGGTTCGAGACCGTTAAACTTTCTCTGTTTGCTCCGGTTTTTGGCACACACCTTGTTTCCTCTCTCTAGAAGGACACTGTGGCCTGGGAGACCACCTTCGTGGTCGCACGCCACCTTCGATGCTTAACAGTCAGTTTTCGGGGCACCCGGCTGCGCGTTTTGGCTCCCGAACCCTCGTTTTGCATCCGTCTTGGATCATTTTTGGCATGGACCCTATTTTCTTTGTTTGGAAGGTGGTACAAGGGTGGGAGACCACCTTTTCTCTTGGAGACCACCTTTTCTCCCGCCGGCCGGTTTTCTTGTCAGGAAGCTAGTCTCCTTGATTTTTTAGCCACATTTGTAGGTCTCCCACCATACCACTTGCTTGCATTCAATTGGGAGACCACCATTTAAGGCTGCCGACCACCTGACCCTTTTGACCTGGTCGGCCGACCAGGGCAAGTGGTCGGCCGACCACTTGAACTGGTCGGCCAGCTTCCCTCAGTTCTGTCTCTGTGAGTGTGTGCCAGCTGGAAGGCACAGACTGCATCCTCCATACAGGGCAAGTGGTTGGCCGACCACTTGAACTGGTCGGCCAGCTTCCTTCAGTTCTGTCTCTGTGAGTGTGTGCCAGCTGTGCCAGCTGGAAGGCACAGACTACATCCTCCATACACGTGTATGGAGGATTGGCAACCTTGTTTTGGCTTCGTAAAGAAGCTTGGCCCTTTGCTCTAAGCTTCCAAGAGAAGCTTGAACCCTTTTTAGCTTTTTGAAGAAGCTTGACCCTTTGGCTCTAGCTTCCTCAAGAAGCTTGACCCTTTTTCCTCTAGCTTCCTCAAGAAGCTTGAACCTTTGCACTAGCTTCTTGAGGAAGCTTGGACCTTTGTTCCTCTATAAGAGAGACCCTCTCCCTCATTAGCAAAGGTTCAAAAAAATTTGGTTAAGGCATTTACATACACCACTTTCTATCTCTTTATTTCAAGCTCCAAAGTCCCTTGTTCTTGGCCCATTGCATACCACCTCCTATCCTAACCCCTCCACCATCACTCTAAGCATCTTGGAGGCCATTTTCAGAGGTTGAAGGTTTGCATTTTTGGTCCAGAAGCTGCTAGAGTTCTTGACTTCAAGGGTAACACTTCTTTCCCTCTTTTAAGCATTATTTTGCTTCATCTTTTAGCTATATTTGCAAGCATATTTGGGATTTTTCATAAACTAAAAAAGTCTTATTTTGAGGTCCTTAACATGTTTGTTTAAGATTATTTTTCTGTTGGGGGTCATCTACCCCCTTGCATGCTTCATTTCACCTTGTTTTGAGCCATGCATTAGGGCCTTTGTGTTAAGCTTTGTTGGCCCTTTTGACCACTGAAATCCAGCGGATTTTCAGTGCTTATTATGTGTTTTTGAGAGCCAAAATCAGAGAGGGGTGACCCTCTCACCCCTTGTCTTATTTTCTAGCATATTTGGCCTAACAAAGGAGCCTATACTTGCATGCTTCCTAGCCTCATTTCAGACCCTTTTCAGTGAGTTTTAGGGCCTGCATAACCTCTGTCCAGAGGTGGTCTTGTCATATTGGGTGTCCATCTTGCATGTGTAGAACAACCCTCTTCATGGCCTATCAAAGGAGCATCTCGTTCTTGCATGCATAGACCATGTTTCAGTGAGTTTTTGGGCTTTATTTGGCATGTCATACCTCTGAATTTTTCTGGTTTAGTGGCCTCTTGAATGCTTAATATACTTGTAGTGTAAACCCTCTTCACTAGCTTGTATTGCATGTTGTTTTGGCCCTTGATTCTAGCACTTTTTGGCCATGCCTTAACCTGATTTTGTGCATGTTTTGGACTACCTTAGCTCTGTTTTTGTGCCTCATGGTTGAATGATGCATGCTATGCATGGTTGTAGTTCAATATCCATGCCTAGCCTTGAGTTTTGTAGCCTCTTGCAGGCTTGAATAGAGGTGTTTGCATGTCTTGGCATTATTGTGCATGTTATTTCAGACCTCATACTTGTGCCATGTTCCCATGTTTTCCACTCCTTAAGTGCATTTGAGAGTTGTGCTTGTTTGCCTCATTTTCGGACCATTGCATGAGCTTCATTTCCATGCCTTTTGAGCCACCATTTTAGTCCATATTTGCTACTGTTTTGGCCTGCATAGGGACTGTTTGGGGGTGGTTTGGTCATTTGAGCATCGCTTTGCATACCTCTAGTGTAATCCACTTCACTAGTTTCGATATTTGGGCCACCTAGCATGCATTGTGTGAGGTGTTTGCATGATTCGGGACCCTTTCGTATGTCATTTCAGAGCTGAAAAATGTGTTGTTGTATGCTATATTACATGCTTGCCATGCCTTGGTAGAGTTGCACTTGGTGCCTTAGTTTTGGTCCCTTGCATTTGGGCATGTTTGCATGAGTGTTGTTGCTTCATTTCATCATGTTTGGCCACTGATTTGAGTGTGGTTGAGGTCCACTCATATTGGTTTAAGTCCATCTTGCATTGTGTATGCCATATTATGTCATGTGCATTAAGTATGCCATTGATAGTTCATAGCATTGCGCATGCTAGTTGCACCTTTGCATATCACTCCTTGCATGTTTGCGTGTCTTAGTTGCATTTCGTTTAGGATTGCATGCTAGTTGTTGCATTGTGTTTGCATGTCATGTCATTCTAGTTATTGCATAGTGTTTGGAGTAGGGTTTAGTCCAAACACGGGAAACGAACGACGTTTCGTACTCAAAGTGACGAAACGTGCTTCAATTCCCGGTCGCCGACACTCTTGACTATCCATGATAGAGTTGTTGGCTTTAGGTGTCCATTTGTGCATTCATTTCACATTGAGTCGTGCAATTCGACTCCTCGGCCATCATGCATCGAGATGCGTGATTAGTGGCACGAGGATCGAGGACTACACTCCCTAGAGCTCATGCAACGACGGGGAGAGTGGTTGTGCATACATATGTTGAAAATACTTTGCCATGCCCCTTTCTTGCTCTCTGTTGCAGCAAACCGGAAGCCAGCAGCAAAAACTGGTCAGCAGTATCCCTACAAGTTCCCATGGAGTTGGGTACGTTGTTCCAGGGTCAATTGTAAACAGAGGCAAATCGGGGCATCGCGATGGATTTCCCGACAAGGCGACTCGAGCATGCATGCATCTTTCATCATTCTGAACAGAGCTGAGGCAGTCTATTTCACGTAGCATTGCATGCTAGTTTACTTGCTTTCTTAGTTAATTTGTTAATTAGCTAGTGTTGTGTAATAATTAGTTATTCATTTTGGTTGTGTAATATTTATTCGGACCCTCTGCGAGAAGGCAATGTTGTAATAAGTGTGCGTGTGTGTGATGCATGTCTTCTAACCCCACGTCTTTCTCCCTTTTATTTACCAGCTTATGATGATTAGTTTTAGGGCACGTTTCAATTAGCATCTATATGTTCGCATGTTTGCATTCATTCATCTGTATTGCATGCACCGAGCTCGGCGCATCATACTAACTGCATTGTATTTCAATTCCAAGTTGAATACACGTATCGATTGTTGCATCTCATATGCCATCTTAGAATAGCCGAGCCTATTGTAGTTGCATTTTTGCATGTGTTGCATTAGGCATTCTTAGTATAGTTAGGATCATGCATTGATTACTAACTAATTTCTGTTTTGGCTTGGAGTACTCGGTGAGTGTTTATGCTTTAGCATCCTTGCATGCGTGTGAGTGACTGCCATGATAGCATGCTTACCATGAGGCTATTTGCTTATGTGATATAACTGCCTGAATGCTTGTGGGTGAAGGTTGGGTTATTTGAATTGGAACAATTCACCAATTGAGAGTTTTAAGCCCACTTGAGAGTGGCAAAATCATGTTTTCTAAGCCCACCCGAGGGTGGTAAAATCGACGTCTTAGCCTATTTGCGAGTAGCACCTTCAAACCATTTTTCAAAACAAATATGAGATGTTTTGTTCCAATTCAGGCGACCCAGTCTATACTTGTATGCTGTGCGTATCACATAGTAATTCTAGGCTAATAACCGGAATAAGAGCACATATGTTTTCAAAACTCGATATCATGCTTAGTAGTGGCCGATCTTTGATCGGGCGAGCGGGGGTGCTCATAGCTGACCTTCCCCAATTGTACCAAGTTCCCGAGCCGAGGCAACTTTGGTGATGACGGACACGTAGCCTTAGGCAACGAGTCAGGGTTTCCTAAATTCCCCCAAAATAAATATTTAGGTGGCGACTCTGTATCTGGCAAAGCAGTCCATGTTTGGCACTTCTTTCTAAAAATCAATTTTTTTTCAAAAACGATTTGCCGGATTTGGACTCTTTGATGATTCATCGGTCTTGCATTGCACTCTGCGAGATTAGATACAGGACCATGACATTGAGTCCTGAACTGTAGTAAGCCCAAATGAACAAAACGGGATTCCCTCCCGGGACGTTCGGGGACGTCTACAGCATATTGGGAATGCTACCTCGTATGTATATTTATTACCCTTGGACTTTAGACATTTCGATGTAATTCTGGGCATGGATTGGCTAACTAAATACTGCGCCACCATTGATTGTGTAACAAAACGGGTTACATTTAAACCACCGGGGGAGAAAGAAATTGTGTTTGTGGGTAACGGGGTAGTGCCTCCACCTTATTTGATATCTGCAATGAAAGCATGTAAATTGATCAGGAAGGGATGCTGGGGTTATTTGTGTTATGTACTATCTGAACAATCTGTGAGTGTTGAATTGAATAGTATCCCTATTGTTAATGAGTTTCTAGATGTATTCCCAAATGAGTTGCCAGGAGAATTAGTTGACAGGGAAATAGAGTTTACCATTGAAGTCGTGCTAGGCACTCAACCTATTTCTAAAACTCTCTACAGAATGGCTACTGCTGAAATGAAAGAACTGAAAGAACAATTGCAAGACTTACTGGACAAGGGGTTTATTCGACCAAGTACTTTGCCATGGGGTGCACCAGTACTATTTGTGAAGAACAAAGATGGAACCTTACACCTGTGTATTGACTATCGTGAATTGAACAAGGTAACGATAAAGAATAAATACCCCTTACCCCGTATTGATGACTTGTTTGATCAGTTGCAGGGATTACAAGAATTTTCTAAAATTGATTTGAGATTTGGGTACCACCAGTTGAAGGTAAAGGCAGAAGATGTAGAGAAAACTGCATTTAGAACGAGATATGGTCATTATGAATTCCTTGTTATGCCATTTGGAGTGACTAATGCCCCCGCAACATTTATGGATCTTATGAACTGAATTTTTAAACCTTACTGTAGACACCCCATTTTGACCGGCCCTAAGACTTGGGCATTTTATTTTGACCATCCTCACCAGAAAAAGGCATCACTAATATTTTGGTAATTTGTAGTATTTTATAATTTTATTTATGTGTGTGTATATTTGTTTTAGGTGTATTTTATATAAATTGATAAATATTTTATAAACAAAAGAAAATGATAAAAAGAAAAACAATACAAATAGAAAATAAAATAAAAAAAGAAAAAGAAAAAGAAAAAAAATAGTGGGGTGATTTTAAACAAAAAAAAAAAAAAACAAAAAAAGAAAGACAGAGTGGGTTCGGTGGAAAGCATAAAAGAGGGAAGGGAGTAGGTGAAAAAGAAGAAAAAAAGAGGGGACAGTATTTTCGGTGGGAAAGAATTTTAGAGAAAGTGGGGAAATAAAAATAAAAGATAAGAAGGCACTAATCAATGTTTTTTGGTGGAGAACATTTTAGAGTGGAGGATAATGGGTTAGGTGAGTTTGAGTGAAAAAGAAAAGGAAGTGGAGGAGACACACCGGACACATACATGCACTGATACATGCACTAACTCTCTCTCCTCCTCTCTCCATGATACCCTCGGCAAACCCACATAAATTCAGACAACCCATATACATGCATCAAGGTTTTCACCCACTCTAGAGAGCAGATACACACACTGATACACGGGTTTAGTGAATGGAAGAGGGGGGAGAAATGTAGAAGAGAACATACACGGCTATCTTCATGCACCATCTTCACCAACCCATGACCACCATACACAACACACCAACCCTCATGCATAACACCTCACCATCTTTCACCCATGACCACCATACACAACACACCAACCCTCATGCATAACACCTCACCATCTTTCACCCATGCACCACCGGCAGCGGCCAACCCCTCTCACCATGCACCACCACCAGCCCCACCACTAGCAGCACACCTCACAGCTCACGGTTGGCCACCCACCAACCACCATGATCACAAACCCAACACATACTCACTAAACACTCCCACACCTCTCTCTCTCTCTTCACCCTCTCGGCACCTCTCTCCCTCACCTCTCTCTCTCTCTCTCTCTCTAGAAACCATGCTCACCTCCCATGCATGCTTCACCTTCCAAGTCCAGTACACCACCCGTGTACAACCATGCACACCCAACCCACATGCACACGGGCAGACCCAATCTCTCTCTCTCTCCTCTCTCTCTCTCTCTCTCTCTCTCTCGGCTTCGAGAGAAAAAGGTGGGCCCTCCATTGAAGATGAATTGAGTACATGGGCTGAGGTGTGCAAGTCTGCCGGATGGAAGATTTTATTTTATTTTGAGTGTTTGTGAGGATTTTATTTTATTTTATCTCTCCCTCATTTGGACTTGTAATATTCAACGTGTTGTAATAATTCTCCCACCCCGCTTCTTTCTATCCCGTTCTTTTATCGCTTTCCCTAACTGTGTGTATGTATATATCTTGACATGCCATGCATATCCCTGCTTTACATCCATGATCCATGCATAAGATTTGGCTAATTTTGCATCTTTATGCTTCAATTGATTATCCCATGATTTTATGCGCTACCTCATGTTATCGAGATGATTCATATGCCATATTCTAGAAGCCAAATTTTTAGTGCATCTCATGAGTGAATTGCATTAGGATCCTGTATATAAGATCATGCATATTTTACTAACTTTTGTTTTGTAGCTGTTCGAGGGACGTCGGTCAATTTGTGAGTTTTTACGCTTTAGCATCTCATTTTGTGTGTGTTTTTCTTACTATGTATTAGCATCCTACCATGTGGCTATTTGTTTAAGTGATAAACTGTTTGAATGCCTGTGGATGAAGGCTTGTTGTTTGAATTGGAATAATTCAATAAATGTACGTCTTAAGCCACTTTGTCAAGTGGCAAATTCAAACCCTTTTCAAAAACAAACATGAAGTTGAATTGTTCCAATTTGAGCAAACTAGTCTATACTTGTATGTTTCACATAGTAAATTTTAGGATTTACTAAAATCAGAACATAAACATATAAAGAAAAAAAAAGTCATATCATGGTTTAGTAGGCCGATCTTTTGATTGGGTGGTGGGTGCTCATTATTGACCTTCCCCTCTCATACCTAAGGTTCCGAGCCAAGCATCCTTGGTTACGACGAACAGTGGCCTTTGGCACCGAGTCATGGGTTTCCTAATTTCCCAAAATATTAGGTGGCGACTCTGAGATCTGATGACGCAGTCCATTTTTAACAAAATTGCAATAAAATGGATTTTCAATAAAAGTTGCCAAATCTGGACTCTCATCTATGTTTCACATTGCACTCGTGAGACATTGAGATCAAAGAGATCTCGGGAGTCCGAACTGTTTAACGCGCGCGGGTACCCTCCCGGGCATGTTACACTTACCTCGATGAATTTTTTGTCGTATTTATTGATGATATTCTGATATATTTGAAGAATAGACTTGAACATGAACAACATTTTAGAATCGTTTTGCAAACACTTAGAGAAAAGAAACTATTTGCCAAACTAAAGAAATGTGAATTTTGATTGGATGAAGTCATTTTCTTAGGGCATGTTATCAACAAAGAAGGGATTTCAGTAGACCCACAGAAGATAGAGGCAATTGTGAATTGGCCCACTCCAACAAACATAACAGAAGTTCGCAATTTCATGGGCTTAGCTGGGTACTATAGAAGATTTGTGAAGGATTTTTCGAAAATAGCTGTACCACTTACTCAGCTGACACGCAAGGGGCAACCATTTGAATGAAATGACGAAAGAGAATCTGCCTTTCATGAATTGAAAACGAGATTGACCACTGCACTAGTATTGACATTGCCCATAGGTACGGAAAACTATGTGATTTTCAGTGATGCATCTTACAAAGGTTTGGGTTGTGTATTAATGCAAAATGAACGAGTGATCGCCTACGCCTCTCCGCAGTTGAGGCCACATGAGAAGAATTACCCAACACATGACCTGGAATTGGCTACAGTTGTGTTTGCTTTAAAAATTTTGCGGCATTACTTGTATGGGGCGAAATGCGAAGTCTACACGGATCACAAAAGTTTGAAGTATTTCTTTATGCAAAAAGAGCTGAATATGCGACAAAGGAGATGGCTTGAACTAATAAAAGACTATGATCTTCAGATTCAGTATCACCCTGGGAAAGCCAATACAGTTGCTGATGCCTTGAGCAGAAAAACGACGGGGAATTTAGCTTGCTTGCTTACTGAACAGAAAGGAATCTTATTAGATCTCGAGAGAACTAGGATTGAAGTTGTGTTACATGAACAAGCTGGGTTGATAGCCGCCATTTCAGCTAAACCAGCAACAGTTACTGAAATCAAGCAAAGGCAAAAAGAGGATGAGTTCCTCAAGAAGATAATTGATGAGTTTGAGGCAAACCCGAAATCAGAATTCAGCATTAATGGTGAAGTGTTGAAATTTCATAATCAACTATGTGTTCCAAACATTTCTGAACTAAATAAGAGAATCTTAGATGAAGCCCACAAATCAGTGTTTGCTATGTATCTGAGTAACAACAAAATGTATCACGACTTGAAGCAAAGCTATTGGTGGCCCAAAATGAAGAAAGAAATTGCAGAGTATGTGTCCAACTGCTTTCAGTGTGAACAAGTTAAAGCTAAGCACCAAAAGCCAGGCGGTCTACTTCAACCTCTCCCTATTCCGAAATGGAAATAGGAGCATGTAGCCATGGATTTCGTTGTTGCCCTACCTCGAACTCCTAGAGGTATGGATTCTATTTGGGTTGTAGTTGATAGACTAACTATATCTGCAGATTTTCTGCCTGTTAAAACTATATTTGATGCTTATAGACTGGTTACTATAAATGTTGATGAGATTGTTCGCTTACATGGGGTTCTAGTGTCCATTGTCTCGGATAGAGATCCGAAATTTGTATCTAGATTGTGGAAAAGTTTGCAAAGAGCTATGGGAACAGAATTGAGGTTTAGTACCGCATTCCACCCACAGACAGATGGGCAATCAGAACGGACAATACAGACCTTGGAAGATATGCTAAGAATGTGTGCTTTAGATTTTCAAGGGAGTTAGGAAGATTATTTGCCACTAGCAGAGTTTGCATACAATAACAGTTTCCACTCCAGCATCGGTATGGCACTCTACGAAGCTTTGTATGGTAGAAAATGTAGATCGCCAATTTGTTGGACAGAGGTTGGAGATAAGGCCTTACTTGGGCTTGAAATTGTGCAAGACACTTCTGAGAAGATTAAAATTATTCAAGAAAGGCTCAAGATGGCTTAGAGTCGATAGAAGAACTATACAGACGTTTAAAGAAGGCCTCTTGAATACGAGGTTAGTGATGTGTTTATTCGGGTGATTCCGATGAAAGGCCAGTTGAGATTTGGTAAGAAGGGTAAATTGTCACCCCGTTACATTAGGCTATTTCAAATTCTGGAAAGACTTGGTCCAGTTGCTTATAGGATTGCTTTACCGCCGGGATTCGAACAAATGCATAATCTGTTTCATGTATCGATGTTGAGAGGTTATCTTCGAGATCTGTTTCATGTGATTGATTACCATCGGATAGCTCTCGATGAAAATATAGAATACGAAGAATGGCCAAAACGAATCATTGACCGGCAAGTGAAATAGTGGAGAAATAAGTCCATCCCAATGGTAAAGGTAGAGTGGAAAGAACACTATGGGACGAATGTTACATGGGAAAAAGAGAATGAGATGTGACTACGCTACCCACACTTGTTTCCGAACAGAGGTAAAATAAGTTTGGAGGACCAAACTTCCTAAATGAGGGAAGATTGTGATGACCTTGTCTTGTGTTAAGTTAATTAATCATGATTATGTGATTAATTTGAATTTGGGTGTTAATTGCATGATTATATGTGGATTTGGCCTTATATTTGTTCACCGTAGGAAAATTTGTTCAACTTATTGTTGTGAACTGAAAAATTAAAGGCCTTATTAGCCACAGAAACTGAAATTGATTACGCCATTGTAATTAGCGTAATTTTTAAAGTCTATGGTGAAATTTAATTGAAAACTGATTCGGAACGAATTAATTAGTTTAAACTGATTGAATTAAGCACCATTACTTAGCCCTAATCAAATTTGATTAGGCAAGCCTATATAAGGGCCTAATTACACTTATATTCATCTTCCTTGGAGTTCAAAAATCTAAAATAAACACTTTAGAGAGAGAGTGAGCCGATTGTAGAGAGAGGGAGCACAAAATTGGGGATTTGAACTAAGAGTTTGAAATTGAGAAGGTTAATTCAAAGAGCTAGCTAGAATTTGAAAGATTTGGACTCCTAGGGTCAAGCACAAGAGCAAATCATCCGACAAATCACTGTAAGTAATGTCTTAATAAAGATATGTTCAAGTATGTTATTTTCACAACGTTACTTCCATGTGAGCCTTATGGGTTTGTAATTTGAATTATGGATGAATAGTTTGAATGACAGTCTTTTACACAAGACTAATTGAATACGAATGTGATTACGATCATGAGTATGACACACACATCAATACGAGTATAGAAATGAATGATTGGGCCAGAGGCCGTTTGATATGAATGATTGGGCAAAGGCCATTTGACATGAATGATTGGGCTAGAGGTCGTTTGACATGAGTGATTGGACCAGAGGCTGTTTGATATAAATGATTGGGCCAAAGGCCGTTTAACACGAATGATTGGGCCAAATGTCGTATGACATAAATGAATGGGCCAAAGGTCGTTTTATAAGAATGAAATGGGCCTGAGGCCGTTTGATATGTTTGGGCCTGAGGCCATTTGATATATTAGATCGAATTATGAATGGACCTAAGGTCGTATGATATAACTGCTATAAATTTCAGTTATGTACTCCTTTATTTTGATATTATTCATTGGGCTATCGCTCACTCTTATTTATGTGTGTGTAAGTGAGCAAAGAGATGTCCAAACCCAACCCTAGTGACAGACATGAGAGGAGTCAAGTTTTGTGGAGTCAGCTCGATCGTCTCACGCATGAGACTTTGTGTTGTTTCTTTTACCTTTGATTTCCCTTTTGTTACTTTGATCAATATGTTGGATCACTATGTACATAAGCTTTTTGTTAGGTTGACTATATGTTTGAAAGGTCCTGGACACATGAAATGTGAACTTTGTTTATACGTGTGAGTTATTATGGAATGTTTGTTTTACTATATAAACACAGCTCGTTGGACAAAATTTTTAAGTTTACTTCCGCTTTGGCCCCTTATTCTATTGAAAACATGTTTGACCAGGTTTGAGGCCGTAGGTAATCTCATGATTGTTGGCCGGTTATGACCTTAATCCATAGGGGCGGATTTGGGTCATGACAACATGTGTATCAGGTCCAGCAAAAGAGGCCTAGAACAAACGCGTACTAGGGACCAATGGTGTCCTTTATTGAGGCAGATCTAGACATGGTGCAGCATCCACACAATGATGCTCTGGTAGTGACCTTCAAGATTGGAGAATGTTAGGTAAGGTGCATCTGATCGCCAAGGTAGCTCTTGTGACATCATGTATGTCATATGTTACAAGAAGCTTGGCCTTTACCGAGATGATTTGGAGCAATCGAACAGCCCAATGGTCGGGTTCAATGAAACGCCAACATGGCCTCTAGGAGTAATAAATTTGGAGGTACAAGAAAGCACCAGGAATGTTACCACAGAATTTATGGTAATTGATACCCTATCCCCTTACAATGCTATATTGGGAAGACCGTGGCTGCACACAATGAAGGTTGTTCCCTCAACGCTGCACCAGTTGTTATGATTTCTAATTGAATAGGGGATTGAGGAAGTCAGAGGGGATCAAGTGCAGGCAAAGAATTGCTCCATGACAGCAATGAAATCCAACTACAATGTGCGAGAGGCAGAAAATGTAAAAATTGAGGATGAGGACGTAGAAGTTCTAGATGATGTCGGCAAAGAACCGGCCAAGAAAAGCGAGGAAGCCTTGAAGAAAATTCTGGTCCAAGAAAGGGATGAAGAGCGCTTTTTCCTTTTCCGCTCAGGATTGGCCGAGGAGGAAGAAAGGGAGTTAGAGGCTTTCTTACGGGCCAACATAGAAGTATTTGCCTGAATACCATATGAGATGCCAGGCATTGACTTCGAGGTCACTTGCCATATGCTTAATGTGGACAGGTCGGCTAAACCTGTCGTTCAGTGGGCAAACAGGTTGACGTTGATTCATGTGGAGGAAGTAGAGGAGGAAGTGGACAAGCTGTTGGAAGCCAAGGCTATTCAGGAGATGAACTACCCAACTTGGCCCAAGACAGCAGTTGTGAAAAATAAGAATGAGAAGTGGAGGGTCTGAGTAGACTTCACCAGCCTAAATAAGGTTTGTCCTAAAGATAGCTTCCCTCTGCCTAAAATTGATCAGCTGGTGGATGCTACTTCAGGGTATGAGAGGATAAGCTTCCTGGATGCTTACAAGGGATACCATTAAATAGCAATGTATCCCTTTGACGAGGAGAAGACTGTATTTATCACCCCAAAAAGGCTGTACTGCTACAGAGTAATGCCTTTCGGGTTGAAAAATACAGGAGCAACCTACCAAAGGTTGGTGACCAAGATGTTCAGACATCTGGTTGGCAAAACAATAGAAGTATACATTGATGACATGGCTGTAAAGACTAAAGAACCTGGGAATCATCTGGTGACTTGAAGGCAGTTTTTGATATCTTGAGAGCGTATCGGCTCCGGCTCAATGCTTTGAAAGGTGCATTTTGAGTCGGATCTGGTAAGTTCCTGGGATACTTGGTTACCAGAAGGGGCATTGAGGCGAGTCCAAATCAAATCAAGGCCATTCTTGACTTAAAGAGCCTGACGTCTGCCAAGCAGGTCCAGATTTTGACCGGAAATGTGGCAGCCCTGAGCAGGTTTATCAGCCAAAGTTCTGATAAGTAAACCATTTTTTAGTTTTTTAAAGAAGGCCACAGATTTTTTGTGGACAGAAGAGTGCGAAGTCGCCTTGGTCGACTTAAAAAAATATTTGACAACCTCTCCAGTTCTGTCAAACCCAATACCTGAAGAAGAACTGTTCTTATACTTGGTAGTGTCAGAACACGCAGTGAGCGCTGTAGTAATCCGAGAAGATGATGGAGAACAAAAGGCGGTATACTATGTAAGTAAAACCCTAGCAGGAGCATAAACCAGGTACTTGCCCTTGGAAAAATTTACACTGGCCTTGATGATGGCTTCCAAAAAGTTGAATAATTATTTCCAAGCCCACAAGATTGTGGTGTTGACTGAGCATCACTCGAAGTCCCTGTTGCAGCATGGAGATCTGATAGGGAGAATAGCCAGATGGGCAGTAGTGTTGGGTCAATATGACTTGGAGTTTAGGGTCAGATGGGCAGTAGTGTTGGGCCAATATAACTTAGAGTTTAGGCCCAGAACAACAATTAAGGGCCAGGTTCTAGTAGACTTTGTGGCCTAGTTCACCTTTAGTGCCATCTTGCGTCGGACTTCGATGAGCCACGGCTTGGGATGCCCAAGGGAGCAGAAAGAAACCTAACTGGGGCCCAAGAACCCCACTCTAGCAAAACAAAAGAAAAAAGAGAAACCAAAGCCCTACGACATTTACAGCGGAATTCCTTTCGCCTGTTTGTTGATAAAAGCTCAAACCGTCGAGGAGAAGGTGCATGAGTAGTGTTGGTATCGCCAGATAGGTGAATGATAGAGAAATCTATTTGTTTGGGATTCAAGGCCTCAAACAATGAAGCAGAGTATGAGGCACTGATTGCATGGTTGAAGTTGGCAGCAGCAATGGAGACCGATGAGGTGGTAGTATTCTGTGACTCCTAACTTATTGTGAATTAGGCAATAGGTGAGTATGCAGCCCGAGATGAACGAATGATAGCCTATGTTAAAGAGGTTGTCAGATTGCTTTCCTTGTTCCAAGATTGCCGGTTACAGCAAGTTAGCCGAGATGACAACAATCACGCCAAAGCCTTGGCCAACCTAGCTAGTACAATAAAGTCGGGGGAGCCAAGGACAATCATGATTGATTACTTGACAGGACCAAGTGTGGAACCTCTAATAACAGAATATGAGGCAATATGTATGGAGATGGGTCGAAGTTGGATGGATGCAATAGTGATGTTCCTCAGGAATGGCAAGCTGCCAGACGATCGAAAAGAGGCACATAAGACCAGATTGAAGTCGGCCAGGTTCAGCCTAACAGCAGATGACCATCTCTACAGGAGATCCTTCACTGGACCTCTTTTGAGATGTGTACATCCCTCCCAGGTTGAGGACTTTCTATACGAGAGTCATGAAGGAGTCTGTGGAAGCCAAGCTGGGGGCAGATCACTTGCTCATAGGGTCATTATTCAGGGATAATAGTGGCCCTACATGCAGAAGGATGCTAAAGCCTACGTCAAGAAGTGCGAGAAGTGTCAAAGGTTTGCACCTTTGATACATCAACCAGCAGTAGATTTGAACCCTGTATCCAGCCATTGGCCATTTGCCCAGTGGGGCATGGATCTTGTTAGACAACTGCCCCAAGCAACTAGGCAAATGAAGTTTTTGCTAGTAGCAACAGACTATTTCACGAAGTGGGTAGTGGCTGAATCCCTTGCGAGATTCGAGATATTGATGTGAAGAATTTCATATGAAAGAATATCATCACCAGGTTTGAGATCCTAAGGGAAATAATAGCAGACAATGGTATATAGTTTGATAGTAAGCCAATCAAAAGTTTCTGTGCAAAGTACAAAATCAAGAACTACTATTTCACTCCAAGTTTCTCTCAGAGCAATGGTCAGGCAGAAACATCCAATAAGACTATCTTGGATGGGATCAAAAAGAGGCTAGAAGTAGCAAAAGAGAAGTGGGTGGAAGAGTTGCCCAATGTGCTCTGGGCATATCGAACTACACCAAAAAGATCAACTGGGGAGTCTCATTTTGCCATGGCTTATGGCACTGAAGCAGTTATCCCATTGGAAGTCGGCATCCCTGGAATCAGAAGCCAGGGAGTGGAAGATGAGACCAATAAGGCATTCTTAGCCCGAGATCTGGATCTATTGGAAGAAAGAAGGAAAAGAGTAGCAATTCAGCTGGGAGCATACCTGCAGCAGCTTGCTAGGGCTTATAACAAGAAAGTCAACCCAAGAGATTTCAAAGTTGGGGACCTTGTCCTGAGGAAAGTTGTCGGCAACAAAAAGGATCCTAGGGAGGGCAAGCTCGGCCCAAATTGGGAAAGGCCTTATAGAATCATCTCGGTTGCCGGTAGTAGGGCATATCAGCTTGAAGACACTGATGGCAAAGAGTTGCCAACACCTTAGAACACTTGCAATCTGAAATTTTTTTATCATTAGTTTTTTGTTTTTCGAAGTTTATGTCATAATTTTATTAGCCGAAATAATAATAAAATGCTAGTTTGATTTTTATGAACTTGAAATTTGTGCGATAGGACTAACCAATCCTATAACGATGTTTCCGAATGAAGCATGACGAATAACTTAGACTTATTATATGGCAGAGTTGAATTATACTTGCATATAATAGAGTTGAACTAAGTTGACGATCTTTCTGAATGAAACATGACGAATAACTTAGACTTATTATATGGCAGAGTTGAATTATACTTGCATATAATAGAGTTGAACTAAGTTGGCTATGTTTCTGAATGAAACATGACGAATAGCTTAGACTTATTATATGACAGAGTTGAATCACACTTGCATATAATAGAGTTGAACTAAGTTGAATTAACCTTGACTTGCCATGTCGGCAGAGCTAAACTCAAAATGGAACTAAGCTCACTTTAGTTAGATTAACAGAGAAACCAAGGTTGAACACCTCGGCTAGTCTTTGTTTGAATTTGATTTCGACAAAAGACCATAAACGCATAATGTGAACTTAAGTGGAACTTAGACTCACATTAGGGGGTAGGGAGCAAGGATGATAAATAAACTTGAGAGCTTGGGACTTTTTGAAATTTTTAGAAAAATTTACATGTTTAAGATTAATCATGGTAATGATGAAAGATGTATCCAAGGTACATATTACCCGAGATGACCAACCAGGTTGTCACGCTTGGAAAGGTTGGAAGGGTGAAGTCTTGATAGAAGACAGCAAGTGGAAGTAAAGAAGCAATACTTGACTGAAAAAGTTTAAGAAACCGCACTTGTGAAAATATTTCGAAATATTTTTTAATTGTTATTCCAATTATTGGCCGAGACAAGCATTCAAGGTTTATATCCGAGGTACTTTACCCCGAAGCGATTACACAGTTAAGGTGTACTTTGAAGAAACGCAAAAATATTCTACGTATGGAAACGTGCATAGAAGGAAAACAGCAAGCACAAAATGGAGAGAACATTCAAAAGAAAGGAAGTCATGCATTCAAAGAGAATTTGTTCATTTACAAAGACAAAAACGGCACGTCGGCCAAAGTGAAACTTAAAAACTGTTCAAACAGTTACAAGTGAAAAAAAAAATACAAAAGAAAAATCCTAAGTGTCGGGGACATCGGCATGGGTCTCTGACTGCTCAACCTCGATTGACAGTGTTGCTTCATTTTTTGCCGCGATCTCGGCGTCTATCTTAAGGCCTGATCTAAACTCTCTTGGCCGCCTGGACCTCGGCCTCAGAGGATGTCTTTTTCGGAGAAGAGCTCTTGAGAACCTCATCCTCCTTCTCGTCTTGAGTTAAGTCTAAGACTTGATCATTCAGAGTTGGGGACTAGGCTCCAACAACAGCCTCCTCTCCATCATCATCGTCATCAGCATCGACATTATCCTTGTCGGCTTCATCATCAGATTCCTTGGGAGGCTGAGGAAAAGGCAGTTGGAGTTGGTTGATATTTCGGAGAAGTGAGTCCATTGGGACAAATAGTTGATTAAGCGCCGCCGTCCAGCTGAGGTAATAACCTTGGTTACAAGCCTGATTGACTTGTTCTTTGTTCTGATCTCGGACGGCGGCCTGGCCTTCTTCGAAAGCCTTCTTTGGATTCGACGACCTCCTTGAGCTTGGCCTCCAACTCAACTGCCTTAACCTTGGCAACCTTAACGTCGGCCTTGGCGGCTTCTGCAGTGGGCTCAGCAGCCTTGGCTTTGGCCTCAGCTTGGTCTTGCACAGCCTTGGCAGCCTTGGTTTGATCTAGCAGGCTTCTGTTATTGGCCTCAGCGTTGTTCAACGAAGACAAGAGCTTAGCAGCCTCTTGGGTTTTCTTAACCAACTCCTTCCTCGTCATCTTTGTCTTAACCGCATATGAATGCACATGCTGGATGGCCTGCAAGAAGAGAAATAGATTAGTGAAATTTGACTAAATATTGAAAAACCTTAAAAGGGTAAGGGAAGAGACTTACCAACGGAGTGCTGCATCATCAGGCCGAAGTTCTCATACTCATGGAGGTTGGCTATGTGATTCATGTCTTCGAGTAGGAGCACGGTCGTTGACAGGGCGGTGCCGACCTCGACGTTGGATCGCGCTGTCACTGGCTGTCAAAGGTCTATCCCCACCATGACTTCGGGCGCCCAGATCCTGTTACGAGGGAAGCTGCTGCTACCTTCGGTGTGGTCTAACCTCGACTTTTTTATTGGGGGGGGCATCGGGCATTATTGCAGCCTTGGCTGGCCTTTTCTCAGCAGTAGATATATTCTTTTCGATCTCAGTCAGCTTTGAGATCAGCACAGTAGCCTCAGAATCAACTTGAGTCATTGTAGCCTTGGCCTTAGCCTTCTTCACTTTCTTAGGCTTTGGTTTGGACTAAGATGGAGAAGAGGAGGACTGGATAGTCACAACCCCAGAAAGGTTGGAAAGAAGATCTTCAACGACAACTGGTTTGCGTCCCATCTCGTTGACTGTCGCTGCGATAGTAACCTTGGTGCCAAAGCGAATTGCTGGAAGAGTAATTGGCGGATTTGAGGGGTCGGACTCTGAAAACTCATGACCTCGGTGTCTTCTACTTGAACTCCTGCCGGTGGGAGCGTTTGCAGAAACTCGGCAACAGCACTGGCGTTGGGCTAGAGGAATTAGCTGAGGGGCAGAAGTGGATGGCTGGTCTGCAGAATCGGATGTGGAGGCCTGATCTAGCCTAGGTGATGAAGCAGCTGAGGGAGTTGTGACAGAAGAAAGAGATTTGCTTTTTTGAGGAACATCTGGCAGAGGGCTCCGATATGTTGGTATGTAATTGAGAAGGAGTGGGGCATTGTGGTCGTCGATAGGAAGGCGGAGAAGTCGAATCAGGTCTTTGCTTGGCACGTAGGATTGACGAAAGTTCTTCTCTGGCTGAGGGATAGTTGCAAGGATAAAAAGAGAATGTTAGAATATACAAAGCATAAAGATGGCTAAGTAAAAAAATAGAAAGAGGGACTTTGGGGTGGGGGAACTAAGTCCTTACCCTTGTCATCCCTAAAAACTTCTCGAACCAGTGGTTAAAGATGGAGCTCATCATCAAGCGCGAACTCCCAATTGCCTAAGACAGTTAGGTAGTCGTCGGTCGTGCCCTTATTGGAATCTGGAATGTCAACTATCAACTTGTACTTGTCGATCTCGGCTTGAGGTAGTATGTATAGCCGAAGTTGGTTTTTAGGCCACACATAGTGCAGCAGTATTGGATGTCAGATAGTGTAATTTTAGCATTCTGTCGGTGTGCCAACTCGGCAATGCCGTTGATGATTCTAAAGGAGTTTACGGCCAGTTGCATGGGGTTAAGCTTGTAGTAATGGAGGACTTCCCTAAAAAGAATGTTTAAAGGAAACCTAATTCCACCCTCAATTATGGAGACTATGGAAAAGGGCATGTAGTCCGTCCCAGGCATGATAGAGTCATCCTTTCCAACCAGCCGGAGTTGAACTTCGATTGGAATGGAAAACTCTTGCCTAAAGTACTCAAGTTTGGAAGGGGTGTCTACTCTCTACCTAAACATGCCCATTATCTCGGCTAAAGTGGGTTCAATAAATAGAATTTTGATAAAACATCTTGACAAGGGGTTAAAGACCTCGGCTAAACCCTAAAGGCAAAGGGTTAAGGATTCTGAAGATCTAAGGGAAAACTTGTTTCAGTTTTTCCAAAGTGTGTGCGTTCTAAAGCAAACCCCAAACCTAGAACTACAAAAACAAGAATCGAAGGCAAGAATCTGGGAAACAAGTCAAAGAGAAACAGAAAAGGACATGATTCAACCTCAAGAAAGTAACAGAAATTTAAGAACACTGAATAGGTGTGTGCGAATGTGCAAAAGTCAAGAGCAGTGACAGATTGTTAAAGTATCAAACACATGAACAGTGCGTATATGTGTGCAAGAACCACGAACAGTGTATATAGACACAGAGATAGAGTGAACAACACAAATCGCAAACAAACACGTTTGACATTCTAAATGATGAAATTCAAAGCACAGTGAAGATTCAAGAAACCAGAAATGACTCATGACCAAAACATGAGAATAAACGAAAAACAGAAAGTGGATTAGATGGCAACATATGAGGCATTTCAACAGACATACAAGTAGTTGCATAACAATATCATATTCAAGAATAGTGAGAGACTGAAATTAAAGAAAAGAAATCGGAGACTTACCAAGTAAAACTGAGGAAATGACGCCGGAGAGATGCTTATCGGAGTCAGACGATGACAATCGTGAAAGCAGAGTAATGAATACTTCGCCAGAAGTGGTGGATGGAGTGATTGCAGAGCTTGAGAACTTGAAAATGGAGGTTTGGAAGAGAAATGTTAGAGAGAGAGAGAGTCTGAGAGATGAGGGAAATTGTGAATTGCAAAAGTGAAAAGACGGAGAGAGAAGGAAAAGTTTTGTCAACTATGCGAAAATGCGGCAAAACATAATGAAGTAACCTTGGACGACATGCTTGTCAGGCAGCGTGTGCACAGGCAGCGCAACCTGATAACGTGTGTCAGGTACGATCCAATAAGGAAGCGACGCGTGGAGGAAACGGTTAGGAAGACTGTACGTGACAACTCATGCGTAGACAAAACTCCTGGAATTCTTGATTAATGAAGCAAAAACCTCGACTAAAAAAAAAATTTCGGTTAAGATACTCAAAGAACGTGGTTCTTGGTTCTTGATTCCTGATAAAAATGGACAGTTGAGTGCTGGGTACTTGAAGCCAATGAAGAATGATCTCAGTCCTGGAGAATGAATGAATTTTAGCCGACATAGTGCATGAACAAACGATGTAGGTTCTATCACCTCAGATTGTTGAGGTAATAGAACCTAGGGGTAGTTATGAGGACATATTTTGTGAATGGCAGCACGCGGCCAAGGTGACGCCGAAGTGTCAGTCGAGGCCTGGTCATGATGCCGAGGTGATCTCGGCTATGCCGAGGTTATTTGAGGAGATACCAGAATCCGAGATAAGTGGATAAGGGACAAAAGTCCTAGAACAGGAGAGGATCTTAGTCTGGATAAAGATAAAGCTCTTAGGGAGTTTATCCTTATCTAGCTGAGAGTCCAGAATGAGCAGTGAGCCTGAGTCCACTGAAGTGAGGCTTCTACAGGGATCAGGTCAGTGCTGGCTATAAAAGCAAGGCACCCCTATGGGTCTCAGGCATGTATGATATACTGTGAGCAGTAAGTTCTTTCTTGTGAGTTAAATACAATTTGCTATCTTTGAGAAATATTCGATTACTGACTTGATCGTTAGAGTGTCCCCAAGTGGACGAACCACAGCAAGAATTCTTATCTTTCTATGACAGGTTGTTTGGATTTAATCTATTCTGCCAGTGCTCTCCAGCTGAGTTTCCCGTTTGGTTATGTGGTAAGAAATCAATATCCACAGTCTAAAATTTATTGGCAGCTTTAGGCGATGAGTTAAATGATCTAATAATATTGAACTACTTCTGCTAGATGAGACATCATCAAATTCTTAGGTTTTTGTACCTTTTTTATACAGTAAAAAAATGAAAAATAGCATTTCAATGAAACAGTCTTAAAATAATTGCACTATACACCCCATATAGAACAGACATGCATTTGCATAAAAATGATATTATTTTATTATCAATGTCCAACTAATTTGAGATTTCTACTAATATATATGCCTCTTCTTGAACATGTAAAATTAAGTAAATTTTATAATTGAAAAGTTTAAATTGTAAAGTAATTCTGATTTATATAATTGAGAGAGATAAGTGAGTAATTAATCCATCCTATAAAATGCTTTAAAAATACTAAAAGAATATGGATACTCATAATAAGTGAGACGTGTCATAAATCTATATTATCTTCTATATCATTATATTAAGTGAAGGTTGGACTTGGTGTCCAAGCTTTGGTTATTTCTCCTTATGTCACGTGTGTCTTTGAGAGTGAGATTTAAATCTTAAATCTTGAGTCTACTGAACAAGATTCTTACTACTTAAGTAACATATAACATATAATAAATATTTTATTTTATTTTTATTTATTTAAATTATATAAATATCACACATGCTAACAGCTAATGTATTTAACAAGGGTTTGGTTATGGTGTGCAACTTACACCTTACACTTACACCTTTTGTGAAAAATTAAACCTTGCACTTACACCTTTTTTAAGGTTGCACACCATATGCAACCCACTTACACCTTACACCTTAGACTTACACCTTACACTTAGACTTACACCTTACACTTACACTTTTTGTGTAAGTGGCACATGGTGTGCAATTGCACACTTAAGAAAAGTCCATTTAGGCCTTGTTTGGGAACTTTCCATTTTAGTCAAAAAGTCAAAAAGTTACTAAATTAGCCAAAAAGCCAACAACCTATACCAAAAAGTCAAAGATTCTCTTTTCTCTCTACTTTTTGCACATCTTTTCGTAAAAAGCCAAAAAGTCATTCCAAACATACTAGTTTTTTTTAGCTCATATTTTAGCCAAATAGCCAAAAAGTTACTAAATTAGCATGTTCTCAAACGAGGCCTTAGCAAATGCAAAAGCTTGAACTAAAAGCCAATCACTTTGCTTGGTTTGAGTTTTCTAAAAACACTTTTCAAAAAATTCTACTTTTTTGTTTTTCATATTTTTTTGTTTTACTGAATTTTTAAAATATTTTTAATAATTTTTTAAAAATTTTTTAGACACACCCAACATAAATACACTTAAAAAGTATAATTTTCGTAAAAAAAAAATCTTTAAAAAATTCACTAAATACCAAAAATACAAAAAAAATTGAAAATTTAATATATTTTTCATATTTTTGTGTATTTATTATTTTTTTACAAATATTTTACTTTTTAGATACATCTAAGTAAAGTATATCTAAAAAAATTAAAAAAAATTACTTAAAATTTTAAAAATATTCACTAAAAACAAAAAATAAAAAATAAAAAATTAAATTTTTAAAAAATTAAATTTAAAAAACTGAAACCAAATACATTAAAGATATATTGTTAGATATTTAGAAATTATAACAATTAGTCACTTGTTCGTGTACAGGTGTTACTAGCTTAATTGAGAATCTCCTTCAAGTCAAACCTTACAAATTATCTACGATACCAAAACATTATCCTTCCTTTTTTCTCCAACACATTTTGTGTTTAGTTTTAAGAAAAAAAATTAATTAATTAATTGAGAATAGGAAATGATACATACATCTCCTATATTAATATATAGCCCCGTTTGTTTGGCTCTAGAATTAGAATATAGGATTAGAATTAACAGAATTAGAATATAGGATTAGAATTATCAATACGTGGGCTTAATAATCCTGTATTTGTTTTAAAATTTGGTTTCAGGATTATTAATCTAATAGATAATTAATCTAACAAATTTGTAAGATTATTAGTAATGGAATAGGAGTGAGATTATATATTCTGACCTGAGAAATAAAATAAAAAGACTCTTTTACCCTTGATTAAAAATTAAAACACTTATTATTTTTATATAATTTTATATTTTAGAAGGCTAAAAATAATTTTAAAAATTTTAAAAATATTTTTTGATATTTATTTTATTAAATTAATTTATATTTTTAAAAAAAGAAATTAAAAAACAAATCAAACATGGCCTCTGTATTATGTATTTTTATTTTGCTTTTATTTATTTATTTATAATTTTTTCAAAACCACGTTTATGAAGAAATTTTGATAAAGTAGAGATTGTGAAGAAATATTGATGGAAGGTAAGATTAAAAAAGAAGATAAATATAGTTATAATCTTACATTTATATGTTTTCTTATCCAATGCAAATCAAATAATGGACAAGATGATAATTTATCGTACTAATCCAATTGGATAATAAATACCACATTAATTTGATGGGATTATTAATGTCTTCACTATTAGTCTTGTGAATTAAATATGGCCTAAGAGTACTGTGAGATTAAGTGAGGAGATTATTAGTGCGGTAGTAGTAGGTTGGAGATGTAGGATAAAGAGTGTTTGTTTGTACACCACCAGATTAGTAATACAATAAATAATATTAATATATAAAATCAATATTTTTCAATTTTAAGTATTATTTTAATATTATAATTTTTTTTTTGTTCTTAAAAATATAATTTTTGCTTAAAAATCATTTCAAAATTCACTAATCCCCTCACTCAATTTCTAATCCCAACCCTCCTATAACTTTATTAGTCATAACACGTGAGAGTGAGACGATTACTAATCCAAGGGATAGTTAATCCCCTCACTTATGTTCCCAAATAAACACTCTTTAAGTGGATTTCATGGATTATTAGTCCAATCCTATTTTTCAAAGAGCCAAACAAACTTGACTTATATGTATTGGAAGCAAGTTCTTCGTATATAGTTTCATAATAGATAGCACATGATAGAACTTAATAATTAAACAAAATCATCAGAACATAAAATTGTATCAAATACACTCCTGATTATGAAATCCGTACAAATATATTTATTTTTGAGATGATCTGGGGAAGTTTGTAGGGTTAAAAGTGATACAGTTTTGTAATTGATGAACTTAAAAGGTATGAAGTTTATAAATAATAAAGTAAAGTAATATTTAATAATAATTGAGTGGGTGTTGGTGTAAATAACGTTATCATTTCAACTCAAATTTATTGGTTTTGAATGTTTGAACCAACCCGAAGTAGTGTCAAATCTAAACAAAGCCCAAATTATGGGTTCTTGTGGTTCAGCTCTGATTATCAGGGGTGGTTTGAAAATTTTATTTATACTTTTTTGTTGAACTTTTTAATTTTTTATGAACTTTTTAAAAAAAGGAAAATGACTTGGACCCCCAGCTGGGGGTGCTGGGGTTGGCTCCTATTGGGCAAAAACACTGTTTGTTTTTTTTTTTTTTTGGATTTCCGGCCAACCCCAGTGCGATACGTCACTGAGGGTCGGCACTGGGGGTCCCCGTACTGGGGGTCTATAGCATAACCCTTAAAAAAATTGGAAAATTTTTCACTTTTGAAATCTTACTAAACTATAAAATTCTAAAATAAAATTTAAAAAACATAAATTTGTCTTTAGTAAACTAAAATAAATAAATAAATCAAAACAATTTATTTTTTAGACATTTCTAAATTAGAAGACCCTAAAAAATAATTAAATAAATAGATTACATGTTTAAAAAAACCACTAGAGGCAAAAGAAATGTGATTTTTTTTAGAATTTGTAAAAACAGAGTCTTAAGTTCTTTATCAGTATTTCATTTGTGATCTCACATTGTGATGACTTTACATGTTCCATTACTTTCAATTTAGCTTGCTCTTTGACACTAACAGCCCCAACACTCAAATCCAACCTCTACAAGCTACAATTTGGCTCCAAGTCAAGGTATCTACTTTCTTCTTCTTCTTCTTCCCCTCCCATCTTGATCTCCTCATTTGCCTTTAGAAAAATGATTTAGACTTCTAAAAAAAGACCACTAATAGAGCTCTAATTTGTCTTTTTCTCCCCCTTCTTTTGTCTTTTACTTCACTATTTTTTTTTTTTTTTTTTTATTACTTGACAGCTCAGGGTGAGTATAATATCGCATGGGGGCAAAATTTTCATCATGAAAGGTATAGTTGACCTTTTACTCTTTGCCTTTGGGCTTCGGTTGAAATCTTAATAATAATAGTGCATTTGATTTGATTTGTACTACAATAGAAACAGCTTTTAATAACATGTGTTCACATCATTTTTCCCCCAAAACGCTTTAATTTATTAACGTCCATAGCATTTTTTTTCAAAAGCTATCAAAAATTATAATTAATAGAAATATTTTCTTTTTAACCTGTTAATCCAACATATTTTCCCGTTTTTAAAAAAATAATGTGAAAACTTCTCCTCCCACACGACAATCTCTGTCAATTTCAAATCTTCAAATATTTCTCCCGCTATCTTTCACGATTTGCTAGGATTGCTCTCCCCAAGTCTTCTATGGTTCCATTTTTGTTTTTCTTCAATTCAAAAGGTTTGTTTATTCTTTTTGCCTTTTTTTTCATATAATATTTACGTGTATCAAGATTGACCTTTACTCTCTTGTTTGTTGTTTCTATGTTTACCCCCTTCCTATTTGGTGAAGAAACATTGCCATATTGTTGCGTATTTCATGGTTGAAGGGTCATTTCATTATCTTGTGTGGAGAATCCTCAGCTCACTAGGTTTGAGTTGTTATGTTTGAAAAAATTTCCTTCTCAAGACCTGCATTTCAATTCTCCTTCATTACAATGTTAATTTGATTTTTTTTCCCCGTTTTTTGAAGGTATTCTATGGCTTAATATTGATTTCTTATGTATTGTTATGCATGAGGTATTAAGATACACTGGTCCATGTTTGCAAACTATGTTTGATTTCCTCCAATTTGTTTTAATATCATTGAAAGTAGCTGATCATTGTGAACCACAAGCCACTGCCACTATTTTTCCTAGATTACAAAAAAAGTGATTCATTAGGGCTCTAATTTGATGATGCTAAATTTTTGTAAAGAATTTTGCAAAGTATTTTGATGAAATGTTATGGTAACACTTGATAATCTAAATGTCATTGGAATTGTGCATCTATTTCTTTGACAATTGTGTAGGTTCTAATTAGAAATTTCATTATTTATTGTTTTTTTTCATTTCTACGTACACATCCTATTAACCTTGGCAATTAGATTTTGTTACACTTGGAGGCCTTCATGAATTTATGTTTTAGAATTTAATCATGACAAGTTATCAGGAAGTTTATGTTTTAGAATTTTGAATTGTAGCAATTGACTTGAAGTGAGATAGTGTCTGCTTCCCACACTTGAATATGCTTTAGTAATTACATGATTAGTATTATTACTATTATTATTAAAATAAAAATGTTGCTGCTTCTAATAGGTCAATATCAATGTTAGTTTTCAGAAACCATTTAGCTCCTTTACTACTTAGTTGTATCCAAAATGTGAAATCAAAAATCACATTGACATTGGTAGAGGATTAAAAGAGATTGAATATATTTCCATCAAACTTTTTGATTTGGATATTATTTTTATGAATTGGTAATACCAGAAACAAGCTACATTGCGGTATTATGATGATAGGCAAAGATTGGGTGCATCTTAATTGAAAACACTTTTTTTTTTCTTTTCTTTTTTGTGTTTTTTTCCTGTAAATTGGTTGAGCCACACAATTACATGGCAACCATACGAAATTTTGTAAATGTGCCTACAAGAATGCGGAGTATCCTTACAAGATTCTATGTATTTGCAAAGATTGTCAACATTCATTTCACCATTTTGTTCAATTTGTTTGAGCACAAGGTTATTAAGGGAATGGTTCTTAGTACATAAATATATTAAGAATGAACAGGTAAATTCACGGCTTGGGAATTTATGAGCCTCCTTTCCTGTTAACACCTTTTGATTCAAAGTTTTTCATTGACCTTGTTACTTTGTTTTCTGCTTAACTAACAATATTCATTTCTTGTTTACTGATTAATCATTAGTTTTGAAATCATTAGTTCTGAAATTACTAATCCTATTGATTGTTGAATTATACTGGGTGTGAGATTCAGATCATCTCCATTACATAGTTGTAATGGAAGATTTCCAATCCCTATGTCTAACCCCTTTATATTGTCTAGGGATTTAATTTACTTTCTGCATTGATGCCTTTGGAAAGAAATGGAGACTAAACTTATTAGATAAGAAAGCTTGAAGAATGGAAAGTTTGTAGATGAAAAAATAGTGCATTTGAATGAATTGGTTATTTTCTATAGTACATGGTTACATTGTCTTTAGCATTGTTTATAAGTTGTGTTATGTGGATAATGGAGATTACAAATCCAGCACACTTCTATTTATAGATTGTCGATAAGCATTTCTTTTTGTAAGTTTTGTTTTAATCTTCTTCTCAAGTAGTTTTAGCCTATTTGTGTGAATTATTTTCCAAGTGTTCATTCTTCTATGACACTCGGCTATCTACATTTTCCAAGTAGACTTATATCTATGCATCCATCTTTCCTGATTTCTGTAAATTAAATTTTTCTTGTAATGGACACCAATAAATGCCAATAATGGGCATATGTTAGCGTGCCTTGCACGTAGCCAACTCACTAGTACTATACAAAAAGGGTACATAAACCTAAGAATTTGATGATGTCTCGTCTAGCAGGAGTAGTTCAATATTATTAGGTCATTTAACTCATCACTTAAAGCTACCAATAAACTTAAAAAATATTCTCATTACTGAAGGCTATAAATAAAAAATAATAATAATAATAAGATAAAACTTTAATTTGATATTTAGGTCTCGTTTGGAAAGTTGGCTATTTTAGTAAGTTATTTTAATTTTTAACTATTTTAGTATGCTAAAATATTTATTTTTGAAAAGAATGTTGGATTTTTTTAAGTTAAATTTGATATTTGTGAGAGAAAAAGTGAAATAATTATGAATTTGATGTGATATTTTATCTTATTTATTATTTTGACTTTTTATAAATTTTAACCAAAAGAAGCCAAACCTTGGCTTCCCAAACACGATTTCAAAAAGCTTTAAGTTTATTTTCTCCTAATTAAGTACACGAGATTCTAATTACTAAACTAATCTCAGCAATTTTTATCCTTTTTTTTCATAAATTCAAGATTCTATGATTTACATTTATTTTTTAAGGGAGTTAAATAGTAGAGTAGATTAGATGAGAGAGAGAGAGAAAAGAAATAGAAAAGATAACCTACAAGTTGGATTCAACTCACATTATGGTGGAGAAGGATAAAAAGATTAAAACACAGAGAAAAATGAAGTCTTGCTTGTTTTCTTGTGCTCATAAATTTAAGATTCTATGATGAAAAATAATTTTAATGAGCTCTAATGAGACTGAATTCTACTGTGATGTGATATTTTAATTTTAATTTTATTTAGTTTTATTTTTTTATTCTTTATCACATCATTAAAATTTAATTAAAATTCTAAAATTAGAGAAATGTATCCTTGCTTTTCTATGATTTATCGGAATAAATTTTTTAAGGGAGTTAAATAGTAGAGTAGATTAGAAGGGAGAGAGAGAGAGAGAGAGAGAGAGAAAAGATAACCTAAAAGTTGGATTCAACTCACATTATGGTTATTTTCCGATGTACCGAAAAAAAAAAAAAACTCACATTATGGTGGAGAAGGATAAAAAGATTAGAACACATAGAAAAATGAAAAGTCTTACTTGTTTTCTTGTGCTCAGAAGAGAATAGTCAACTATAAAGATTTAAAAACGTGGCAGCAATAATGCAACAGTTATATATAGACTAGCAATCTCCATGTGTATGACTAATAAAGTTATAAGAGGGTGAGGATTAAAAATTTAGGGAGGGGATTAATAAATTTTGAAATGATTTTTAAGTAAAAATTATATTTTCAAGAAAAATAATAATTATAATATTAAAAAATACTTAAAATTGAAAAATATTGATCTTATATGTTAATACTATTTATTATATTACTAATTTGGTGATATACAAACAACCACTTTTTATCTTATATTTTTAATCTAATACTACTATACTGTGGGGTTACATTTTGGTGTATCAAACACGTGGCAAGGTGACGCCGACGTGTCAGCCGAGGCTCCACGTGTCACGGTAAGTTCGTGCTGAAGTAATATAAGGTTTGCCGAGGTTATTTCCGAGGATGTCTTAATCCGGGGTAAAAGCCCCTTTTTCCCCATACCTCGGCCTCACTTCCAAAGGCCGAACTACCCTCAGAAGAATTAAGCCGAGGTAACTATGAAGTCGACCACACCTGCTAATACAAAATATTATCTTGGTTAAGTGGATGTACAGCTATAAGGCCAGCACTTCACCAACTACCTGGCCTTGAGGCCATGTGAGTTGGCCATGAGGCCACTAGAGGCCATGTGAAGCCATGAAAAGCTTTCACCTGGAAAGCTGCCAAAAGTATAATAGTGGGCTGGCAGCCAGCTCAAAAGCTGGCGGCCTTTCCATTAACTTCTCTGGTATATATGGAGAAGTCGAGAAGAAGAGGGGGACGGATCGATCATTCAGTACAGAACATATACAACTACAAGCTAATTGTAGCATTTACAATTATATGCTTAGAGGAGTGAGAGAATTACAAAGAGTTATTGTAATTTTTACCATTCATTTAATAGTGAATTACTTCGGCCTCCCGTGGACGTAGGCAATTATTGCCGAACCACGTTAAATCCTTTGTGTCTTTGTGTTATTATCTGTGCCATCTATTCTGCCTGTGTTTTTACCGCTGAATCACTAAGATAGGCAGTGTGATCAGAAAATCACTCACACAATTTGGCGCCGTCTGTGGGAACGAAAGACGAATAGATGGCCAGTAACGCACAAAACGAGAAGGTCGGGGGCAACACTCCCGCTGGGAGTGACAGGTCTATTGACCTTGATGTTGAAAGAGACAACCACAACAACAAAGCCCGCGGCCAGGGGCACGAAGGGAAAGACGCCATCCAGGAGGACAGATACTACAAGGAGGATAACCTCCAAGTATGGAGGGAACGGTGCATACGAAGGGATGAAGAAGTCAAGGACCTAGCAAACAAGTTGGCCGACCTGCAGTCGGTCGTCAACTTCATGATGCAAAATAATGTCATGCAACCACCATACCCACTGCAGGATACGCCGATCCCAGCAGTTAAAAATCAGAATGGAGGAAGAAAGATAATTCCTGAAGCATCCCAACCCCAACATTCCAGGAGCAAGAGGCATTCTCAACCCCTCCGAGGAGGTCGGACGAGGGGAATCCAGACAAGAAAAGTCCCAGAGAACGTGCCATACAAAGGATCATGAAACCAGAGAACATCGGCATGTACAAAAGCGGGCTCTCTGCTTCGACACAACCAATGGAGGAAGATCAAAACGGGCACAAGACGAGGCCGAGAGCAGTATGCCAAAGGGACTCAGATCGACAGATAGCCGAGCTCCGGGGAGGAGCAAAGAAGATTTGCGAAATTACCTCAAGAGAAGGGAACAGAATGCTGAAGCCGAGGTCACCTCACTCGTCAAGCCGAGGACGCCATTCTCGGGAGAGCTGGACAAATTTGAAGCTCCAAAAAGGTTCAGCATGCCGAGGTTTCAAATCTATGACGGTAAGTCAGATCCTAACTTCCATGTTGGATTATTTTTAAACTCAATGGCGTTATACAGTGGAAATGAGCCTTTGCTCTGCAAAGTATTCCCATCGTCCTTTGGGAAAATTGCATCGGATTGGTTCCACAAGTTACCAAAGGGAAGCGTGAAGACTTGGGAAGGCTTGGCCGAGATGTTTGTGGCCAGGTTCGTGACAAACAAGCTACAGCCATTAAGGGTGGATGCACTAATGGCTCTGAAGATCAGCAAGGATAAAGGCCTTAGGGCATATGCAAAGAGATATTACGAGGTGTTCAACCGAATACCCGAATGCAACCAGGAGGTAGCGGTCGTGTCTTTCAAGAACGGCCTAAAAGAAGATTGTTCACTTCGGAAATCTTTGGCGAAAACATTGCCAAAGAACATGGAGGAACTCATGGCAAGGATCGAAAAGTACGCCAGAGCCGAGGAAGATACATCGGCATCAAAGCAAGTTAAACAGGAGCAAGGGAACGGCTCGCCGAAGCGAAGCCGAAGTAACAACGGATTCAGCAAGGCAGAGGTAGAGTTGAGGGCCAAACAAGCCGTGACAACTGTGTTCCGAATTCCAATTCAAAAGGTCTTGGGAAAAATTCGGAGTCAGCCCTATTTCAGAACCCCGGCAAAGCAACCCGGGGAGTTTATGGGACGAAACGCGGACAGACATTGTTCGTATCACAATGAAAACGGACATACAACGCAAGGTTGCAGAGCCCTCAAAGCACACTTAGAAGATCTGGTAAGGCAGGGCCACTTAAGGGACCTTGTTGATGAAACCAGAACAAGAGAAGAACAGGAAAGACTACCTCAGGCCGAAGCAGCCCCGCCACCGCTGCAACCCCGGGCGGACAGACCTCGGGTAGTAAATGTGATTCATTCCAAGGTGAATGAAAATGACGTTCGGGGAGAAACCCAGCGAGTAAAACATCTGCAGTATGTGAACCAGGTCGGACTGAAAAGACCTCGGCCAGAAGATTGCCAAGGTCCGATGATAACCTTCACCGAGGCTGACCTAGAGATGGTCCAGCATCCACATAATGATGCCTTGGTAGTATCCCTCTAGGTTGGGGAGTGCCAAATAAAACGCATCCTAATAGATCAAGGCAGCTCATGCAACATCATGTACGTTAGATGTTGCAAGGAGCTGGGCCTTCACTCTGATGACCTGGAGCAGTCGGACGGCCCAATGGTCGGTTTCAACGGAATGCCGACGTGGCCCCTTGGTGCCACAACCTTGGACGTACAAGCAGGCACAAAGATGATCAAGACTGAGTTCATTGTGATTGATACTCCATCACCGTACAACATCATCATTGGCAGGCCGTGGTTGCATGCAATGGGGGCAGTCCCCTCAACATTGCACCAACTACTGCGCTTCCCCACAGAACATGGGATTGAAGAAATCCGAGGAGATCAACTGCAGGCAAAGAATTGCTCCATGGCAGCAATGAAGACTACCTGCAATATTCGAGAACCAGCCAAGGCCGAGATTGAAGATGAGGACATGGAAGTCCTAGAGGATGTCGGCAAGGAGCCGGCCGGAAGAGTGAGGAATCACTGAAGAAAATCTTCGTTCAAAAGGGCGATGAAGAGCGCTTCTTTCTTCTCGGCTCAGGCTTAGCCGAGGAAGAGGAAAGAGAACTAGAGGCATTTTTGAGAGCAAACATAGAAGTGTTCGCCTGGACACCTTATGAAATGCCTGGCATTGACCCCGAGGTCACGTGTCACAGACTGAATGTCGACAGGTCGGCCAAACCAGTGGTGCAGCGAGCCAGAAGGCCGACGTTGGTACACGTCGACGCAGTGGAAGAAGAGGTTGACAAACTTCTAGAGGCCAGGGCCATCAGAGAAGTCAATTACCCGACATGGTTATCAAACACTGTGGTGGTGAAGAAGAAAAATGGCAAGTGGAGGGTTTGTGTAGATTTTACAAGCCTAAATAAAGCTTGTCCCAAAGACAGCTTCCCTCTGCCAAAAATTGATCAGCTGGTGGATGCTACATCTGGGCATGGTAGGATGAGCTTCCTGGATGCATACAGGGGGTACCACCAGATAGCCATGTACCCCCCAGATGAGGAGAAGACGGCGTTCATCACCCCAAAAGGCCTGTACTGTTACAGGGTAATGCCTTTTGGACTAAAAAATGCAGGAGCAACCTATCAAAGGCTGGTAACCAAGATGTTCAAGCACCAGATAGGCCAAACAGTGGAGGTTTACATCGACGACATGGTTGTAAAGACCAAGGAGCCAAAAGATCATCTTGCGGACCTAGCCGGGGTATTTGACATACTCAAAACATATCGGCTCCGACTAAATGCATCAAAGTGCGCATTTGGGGTTGGATCTGGAAAATTCCTAGGGTACCTGGTAACCAGAAGGGGAATAGAAGCCAGCCCAGATCAGATCAAGGCCATCTTAGATCTACAGAGCCCCACCTCGGCAAAACAGGTTCAAATGCTCACTGGCAGGGCCGCAGCCCTAAACAGGTTCATAAGCCGGAGTTCAGACAAGTGTAAACCCTTCTTCAACCTGGTCAAGAAGACTGCAGACTTCCTGTGGACCGAGGAATGTGAGGAAGCTTTGGCCGATCTAAAGAAGTATCTGACCACGGCTCCAATCCTCTCAACGCCGGAGCCCGAGGAGGAGTTGTTTTTGTACTTGGCTGTGTCCGAGCATGCTGTGAGTGCAGTACTAATCCGAGAAGAGCAGGGAGAACAGAAGGCCGTCTACTATGTGAGTAAAACTTTAGCCAGCGCTGAAACAAGGTACTTACCACTGGAGAAGTTAATGCTGGCCTTAGTTATGGCCTCAAAAAAGCTGAACCACTACTTCCAAGCACACAAGATTGTGATACTAACAGAGCACCCATTGAAATCCCTGTTACAACAAGGAGACTTAACAGGAAGAATTGCAAGGTGGGCAGTGGCCTTGGGCCAGTATGACCTGGAATTCAGGCCCAGAACAGCAATTAAGGGCCAAGTTTTGGCCGACTTTGTGGCAGAATTCACGCCGGAGTTCAACGAACGTGGGCCTCCGTTGAGCCGAAATGATCGGAGTCCTAGCAAGCAAGAAGAATCCCAGCCGACAACGAAAGAGGAAAAGAAGGAAAAGCTCCGACCTTGCAGCATCTACATCGGCGATTCATTCAGACTCTACGTCGATGGAAGTTCAAACCGACGAGGAGCGGGGGCAGGAGTACTGCTGATATCCCCAGATGGAGAAATAATTGAACAATCCATCCGTTTAGGGTTCAAGGCCTCAAACAATGAAGCTGAATACGAAGCATTGATTGCCGGACTAAAACTTGCAGCAGTAGCAGAAGCAGATGAGGTAATAGTTTTTTGTGATTCACAGTTAATTGTTAATCAATCAACAGGAGAATTTGCAGCCAGGGACGAGAGGATGTCGGCATATGCAAAAGAGGTTATCAGATTAGCCGAGTTATTTCAGAATTGCCGACTTCTTCAAGTTAGCCGAGATGATAACGTCCACGCCGACGCGTTGGCCAACCTGGCAAGTTCAATGCAGACTGGAAAGATAAGAACAATTATGATTGATTACATGTCGGGCCCGAGCATAGAACCACGGCAAGCAAAGCAAGAGGCAATGTGTGTAGACATGGGGCCGAGCTGGATGGATGCAATTGTTGCATTCCTGAAAGAGGGAAAACTGCCAGAAGATCGCAAGGAGGCACACAAAGTCAGATTGAAGTCGGCAAGGTTCAGCCTGACTGCGGACGGACATCTCTACAGAAGGTCCTTCACCGGACCCCTTTTAAGGTGCGTACACCCTTTACAAGTTGAAGATTTTTTATATGAAATTCATGAAGGGATTTGTGGAAGCCACACTGGGGGCAGATCGTTACCCATAGGGCCATTACCCAGGGGTATTGGTGGCCATACATGCAAAAAGATGCAGAAGCATATGTGAAGAAGTGCGAACCATGCAACGATTTGCACCTTTGATTCATCAGCCAGCTGCCGACCTGAATCCAGTATCCAGCCCTTGACCGTTTGCCCAATGGGGCATGGATCTGGTCGGACAACTTCCCCAAGCAACTGGGCAGAGGAAATACCTGTTGGTAGCAACGGATTACTTCACAAAGTGGATTGAGGCAGAACCTCTTGCTAAAATCCGAGATATGGACGTCAAGAATTTCATATGGAAGAACATCATCACCAGATTTGGCATTCCCAGAGCCATTGTAGCCGACAACGGAACGCAGTTCGACAGCAAGCTGATCAAGAACTTCTGTGCGAAATTCAAGATCAAGAATTATTTTTCAACACCAAGCTTTCCTCAAAGCAACGGACAAGCGGAAACATCCAACAAAGTAATTTTGGATGGAATAAAGAAGAGGTTGCAGGCAGCAAAAGGGAAGTGGGTAGATGAATTACCCAATGTGCTTTGGGCATATCGGACTACGCCGAGAAGATCAACGGGGGAATCTCCCTTTGCCATGGCCTATGGCACAGAAGCAGTCATTCCACTGGAAGTCGGCATCCAGGGATCCGAACCCAGGGAGTTGAAGATGGGACTAATGACATACTCTTAGCCCGAGATCTGGATCTTTTGGAAGAACGAAGAGAGAAGGCTGCAATTCAGCTTGCAGTGTACCAGCAACAGCTTGCCAGAGCTTACAACAAGAAGGTCAACCCAAGAGATTTTCAAGTCGGCGACCTAGTCTTGAGAAAAGTGGTCGGCAACAAGAAAGACCCCAGGGAGGGCAAACTTGGCCCGAACTGGGAAGGGCCTTACAGAATTACCTCGGTGTTAGGTAATGGAGCATATCGTCTGGAGGACAATGAGGGCAAAGCACTGCCAAGACCCTGGAACACTTGTAATCTAAAATTTTTCTATCATTGAGAGATCTTCATTCTTGGCCGATGTCATATGATTAATAAAGATGCTGGAAGACATGAAAAATGAGAACCCAAGTGGAACTCAGGTTCACATTGGGGGCAGAGAAGATACAAAGCCTACCACTTGTTGAAATTTGTAGCGATTTACAAGTTGGTCTGGCCGAATAACAAAGCCCACCACTTGTTGAAATTTGTAGCGATTTACAAGTTGGTTTGGCCGAATAACAAAGCCTACCACTTGTTGAAATTTGTAGCGATTTACAAGTTGGTCTGGCCGAATAACAAAGCCTACCACTTGTTGAAATTTGTAGCGATTTACAAGTTGGTCTGGCCGAATAACAAAGCCTACCACTTGTTGAAATTTGTAGCGATTTACAAGTTGGTCTGGCCGAATAACAAAGTCTACTACTTGTTGAAATTTGTCGCAATTTACAAGTTGGTTTGACCGAAAACAAAGCTTAGCTTCGCTTGTTGAAATTTGTTGCAATTTACAAGTTGAGGTTAAGCCGAGAAGATTCCTTGGCTTCGCTTGTTGAAATTTGTCGCAATTTACAAGTTGGAGTCAAGCCGAGAAGATTCCTTGGCATCGCTTGTTGAAATTTGTCGCAATTTACAAGTTGGAGTCAAGACGAGAAGATTCCTTGGTTTCACTTGTTGAAATTTGTTGCAATTAAGCCGACATGTTACCATCTGTTGAAATTTGCAGCAATTTACAGGTTGAGGTAAAGGTTAAGATTATTGCTTAACACTTGATAAAACTTGAGTAAAGTTTACTGTTTATAATCCTTGTTGAAATTTGTAGCAATTTACAAGTAAGTTAGACTGAAATTGTTGTTTAAACTTAGAAAGGTTTGCAAAAGTCAAGCTTAAATAGTATATGTTTTATACTTGTTGAGAATTATGAAAAGATTGCAGGACAGTTCCTTGCCGAAGTAAAATTTGCAGGTGTTATACCCGAAGTATGTAACCCCGAGAAGATTGCACAAAGAAGGAAAAGTATGAATATCATGTAGAATATTCTAAGTATGGAACCATTCAGAAAGCAATAAGAAGAAATTAAAAGACTACCACATTCAGAAAGAAACAAGTTGCAGTTATATATGAAGAAGGCACTATGGCCTAGCAAAAATAAATTGCTCACAAGCAGCAAAGGAGTACATCGGCCACAAAAGAAGAAGCTTACATTGTTCAAGAAACATCAAAAAAGAAACAAAGTACAAAAAAGAAAAACAAAAGACGTTCAAGTTTCTTCAATTTCAGGAGCTGGTTGGGCTGGGACCTCGGGTGCCTCTTGGAGAACAACCTCGGTATCTTTCTCCACCACAGCATCTGCAACCTTCTCAACTGCAACTTCGGCCTCCTTAGCTGCTGAAACCCCGGCTTCCTTATCCGCCGCGACCTCGGCGTCTATTTCGGCCAAGGTCTTCTCCACGCTTTGCTCAGCCAACAGAAGGTCAGATGATAGGTGGGTGGGGCCAGTTTCCTTGGGCACCTTCTCGACCTCCTCATCCTCGTCTAGGGTCAAGTCCATGACTTGATCACCCCGAGGAGGTGACTTGGTTTCAATGGCTTCCTTGGATTTCCTGACCAGTGCTTGATGATCATCTTCACCTTCATCTTCAACCTCGGCTTCAGAATCAGCTTCTTCTTCTTCAACTTGGCTTGGAGGTGGAGGAAGAGAACAGGGAAGACGCATGGCTTTGGTCTTGCGCCAGGGCGAGTCGGCAGGAAGATCAAGCTGTTTGGCCAAAGCATTCCAACCTAGGACAAATCCCTTGTTGCATGCTTGCTTGACCTGAAGCTTATAATCTTCTGCGACGTCGGCCATACCATCAGCATACCCTTTGTCATCGGCCGCCTTAATCTCGGCAGCCTTTGTAGCCAGCGCTTCCTGGAGCTCTTTTTCGGCCTGGGTCGCTTTTTCTTCGGCTTCCTTCTGCTGAGCTATAGCAACGTTTTTAACAGCTTCAGCAGCCTCAGCCTTTTCATCGGCTATTTGTTTAGCCTTAGTTGCCTCCTCGGCCTGATCCTCCAATTTTTTCATCTTATTTTGGAGACTTCTGTTTTGCTTCTGGAGGGCAGCAAACTCCTTCTTCATCTCGGCCTCACATTCAAAAGCCTGCATGGAGAAGGAGTGGGCGTGTTGGATGGCCTGAAAGTTCACAAGGCAGAGGTTATCACAAAAAATTCCAAAAATTTTACAAGTATGAAAAACAAAATATCAAATTTAAAGACTTACTTGGACTGAACGCTGCAACATGAGGGCGTAATTCTCATAGCCACTCATCTTGGCATTACGCTCAAGATCACCCTCAATGAGAACTGCAGTGCTGAGTGCCACGCCAATGTTGACGTCGGCGGCACTTTCGTTGATGTAAACAGGCCTGTCTTCAAGAGTAACCTTGGGCTCCCAAGGAATTTTGGGAACCCTGGATCCCGAAGTTGTTGCAGATGATGACCTCGGCTTTTTTGATGGAGTGGATCCAGAGGGCTGCGCCTCAGCCGACCTCTTCGAAGGTGCAGAGGTGGTCTTCTGGCTCACTGCTAACTTGGAGATGGGCACAGCATCTTCATCCTCGGCCTCAGCAGCCTTGGCCTTTGGCTGGGCCTTCTTGATTCTCTTTGGTTTAGGCGGAGGCACTGTTTGGGATGGCGCATCATCTCCGTCGTCTGGAAGGTTGGCGAGGAGATCCAGCACTACTTTCTGCGGGCGCACCATCTCGGCAGTTTTTACGAGACGTCGGCGACGCTTTCTCTCTGTTGGTGGGATCAAGTATTAGGCCGAGGTTGAAGGCTGATCGGCTGGCTCAGATGTGGAGGCAGCCTGTTCTGTAGAAGCAGTTGATGGAGAGGAGCTCTTCTTTTTCTTCTTCGGAACGTCGGCCAATTTGGATGTGTATGTTGGGATGAAGTTCAACAGCAGTGGAGCTTTGCGTTGATGAAGTGGAAGGTCCAGGAGTTTTTTCAGACCTTTCCCAGGATAGTAGGATTGGCGGAAGGACTTTGGCGACTTGCGAACGACTGCAAAAAAGAAACACGACATCAGAAACAGATAAAATTTTTGGAAAAAATTGAAGAAAACAACAGCTAAGCAGTTAATGATGGGCTCTTACCCTTGCCCTCCCTGATCGTTCGAGGTAGAGGGAAGAGGTGAACTTCTTCATCTGGGCCAAATTCCCAGTTTCCAGAAGCGATCAGGTAATCGTCCCCAGCCCCTTTGTTGGAGTCTGGAAGGTCAGCTACTATTTTAAAGGCAGTGGACCTCGGCTTAAGGTAATAGACAAAACCCTTTTCTTTGAGGTCAAGGGCACACATGGTGTAGCAGTACTGGATGTCGGCAAGAGTGATCCTAACACTCTCCTGCTGAGCCAAAGCTAATATACCATTAAGGGTTCTGAAAGCGTTAATGGTAAGCTGCATGGGGTTGAGGGTGTAGTAATGGAGGACTTCGCGGAAGAGAGGATCAAGAGGAAACCGAAGTCCACATTGGACGAAGGCTACTATAGGGAAAGGCATCTTATCACCATCAGGCATTATAGAGTCTTCCTCCCCAGCTAGTCTGAGAAAGACATCGTCTGGGATGGAAAACTCTTGCCTAAAGTTTTGTAGCTTGGTTGGGGTATCAACCCTATCTCTCCAAACACCCATGGTTTTTGGTATACAGGTACTTGACTACAGAAACAGAATGTTCCTAAAAGGGTTCTACGGACCTCGGCTTAAACCTAGGTACAAATTGTTTCAATTTTTCCTAAGGACTGATGGTTCTACAGCAAATCCCAAGCCTAAATCTACGAAGAATGAGTATGAAGGGCAGAAAATCTGGAAAACAGAAAAGCAAAAAAGAAGTCTCAGATTCAAGAACACGAAAGAGTGGAAGGCCAAAAACAGAGATGAAACGGTACAAGTATTCGCAGTATAAACAAATTAATGAGATGAGATACATGATTTACAAATCAGATGCAGAACAATCAAGTAACAAGAAATTTCAGAAACAAGAAAGAACTGGAGGAGAAAAGCAGGTTGCTTACCAGAAAAGACGAAGGCCGGAGTGAGCTTCGCCGAGGTTAGACAATGAATGCAACAGTGACGAAGACTTCACCAAGAAGACGAACGGAGACAGATGCAGCGCTTCGAGCTTGGAGCAATGGCAGACTTGAAGAAAAGAAAGCTTTAGAGAGAGAGAATGCAAAAGAAATTCGAATGCAAAAGTGAAGGAGAGAGAGAGGGGCAAACGTTTTTGCCAAAAATTGAAACGGCGGCAAAACAGCAATTATTGCGCCTTGGTTAACGCACGCGCCAGACGGCGCAAGCAGAGAACAGACGACTTGCAGGCGCGTCATCAGCACGGACCAATAAGAAGAAAACACGTCGGTGGAACGGTCGAAAAATGGTGCATGACAGCTCATGCGCGAAGGAGTGATGATCTAAATTCTTGTTCTTTTAAGAAGACATGTCGGCCTGAAATGAATGACCTCGGCTATGGAATTTTAAGCCGATGTACGAGAAAGAGAGTTCAATGTAAGTTCCATTACCTCAGTATGCCGAGGTAATAGAACTTAGGGGGCAGTTGTGGGGTTACATTTTGGTGTATCAAACACGTGGCAAGGTGACGCCGACGTGTCAGCCGAGGCTCCACGTGTCACGGTAAGTTCATGCTGAAGTAATATAAGGTTTGCCGAGGTTATTTCCGAGGATGTCTTAATCCGGGGTAAAAGCCCCTTTTTCCCCATACGTCGGCCTCACTTCCAAAGGCCGAACTACCCTCAGAAGAATTAAGCCGAGGTAACTATGAAGTCGACCACACCTGCTAATACAAAATATTATCTTGGTTAAGTGGATGTACAGCTATGAGGCCAGCACTTCACCAACTACCTGGCCTTGAGGCCATGTGAGTCGGCCATGAGGCCACTAGAGGCCATGTGAAGCCATGAAAAACTTTCACCTGGAAAGCTGCCAAAAGTATAATAGTGGGCTGGCAGCCAGCTCAAAAGCTGGCGGCCTTTCCATTAACTTCTCTGGTATATATGGAGAAGTCGAGAAGAAGAGGGGGACGGATCGATCATTCAGTACAGAACATATACAACTACAAGCTAATTGTAGCATTTACAATTATATGCTTAGAGGAGTGAGAGAATTACAAAGAGTTAATTGTAATTTTTACCATTCATTTAATAGTGAATTACCTCGGCCTCCCGTGGACGTAGGCAATTATTGCCGAACCACGTTAAATCCTTTGTGTCTTTGTGTTATTATCTATGCCATCTATTCTGCCTGTGTTTTTACCGCTGAATCACTAAGATAGGCAGTGTGATCAGAAAATCACTCACACATATACTAATAATCTTCTCACTTAATCTCACTATACTCTCCCTCCCACCCTATAAACAGCCAAACAAACGTGGCCATATATTAATATAGGAGATGTATGTATCATTTCCTATATCCTCAATTAATTAATTTTTTCTGTCAAAACTAAACACAAAATGTGTTGGAGAAAGAAGAAAGAATAATGTTTTGGTATCATAGATGATTTGTAAGGTTTGACTTAAAATCAAGGAGATTCTCAATTCAGCTAGTAACAATTGTACACGTACAAGTGACTAATTGTTATAATTTCTAAATATCTAAGAATATATATTGGTTTTTAGTTCAAGATGATGTATTTGTTAAAATATATTAGCCGTTGGCATGCGTGATATTTATATAATTTAAATAAATAAATAAAAAATAAAATATTTATTATATTTTGTATGTTATTTAAGTAGTAAGAGTCACTACAAGAAAATTAGTCTATAACCACGCTTTTGTTATGGCGTTTTTTAAAAAAACGTCGTTTTAAAGGTTTTCAAAATATTTTTGTAAATAACTTATTTTAAAAAACACGCGTGCTTTGGTGTACGAACATATTTTCCCTTTTAAGACCCACGCGTTTTTCATTCTTCTATTCTATTTCACTCAGCAATTGATAGGTCTAGGTTTTCTATCTCTTCATCACTCCTCTTTCTTATGTTGAAAGGTCACTAGATCGAGCTTCGTAGGCTCCGATTCACGATCTGGTTCTCTCCATCTTGGCTCAAAGCTCTCGATCAGTCCGATTTGAAGATTAATTTTGTGAGTCCTCTGATTTTTTGATTTTGTTTATATACAAACTTAGATCTACGATCTGAAATCTGTTTGATATATATATATATATACTAATTTATGTCTATTGATCGCGATCGATTTTTATTCTATTGATCAATTTTTAGGCAAATCTCGATTGATTGATTTTTAATTTATTGATCGCGATCGAACACTTTCTCTGGATTTGATCGATTGATTGCTTTCGTTCAGATCTGTAAGTTTGAGTCCCTATGCGCATATTAACATCCTCAAACCGACTCTATTTCTGACTCGTTCGTGGTGATCTTTGCGTTTATGCTTTGTATGCAATTCTAGGGTTAGTCTATTGAGGCTAATCTCTATTGCGTTTGTGTACAGAGTCACAGAACCACTATCACAACCATACTGTGTCAATCTTTGCAGCGTTGTCAATCTTTGCGTTTGTGCATGAACAGGTTTGGCTAGAACAGGTTTGTCATTGATTTATTGATTGAAAAGGAATTACATAATAAAATAGTTGATCTAGAACCAGGTTTGTCATTGTTCTTTTTCTTTAATTTAATTTATGGGTAAATTATGCATACCACCTGTTTGCTAATATGCCTCTGAAAAATAGAAAACATAAAATCTGTCAGTTTCTGTTGAATGTGAATTGTACATGTGTTAATTTCAGAACTGTGTTGCGTATAGTCACAATTGAGGCAAGGTTTTGGAGGCAGTTTCAATTTCAAGACTGCTATGTAGTTCCAAATCAACCCCCCCTTCTTCCTTTAGGTAAAGTTCTCCTTGTTCAAACACACGTCTTTCTTTTATGTCATTTTTGTTACTAAATTCAACTCTGTTAATAGATAGTTTCAGTATTTCAAAGACAAGGTAAATGGTGATTGTCTGACTTATTTTTTGTACTGAAGTAAATATTTTATCTGCAAACAAAAATGTGTTATAACTCAAAACTGTCTGTTTCAGTTTCTTGGAGGAAATCATCCTTGGGAGTGGTCAAAACTTTGTATTAGAGGTATTTATTTTAATCGGGTTAGAACTTTGTATGACTTATTGCATGAATGCTTTCAATACACGCAAGTATGATATTTCAAATAAATTATACGGATGGGTTTTCTTTTGCTGAAGTGATCAAGAATATATATATTTTTCATTATTTGTGCATAAAGCAAATCCAATTATGGTCTTCTCCTAAGCTGAGTTATCAAAAGCTGCATGTTTACCAAATTCTGTTATTGGCTAATGATATTTTTCTTGCAGTGCTAGTTAACAATATTTTTACTTGAACTAGCCACTTGTTCTGTGCTCCTATTTTAGTAAACTAGTAGAATTTAACTATGTACAATCACATAATGACTAGTTTTCATATGGTATCTCCACTGCTTTGGCAATTAAGATTTCATTATAAAGCTACCTTTAGTCTATACTTACATTTTTTAATGTGTCTTTTTGAACAGGTTAAGAATCATTGATTAGAGGAACCTGTTGAGAAATGTTAACAATCCTTTCTACTTTTGTTTTGATGTTTCAAAGATATGTTGTTGCTGAGGACACTTAAGTTTAACTGAAGTTTAATATCTTCCAATGTAATAGTTTTTATTTATTATTTTTTTATAATACTGGAAACTGGTTATTAGACCATGGTATTTATCATTAATGTGCATATCTTTGCTGGAGCTTTTTCATAATGGTAATTTCTGTAGGGTTGTAACCCTTTAGGCATTCGAGGTTGAAGTTGGTAGTAATGATAAAGTGTTCCTGTTAAAGTTTGTGAATTACTAGATGCTGTTTCTGCGTATGGTATGATCAATTTTATATAAGATCACAACTTATCATTGAATAGGATTGAAGGTTGGTGTAGTTAACAATAAAGTGTTCCTATTAAGGTTTGTGAACAACTAGATGCTGTTTCTGCCTATGGCAGAGCCAAGATTTGAACACCTCATGCTTATATTAGCTATGATAACAAATGTGGAATGGGAGCATGTAGATATCTTTGAAAATGAGGGTGATGGGTGACTCCAGTATTGAAAGCAAAATATTTATTTACTTAAATAAGGCCCTTGCTCTCTTCGTTTTAAGGTACAAATTGGGTACTTATCTTCCAATGTCGGGAGCTCAACAGAGTTAAAGGTATTTTTGCTTTCACAACTAGTTTATACAAGAGAATTCATGAAGTTTTTTATTTTTTATTTTTGAAGTTAAAGTGATAGAATTTGCAAAAAAATTATTACTTATTATGATTTTATTTTGGTTTGTTTTACCCTGGATATCGTATAAACATAGAACATTGGGCACAAAATACATATCTACTTTTGCCAATTGTCATCAACTTTTATAGAAATGTTTTACAAGATTATTTCTTCTGACCTAGGACTTGATTTAGTTCATAGAGATAGTGGCATAAGTGGTAATCAGTTAACAAGATTTGCTGTGTAAGTTAGTTTCTGATTCTTCATAAAGTTGTTATAAATGCAACTTAGCATATGAGGTGTATTTAAGTTGAAGAACTTTCAATACTAGTAACTGATATGATTGCTTGCTGGAACACCATTTCTTATTTCAGATGTTGGAAATCTTATGGTTTCATACAACATTAGTTTCCTGTGACCCTCATCAAATTTCTCGAAATTCCTTGCAAATGCTGAGTATGATGTTATGTAACTGATAGCAGCTATTGAATCAAAAAAAAGGTGAATGATGGATGAAACTCTGCTAAAAGTGTGTGAGGGGTTTGTCTTGCGCTGTCAATTATAATGGTAGAGATAAAATGGAGTTCAAGGTGGACTTTAGTTTAGAGTTTAGAAATAGTTGTTTAAGAGCAAGTCTTACATAGAATTAGACAGTGAGAGGATTGCTTGCTATGAAGATTAGAACCTGTTCTATTGTTAGAAGTTTTGGAGTTTTTTTTATTTTATTTTTATTTTTATTTTTTATGATGGGGATTTTGGTTAGTGATTTATGAACTGTTGAATTTTACACGATTAGCTCCGACTTTCAATCTTTTGATGGAAAGATACTAAATTTTAAAAATTTGCATTTCATGATGATGAATGGGATTTGGCAGTTTGCTATGTTTTTTTGTACATCTGATGAATGGGATTGGGCAGTTTGCTTGTGCAATGAGCCTTTTCTTGATGTATGAGTTTCAAAATTTCTTCATTTCATTGTCTATTCTACTAGGCAAATGTTTGGCTGTCTGGGTTCATATGTTGCCTTTGCACTGTAATTAATTCATGGAACTGTCTAAAAGTGTTATTGTATGTTAACATGAATTATTACTCTCTTATCAGTAACCACATTTTGATGGATCCTTTTGATATGCTATCTGTTGGCTCGTAGAGACCTACCATCCACTACACGGCTGCTCTATGTACAAAGCTAGAGAAGTCGGTAGTCTTTATTACCTATTAGTTACTCATTAGTGAACTTTCTTCCGAATTTTTATCCCGTCCTTGCTCCTTATTGTTTTTATCTAACAATTAATTCATCCATATTAAACTGTGATAGAGGACATCACTTATATGTGTTCCTTGAAAATTCGGAATTCGGGTCATTATCTTCTAGCTAATTCTTTCATAGTTTAACCATGTTCTGCAAGTTAGTTGCTGCTCCAGATTATCAATGTGATAATTTGAACCACTGTTCTAAAAATCTTTCTAAAAACAGAATGATTTGTGAATGAAACTTACAGAGGGCTTTTGATGCAAGCATATTCATGCATTTTTACCTGATCTAATTTAATACAATTTGAACATGTTATGCAGATCGAAACTCATGACTATATGGCAAAACTTTTCCATGCAATTATCCAGTTTAACATCTTAATTGATTTTGATAGGGACATGTGGGGCTACATATCTTTAGGTTACTTCAAGCAGGTGAACTTTATGATATATTTGTGAATATGTTGCTACTGGTTTTCCTCTGCTAGAACTTATGTTTTTTCAAGTTCAAATGTCAAGCAGATAACTAAGGCTGGTGAGATTGGGTCCTCGACTATGCCTCATAAAGTAAATCCCATTGATTTTGAAAATAGTGAGGGCAATCTTGGGAAGGCTAATGGAGGTCTATCCCATTTAAGCATAAAATTACCTATTTCTCGTTGGCAGGTAGAACTCTCTCTCTCTCTCTCTGACTTCTTTGCAAAGATATATGAAAGCTCCATTTTTAGTAAACATTGATTGGTAGTTTTTAGGCACCAAAAGTGCAGAATGTAAGATTATATGTCACTGGGCAATTATGATTTCCTTACCATATTTCAGATCCAAGTCTGTATAAGCCAAGCCCAGTAAAAGGAAGGATTTTGCTAGTTGTTAATAGTTTTGGTCATCTAATTTTAGTGGTGATAGAGTGAGACATGCTAGAAAGCATACTCAGCCAAATATAGTTTTTTTTTAATATTATATATTTTATAAAATTTAAAAGCATACTCAGCCAAAGGGATTTGTTTGGGCACAAATGAAACTGCTGCCCATAGGCAAATGTTACAGGTACTTTTTTCTGTGGACTAGGTAAATGTTACAGTTACTTTTCATGGGTTGGAATTAGGTGCATGCATGTTATTTTGTAGATAATAAAAGTAAATGGTGATTTTTGTGGGGCTTAATAAAAGTAAATGGTCATTGGCTAATAAAAGAATGCTGATTAAAGTTTGAAGGATATTTTGTGGGGCTTTTTTCACTCCTGTCCAAGCCATAGAAGAGACTACCATGTTTTTTCACTCCTGTTCATGAACTTCTTTAATTAGCTCATTGCTGAGGTCTTGAAAGTATATAACTCAATGATTTTTTCCTTGTGCTCATTACAGGACAACTTGCTCGGGAAGTTTACGAGAACATTAGGAGAGGCTTCTTGTCTGAGAATTCAGAGAGATTTTTGTATGCATCTTGCTAGGAAAGCTTATAAAGAATTGTGCTCCTCTGCTGTTTCTATTCAGGCTGGCATGCGTGGAATGGTTGCACGTAATGAGCATCGCTTCAGGAGGCAGATTGGTTTTTGTGGAAAGCTTTCATTGCTGTATTCTCTTAGACTCCTTGACTACATGAATTGTGCACTTGGATGTATTAAGTTGAACAGAAGTATAATAATGTTTTTCCTTTGCAGAGTAGTTTGAAAACTGTCCCAGAATCTCTGAATACTTCTTGATAGGTTTAAAATTAGCACAATTTTTAAAAAAAAAATGAAAAAGGATATCGCGGCATTTTTCAAAACGCCACTTAAACCTTAAATCTAACGGCCATATGTTTTGAAAAAGATACGATGGCGTTTTAAAAACGTCGCTAATTTCACAGTGACGTCATGATACTGTTATTTGGGACATTTGGCGGCGTTTTTAAAAACGCCGCCTATACTAAATCATGACGTTTTTAAAACGCTACAAAGCTATAGCGACGGCCGCGTCCCCGACGTTTGGTGCTAAGCGTCGCAAAAGGAATTTGCGGCGGTTTTGGCACTTATAGCGGCGTTTTTTGAACGCCACTAAAAATCTATTTTCTAGCAGTGAGTCTTGTTCAATAGACTCAAAATTTAAAGTTTAAGATTTAGATCTCACTCTCAGAGAGATGTGTAATATAAGGAGAAGCAACCAAGGTTTGGACACTAAGGGTTGGTTTGGGGTGTCTTAAAAAAGTGTACTTTTTGTCTTTTTACGAAAAGATGTGCAGAAAAGTAGAGAGGTGATGTGATGGAAAAAAGATAAAAAGATAAAAAGATGAATTATATAGTGTACCCCAAACCAGCCCTAAATCCAATCTTTACTTAATATAATGGTATAGAAGATAGTATAGATTTATGACACGTCTCACTTATTATGAGCATCCATATTCTTTTAGTATTTTTTAAGCATTTTATAGAATGGATTAATTACTCACTTATCTCTCTCAATTATATAGATCAGTATTACTTTACAATTTAAACTTTTCAATTATAAAATTTACTTAATTTTACATATTCAAGAAGAGTTGTATATATTAGTAGAAATCTCAAATTAGTTGGACATTGATAATAAAATAATATCATTTTTATACAAATACATGTCTGTTCTATGTGGGGTGTATAGTGTAATTATTTTAAGACTGTTTTACTGAAATGCTATTTTTCATATTTTTTACTATATAAAAAAGGTACAAAAACCTAAGAATTTGATGATTATCATCTAGCAGAACTAGTTCAATTATTAGGTGGTATTTTGGGAAGTTGGTAAAAAGTTAATTTTTTACTTTTTTTAGTCAAAAAAACTAACTTTTTGAGTAATGACTTGGGTAAAAAAGCTAAAAGTTAACTTTTTGCTAGCTTCCCAAAATGATAATTTAACTCATCGCCTAAAGTTATTATCAATAAATTTAAAAAATATTCTCATTACTGAAGGCTCCAAAAAGTAATATAATAAGATAAAACTTTAATTTGATATGACTCGTTTGAGAAGTTAACTATTTTAGTAGGTTATTTTAATTTTTAGTTATTTTAGTATGTTAAAATATTTGTGTTTGAGAAGAAGGTTAGATTTTTTTTATAGTTAACTGTGATGTTTGTGAGAGAAAAAATAAAATGATTATAAGTTTAAGCCTCATTTGAAAATAGGCTTTTTTAGTAACTTTTTTACTTTTTGACTAAAATATGATTAAAAAAAACTAATATGTTTGGGATGACTTTTTGTTTTTTACGAAAAGATGTGCAAAAAGTAGAAAGAAAAATGAATCTTTGACTTTTTAGTATAGGTTATTGGCTTTTTGATTTTTTTAATAACTTTTTGGCTTTTAGGCTAAAAAAGATACTTCCCAAACGAGGTTTTAATGTGATATTTTATCTTATTTACTGTTTTAATTTATTTTACATTTTTAAAAACTTTAACCAAAAGAAGCCAAACCTCGACTTTCTAAACACGATTTCAAAAAACTTTAAGTTTATTGTCTCCTAATAGCCTTAGGGGTGGGCGCGGATCGGTTGCGGTCACGGAATCTCCAATTCGCCATTCGTTCACTAGATTGGCGGATTGGAGAAAATCAATCCACATCAAACCTCGACTTTATAAATTTTCAACATAATTCAACTTGTGCACTTCCTCAAAAAAAAAAGAGAATAAAGTATTACAGTCAATGACTTAAAAAAATATTACAATCACTGCATGCCTCATCCAAAGTAAGAAAGTTTGAAACTTTAGAATATCACAATCACTGCATGCCTTATCTACATATTACAATCACAGCATGCCCCAACCACATAAAGTATTACAATCTGTGGTTCTTAAAATATAAAAACAATTCAAACCACCAAAATCATAAACAAAGCAGTAGTAGAGATTGTATATCTCTGTATTGTTACAGCTATATTTGTTTTTGAAAATAAAAACCACCAGCATATATCATATTTTCTATTTATTATTTTTAGAGATAGATTTAAAAACCAAAAAATATAGATAAGTAATACGTTTATTTTTTTCAATTCAAAAAAGATATTCAAGTTGAAAACTTTTTTTCAACAGAATATTTAAACTCTTTTTTAATTGAAAACACAAACTGAATATTTAAACAAACTGAAAAACACAAAGTCTTATAAATTACTAAGGGTGCTCACGGTTTGGCAGTTCGGTTGCGGCCAAAGGAATCTCAAATCCGCCATCCGTCCGCCAGATTGGCGGATTGGAGAAAATCAATCCGCAACCGTCCGCTCGTCATCACGCATCCATCCAACCAAAATGCGGCGGATCGGTTCGGTTCGGTGGGTTTTGGCGGATTGGTATATCCACTGCTCACCCCTAAATAGCCTTGTTTGGCATAACCTATTTTAGTCCATCTTTTTATCTTTTTATCTTTTTTAGGTCACATCAATCAACATATTTTCTCTACTTTTCTACATATCTTTTTATAAAAATTCAAAAAGTACACTTAGGGCATGTTTGATTCGCCGGATTAGGGGGGGACTATCCACTATTTGGATTGTAATCCTAATAGTGCTCTTTATCCGCTGTTTGATTTTTTTTTAGTCCGCCGGACTCCATGTCCGGCCGGACTCCTTATCCCCCATATGGGGGACTATTGTGTCCTAGGGGGGGTATGGGATAGTTTTTGGTGGACTATCCACTGTTGGGTTTAGGTGGTCAAAATGACCATTTTGACCCTCTACTATTTAATTATGTATTATATTTAATAAAATTCAATAAAATTTAAATGTCTCAATTTAAAAATAAAATAATTTTGTTTAACTTTTTATTGATGTTTTATTTATTTAATTTTTTAAAATAATTTTTTATAGATTTTTTATTGATGTTTTATTTTAAAATTTTATTTATATTTTATTTAATTTCATTACTTAAATTTAATAGATGTTTTATTTAATTTTATTGTTTGATTATTATTATTTTTAAAAACAAATTTATTTAAAATTTTAATTAAAAAAAATAATATATATTTTTATTGATATTTTATGTATTTATTTATTTATTTTTTAAAAAATAAATTTATTTAATTTTGTAAAAAATAAAATAAAATAAATTTTTATTTAATCTAGCTAAAAATAATTAAAATATTAAAGATATGTTTAATATTGCTATTACTTAGTAAACAATTGAAAAATGGTGAAATAGTCTTTTATTCATTTATCCTATCCAGTCCGTCCAACCAAACGTTGGATTCACTAAAAATAGTCATTTCCAGACATCTAATCCCATGAAAAAATAAAGATACATATCCAATCCAACCAAATAGTCCGAGGGATTCACAATCCTAGAACTCAAGTTCGATGGATTCTAATCCCCTCTTATCCAGTCCATCCAATCAAACACACCCTCTTATTTAAAACATCCCAAACCACCTAAGTACACGAGATTCTAATTACTAAACTAATCTCAGCAATCTTTATCCTTTTTTTCATAAATTTAAGATTTTGGTGTCGTTTGGCAAGGGCTCTTTGGGGCTTTTTTGGCTCTTTGAGCCACAAAAGACCGAATAGGCTCTTTGAGCCACAACAGACAAAACATCACATCCAACTCATAATCATTACACTCTTCTCTCACAAAAAAAGTCAAAAAGCCAAAAAGCCCTTCCCAAACCAAGCTTTTGAGCCCAGGCTCATATAGCCAAAAAATCTAAAAAGCCAAAAAGCCAACTCACTTCCCAAACGAAGGCTTAGATGTACAAGGATAAAATTTTTAAGGGAGTTAAATAGTAGAGAGAGAGAGAGAGAAAGAAGAAATAAAAAAGATAACCTAGAAGTTGGATTCAACTCACATTTTTTGAAAAATTGGCTATTTTAATAGGTTATGTTAGTTTTTTGTTATTTTAGTAGGTTAAAATTTTTGTGTTTGGAAAGATGAGAGAATTTTTTTGGAGTTATATGTGATATTTGTGAGAAAAAAAGTGAAATGATTATGAGTTTGATATAACGTTTTGTGGGTGTTTGGAAAGTTACTAGCTATTTTAGCTTTTGGCAATTGTAGTAGGCTAAAATTTTTGTATTTGAAAAGATGATTAGATTTTTTTTGTAATTAGATGTGATATGTGTGATAGAAAAAATAAAATGATTATGAGTTTGATATAACATTTTGTCTTATTAACTATTTTAGTCTATTTTATCTTTTTATGAATTGTAACCTAAAAAAAGCTACAATTTCACTTCCCAAACATGACCTTTATTTTATTAATTATTTTAATATATTTATCTTTTTATGAATTTTAACTTAAAAAATCAAATATTAACCTTTTACCAAATAAGGCCAGTGGAGAAGGATAAAAAGATTAGAACACACGGAAAAATGAGTCTTCCTTTGGCGGTGTTTGACAACAATTTTTTTAAGGTTTTTTTTTTTATTTTTTTCATTAAAAGACAAATTTTTTACAAAATCAAAAAAAATAAATTCAAACAAAATATCACATCAAACTCTATAATCATTTCACTTTTTCTCTTACAAATATCATATCCAACCACAAAAAAACCCAACTATCTTTCCAAATTTGGTTTGTATTTCAGAAAAAATTTTGGAAAAAATTCTCTACAAACAAATTTTTAAGAGTAATCTAACTAAACAAATTTTTTCAAAAAAAATCTTAAAATTTTGTTTGGTTATCTACTTTCCAATATCACTCTCTCTCTCTCATACACATCAAATTAATCACTTTTTTTAAAACTCTCTTCCCAAAATAATTTTCCAAAACTATTTCTAAAAAAAGGCAAACCAAACAAATTTTCGTATTTTTTATCAAAAAAACTACTCTACAAACACAAACCAAACACACAAAAAAATTTTTTTTCCAATAACATCTTATAACTAAAAAAATTAACATAAAAATCTACTTCTCAAACACCCACCTCATTTTCTTGTGCTCAAAAGAGAATGGTCAACTATAAAGATTTGAAAACGTGGCATCAATAATGCAACAGTTCACAAAAATGCCTAGTGCTCCTTATGGATGTTAGCACATAGGTAAGGAAGCTGCGATTTCCGGCGACTGGTTAGGCGACTTCCGGCGCCCTCCGGCGACCTTTAAAACTTGTTTTTTTCTCTCTTCTTTTCTTCCGATCTTTCAATTTTGGGGGGAGGGGACCTATTGAAGGTCGCGTTCCTTGCCGGCAGTGCTTCACTCCAGTCGATCTGGGTTTCTATTCCGGCGTTGACTTGGTTTCCCCTCCCCTCGGTTTTCCTCTCCCCTCGGTCGCATTCAGTAGATCTGGGTTCCCTCTGCTCTTTAAGGTGTTTTTCCGGTGGTTTGGTTGTTGTTTCGGTTTTGTTTCTGACGATCTCCACCCTTCCCCCAAGTCCCAACCCACTGTTGCTTGGAACAATGCTCAAGAAAGGATTTCTTCTTAACTCTAAAGTGGTTCCCAAACGTCTTTCCAAAGAAGAGAAAGGCAAAGGCGTCGTCATGTCAGGGGCTTGTGCTAAGGATAAGTTGCTGGGTTCCTTACACCCTGACTTATTTTCCGTTTTGGACCCGTTGGACATGGCTTTGATTCAGGATTCTCTGGGTGCTGATTTTCAATTTGATTGGGATGCTGCGTTGGCACATATACAATCTAAAGTGGGCTTGGATGATACAAAACTTCCATTGTCAAAAGGCCGTGAACAACCTGGGACTTCTAATACTACGGTTCATACTAGTGTTGATGTTGAACCCAGTGGTCAATCTCCGAGTCAGGATATTCGAGCAAAAATTGGAGCTGGGTGGGATTGTGGCAATGTCATCAGAGAGGGGTCTCACAGTGGGTTTGGTTGCAGTAAGACTAGTGAAGTTGATATGTCTGGTACTTCGCTCAACAAGGGTGATAGACCCACGCAGAAGGTCAAGCGTCCCAAAAGAGTGCATTTGGGAAAGGACTTCCTCCTCATTGATCGTAACTCGTGTCAGGCTCTTCAATCTGGTGGATCCTTTCAGTTTTTCCACCGAAAAAGTTTGTCGGTTGTTAAAGTTCGAATTGGCGGACACTCTGACCCAATTCTGCCAGATGCAGTAGTGGATATTGAGATGGAGGCCCCCTCCCTGGACATTCTACCTACTTCTTCCCAATCCTGTGAAGAAACACTACAACTGTCACCACCCATTTCGCCAACTCTACAACCATCCTCCCCGGTTCTTAGTGATTGTGATATGGAGGAGCAAGCACCGACTACTGGACAAGTTTCATTGTCTGATACTTTTATGTTTTGTTATGCAGGCGGGTCTAAAAGAATTCGTGCTTCCATCCCTCGTCCTAAATCCTCTAAATTGATCTTTGCCATTACTGCTGGTAAACGCAAACGGGAGCCACGGATTGAAGATTTCTACTCTGATCCCAGTCTCTTCAGGCCACCTCGGCGTCGAGCTTTTGGACTAGGCTAGGGGACTTTTTGTTGGTGCTTGTTTATTCTAGTTTTATTTGTAATCATGCTTTTTATAACTTGTACTGCTGTTATTCTGCTTATTAATATATGGTGATTTCATCGTCCTCAAAAAAAAAAAAAATAATGCAACAGTTCTATATAGATTGTAAAAGATTATAATTTAAAGTCCAAAAGCAACAAAATCTGCAAAAAGATAGTCATAAAACTCAGCTCATTTTTATATGGATAATACTTGAGACCCCCTTTTGGGGCACCCCCTCACCCCCTTTGCCATGTGTCAGGGGGTGATTGGATGTGCAGGAAAGGGGGACCAATGAGAGAAGAGAGGGGGTCAAAAGGGAGTCTAAAAAAGGGGTCTAAATCACTACCCTTTTTATATTGGCATTGTCTTTATCTTCAGAAGTCAGTAATATTTTAATTAGGCCCTTTAATATTTCATATTCATCACTGCATCCTGCTCATCTCTCTCTCTCATTACGGTGGGCGGGTGTAAACTTTAAAAGTTTTGGATAGTTTAATCAGCCGTCATTCATACACCCAGTGGGTCGATCCTCAGTGAGGTGGCGACCCCTTATTCGCTAAAAATATTATAAAAAAAAAAAAAAAAAAACTGTTTTTTTTTAACCAATCCCCCAGTGACACCTCACTGGGGGTCGACCCCCAGCTGGGGGTAGGAAACTTTTTTCTAGTTTAATTAAGGGGTTGTTTAGGATGACCTAAATAAGTGTATTTTTTATCTTTTTACGAAAATATATGTAGAAAAATAGAGAAGTAATGTGATGGAAAAAAGATAAAAAGATAGATTATTTGAAGTATGTCAAACTTGGCCTAACTTATTGGCGTTTTGAGAAGTTAATAAAAAATTAATTTTTTGATTTCTTAATTTTTTAAGTAATTTTTTTGATAAAAAGTTGAGTTATTTTAGATAAAAAAAAATTGACTTTTTTAGTTAAAAAAACTGAACAGTTAAAAAATTGACTTTTTTGACTTCTCAAAAGACCCCTAATGATAATTTAATTAGAAAACGTTGATGTATATCTTTAAGACACATGATAAGAGTTTAAAAATATTATAAGTTCTCTATTAGACGAGTATAATAAATAATATACAATCTTTTTAAGTGTTATATATATGAACAAAAGTTTATTTATTATATTTTATTTATAATTTTTTTACAAAAGTGGTGTTTGGGAAGTTTGGAACTTAGATTTTTTAAATTTTTTTTTACAAAAAGATAAACTTTTTGCAAAACCAAAAAAAACACATCAAAACAAAATATCACATCTAACCCCATAATCATTTCATTTTTTCTCTTACAAACATCACATCCAATCACAAAAAAACCAAACTATCTTCCCAACACACAAAAAAAAATTTATCTAATAATATCCTACAACTAAAAAAACCTACATAAAAACTCACTTCCCAAACACCCACAATGTAACACATTCATAACTATTAATGTGGGGACATATTTTTTAGATTGTGCACATGATGTGAATGGACCAAGTCGCCGAGATATGATGTGATCATATTCGGATAGAGGATAAGAGTTTTAGATGACATCAAACTCTTTATTTGGATAGAGATGAAACTCTTGAGGAAGTTTATCTTAATCTGAATAATGTGAGTTGTGATATATGTTATTTTTGTAAATGATAGAGTCCCATGAAGTATGCTCTTACTTGTGCACCGAATACTTGTTTGATATCTTTGAGAGATAAGATTGATTGACTTGATTGTCGGAATATCCTCAGGTGGACGAGCTACTGTGATATACTTGTCTTCTTTTTGGTAGGTGTTTGATTTAATCTATTATGTCTCATACTCTCTAGCTAAGTTTTCTGTTTGATTATGAGGCTAAAAATCAGCCACCACAATTAATATAATGAATTTCAAGTGATTTTTATTAGTGCAATAATACAATCAAAAACTTTTTATAATTTATAAATGTAACAGTTGAACTATTCCTATTATTTAATATTAATGGGTCTCCTATTGAATATTAAGATTTTTTTTGGGTGTCTTAAATAAGTATATTATTTGTCTTTTTAGACTAAAAAATTGAGAAAAAAAATATGGATGTTTGGATTAACTTTTTAAATTTTTATAGAAAAATGTGTATTAAAAAATTGTATAAATTAGTGTGTAGGGAAAAATTAGAATTGGGAGTTGTGCAGCCGTAATTCTTGACTTTTGGTGAATAGTGATAACTTTTTAACTTTTTGAGTAACTTTTTGACTTTTTATGGACTTGCCAAACTTGACCTTAGTATTGCCTGACACATTTTATAGCTGAGAGTTATTTCTATTATTTAATTTAGTCGGTATCATTTTAAATATCAAAATTTTAAAAATAAAAATAAAATTGTAATCAAATATCTAAATATTGTGAGTGTCATACATATCAATGTAGTATGATAAAAAAATATGATATTCAATTAAGGTTCGTTTCACATTGGTTACGGTAGATAATTTTTTTGTATTTGAACTTTTTTAACTTGGCTTTTTCAGTCTCGTTTGATTTATGTTTTTGGATTTTTTTGATTTTTGTGAGAGAAAAAATATAATGATTATGATTTGAATGCGACATTTTGCTTTATTGACTTATATAGCCTACTTTGTGCTTTTTTAATCTCAAAATGTTTATCAAACGAGGACTTAGTATACCAATATATATTTGGATATTATCATTTTAAAATTATAGACCTACCCATTATATAAAACAAAGAATTAAAATTTTTACAATTATATCACATCTTTCGTTAATATACTAATTAATATATCAATCAATATATATATAGCTTTATTAAAAAATATATAAATAAAGTGCCAACCAAGTGGGTATGAGTAAATGACCTTGTTTGGGAAATGGTTATTTTTTAAGGTTTTTGGTTATTTAATTATTTTAATAATTTATTTTAATTTTTATGTTTAAAAAGGTCAAATAAATTTTTTATTTGATTATTATATTAAAAAATATGTTAAAAATGATGTTGAGATTGTATTGGACCGAAATGGGCTAACATGTGGAGCTCCTTTCTTTAGAAAAAAAAAAAGTTGTTGATGACGTGGCACGGATTATGACTTTTCCTGGAAATTTTACTTCAAAAAGTTGCTGCAGCTGCTTTTTCCAATTCAAAGGGCAAAACCGTTCTTTTACCGTCTGTAAAATACAATTGTCAATCACGTGTTCCAACGTCACTAACAGTTTTGGACTTTTATTATATTATATTGAATTAATATTATTATTATATTATGTGAGTGTTTCAAAAGTTATTATTTTAATAGGTTATTTTAATTTTTGATTAGTAGGTTAAATTTTTTATTTTTAGAAAGATAGTTAGATTTTTTATAGTTAAATGTGATATTTGTGAGAGAAAAAGTGAAATAATTATGAATTTAATGTGATATTTTATTTTATTGACTATTTTTACTTATTTAATCATTTTATAAATTTTAATCAAAAAAATAAAAAAATAATAATAAAAAAAAACTTTGCCAAATACCCGTATAAAAGAGTCAAAGAAATAGACTTGATTTTCAAAAGATATGACAGCTAATATACATCCACTTGTTTTCTGGACGACATCTTCATTGCTTCTACTCTTTTGGATAACAATGAGAGGATTTGGATTTGGATTTGGATTTGGTAAAGAGGTTTTTTTATTATTTTTTTGGGTTAAAATTAACAAAAAATTAAAATAATTAATAAGATAAAATATCACATTAAACTCATAATTATTTTTTTTCTCTCACAAATATCATATCTAACTATAAAAAAATTCGATCACACAAATTTTTTACTATTTTAATAGGTTAAAATTTTTGTGTTTAGAAGGATAATCAATTTTTTTTTTTTTTATAATTGGATGTGATGTTTATAAGAGAAAAAATAAAATGATTATGGATTTGATGTGATATTTTGGCCTATTCTGGAAAATGAATTAAAAGTCATTTCCTAACTTTTAACCCACTTCCTCTCTCACAAAAAAAAAAAAAAAGTCAAAAAGTTAGCTTTTAACCATCTTCCTAAAGCACCCCTTTATCTTATTGGTTATTTTAGTTTATTTTGTCTCAAAACCCACTTGCCAAACAGGGTCTATATATCGTTTAGTTGGCTATTTTAGTAGGTTATTTTAATTTTTAGCTATTTTTTAATAGGCTAAAATTTTTATATTTAGGAAAATTATTACAGATTTTTTACAGTTGGATGTGATGTTTATAAGATGAAAAGTGAAATGATTATGGATTTGATGTGATATTTTATTTTATTAATTATTTTAACTTATTTTATCTTTTTGTGATTTTTAGTCAAAAAAATCTCTCCAACCCAACTTGCCAAACACCTTACACTTCGTTTGGCTATCCAGGATTAAAAAACACAAAAAAAAAAACGTAAGTTAAATAGTTAATAAGATAAAATATTATGGTGTTTTAAGAAGTTAGTGGAAAGTTAATTTTTTAGCTTTTTTGAATTTTTGATGATTTTTTTGGCTAAACAAGTTTTTTTGGGCTTTTTTCGTGTAAAAAAATTAAAAAGCCAAAAAAATCAACTTTTTTACCATGTCCGCAAATTGTCCCATTATGCTTAAATCATAATTATTTTATTTTTTTCATAAAAATAAAAATAAAAAAATCAATTTTTTTTACCAAACGAATCTTTTAATCACAAACTAAAAAAATCCTAATTTCAAAGAGTGAACTAAATTTTTTTTTTTTTTTTTTTTGCCAAACGGCAACTCATATTACTTGTATTAATTGCCCTTTGCATAGAATACATGTAGTCAAAACTCACAAATACCAATCCAAATTATTCGAATATCCAACTTCAACCGCTAGCATTACATGTGTATTTATAATCATATTAATGTAAAAAAAAAAAATGATAAAAATAAACACACATAAAAAATAAAATAAGAAAACAACATAAAAATAAGAGCACTCAAGCTAAAATTCTAATTTTAAAATGAGCATTGATTGGGACCTCGAAAATGGAGGCCCCGAATGCCCCGAAGAAGAAGAAGAAGAAGAAGAAGAGAAGGTGGGGCTGGAGGGGGCCATATCAACCGGGCGGAGGCAGAGGCGGAGGCGAGGCGGAGGCGGGCCGGAGGTGACGATCGCGGTGCTCGACGATCGGCGGCGGCGAGGCACAGGAGGGGGCCTTCTCTCCTCCCCTCCTCTCTCTTTCTCCCTCTCTCCTCCTCTCTTCTCTTTCTCTCCCTCTCCCTCTCCCTCTCTGGTTCAGTCCGAAAATGAAGGAAGAAGAAGGAGAAAAAAAAAAAAAAAAAAGCCTAATGCCCAAAACGACGTCGTTTTGGGCATTATGGGCATTCGGGGCGGAGGAATTCGGGGAAAAAAACATTTTCCTTTTAAAATTCTGGGCCAATTGCTTCAAACTCTATAAGGGGCACTAGGTGGTTATTGAGTTCTTAGATTATGGTCATGTGATGTTTTAAGGTATTGTAATTAATAGAAAATGTAAAATTTATAATTTTGTATCGGATGATTGAGTAACATGAGTGTGAATGATGTATAATGATTTGTGAATGAGTATAAATACATGACATTTCAAGAGTATTGAATAGTTTTTTTGATAATAATCGGTGATTGACAATAACAGATGCCCATATAAAGCAAATAGTATATGAGTGTAAAGAGGTAAAGTTGGGAAAAAATCCTTCGCTAAAAACCAAGGGAAAATTCTCTCTTAAAACCAAATCCTTCCTTACAGTTGTTTCTTTGTTTCAACAGAAGAAAGATTTTTGTCTCTAAATTTTCTTGTCACATTATTTTCAACGACCCAGCTACGTAGCTCGAAAACATGGAGCTCGAATGACCCGATTTTTTTTTTAATTCTTTTTCCTTCTCCTTCCTTCTTCCTGCCCTCTCTTTTTCTTTCTCTTTCCTTTTTCAGTTCTTTGAAACCTACTGTTTGGGTTTGTTGAAAAAGCCACACAGCTCTCTCTAACACACATCTCTCTCTCTCTCTCTCTCTCTCTCTCTCTTCTCTCTCTCAAACCCAAGGAAGAAGAAGAAGAGATCGAAAAAAAAATGGTTCAACCAAAGTTCCACACCAAAATCAGTACACAAAAAAGCAGCACAATTTGCAAAATCAAAATCAAAATAAATAAATAAATAACAAAATCAGCACAATTTGCGAAATAATCCAAAAAAACACAAAAAAAAAAAAAAATCAAAACAAAATCAAAACAACCACAGCCTAAGACATCAAAATCAAAATCAAGATAGTTGAGCCGAAGATCCATAGCTGAAGATCAAGCTTCGGCCTCTCCAAATTGCCCAGAGAGAACAACATTTAAGAACAAGAATTCTCATGCCTCTCTTTATTATGTATTATCATTACACAACCATACCTTAAAACTCTCTTATTTTGACGTAAAATGTGGTGCAATTAAAAATGCCTTTGAATGAGAGAATGTAATTATTAGAAAATATATATGCACAGGAAAATACTCAAAAAGTTATCACATGATCCAAATTTAATTCATATATTATAAGATCACATATAAAAATTAATATGAGCCACATAATTTTTTAATCTAGATTTTGGATAAATTTTGTGTACTAGCATTTTTGTATAAAATGGGACAAAAGTTTCTTCACCTATAAATATGCACTGATAAGATTGATTTTGGACGCTATTCCTCAAAATCATATTATAAATAAATGATAAGATTAATTGGGCTTGTCTACGTAAAATAAATAAATAAATAAATTATTTTGTATACAGAATGATTGAGATGGCAATTTAACTATATAATGAGTTAAGGTGTCTAAGGTGTCTTATCATATGATCACTAACATTCAAAAAAACAGTGAGAAACTCAAGAGGAAAAAACTTTTTAAAACTGAAGTGGGACTATCCTTGTTGACTCCCCCCTTCAAAAAATATATATATATATATATACCCCACCCCTCCAAAAAATATATATATATATATATATTAAAAAATTGCTTTGTGAGGTCATAGTTGGACAAAAATAAATTAAAATAATAATATTAATAATAATAATTCGGTTCAGATCCTTTTCTTCTTGGTTTGATCTGTTGTGTGAATTAGTTGACTTACAAAAAGACAATTTTCATTATTATTTTAGGTCCCATGAGATGTTTGTCTATTCTAGCCTTGCAAAAACTTGGCTACCAGGCTTCTTAAAATTATCTTCTTCTTTTTAATTTATTTATTTATTTATTGTTGAAGAATACAATTTTTGTTTGAAAATTACTTTTTTTCTTTTTCCCAATCGATGGCCATTTCCTATCCAACTTTCAATTTCCAAACCAATCAAATGAAATTCTCAAACCCTAGCCAACCAAAAAGAATTTAATGAAGTGATAAAGTTTAATTTGTTAATTAAAATGAAGTGACCAACCTTAACTGTTTAAACAACTATACAAGAAGGGAAAAAAAATGTTCAAAATACAAATTATCTCTATTTATGCACAATGAATTGAATAAATTGTAAACAACAATGCCATACTGTTGACACTAAAAATTGTATATTCTCTGTCGATTGTATGTAACAAATGCAGAGAATTGGTCCAGCGGATGCTAGGTTTAAAGACTATGAGTTTCAACAAGTTTACAAGTGAAAAGCGGGTGAATATGAAGTCTAGAATATAGAGCAAGTGACAAAAAGGAAATAGTCAAAAAGACAGACGTGGCAGTTGCAGTTTTCCTGTCAATTCGTCTAGTAGTGAAGTAGAATGTGGCCAAACATGGCCTAGACGTCAAGCCATAAAGTTAGTATGCAAGGCATACAGGATACGTGTTACATTTCCTAGAAGGAGAAAAGCTGTAACGGAGAAGCAGTTACTGGCAGTTGCAGAGATCATGGGTATTGAAGTGAAGGTAGCTGGCTACATGATGGGACACGTGGCGGCAGAGCAGCAGTGAAGTTTGAAGACCAGCAATATATAAGCTGGAAATTCAAAGTTAGAAAGGATCTTCAAACAAATTTACAACCCTTGTAGCATTAGGAGTAACTTAACTTACCTAGTTCTTACTTAGGAGTAGTCTATCTGTAGTTCAGTTTCTGTAACTCAGAGTTCTCTGTCGATTGTCCTGTACATTGAACTGGAAATTTAATTTTACTTATTAAATTCCAAGTTTGTTTGTTCAACAATTGATTTTCTATTTATTCCTTCTTGTTTCTTCGCATTACAGCCTCCAAAGAAGTCCTTGAATCTGTTAAGGCATAGAACGTTCAGACCACAATTGCTTGATCTATTGTTGTTTGTGAAATTCTGGGTTTTCTGTCAAATCACATCTGTCGATTTGGGCCAGACCAGATTTTTTGCTAACATATTTTGGCACGCCCAGTGGGACCTGTCTAATTTGGAGTGATGGCTAGGAAGAAACAGCATGAAGTCTTTGAAGATCCTGAGAAAAGGGTCGAAGATGAAGAAGAGTTGAACGATGGAGTTGAAGGAGCACAAGACAACTTAACTGATGGCCATTCAGTGGCCAGGCAAGAAATAGGCCAAGGAAATGGCCAAAATATGGCCAGAACTGGCCAATCCAGTTGTCTACCAGTCGATTCAAGAAGGGCTCTTTTGCTGCATACCTAGCAAGTAATTGGTTCCATGTCAGCATATGAGAACCAAGTGATGATTGATGACTTAATGGCTTTGTTTGAGAAAGCCAACATCAAGCCCAGTCAATCAAGAAAGATTGGAGAGGAAGCACAAGGGAAAAGAGCACAACCTAAGCCCCAAATGGCCCCTCAACAGCATGAAAAAGTAAGTGAACCCATATCATTTTATAGACCTCCCACATTCTAAGAGAGATATGAGGAGGGAATGAACATAAATCCAATGTTTGAGAGAGAACCTTCCATATATCATACAAATCCAGTGTTTAATTACAATGTAAATAATATGGGAATGAGACCTGGGGGGCAACTAAGGCCACAAATGTATGATAATCTTGCATTTGAAGGGCCTGGTTATCAGGTTATGACAGAACAGAGAAATAGGCCATTTAATCAAGTAAGGCCTCAAGATGCAAGGGATTATACCATGCCTCAGCCATATTTTGAACCTACATGATGCATCCAAGGCCTAGAGGGCCTGGTCCTCCTAATCCTTACTTCCAACCGGAGGTTGAAGGAGGAGGGCAGAACAGCAACACTTAGACCTCAAGTCAACAGACAACAAATAATGAACATCATATAGGAAATGTATGGTCCAGGCTTGAGAAGGCCAGATAACCAATGTTTAGGAGTCCTTACCCTCTATGGATGGAAACAATTCCCATTCCAAGGATTACAGAATTCCTGAGTTTACTTTATTCACAGGGGAAGAAAGACAATCAACCATAGAACATGTGGGCAGATTCATACTCCAGTGTGGAGAACCTGGTTATGATGATAATTTAAAGTTAAAGCTCTTTCCTCATTCTTTGTCGAAAGTGGCATTTACTTGGTTTATTAACTTGCCAGAGAACTCTTTCACACTTGGCAAGACATGGAAAATCAGTTTCATGCTCAGTTTTTAGAACTGAACCTGAAGTGACAATGGTGGACTTGTCAAAATTTAAACAAAGACAAGGAGAAAGTGCAGAACAGTACATCGACAGGTTTAAAAAAGCAAAAAAACCGTGTCATGTATACATCCTGAAATAGAAATAATAAGATTAGCTCAAAATGGTTTAGATTTTGAGCTTAGGAAAAAATTTGAAGGCATGATGTTTAGGGATTTATTCGAGTTGTCTTCAAGGGCAACTAGTTATGAGGCCATTCTCAGAGAAGAACAACTAGAAATGCAGCTTCATTAGGCACTTATTATCAAGAAGTCAATTTGACATGGAAGTTGACATAGATGTTGCCCAATAATAGGTAAAAAACCTGTGGTTTGTGAGACATTAAGAAAGACAGACCAACCTGTAAGCATGCCAGCAACAAACCAGCCAAAAAGAATGTGGCTATATCACATAGACAATATTCTTTTGATTTGTCTAAAGCAGATGCATTGTTTGATGAGTTGTTAACAAATAAGTTTTTAATTTAACTCCAGGCCACAACATTCCTAAAGAAAGGGACAAAGTTGGCAAGGATATTGCAAATGGCATAATTCTTTCAGACATTCTACTAATAATTGTGTTACATTTCGCAATTGTGTGCAGGATTTAATTCAGAAAGGAATGTTGAAATATGCCGAGAAAGATAAAGGAGTAATGGCAGTTGACAGTGATCCATTTCTTAGTATGGTGGAAATCAATATGGTGGCTACTGATCAGAAGAAAAAGGGAAAAATCCTAGAGTTTTGTTGGTGGAGTTGGAAAAACTTCACAAGGAAAGGTTGGAGAAAATGGCAAAAGAAGCAAAAGGAAAAAGAGTTCAAAAGGAACCAAGTGAGAGTTTCATCTATTTCAGATGTGGTTCTGAGAAAAAAAAACTAAGGCCATTGTGATTAATGGGATTCAACAAATTGGAAAAGATGTTGGCCTGAGGTTTAATACTATGGGAAGTGGAGATTTACAAATTTTTGATAACGATTGTTTGTTCTATGATGGAACAGATCCTGGAATTTTTGGACCTGCAGAGGACTATGGTAAGGATGATGCTCCATTCTTATTCCAGGGAGCACCTTTCATCCATGCTTGGTTGGAGCTGGAATTGAGAACTATGCTCAATCAACATAAGGGTTCTAAGCCTTATGAAAACCCAAAGGTTCTGACTAGGCCATATAATGGCCATCAGCAGCAATTTGGTGCATCACATAGTGGCCATCAACAACTTGGAAGGCCATATGGGGGGCATCAACAATTGGCAAGACCATCTGAAGGATATCAGCAGCAGCATCATGGCCCAAGAGAGGCCAGAAATGCAACTAGTCTAACCAAGAATGGTGAAACCTCCAATACCATCCCATTTGGGATGGCAAGGAGTGTCACATCCAAAGTTTCCCATGAGTGGTTGGAGACCAATGGGAGAAACAAGAACTCAGAAAAGGAGAGAGCAAAGAAGGTTTCATGCTATGATGTCCACTGCTCAGGGGACAAACCATTGGAAAACAAGACTTAGTGGGACAAGGAAAGGATTGGTTCCTGCAGTTCCTGCTGCTAAAGGAAAAGAAGTGAAAGGGTCAACTTCTAAGACCCATCCAGTGCAACCAGTTCAGATTTTGAAAAGGAAAATGGGACTAGAAGAACTGAAGATAGACCTGTGGGTAAGCTTTCAGAGAAGGCTTTGTTAAGGCAAAAGCTGAAACAGTTAGAAAAAGATCTGATGTCTGATGAAGAGGTAACAATAACAAAAAAGATGTGGTAATGAAAGATGATCAAGATCAGGAGATGGTCATTGATAACAAGAATGTTAATGAAAGGGAAAGGGTTGAAGAAGATGAGGTGAAATCAGACAGTTCTGGTGGTGACTTTGGAGAAAAGTTGGCTGCCATTCATTTTGGTTCTCTTCCCCCTTCCAATGAGTGTAACATGATCATGGCCATCCTACAGAGGTTTCAGGCCAAACCAAACCAGCCAGATAACTTGGCAGGTGATGTTGAAGATTTGACAGAACCAGCTGTTCAGATAGCAATAGTTGAGACACAGGCCAAGCCATTGAGATCAATCAGGTCATTAAGTCTGTCGATGGGGAGAAAGTTGTACTTCAAAAGCCAGAAGATAAGCTTATTAAACATCTAAGGCCTCTGTATGTTAAAGCTTTTCTAGATGGGGTACCAGTGGAAAAGGTGTTGGTAGACAATGGGGCTATTGTCAACATTCTCCCATCTAGGACACTGAAAGCTATTGGTAAGTCTGTCGATGACCTACTTCCTACTGAGGTAAATAAAGTAATTTTTCTGGTGGATCATCTGAGGCTAGAAGAGTAGTAGCTTTACAGCTTCAAGTTGGTTCCAGGTTAATGGGAACAACTTTCTTTGTAATAGACTCCATTCTAATTACAATGTGCTCCTAGGTAGGGATTGGATTCACCTTAATGGGTGTGTACCTTCGTCTCTACACCAAGCATTAATTTTTCTAACTGGTGGTGGTCAAAATAAAAAAGGAATGGAAATCTTTTGGGCTGAAGCAAATCCTTTTGTTGCTGATGTCAACAACATAGAGGCTGTGTTGTATGATGAGGATTTGGGCCCAGTTGTGATTGATAAAGAAGAAGTCAAATCGCAAGGGAAAAGCTTAACAACTGAAGGGTTCAAGGCCTTCAATATAGGAAATGTATGGTCCAGGCTTGAGAAGGCCAGATAAACCAATGTTTAGGAGTCCTTACCCTCTATGGATGGAAACAATTCCCATTCCAAGGATTTACAGAATTCCTGAGTTTACTTTATTCACAGGGGAAGAAAGACAATCAACCATAGAACATGTGGGCAGATTCATACTCCAGTGTGGAGAACCTGGTTATGATGATAATTTAAAGTTAAAGCTCTTTCCTCATTCTTTGTCGAAAGTGGCATTTACTTGGTTTATTAACTTGCCAGAGAACTCTATTCACACTTGGCAAGACATGGAAAATCAGTTTCATGCTCAGTTTTTTAGAACTGAACCTGAAGTGACAATGGTGGACTTGTCAAAATTTAAACAAAGACAAGGAGAAAGTGCAGAACAGTACATCGACAGGTTTAAAAAAGCAAAAAACCGCTGTCATGTATACATGCCTGAAATAGAAATAATAAGATTAGCTCAAAATGGTTTAGATTTTGAGCTTAGGAATGATAAGATTAATTGGGCTTGTCTACGTAAAATAAATAAATAAATAAATTATTTTGTATACAGAATGATTGAGATGGCAATTTAACTATATAATGAGTTAAGGTGTCTAAGGTGTCTTATCATATGATCACTAACATTCAAAAAAACAGTGAGAAACTCAAGAGGAAAAAACTTTTTAAAACTGAAGTGGGACTATCCTTGTTGACTCCCCCCTTCAAAAAATATATATATATATATACCCCACCCTCCAAAAAATATATATATATATATATATTAAAAATCTGCTTGTGAGGTCATAGTTGGACAAAAATAAATTAAAATAATAATATTAATAATAATAATTCGGTTCAGATCCTTTTCTTCTTGGTTTGATCTGTTGTGTGAATTAGTTGACTTACAAAAAGACAATTTTCATTATTATTTTAGGTCCCATGAGATGTTTGTCTATTCTAGCCTTGCAAAAACTTGGCTACCAGGCTTCTTAAAATTATCTTCTTCTTTTTAATTTATTTATTTATTTATTGTTGAAGAATACAATTTTTGTTTGAAAATTACTTTTTTTCTTTTTCCCAATCGATGGCCATTTCCTATCCAACTTTCAATTTCCAAACCAATCAAATGAAATTCTCAAACCCTAGCCAACCAAAAAGAATTTAATGAAGTGATAAAGTTTAATTTGTTAATTAAAATGAAGTGACCAACCTTAACTGTTTAAACAACTATACAAGAAGGGAAAAAAAATGTTCAAAATACAAATTATCTCTATTTATGCACAATGAATTGAATAAATTGTAAACAACAATGCCATACTGTTGACACTAAAAATTGTATATTCTCTGTCGATTGTATGTAACAAATGCAGAGAATTGGTCCAGCGGATGCTAGGTTTAAAGACTATGAGTTTCAACAAGTTTACAAGTGAAAAGCGGGTGAATATGAAGTCTAGAATATAGAGCAAGTGACAAAAAGGAAATAGTCAAAAAGACAGACGTGGCAGTTGCAGTTTTCCTGTCAATTCGTCTAGTAGTGAAGTAGAATGTGGCCAAACATGGCCTAGACGTCAAGCCATAAAGTTAGTATGCAAGGCATACAGGATACGTGTTACATTTCCTAGAAGGAGAAAAGCTGTAACGGAGAAGCAGTTACTGGCAGTTGCAGAGATCATGGGTATTGAAGTGAAGGTAGCTGGCTACATGATGGGACACGTGGCGGCAGAGCAGCAGTGAAGTTTGAAGACCAGCAATATATAAGCTGGAAATTCAAAGTTAGAAAGGATCTTCAAACAAATTTACAACCCTTGTAGCATTAGGAGTAACTTAACTTACCTAGTTCTTACTTAGGAGTAGTCTATCTGTAGTTCAGTTTCTGTAACTCAGAGTTCTCTGTCGATTGTCCTGTACATTGAACTGGAAATTTAATTTTACTTTTAATTCCAAGTTTGTTTGTTCACAAATTGATTTTCTATTTATTATTCCTTCTTGTTTCTTCTTCTTGCATTACATCCAAAGCCTCCAAAGAAGTCCTTGAATCTGTTAAGGCATAGAACGTTCAGACCACAATTGCTTGATCTATTGTTGTTTATGAAATTCTGGGTTTTCTGTCAAATCACATCTGTCGATTTGGGCCAGACCAGATTTTTTGCTAACATATTTTGGCACGCCCAGTGGGACCTGTCTAATTTGGAGTGATGGCTAGGAAGAAACAGCATGAAGTCTTTGAAGATCCTGAGAAAAGGGTCGAAGATGAAGAAGAGTTGAACGATGGAGTTGAAGGAGCACAAGACAACTTAACTGATGGCCATTCAGTGGCCAGGCAAGAAATAGGCCAAGGAAATGGCCAAAATATGGCCAGAACTGGCCAATCCAGTTGTCTACCAAGTCGATTCAAGAAGGGCTCTTTTGCTGCATACCTAGCAATTGGTTAATGGTTCCATGTCAGCATTGAGACTTAATGGCTTTGTTTGAGAAAGCAACATCAAGCCCAGTCAATCAAGAAAGATTGGAGAGGAAGCACAAGGGAAAAGAGCACAACCTAAGCCCCAAATGGCCCCTCAACAGCATGAAAAAGTAAGTGAACCCATATCATTTTATAGACCTCCCACATTCTAAGAGAGATATGAGGAGGGAATGAACATAAATCCAATGTTTGAGAGAGAACCTTCCATATATCATACAAATCCAGTGTTTAATTACAATGTAAATAATATGGGAATGAGACCTGGGGGGCAACTAAGGCCACAAATGTATGATAATCTTGCATTTGAAGGGCCTGGTTATCAGGTTATGACAGAACAGAGAAATAGGCCATTTAATCAAGTAAGGCCTCAAGATGCAAGGGATTATACCATGCCTCAGCCATATTTTGAACCATACATGATGCATCCAAGGCCTAGAGGGCCTGGTCCTCCTAATCCTTACTTCCAACCGGAGGTTGAAGGAGGAGGGCAGGAACAGCAACACTTAGAGCCTCAAGTCAACAGACAACAAATAATGAACATCATATAGGAAATGTATGGTCCAGGCTTGAGAAGGCCAGATAAACCAATGTTTAGGAGTCCTTACCCTCTATAGATGGAAACAATTCCCATTCCAAGGATTTACAGAATTCCTGAGTTTACTTTATTCACAGGGGAAGAAAGACAATCAACCATAGAACATGTGGGCAGATTCATACTCCAGTGTGGAGAACCTGGTTATGATGATAATTTAAAGTTAAAGCTCTTTCCTCATTCTTTGTCGAAAGTGGCATTTACTTGGTTTATTAACTTGCCAGAGAACTCTATTCACACTTGGCAAGACATGGAAAATCAGTTTCATGCTCAGTTTTTTAGAACTGAACCTGAAGTGACAATGGTGGACTTGTCAAAATTTAAACAAAGACAAGGAGAAAGTGCAGAACAGTACATCGACAGGTTTAAAAAAGCAAAAAACCGATGTCATGTATACATTCCTGAAATAGAAATAATAAGATTAGCTCAAAATGGTTTAGATTTTGAGCTTAGGAAAAAATTTGAAGGCATGATGTTTAGGGATTTATTCGAGTTGTCTTCAAGGGCAACTAGTTATGAGGCCATTCTCAGAGAAGAACAACGTAGAAATGCAGCTTCATTAGGCACTTATTATCAAGAAGTCAAATTTGACATGGAAGTTGACATAGATGTTGCCCAAATAATAGGTAAAAAACCTGTGGTTTGTGAGACATTAAGAAAGACAGACCAACCTGTAAGCATGCCAGCAACATAACCAGCCAAAAAGAATGTGGCTATATCACATAGACAATATTCTTTTGATTTGTCTAAAGCAGATGCATTGTTTGATGAGTTGTTAACAAATAAGTTTTTAATTTTAACTCCAGGCCACAACATTCCTAAAGAAAGGGACAAAGTTGGCAAGGATTATTGCAAATGGCATAATTCTTTCAGACATTCTACTAATAATTGTGTTACATGTCGCAATTGTGTGCAGGATTTAATTCAGAAAGGAATGTTGAAATATGCCGAGAAAGATAAAGGAGTAATGGCAGTTGACAGTGATTCATTTCTTAGTATGGTGGAAATCAATATGGTGGCTACTGATCAGAAGAAAAAAGGGAAAAATCCTAGAGTTTTGTTGGTGGAGTTGGAAAAACTTCACAAGGAAAGGTTGGAGAAAATAGCAAAAGAAGCAAAAGGAAAAAGAGTTCAAAAGGAACCAAGTGAGAGTTTCATCTATTTCAGATGTGGTTCTGAGAAATAAAAAACTAAGGCCATTGTGATTAATGGGATTCAACAAATTGGAAAAGATGTTGGCCTGAGGTTTAATACTATGGGAAGTGGAGATTTACAAATTTTTGATAACGATTGTTTGTTCTATGATGGAACAGATCCTGGAATTTTTGGACCTGCAGAGGACTATGGTAAGGATGATGCTCCATTCTTATTCCAGGGAGCACCTATTCATCCATGCTTGGTTGGAGCTCGGAATATGAGAACTATGCTCAATCAACATAAGGGTTCTAAGCCTTATGAAAATCCAAAGGTTCTGACTAGGCCATATAATGGCCATCAGCAGCAATTTGGTGCATCACATAGTGGCCATCAACAACTTGGAAGGCCATATGGGGGGCATCAACAATTGGCAAGACCATCTGAAGGATATCAGCAGCAGCATCATGGCCCAAGAGAAAGGCCAGAAATGCAACTAGTCTAACCAAGAATGGTGAAACCTCCAATACCATCCCATTTGGGATAGCAAAGAGTGTCACATCCAAAGTTTCCCATGAGTGGTTGGAGACCAATGGGAGAAACAAGAACTCAGAAAAGGAGAGAGCAAAGAAGGTTTCATGCTATGATGTCCACTGCTACAGGGGACAAACCATATGGAAAACAAGACTTAGTGCGGACAAGGAAAGGATTGGTTCCTGCAGTTCCTGCTGCTAAAGGAAAAGAAGTGAAAGGGTCAACTTCTAAGACCCATCCAGTGCAACCAGTTCAGATTTTGAAAAGGAAAATGGGACTAGAAGAAACTGAAGATAGACCTGTGGGTAAGCTTTCAGAGAAGGCTTTGTTAAGGCAAAAGCTGAAACAGTTAGAAAAAGATCTGATGTCTGATGAAGAGGGTAACAATAACAAAAAAGATGTGGTAATGAAAGATGATCAAGATCAGGAGATGGTCATTGATAACAAGAATGTTAATGAAAGGGAAAGGGTTGAAGAAGATGAGGTGAAATCAGACAGTTCTGGTGGTGACTTTGGAGAAAAGTTGGCTGCCATTCATTTTGGTTCTCTACCCCCCTTCCAATGAGTGTAACATGATCATGGCCATCCTACAGAGGTTTCAGGCCAAACCAAACCAGCCAGATAACTTGGCAGGTGATGTTGAAGATTTGACAGAACCAGCTGTTCAGATAGCAATAGTTGAGACACAGGCCAAGCCATTGAGATCAATCAAGGTCATTAAGTCTGTCGATGGGGAGAAAGTTGTACTTCAAAAGCCAGAAGATAAGCTTATTAAACATCTAAGGCCTCTGTATGTTAAAGCTTTTCTAGATGGGGTACCAGTGGAAAAGGTGTTGGTAGACAATGGGGCTATTGTCAACATTCTCCCATCTAGGACACTGAAAGCTATTGGTAAGTCTGTCGATGACCTACTTCCTACTGAGGTAAATACAAGTAATTTTTCTGGTGGATCATCTGAGGCTAGAAGAGTAGTAGCTTTACAGCTTCAAGTTGGTTCCAGGTTAATGGGAACAACTTTCTTTGTAATAGACTCCATTTCTAATTACAATGTGCTCCTAGGTAGTGATTGGATTCACCTTAATGGGCGTGTACCTTCGTCTCTACACCAAGCATTAATTTTTCTAACTGGTGGTGGTCAAAATAAAAAAGGAATGGAAATCTTTTGGGCTGAAGCAAATCCTTTTGTTGCTGATGTCAACAACATAGAGGCTGTGTTGTATGATGAGGATTTGGGCCCAGTTGTGATTGATAAAGAAGAAGTCAAATCGCAAGGGAAAAGCTTAACAACTGAAGGGTTCAAGGCCTTCATTGAGGAAGGTTTCAAGCAGATAGGCCAGGAATTGGCCAAACCAAGCCTGGTGCAGAAGCAGAAGAGGCCTGTGATAGAGGAAATTGCGGAAGATGATAAGTGATGCAAGTGCAAGTAACAAAAGAAGACAAGCTGGATGAGACAGCTGATGTAATTAAATCTACTTTTTCTAGGCTTTTTTATTTCTTTTTAGAAAGTAAGTTTAGCCCTAAGTGTTTGCCTAATTGTTCTTGGGCAGAATGTGTAATCGACAATAGCCCTCTGAGTTATAAAGAGGTGCAACTGGAACATCTGAAGGCGGCTCCTGCCAAACTTGATGATCTCAAGGCAGACGTGCAAGACCCTTTAGAGGAATATAACTTAGGAAGTAAGGCCTGTAAGAGGCCTATCTATGTAAATGCTAATCTATCTAATGAATGTAAGAGCAAACTAGTTAGTTTGCTTTCTGAGTATGTGGATTGCTTTGCATGGACGTATGAAGAGGTGCCTGGATTAGATAAAACATTGGTGGAGCGTAGACTCCCAATTAAAGGAAATTTTATTCCTTATAAACAACCTCCAAGAAGGATGACTAATGTAATGGTTAAGGAAGAAATCGAAAGGTTGCTTAATGCAGGTTTTATTAGAACAGCCAGGTATGTTGAATGGCTGTCTAATATTGTCCCTGTAATGAAGAAAAATGGTAAGTTAAGAGTGTGTATAGATTTTAGAAATTTGAATCTAGCAACTCCTAAAGATGAATATCCTATGCCAGTGGCTGATTTGTTAGTTGATTCAGCAGCCAAGAGCAAGGTTTTGTCCTTTATGGATGGACATGCTGGGTATAATCAGATCTTTATTAACCCAGAGGATACACATAAGACAACATTTAGATGTCCTGGTGCCTTAGGGACATTTGAATGGGTAGTCATGCCTTTTGGATTAAAGAATGCAGGAGCAACTTATCAAAGGGCAATGAACTTCATTTTCCATGATTTGATTGGAAAATATTTAGAAGTTTATATAGATGATGTAGCCATCAAATCTGACAGTTTTGATGAGCATCTAGAACATTTGCAGCAGACATTTCAAAGAATGAGGACATACAAACTCAAAATGAACCCTTTAAAGTGTGCATTTGGAGTATCTGCTGGAAATTTCTTAGGCTTTTTAGTACATCACAAAGGAATAGAAGTGGATGCTAATAAAGCCAAAGCCATTTTGGGGGCAAGACCTCCAGCCAACAAGAAAGAGTTGCAAAGTTTTCTTGGAAAAGTAAATTTTTTGAGGAGATTCATAGCTAATTTGGCCAAGAAAACTTTAGCATTCTCTCATTTAGTGAAAATTAAGTCAGACCATGAGTTTAAATGGGAAGTGTGCCATCAAGAAGCTTTTGAAAAATACTTGACAAACCCTCCAGTGCTTATGCCACCAGTGGCAGGAAAGCCTTTGAAATTGTATATATCAGCTTCTGACCTGTCGATTGGTTGTTTATTGGCTCAAGAAAATGATATAGGTCATGAACAAGCTATTTACTACCTAAGTAGAAGGTTAAATGATACTGAAACTAGATATAATTCTATTGAGAAATTGTGTTTGGCACTTTATTTTGCAGCCATTAAATTGAGACATTATTTGCTGCCAATAGAAGTGTTTGTGATAGCACAAACAGATGTTATTAAATATATGTTGTCTAAACCAATTTTAAGGGGGAGACAGGGTAAATGGATATTAGCATTAATTGAGTATTGTCTCAAATATGTGCCACAAAAAGCAGTCAAGGGGCAAGCTTTGGCCGACTTCTTGGTGGAACACCCTGGCACTTCTGTCGATTTAGACCTATATGAAGTCAATTTGGTGGAGAGTGAACCATGGAAATTGATGTTTGATGGTTCAAAAACAGATGAAGGAGTTGGAGCAGGTATTGTGTTGATTGCACCAAATAGGCTAATGTATCAATTTGCGTATCAGTTGGAAGCACAACATGTACAGTCTTGTAATCAAGCTGAATATGAAGCCTTGATAATTGGCTTAGAATTGGCCATATAATTCAGGATTAGAAGCCTCCAGGTTTATGGAGATTCCCAGTTAGTCATTAAACAAGTTTTGGGAAAGTTCAAATGTGTCAATGGTGCTCTAGAAGAGTATTTAACTGAGGTTAAATGGTTAATTAGTTTCTTTGACCATATCACATTCACACATATGTTTAGACTGGAGAATAAGGAGGCTAATGAGATGGCTTAAGCAACTTCTGGACTAAAAATACCTAAAGGAGCTCAGGAAAGGGTGATTCGAATTCAGAAAAGAAACTTTTCTGCACTTAAAAATAGGTGTAGGAATTTCCTGCCTATTCTCACTTTGGATGTGACAGAAGAAGATTGGAGATTCCCTTTAATAAAGTACCTATTGAATCCCAGTGAAAAAAGCAATAGGCAAGTGAGGTTTCAAGCCCTAAACTATGTTATCATGGGAGATGATTTATTTAGGAAGGCTCATGATGGTTTGACTCTGCTTTGTATTGGTAAATTAGACCAAATGAAAGCTATGGTTGAAGCACATGAAGGAATTTGTGGGGCCTATCAAGCTAATGATAAAATGAGATGGCTAATTAACAGGTATGGTTATTTTTGGCCATCTATTAGAAAAGATTGCATAATGTATGCAAAAGGATGTCAAAGTTGCCAGAAGCATGGCAATATTCAAAGGGTGCCAGCTACCAGCTTGCACTCAGTGGTTAAACCTAGGCCTTTTAGAGGATGGGCAATGGATTTAATTGGGCAAATTTTCCCAGCATCTTCTAAAGCACATTCTTACTTATTGGTAGCCACTGACTATTTTACTAAATGGGTAGAGGCGATACCTTTAAAAGTGGTGACACAGGTCCAAGTTATTGAATTCTTGAAAAAGAATTTGGTACATAGGTTTGGTTTACCCCAATCTATCACTGTCGATCAAGGTACAGTGTTCAATGAGGATGAGATTAAAGAGTTTGCCAAAGAATACGGCATTCAGATATTAAACTCTTCACCATATTATGCTCAGGCAAATGGACAAGTTGAGGCAACAAACAAGATTGTCAAAAATACTTTAGAGAAAATGATTGAAGACAATCCTAGAGATTGGCATAATCTCTTGTCAGAAGTACTTTGGGCTTATAGAAATTCCAAAATGAATAATACAGGTACAACTCCATATGAGTTGGTTTATGGGCATAATGTTGTATTACCTTTGGAAGTGACAGTGAGATCCAATCGACTGGCCAAGCATTTGGATATTCCTATGGATGAATATTCAGAGGCACTATCGATTGAGTTGCAGGATTTAGAAGGAAAAAGAATCGTGGCCTTTAATCAATTGGTGGCACAAAAAAAGAAAGTTGAGAGAAGTTATAACAAGAAAGTTAAGAGTAAATTATTTTCTGAAGGAGAATTAGTGTGGAAAACCATTTTACCAATTGGATATAATAGCCCAGAATATAGTAAATGGTCTCCAAATTGGGAGGGACCATTTAAAATACATAAGGTTCTTAGAGGAGGAGCCTATCATCTTGCTTCTTTAGAAGGTGAGCCACACAGAAGGATAATTAATGGCAAGTGTTTAAAGAAGTATTATCCAACCATGTGGGAATGCATGAGTTCATACACATAAAAACAAAGATATGTGACAGAAAGAGTAAAGCCAAAACAAATGTAATAAGTATTTTCATTAAACTTGTATCAAAAATAAAGAAGGGCAAATAATGAAATTTTTTACATTTGGCCTAATCCCTTTGGAAATACATTGAAAGTCTGCTCCAAGCTTGAAGAGCAGTCTGATGCTTTAGCTTATTTTGCCTAAGTTTGGTTTGGGCTTGCTTGAAAGCCAGTGGACCACTTTTTGCTTGAGCAAGAAGGTTTGGAATTTGCTGAGAAAGGTTGGCTTGCTCTTGTTCAATGGCAGCTTTCTGGGCTCTCGCGTGGGCCAGTTGAGTTTCTAGCTGAGCTTCTTCTACCATAAGAGTGTTAAATTGAGCAGTGAGGGATTGTGATCTAGCAGATGCTTTAATTAGAGCATGCATTGCTTTCCACACTTGCTCAGCTTGATTCTCAACAGTTTTTGGCTCAATCTGAAATTCATTGATAGCCAGTAAATGTTGAGGAAGCTCTGAAATGAAGGTTTGAAAGATTTGCACTTGGTCTGGATCAAAAAGTTGGGGAATCAGTGGTGCAATGGCTCTCAAACAGTCAGTCAAAATTGGAGTTTGAGAGAGAGCCAAGGCATCCAGTGGTTGGCCAAGTAAATTAAAAAAATTGTTCAATAAGTTCTTGTTCTTCATTGGATAGTTGCTTCAATTTTTCTTCAACAGTCAAATTAGCAACAGTTTCTTGAATAGCAGAAATCCCCAAGAGTAAGTCTTGAATAGAGGAAGAGGAGGTAACTGCAGGCTGTAGTTATAAAAAGTAAAGTTAACAAATGAAGAACAATGACTATGGAAAATCATATGAAGGATTATTACCTCTGTGACAATGTAAGGTGAGGTAGAAGTACCCAAGATCTCTCTTGAAGGACTTTGAACTGGTGTAGTCTGCACCCCCATGTTAGCAGTCAATGATGTTTGAAAAGGCATCTTAGTCTTGCATAAGAGAATGAAAGGGGATTGTTTTAAACCATATACATTCAAGTATATATATATATATATAGAAAATAAGAACAAGGTGTATAGGTGAGAAAATGTTACCTATGTTGGAAATGACTGAGTAATGGAAGTGATGATAGTTGATTGAGGAACTCTCATATCACTTGAGGTTGATTCATCATCTAAAACCTCAGTGTCAGCTCTGTCAACTTCATTTAGAAGGTTGTCATCTGGCTCAAAAACATGCTCATTGACAGGAGAACCTCTGTCGACAGGAGATGTGTGGCTGTCAGAATTAGTGGGTAAGTCAATTAGAGCTTCTCTAACATGGTCTGAATTAACTGGATCTTCTTGAGCATGTTCAGGGATGGTTGATTCTTCTGGAGAAGAGGCCCCACCAGGAAAAGTGATGACTGCATTAGTTCCATGTGGCACCCCTCTAAGAGGGAAGACCATTAGGTCTCCTAGAGCCACTTCTTGGGGAATTTCAGACAAAATTTGAGCCAGTTCAGGAGCCAAGTTTCTTAAAATGGCTCTTCGTTGGTCAATTTGTTCTTTCTCACGGGGGTTTAGTTGAGACTCTGGCAATTCAGTTTGGCTTTCAGGAGGACTAACTTGTGCCTCAGCCAGTTCTTCATTCTCAGGAAGAGGATGAGATAGGTTGATATGAGTTTCAGGTATGTCTCCATGAGAAGAAGAAGAGGTGGTCAAAGAAACAAGTCTTCTCTTTTTGTATGACTTAAGATATGTTTGAAAAAGAAAGAGGAAAATGTTAGACAAGCAAAATAGAATGTCATGTTTAAAATGGTAACAAAATTGACAGATTGAGTAAGATTCATACTATTATGGGACGAGTAGATGAACTACTGGAAGAAGAAGAACCTGGTGCAGCAGGAGCTTGTGAAGGGATTAATTGTTCTTGCTTTCTTTTTGGTCTCCTTACAAGTGCTGCACCACTGGAAGAGGAAGAAGCTGGTGCAACCAGAGATGGTGGAGGAACTGGTTCCTCTTGTCTTCTTTTAGATCTCCTCTCACATGTTGCATCACCTTCCGATGTTGGTTGAGAAATACCACCTTCTGGTTGTGGTTGAGATGCAAAGAATTTTTGAAGTTCTTCTTCTCTAGTCACCCTTTGTTTAGTCTCCACACTTGGGTTGTAAGGTTTGAAACCTTCAGCATTGGTGGTGTTTAAGGGATTACCCTTATGCTTTCTTTTCTGGATAGTGGAAGTGGGCATTTCTATAGCCAAAGGAATGGCTTTGACTGAGGACTCAGCTGCATATATGTAGAAAAGATATATGCTGTTATACACCCATAAAGTTTTAACAAGAAATATAAAGTAAGAAGGAGATAGTTGTTTACCAATGCTCATGGTCGCTCCTTTTTTGTTGTCAGGATGCACATTCCAGAGGCATATTTGAGTTTCTTTATTAAAGATTGTTGCATTCATAAGAAGCCACCAGTCTCTGAATCTTGTGGAGAGAAAAGGTGTGACTTTGCAGTAGTAGAAGCTGAATTGATCAAATAGTTCTTGATTGTGGGCTAGAAGGGCCTCCACAACTGTTTGATGTTTAAATTGAATTCTGGCTCCAACTTGCTCATGAATAATGGGATGAAAGTATGGGCAATGAACATTTTGATAGAAGCCCATTTTCCTAGCCCATTGACAGGGGTTATAACTTTCAAAACTGCAGTTAGAAATTCTGTTAGTTGAAAGGGACCCTCCCATTAAAATGTATCTTGGAGTAAGGATCTGAGCTCAAAAATGCTTTTGTTGTTGTCTCAATTCATCACCCAATACAGAAGGATCATCATGGACATATGTGAGTCTAGATAAAGTATAGTGGAGTTGGTGAAAAGGGATAAAAAGCTGAGGATCTCTGTCGATAGGTAGTTTATAAAGAGAAGTGAACACCTTAGTGAAAGAATTAGAGGTGGCTGGTCTGAAGGAAAGAAAAAATTCAGCATAGCTTTAGCATGTTGGGAGAAATGGAGTCTGAGTGGTAGGTCTAATTTCAAGAAAATAAGCATACAACCATGCTTGAAGAAGCCAGAAAGGACCACCACCATTATGATCAATTTCTTTATCCACTAAAGAAAAGAGACCTCTGTATAAGGTGCCTAGTAAAAACGGGGCAAGAGCCAATTCTATACCCTCCTAAATGCAAGTGGCTAATGCTAGGTATTCTTTAGTGATTTTCAAACCAGGAACACAAAGAAAGTGTTGGGAAAGCCATAGTAAATAAAAAGTTGTTCTCTCTTCATCTGTGGGTTCAATGCCAAATTTTTGGTACTTTTTTTGAAATTTCCCATAACAAAGGGTAGTATCCAATTTGATAGGTGTTTTTGGAGTTAAAAGGGCACTGATGTGTTGACCAGAATAAGGAAGGCCAGTCAAATAGACAACATCAAGAATAGTATGTGACATCATACCACATTTTAGAATGAGGGAATTACATGATGAAAACCAAAAGCATGTAGCAGCACCAATGGCCCATTTGTCCATATCTAGAGAGAAAGTTGATAACTTGATGGCATCGCAAATACCTAAAGCTCTCCAGAGGTCTATGTCGTATATCATCATTCGTTGAACCCATCGTTTCCAGTCTGGATTGGGTTTTTGCCATGTGCGTAGAGGATTAGGGCTGGAATCCCAATGTTTCCATGACAGCTTTGCTTTGTTGAAGAGTAGTGTTTCAGTGTCTGCAATAGGATAGTACTGGGTAAGTTCATCAGGAATGGTTATATTGAAAGTAGGGCCCAGTTCTCCTTCTCCAAGGTTGCCATGGTGTGAGATAATGCAGCTGTTAAAGAGGCTTTGACGCAGTAGCTACTGAAAATTGATTGGGAAACGTTGGACAGATGATGGCTCAGTTTGTTTCTTTCCTTTGGCCTGATCTCGTTTAGGCGCCATTACAGAGTGAGCAGAAGGGTTTTTTTTTTCGAAGTCAGAGGCAAATAGCAGAGAAAGATAGAGAATGGTGGAATGATGATTTGAATTCTGGCATTCAAATAGCTTGTGGTAGGCCCTCAGTTTTAAAATTTGGGCTTTATTTGATAGTTTGATCAATTGGGCTTACTCGGAGTTCTTGAAAATTATGTTAGATTAATTTTTAACATTTAACATTTGGGCCTTATGACAAATTGTAGATAAACAGCCCAAATATTTAAATGTCCAACTTTATTTCTTTTAGATAATCATTCAAGGCAAAAAACTCGTTTTTGTCTCGAATGAGGGGGGCATTGTTGACACTAAAAATTGTATATTCTCTGTTGATTGTATGTAACAAATGCAGAGAATTGGTCCAGCGGATGCTAGGTTTAAAGACCACGAGTTTCAAAAAGTTTACAAGTGAAAAGCGGGTGAATATGATGTCTAGAATATAGAGCAAGTGACAAAAAGGAAATAGTCAAAGAGACAGACGTGGCAGTTGCAGTGTTCCTGTCGATTCGTCTAGTAGTGAAGTGGAATGTGGCCAAACATGGCCCAGACGTCAAGCCATAAAGTTAGCATGCAAGGCATACAGGATACGTGTCATGTTTCCTAGAAGGAGAAAAACTGTAACAGAGAAGCAGTTACTGGCAGTTGCAGAGATCATGGGCATTAAAGTAGAGGTAGTTGGCTACATGATGGGACACGTAGCGGCAGAGCAGCAGTGAAGTTTGAAGACCAGCAATACAAAAGCTGGAAATTCGAAGTTAGAAAGGATCTTTAAACAAATTTACAGCCCTTGTAGCATTATGAGTAACTTAACTTACCTAGTTCTTACTTAGGAGTAGTCTATCTGTAGTTCAGTTTCTGTAACTCAGAGTTCTCTGTCGATTGTTCTGTACATTAAACTAGAAATTTAATTTTACTGATTAAATTTCAAGTTTGTTTGTTCAACAATTGATTTTCAATTTATTCCTTCTTGTTTCTTCGCATTACAGCCTCCAAAGAAGTCCTTGAATCTGTCAAGGCATAGAACGTTCAGACCACAATTGCTTGATCTATTGTTGTTTGCGAAATTCTGGGTTTTTTGTCAAATCACATCGGTCGATTTAGCCCAGACCAGATTTTTTGCTAACACATACAAATATAATTTTTATACAAAATTGTGTCTTTATGGTTCTCATCCTATGGTAAGTTGGACGATACGACTTTTTATTTATTTATTATTATATATAATTTGTAATGTTTGTAGAATATTTATTCCATTGTCACATTTTGGAGAGATGTATATCATTTGTCCTTAATGGTATAATCTGTACGAGGAAAAAATTTGTAACTATTTTTTTTTATATATATAAAATAATGCGAACTGAGACTATGTGGTATGCAAATGACTATGGTTTTTTATGGTTTTCTAATTGATGATTTATTTAATTTTGTACACTCTAAAGAGAGTTTCTTATAACCATCCAAGTAACTATCAATAAGATTTATTTGTTATAATAGTGTCCAATGTGTCAAGGTCATGTGGATGGCTTAAAATTGGATGTCTATTTAATTCTTGGGCAAAAAAAAACAAATACCACAAATTTTTGTTGCCACTTGAATAGTACTTGCCATTATATTGGTTTTTTCATAGTCAAATTTGATATGGTTGATGATTACACTAAAGTTTTCACTGGTGGTCCTTGGATTGTGATGAATCATTACGTGACGGTAAGAAAGTGGCAACAAGACTTCAAATCTGATGATGCTGAAGAGGATACCACTGCAATTTGGGTGCGGTTTCCAACTCTGCCAATCGAGTATTATAATGAGAAGGCCTTATTTCATATAGCAAAAATGTTGGGTGTACCGCTAAAGATAGATATCAACACAGCCATGGCAGCCTGAGGAAAATATGCACGAGTTTGTGTTGAGATGGATCTTCGAAAGCCACTGATCTCACATCTTTCCATAAGTAAACATACATACGGTATTGAATATGAACATATACACTCATTATGTTTTTCTTGTGGCAGGATTGGGCATCGGAAAGAAATGTGTATCGATAATATCATAACAGCACCGAGCCGACTAGCCAAAGGAGCTCTCGGACAAGAAAGTCAGAGGCAATCTACAATCTCTAATAATAGGTCTGGTCCAAGTAATACCAAACAGACGTTGGAGCCTTACCCAGGAACTTATAGGCCTTGGATGACTGTGTCCAAGCCACCAAGGAAACCAAGGGGCTCAATTGGTCATAAGGGGCCCAATACTCAACAAACGAATAGATTTGAGATCCTAAAAGAAAAGGCAGATCCTCCACAAGGCCAAAAAGCCCATCTAGATAGGGATAAAAATCAGAGAGGCAAAGCCCAAACAGATATGGGCTTCAAGTATAAGGAAAGAGCCAAGAATCAAAAGGAGGTGAATCTGAGAGTTTTGCTTTGGCAGTGAACAAGACTAAAGAGGAGATCAAACTAGGTAAGCAAGCTACCACTGACATGAAGATTCGAGATCAAACAGCAAGTCTAGAAAAATTTGAAGCTACCACTCCTTCCAGTATCTCTTTACTCACTGTAACCCCGTCATCACCCACCACAGTCCAACATTCCACAACCCAGATACACCACACCACTAACCACTCTCCACACCATAAACAAAATCTTAGCAACTTCAGAATCAAACATAGAGATCCATCAGAAAAAAATGGAGGAGCCCAAAGAGAATTTCCCAACGACGCAATATGCACTACTTCATAACAGAGTTCTGGTGGTTCTAAGCCCCAAGAAAGAAGTGTTTCACTTTATCGCCTCAGAATGGTGGAACGAAGAAGTCAAAGTAAGGATATAACCATGGAGACAAGTGGAAGTGGGCCAGGATCGGCACTACATTTTGATAACTCCTTTGAAATCAATGGAAGACAACCACAAGGCAGTAAAGGGATATCTAGCCCTTGATGACCAGGATCCATTACCCAACCTTTTTATTCCTTTCATGGATATGTTAATCTGGAACTGCAGGGGAGCCAGTAATCAGAGGTTCAAAAGGACAATGAGAGAATTAGTCCAAATTCACAAGCCTGATATACTCATTCTTATGGAGACTTAAGTAGAGTTTAAGTATATGGGGATATTTTTTAACTGCATGGGCTTTACGACCTCTGCCCATGTGGATCTAACTGGGCGAAGTGGAGGCATTTGGATGCTTTGGAATCCAAATGTGGTCAATGTTTGAATTGTGAAGGCCAGTTCCCAGTTGATCACAACTATAATTTCTCGACAAGATTTTCCAGATTGGCTACTTTCAGTAGTGTATGCAAGCCCAAACAACTGTAAGCGGAATGAACTTTGGGAGCATCTAGATGCTATATCGCATAATATGGTAGAGCCGTGGCTTGTTGCTAGAGATTTTAATGATTTCTCAACCACTCAAGAAAAACGAAGCTTTAACGGAAATCACAATCTCAGTTAGAGCCAAGACTAAAGAAGGAGTAGGAAGTTCAACGAAAGAATGCACCACTGCAATCCTATGGACTTGGGATGCTTAGGGCCTAGACTGACTTGGTCTAACAACCAAAAAGGTTGGGCTAACACCATGGTTAGACTAGACAGAGCCATGTGCAATACGGAGTGGCAAACTAGTTTCCCTGAAGGTTCTGTTCGTAATCTACCTCGTACCTATTCAGACCATTCTCCAATGATGGTTTTCACTCAAGGTATGTTCCTCTTTACCCCCACTTGTAAACCTTTTAAATTTCTTGCTGCCTGGATTTCCCATGATGATTTTAAATTTGTGGTTGAGAATAGTTGGTCCAAACCTAATCCCTCTCTAACTGATAGACTTGATGCTCTTGCCAAAGAGGCCAGTGTTTGGAATAAAGAAGTTTTTGGAAATATTTTCCAAAAAAAAAAGGTGGCTTCTTGGGAGAATTGAAGGAATTCAGAAATCTCAAGCCAATGTTTATTCTCACAATCTGCACACCCTTGAATTGGAGCTTGTTCAACAATATAATAAAATCCTTTACCAGGAAGAGTTATTGTGGTTCTAGAAATCTCGTGCCTAACTAGATCATCGAGAGTGAGAGAAACACCAAATTTTTCCATCTTATTACCCTGCCTAAAAGAAGGAGAATGAGAATTGAGGTTCTGAAAAATGATAATAGTGAATGGATTGACCAACCTTGCTTGCTCAAAACCATGATTACTAACTTCTTCATTAGCCTCTTTAGCCACCATTCTACCCATTCTCTTGACCATTGGAACAATCTGATTTTATGTAAAATTGATGAGGAGGACAATGCTCAACTTTCTTGTCTTGTTACTAATGAGGATATTTGGAAGGCTGTTGAGAAAATTAGTGCCTTTAAAGCTCCAGGTAGAGATGGTTTCCAAGCCATCTTTTATCATACCTACTGGCCTATTATTGGCTCTGTTGTGTGTGAGTTTGTTAAAAATTATTTTTTCAAGAATCATATACCTCCTGAGATCAATAAAACTCTTGTTGCTTTAATTCCTAAAGTTGAGAATCCTGAGAACCTTAAGCAGTTCAGACCTATTAGCCTGTGTAATGTTACTTACAAAATCATTTCTAAAATCCTTGTTAATCGATTATGCCCCCTTTTAAGTAAGATTGTTCGACCCAATCAATGCAGTTTCATACCTGGGAGGAGTACTAGTGATAATATTATTTTTTCTCAAGAAGTTTTACATTCTTTGAACATCAAAAAAGGGAAGAAAGGGGGCCTGATTTTAAAAATTGATTTGGAAAAAGCTTATGATAAAATTTCTTGGGAATTTTTGCAACAAACCCTTGAAGAGTTTAACTTTGACAAAACTTTTATTGATCTTGTTATGAGCTGTGTTACCACTGTGAGCACTGCCATCATTTGGAATGGTGAACCTTTTGAGGAATTTCAACCTAAGAGAGGTTTAAGCCAAGGTGATCCTTTATCCCCTTTCCTCTTTGTTTTATGCATAGAGAGATTGTCAAATATGATAAGCTTTAAAGCTGAGAGCAAGAGTTAGAAAGGGATTGAGATTACCAGAGGTGGGCCTAGCCTAACTCACTTGTTTTTTGCTGATGATCTCATGCTGTTTGGCCAAGCTACCATCAATAACTGCAACACCATTATAAAAGTCATAAATGAATTCTATGACATCTCTGGATTAAGGGTTAACTCCCATAAATCCAAATTGTTTGTATCCCCTAATGTTGATGGGAGGTATGCTAAAGAGTTGAGCACCATATGTGGTATTCCACTAACCTCTGAGTTAGGGAAATATCTGGGAGTTCCACTCATTAATGGCAGAGTTAGCAGAAGATATTTTAATGAGGTGTTAGTGAAAATACAAAACAGATTGGCTGGCTGGAAGGTTAACACCTTATCCATGGCTGGTAAAGCTACTCTCATCAAATCTGTGAGCTCTGTCATCCCTTTCTATACCATGCAGACTATGTTTCTCCCTAAAAGAGTGAGCAATGATATTGACAGGTTGAATCAAAATTTCCTCTGGGGTGATACATTGGAAAAGAAAAAAATTTATCTGGTCAAGTGGGATATGGTTTGTCATATGAAAAACAAGGGTGGCCTTGGTATTAAGAAGGCCAGAGACCAGAATTTGGCCTTGTTAACCAAATTAGGCTAGCATCTGCTTACTAACAAAGCAGATATGTGGTGTGAAATGCTTAAAGCTAAATATTTGAAAAACACATCTTTTTATGACTGGCCTAAGGGCAAAAGAGCCTTCCATTTATGGAGGGGCATTATGCAAACTAGACACATTCTGAAAAAGGGTGTGAAATGAAAAGTTGGCAATAGGCAACATGTGAATGTTTGGAAAGATTGATGGTGTAGAACTAAGGCCTTTGCATACCTTGAAACCCACACTAACCAAAATAACTACAGTGCACTTACTCTTCCTACTATTGTAAATGAGCTATCTAATTCTGATGGCAACTGGACTGAGAACCAGATTAACAAACTTTTCTCTCCTACTATTGCCTCCTTGATCCTGGAAAATCCTCAACCATCTTCTTTGAAGATGGACAACCCCTTATGGAAGGGTACAATTGATGGCTCCTTTATTACTGCATCTGTGTATAACCTCATTCTTGGCAGCCATGAGAATGAGGAGGATTGGAGCTGGATATGGAAAATGAGATTGCCTAAAAAATTGAAAGGTTTTCTTTGGACTGTGTTCCATAGAAAATTGCTTACAAACCAAATAAGGGTCAAAAAGGGTTTGACAACTGATCCTACATGCCCTCACTATTATGGGGTGGAGGATATGTCTCACCTTTTTAAAGATTGCTTCAAGGCTAAGGACGTGTGGTTAGCTATTTTTAACAAACAATGGTATCTGGATATGATGAGGAAAAAGTAGATGGAATGGCTCAAGAGTAACGCAAAAAACAAACTTATGTTCAATGATAACACTTCTTGGCAATCTATCTTTACTGTTGCTTTTATGGAAAATCTGGAAGAACAAGAATGCTATGGTGTTTGAGCAAAAATCTTTTCAAACCCAAGAAAGTGTTAAATTTATTATGGATTACTCTAGAGACATACACCAAGCTTTTCTTCATTCTATATCCAATCCTCGACATACCTTTAGACTAATCCATTGGTCTTTGCCTCCTACAGGTAGACTCAAAATGAACACTGGTGGCAACAGAAGCATTGGAGGTGATGGAGGCTTTGAAGGGCTGATTAGAGATGAAAGAGGAGCTTATGTGTGTGGATTCTACGGAAAACTGCAAAGTGGCACCAGTCTTGAAGCTAAGTTGTGGGCTCTTTACAAAGGATTGACTGTCATGTTGCAAAAAGAAATGAACCAAGTAATCATCGAGACCGATGTAGACCAAGTAATGCAACTGATGCATGAGGACCCAGGTGACAAAACACCCTTTAAGGACCTGGTTCATGAAGCTCAAATTCTTCTCAGAGGTCAAGAGTGCTCTATGCGACACGTTTGGAAGGAAGGAAATTTATATGCTGATGCTTTGGCAAAAATGGGAGCCAACCAATCAGAAGATATGCTCGTGTTCAATGATCCACCGGCTGATTTAAAATGTCTGCTAGTCTCAAACATGATCGGATGTCTAGGGAGAGAACTTAGTTCTTCTTGTCTTGTTTTATTTTTCGTTGTACCCGAAAAAAAAAGAAAAAGAAATAATGTCATAGTCATGCCCATTGTTAGTCAAGAGTTTCTATATTTTACTAAAAGTTCAAGAATTTCGAATTAATAATTTTTTAAAAAATTTTTATTTGGGTCTTTTTATTCTAGAGTTGTATGTATTTATAATTTCATTTGGATTTAAGAAAAATAAATGAATAAAACTTAGTGGACATTCTTGTTATTTTCTTGGGACCACAATAAGGGTGAGATTGCAAAATTATTTGCACAATTTTGTAGACCGCCCCGAACTCGCTCCGCGCGCGAGGGCGCGAATTGTGTTCATAGCTACTACAGTTCAGACTCCTGTCACGGTTCTGAATCTAATCTCACAAAGTGCAATGTGAGACTGATAAATCACCAAAGAGTCCAAATCCGGCAAATCGTTTTAGAAAATCGATTTTGAATCAAAAAGTACCAAACATGGACTGCTTTGCCAGATTTCAGAGTCGCCACCTAAATGTTTTATTTTTGGGAAATTTAGGAAACCCTGACTCGTGCCTAAGGCCACGTGTCCGTCATCACCAAAGTTGCCTCGGCTCGGGAACTTGGGTACGAGAGGGGAAGGTCCTGAAATGAGCACCCCCGCTCGCCCGATCAAAAGATCGGCCTCTACTAAACATGATATATTGTTTTTGAAAACACATGTGTTTTTATTCCGGTTTATTAGCTAGCTTACTATGTGATGCGCACAACATATAAGTATAGACTCAATCACTCAATTTGGAACAAAACATCTCATGTTTGTTTTTGAAAATGGTTTGGAGTTGCTACTTGCGAGTAGGCTAAGGCGCGGATTTGCCACCCTCAAGTGGGCTTAGAAAACAACATGATTTTGCCACTCCGCAAAGTGGGCTTAAAACGTACATTTTGATGAATTGTTCCAATTCAAGCAATGAAGCCTTCATCCACAGGCATTCATGTAGTTAAAGCAATTAAGCAAATACCCTCATGGCAAGCATGCTATCATGGTAGTCACTTACACACATGCAAGGATACTAAAGCGTAATCACTCACAATGTACTCCGAGCCAAAACAGAAGCTAGTTAGAAATCATGCACGATCCTAGCTATGTTAACAATGCCTAATGCAACACATGCAAAATGCAGCTAAATAGGCTCGGCTAGTCTAAGATGGCATATGAATGCAATACTCGATAACATGCTTTGAAACACGTATTCAAGTAAGTATTGAAATTCAATGCAGTTTGAATGATGCGCCGAGCCCGGTACATGCAAAACAAATGAATGATGCACGCATGCAAAGTATAAGGATGCTAATTGAAAAATGCCCTAAACTAACCATCGAAAGCTGATAAGTAAAAAGGAGAAAGACGTGGGGTTGGAAGACATTCACACACACACGCACACTTATTACAAAATTGTGCCCTCTCAACGGAGGGTCCGAATGAATTTAGCTAACTAGCTATGCTAATTAAACTAATTATTACAAATCAACTAATTAACTAACTTAGCTAATTAATTATTACAAAGCGAATTGAATCAACTAACTATTTTAAATTAATTAAGTACAAACCAAATTAATTAATTAAACACTTAACTAATTAATTACAAAATAACTAAGCTAATGAACTAGTTTAGCTAAGCAATTTAAAAAAATGGCCTCGGGAAGCGAGGGGGATATGCATGCTCGGTCAGCTTCACTTGGAAATCCACTACCATGCCTCATGATGCCTCTATTTGCACTCTTTTGGTCTTCTGAAAATTGTGCCAACTTCCAGGTTGCTTTTGACCCATCTCAGGAACATGTTGAGGAATGGTCGGCCAAGAGGGATAGCCATCGGCCAAAGTTGATGGCCATCGACCACTTTTGATAGCCGATCGGCAGACTTAGTGGCCGGTCGGCAGCTTTAAGCCGATCGGCCACTGCTTCCTGCAATTTCTCCTTTTGCTGCAACAGAGCACAAACAGAGGCATGGCAGTGTATTTACAAGGAATGTGTGCACAACCACCCTCCCTATCATTTCTCAAGCTCAAGGGAGTGCGGTACTCGACTCTCGGGCCACCAACCGAGCATCGCAATGCACGATGACCGAGAAGCCAAGTTTGCACAATTCAATGTCAATGAATGGACAAATAACACATAAGGGCCTCCACCTCTATCATGCTTGATCAAGAGGGTTGGAGACCGAGAAATGAGGCACGTTTCATCACTTCAAGTATGAAACGCCCATCGTTTCTCGTGTTTGGATTAACATCCAATCCAAACACAATGCAACACACACAACATGCCTATCTATCAATGATAATGTGGCATGCACAAGATTCTACCATTTGAACAATGCATGCGTGGCATGTTTAGAAGCTAAGAACATCAAAGCTAGTAAAGAGCATCTTACAAGAGGCATGCAATACCAAGTTTAAATGGCCAAACCAACTATGGACAGACCTAAACCATGCCAAAACAAAGGCCAAAACATGCTGAAAAGGGAGTCCAAAACCTTATACAAGCATGCATACACATTGGCTCACAAACAAGGCATGAAGACACAACTCTCAAACACATTGAAGGAGTGGAAAATGTGAGAGTGTGGCAATGAAATATACTCTGAAATCATGTAAGAAATGATGCCAAAGCATGCAAACAACTCGAGTAAGCCATGCTAGAGACTATGAAATTCAAAGCTAGTGAGCAAGATTGCACTATGGCTATACAAAGCAAGGCATGCATGACCAAAACCACTTAAAACAGAGCTTAAGCATGGCAAAACATGAGTAAAAGCTTGCTGGAGTGGAGCCAAAAACATGCTAAAATGGTGGTCCAAAGCATGATGCATGTTAAGGCTATAGGGAGGATTGCACTATAAGGGTATGAAGCATGCAAGAGGCAATCAAACCGACCCAAAACAGAGCTAAGGCATGCTAAAATAACACCAAAAACATGCTGAGATAGGACCAAAATAGGCTAGCATGATGGATCAAAGCATTGAGTACACAAGGCTAAATGGCAAGATTACACTACAAGTGTAGAAAGCATGCATGGGGTGACTCAACCAAGCCAAAACAGAGTTATGCCATGCTAAAATAGGGCCAAAAATAGGCTGAGAACAAGCCAACATATGCTAGAAACACATGCTCAATAATGAGGCCAACAAGGCAAGCAAACAAGACAAGAGGAGAGGGGACCACTCCCTCTCATTTTGGACCTGAAAACCACATTTTTACCACTAAAAATCCACTGGATTTCAGTGGCTAAAAGGCCAAACAAAGATGACCTCAAAGGCCTTAAGAGATAGCTCAAGGCAAGGCTAAACAAGCCACCAAAGGGGGTAAACCACCCCTAACACCAAAGAGGTCTCAAACAACCACCTCAAGCATTGAAAATAAAACTTTTTACAATTGAAAGCTAAGCCAAAAGAAGCATGCAAGGATGGCTAAGTAAGCAACTACAACAAAGCTTTAAAAAGGATAAAGACTCACCCTTGAAGAACCACTTCAAAACAATAACTTCTGAGGCAAAAACCAAGCTTTTGAGCTTCAAACAAACCTCCAAGTGCCTCAGCTCAAGAGTGAAGGTGTTTCACTAGGTGCTTTAGTGCAAAAGTGTGAAGAAAAACCACTTTAAGGCACAAACTAGTGCAAATATAGAGAGAGAGGGAGAAATATAGAGAGAGAGGGATATGTATAGCCCTAAGCAATTTTTTTGAACCTCTGAAAGGGGAGAGGAGCCTCCCCTCTTATAGAAATCCAAGTCTCAAGCTTGTTGAGCAAGCTAGAATCTTGGTGCAATCCCTCCATACACGTGTATGGAGGATGCATTCTGTGCTCACCAGCTGGCATAGCTGGCAACAAAATATCTGCAAAAGCAAAGAAAAGGGCCTCGGCCAAAAGTATGGCCGACCGGCCATTAAAGGTGCCGACCGGCCATCAGTGATGCCGATCGGCCACCACTGATGGCCGATGGAAAGAGGGCACGGCCGATGGGCACGGGGCCTGGCCGATGGGTTGTAGGGATGGCCAGCAGGCCACCCTCTTCCCTCAGAAACAAAGCCACAAGCTCTTGGTCCACAACCAAGTACAAAACAGAAAAGTTGAGAGGCTCCAAGGCAAGGCGCACAGCCGAGACCTTCAGGAACTCAAAACGAACACGAGCATAGATGATCATCGAGTGTTCAAACGATGACGTTCAAGTCTTGAGGACAGTAAAAAATGGGGTGTCTACAAATTTGCATTAGAAAACAATAGTTTGGCAACCTGTTGGCAATGTTTTGTAAAACAAGTGGATGCAAGAAAATTGCATGATAAACTATGTTTTATTTTAAATTTTTTTTTGATAGATCCAAAATTAAACTATGTAAACTATAACAATAGTATTCCTTCTTATCAACAAAACAGCATGAGCATTAATTAAAATTATTCCTGTGGGGGCCGAGATTCGGGAGTCGTAGAGGTTCCGGATAGCCGAATCTGGTAGAGTTGAGGTTCGAAGCACTCGGCAATTGGCTCGAAAGCTCAAAATCCAACCCTACTCGGCTAAATAACCGATTAAGCGAGGGGCCGAGTAGGGATCGGTCCATTATAAAATGTGTCGAATATGAGGTGGGGGATGGACCTAATCCCGAGGCCCAAAGAAGAAAAGATATAAATAGAAGAAACATCAGCCAGAATGAGGTATGTGAGAATTACTGTGCTTAACTTAGAACACAAGTATTCTCGAGTGTAGAGACTGATTTATCCGTTGGAGTGCTAATTCCAGCACCACCGATCGGAGTGTTTATCCCATTTCAGGTGACTATCAGCGGATCTCGAGCACCCCCCAAGATCAGAAGAGTATTTCCAAACCACTTCTCCATAATTGGCGCCGTCTGTGGGAATACTCAAGCACATCTATGGTGAGCGTGACGGAAGACCCTTCGATAGTCACCGTCGACCCTATACCGCAAGATGAAACCACTCCAACAAACTTGCTTGGAACAGAGACTATCGCCGCAAGACGTGCCTTGAATTTCGCCTCACTCCCGGCTTCGGAGCACGAGACAATGCAGGCGATCATGGAACAAGCAAAGCAAAATGAACAGAGGTTAGAGAACATGATCGCTGAAAACGAACGTCTTCGTCAGGATTTGGCCTTAGAGGTGGCGAAGTCCAAACAAGTTGCATACCAAAGCCCGGAACGACCCGAGAGGGCAGTTGGTCGACGATCTCGAGCCCGACAACAAGATGCTAATAGCAACTCCGACTCATTATCCTCGGAGCCCAAGAAGGAGGGACGATCTGAAATTTCCAGTTCTTCTGAAGAGAGTCCCCGTACAAGGCTTAAGCGAAGGAGAAACAGCTCGGATGACGATCAACACGATCCTTTTGTACGACGGATCACAAAGGCAGTCCTACCCAAGAAATTCAAAGCACCGTCATTCACCCTGTACGACGGTACATTGGTACAAGATGGCCGGCTACAACCATACGTCTGAAAAGGCAACCCAACCAAAACAACAGCCTTGACACAAGATTCACATTCGCTCCACATGATCCGCATAATATACAGCCTGCCAATGTCATCGGCGGTGCACGCGATTCAGTCGAAGTCTAACCCTCAAGAGCAACTCACTCCGGTAAACGGCCCCATGAAACTGAGGTTATCACTTTTGATGATTCGGATTTGGCCGGAGTAACACTGCCCCACAGCGATCCATTGGTAATTGAGTTACGCGTAAACCGATTCACAGTTGAGCGCGTACTCATCGATCCCAGGAGTACATCGGAGATTATGTACTACAGGACATTCACCAAACTGGGCTTCTCCGAATCGGATCTCTCTCCGGCCCCTTATCCACTTTTCGGCTTCAATGCCAATCTAGAGTACCCGTTGGGAAAAATCAGACTTCTCGTTCGAGCAGGTTCCCGAACAGTGGATGTGGGATTCTTGGTCGTCAGACTGCCGTCGCCGTATAATCTCATAATAAAGCGATCATGGTTGCATGCTATGCGAGCCGTGCCCAGCACCTATCATCAGCTACTCCACTTTTCGACAAAACGCGGTATTGAGCAAATCTGTGGCTTCCAAAAATCGGCACAAGCATGCTATCTTCTTGCTGAGAAAACACCAAAGGAACTACAGGTGAATTCCATTGAGTTGCCGGATCGAGAAAGCCTCGACGATGTTGGGCGGCCTCCAAACAAAAAGGCAACATAAGACTTAGCACGTGTGCAAATCGATGGAAGCCCAGACAAGTTCTTCATGGTCGGCGCCTCCTTGAGTCAGGCCGACAGACAGCAGCTAATTTTTTTCCTACTCAGCAACCTCGATGTCTTTGCATGGACTTCGTACGAGATGCCGGGTATCGATCCATCAGTCTCACAGCACCATTTGAATGTCGATCCTAAGCATAAGCCGATCATTCAGAAAAGCCAGCGGTCGGCCGCAGAGCACACTGCCGCCGTTGTTGAGGAAGTTAACAGGCTGCTTGATGCCGGAGCAATTAGGGAGGTGACCTACCCTACATGGCTCTCTAATACAGTGGTGGTGAAGAAGAAAAATGGGACTTGGCGAATGTGGATCGACTTCACGGACCTAAACAAAGCCTGCCCAAAGGACTATTTTCCTCTTCCCACCAGCTTGTAGATGCTACGGCGCGCCATCAGCATATGAGTTTCCTTGATGCCTATAGAGGTTATCATCAAATCGCCATGCATCTGGAGGACCAAGAGAAAACTGCATTCCTCACCCCAAGAGGAACCTATTGCTATAAGGTAATGCCTTTTGGGCTGAAGAATGCAGGGGCAACCTACCAGAGATTGGTCACCACCATGTTTAAGGAGAAACTTGGCAAAACTATGGAAGTGTACATTGATGATATGGTGGTCAAATTCAAAGAAGAGCAGAATCATATAGCCGATCTGGAAGAGACATTCGGCATCCTACGCAAATATGGAATGAAGTTGAACGCTTCCAAATGTGCGTTTGGTATCGGCTCTGGCATATTCTTGGGCTACATTGTCAACCACAGAGGCATCGAAGCCAACCCAAGGCAAATCACAACAATCCTGGAGCTCGGCTCCCCCCGTTAAGTAAAGGAGGTTCAAAAGTTGATGGGGATGGCTGCCGCACTTAACAGGTTTATCAGCCGGTCCACAGATCGCTGCCGACAATTCTTTCATACACTACGACAGGGCAAGGCCTTTGAATGGTCTGCCGAGTGCGAAGCCGCTTTCAACGGCCTGAAGACCTACCTCCGCTCAGTATCACTCCTGACAACACCCTCTGCTGGCGACCCGCTCATTTTGTACCTGGCAGTTTCTGATCGAGCCGTCAGCACCGTATTGATAAAGGAAGAGCTGGGGGAGCAGCAGCCAGTGTATTATGTGAGCAAGGCAATGGTTGACGCCGAAACGCGCTACCTTCCGTCGGAAAAGCTCATCCTAGCCCTAGTTATGGCGGCAAGGAAGCTCATGCATTACTTCCAAGGGCATAGCATTGGGGTGCTAACAGATTATCCCCTCCGATCAATACTACGCAGTGTGGAAGCATCTGGGCGTGTTTCAAAGTGGGCCCTGGAACTTGGCCAGTACGATATTCAATTTCTACCCAGAACCTCAATCAAGGGACAGGTGCTTGCCGACTTTATCGCCGAATTCACTGGGAGCCTAGCCGACTTCAAGACAGATAAAATTCGATCGAAGCAGAACTGGAGGATTTATGTTGGGGACATCTGGCAGTTGTATTGTGATAGATCGTCCAATCAGCGGGGCAGTGGAGCTGGAGTTGTAATCATGACCCTCGACAGCACAGTAATTGAGCAGGCCGTCAAGCTCGGCTTCGAAGCATCAAATAACGAAGTCGAATACGAAGCCTTTTTAGTCGGTTTGCGGAATGTGCATATCCTGGGTGCTCGGCGTCTGCTTGTGTTTTGCAACTCAAAACTGGTGATCAATCAGCTAAAGGGGGAGTACGCGGCAAGAAACGACCGTATGGCGGCCTACATGAAAACGGCCAACTCCTTGTTGGCAAAATTTGACCATCATGAGTTGAACCAGATAACACGTGATCAGAACACCCATGCAGATGCCTTGGCTTGCCTATCCTCCGCAATCAACTCAGAGATAAAACGGACCATCGAAGTAGGATTCATCCTAGAGCCAAGCATTGGCCCTTCGGAGGAAGTCCAAATCAACGTTATAGAATCTGCACCAAGTTTGATGGATCCCATTGCTGAATTCTTATCTTCTGAACAACTCCCAGAGGACAAGAAAGAAGCACATAAGCTGCGAAACAAAGCCATGCGATACTACTTGGATCCACAAGGAAGGTTTTATAAAAAGTCACTCTCTGGCCCATATTTGGAATGTGTGCACCCGGACAAAGTCGGGGAGCTTCTGACTGAGATACACGAAGGCAGTTGTGGTGCCCATTCTGGCAGACGCTCTTTGGCCCATCGAGCTATAACGCAGGGGTATTATTGGCCGACAATGAGAGCGGACGCCGAGTGTTATGCAAAAAAGTGTGAACAGTGCCAGAAATTCTCTCCGTTAAACCATCTGTCTGCTGAACAGTTGAACTCTATCACTGGTCCTTAGCCGTTCGCCTAGTGGGGGCTTGATATCATAGGACCATTGCCGAGGGCCCTAGGGAACAAGCGATACCTGATCGTCGCAACAGATTACTTCACGAAATGGGTCGAAGCGGAGGCATTAACACACATTCGAGATGCTGACGTTAAACGCTTTGTCTGGAGGAACATCATAACACGATTTGGCATTCTCAGAGCTCTTATCTCAGACAACGGCACCCAGTTTGATTGTGGCGTATACCGAGAGCTGTGCAGCAAATATGGTATTCGGCCTTACTTTTTTACGCCGGCTTATCCCCAAAGCAATGGCCAAGCCGAAGCCTCTAATAAATCCATTTTGGACGGCATCAAGAAGAGGCTGGAGAAAGCCAAAGGCAAATGGGTCGAAGAAGTGCCGAGTGTACTCTGGGCTCATCGAACTACACCAAGAAGAGCGATTGGAGAAACGCCGTTTGCCCTATGCTTTGGAACCCAGGCAATCCTACCCTGGAGATCGGCCACCCGACACTCAAGTCGCAAGTTTTTGATACAGGCTGAAACAACATGATGCTGGCTTTGGATTTTATTCTAATCGAAGAACGAAGAGACCGAGTCCTTGCGTCCATGGCACGATACCAGCAGCAGCTGGCAAAGTCGTATAATCAGCGCGTTCAGCCGCGCCGCTACACACCAGGAGAGTTTGTCCTGAAGAAGGTGCTCCCAGCTGACAGGAAACCGGCCGATGGAAAATTGGGTCCTAACTGGAACGGTCCCTATCAGATTGATTCGATCGCTGGAGTAGGGGCATATCGGCTCAAAGACATGTCAGGAAGGAGTCTGGCACGACCTTGGAATTCCACGCACTTACGCAAATTTTATCATTAGCCCGACTTGTAGGACATGATGCTTATACCGAACTGTTCGCCATGTACATCTCTTTTTCTGTAATAGAAAGATTCCCCTTCACCTAGCACAGAGTCTAGTTCAGAAATGTTCCGATTAAAGCCTTCGAATTCGGAGCTCCCTTCGTGGATATCACGATTGGCCGATAAAAGCCTCCGGATTCGGAGCGTCCTTCGTGGATATCATGATTGGCCGATTAAAGCCTCCGGATTCGGAGCGCCCTTCGTGGATATCACGATTGGCCAAAAAGTCTCTGGATTCGGAGCCCCAACGGCGAATGACGCCTTTAGGCTAACTAAGCCTCCGGATTCGAAGCGCCTTTCGTAGATATCACGATTGGCCGATTAAAGCCTCCGGATTCGGAGCGCCTTCGTGGATATCACGATTGGCCAATCTCCGGATTCGGAGCCCCATCGGCGAATGATGCCTTTGGGTCGACTAAGCCTCCAGATTCGAAGCCCCATCGGCGAATGACGCCTTTGGGCCGATTAAAGCCTCCGGATTTGGAACGCCCTTTGTGGATATCACGATTGGCCGATTTGTAATGACCCTCACCACTGATTACCGATTAATTACCGATTATTGTTAAACTAAGACTGATTAAGATGAATAATTGAATTGATTGAAATACTGGACTGACTGACTAGAATCTGAAACTGAATTGATTAAGTATATCTATTATATTGCATTTCTATCTGTTGCCTGTTTGATTATCTGTTCATGTTTTTATGTTCGAACTGCAATTGAAGGCCTTATCGGCGGCCGAACCAGGAATTGATTGATGTTTTAGGACCATCATAATTTATGTGATTTTATGGCATATTTATCTGAAAACTGATTTGGTATGATTAAATTAGAGTAATTAACCCAAATTAATAGAGTTGGACTTATTTACCATTAGACCATTGAGTGGACCACTACCTAATATCTTTTGAAGCCTTATTACATTAGAAACAACACAATCCATCAGCCATTCTCCTTGTTATTGCCGACCATAGAGGGAGAGAAACTAGAAGAGTTGATTTCATCTCACTTTTGCTTGATATTGCTTGGTGATCTTAAAGAAATTGAAGGTTGATTTCATAATTAAGCTCCTACACCTCTAATTCAAGACTTAGGTAAGGAGACTCAACCTCTCATTGTTGTGTTTAAGTTGATTCTTGCATGGTTCATGTCTAATTGAGGAGCCAAGTCATGATTTAGTTCTAACATGTTGAATTATAACTTAATTTATGCATGCATGTTTGTATTGTTGGCATTGGAGTTGATTTCATGGAAAATTGTTACATGCATGTCCAAGTTCTAGCTAAGGTCCATGAAACCATCTTGTTTTTGAAAGAATTGGCTCATTAGAGCATGTTTTGAAGCTTGAAAGTTGTTTAAAGTTCATGCATGTTGCATGTTCATCTTGTTCATGAAATTGGTTTGAAATTGGATTTAATTAAACTACCCTTGGGCTTTGATTTCTCAAATTGATCCTTGAAACATGTAATATTATGAGTTTTGAAGTGTTTTCCAGAAAATTAGCCCAAGAGGATCGAAATTTACGCATTTAAACTTGGTTTTGAGCTTGAGGTTCAAATCTGGAATTTCTAGATTTTGGACCAACGCTCGAGCGAGGAAGTCCACGCTCGAGCGTACACTCTGTGATCATGCTTTCTGCTCGAGCGAGAAAAGTGACGCTCGAGAGTGAAATGCGTGCATTCAGTACTTTGCATGAGCTTACAGTCCGCTCGAGCGAGAGAATTCACGCTCGAGCGAGGGTCGAGCGCCCGTCGAGCTTGAATTTTGAGCATCCAGTATTTTCACTGTAACTTGCAGTCCGCTCGAGCGACGGAATTCACGCTCGAGCGGAGATCCTTTGTCTGTATGTCCGCTCGAGCGTAGAAAGCCACGCTCGAGCGAGACCCCTGTTTTCTGAAAATTCTGAAAATGTTTTCTGAATGCATCTTTGCATCCTCATCCCATCCTAGGCATTCTTAGGCCTAGTTTAAGGCACCTTAATGAGGATATAGATGTAGAACACACCGAGGCAAATTAGGGTTTAAGTTATTATCTTTCCCAACTGTGTAGCTTAGTGTGTGTTCGTTCTGTAAACTGTGTAGGGTTGACGACTGGAGACGCGCTCTAGCTTTACTATAGCCCAGAACTCTGTGAGTAACGATTGTGTAAAGATATGTTCAACTGCGAATATTTCTGACTGTTTAACTGAACTGTTTTCTGAACTGATACTGTTAATTGAATGAATGTATGTCCTATATTCTGAACTGTATTGTGGCATCCTTAGCAACTACTGTTTACTGTTACTGTTACTGTTACAGAGATCTCTGTCGGTTCCCTTGTTGGAACCACTACTGTTTACTGATTGATGGCCATCATTGACTGTTCGGTCTTTTTAGACCTACTGTCTACTGTTTACTGTACTGCTATGCTAATGGATGTACCACATATGACAGTTTACTGTACTGAACAATTGATATACTGATTGAAACAACTGTTTTCAATACTGAAGGACATTCATTCTAAACCCTTTTACGCTTTATGTTATTCACTGAGCTTTAGCTCACTGCTCATATATATATGTAGGTGTACAGGCACCAGACCGCGGCTAGGAGCGTCGGGGTAAACTCCAGTTTTGTCAAGCCAACCACTATGCCTCACTGCGAGGTTCCGAGCCTGTCTAGCAAAGGCTATGGGATGTTTTAGTTTTCCTCCTTCTGTTCTATTTTTGTAATGACCGTATAGACCGTTACTGTACTGTTTAATAGGGATTAGGTCCCTGTTCTGAATGGTTGTAAATATTGTACATACTGTTTTGTCACTAACTGCATATATGTATGAAAATCTTTTTGCATACAGACTGTCACAGCTCATTGGACATTGTTTATTTACTGTATTGGCTTCCGCCATGCCCCTGTACTTTGTTTTACTGTATTACTGTTAAGCAGGCCTTCGGTAATCTTGGATTACTGGCCGGTTACGGTGCTAAACCCATAGGGACAGGTTTGGGTCGTGACACGATTAAAGCCTCCGGATTCGGAGCGCCCTTCGTGGATATCACGATTGGCCGATTAAAGTCTCCGGATTCGGAGCCCCATCGGCGAATGACGTCTTTGGGCCAGATTAAGCCTTTGGGCCGTGCGTAACACAACGATGTCGATTAAATCAGGCCAATCAATATTCATTTATTCGTCTAAAATGCGCTTATTCAAACATGTACATAATAAAACACATGCAAGCACGTATGCGCCGAACAAAAATTATAACAAAACATTGAAAATAAAGTTCTGTTTTATTCAACCAACCAATAAATACATAATTCTAGACGCGATCCGCGTTTGAACATTACAACGAATATTTTTATTCGACGTCGCCCTCATCATCGCTCTTTTCAACTTCAAAGGCGGCAAAGGGCAAATGGTCACGATGATCCAGGTCACATAAGTTGGAATCGACACCTTTTGCTCGGAGAGCCTCTGCGGCCTAAAGAGCCGCGATCCAACCATGCTTAACACCCCGATTCTCGCATTGGCAGACCTCCTCAGCAAGTATCTCTTTCGTTTTGTCGATCCCAACCTTCCGACCAGCATGGAAGCCCTCTTCCTAACCTTTGGCCCTCGCATTTTGTACGGCAAACATGCCTGCCGTATCTTTGTCAGCGATGGCAAGACTCAATAGCTGTTGGGTAACCCTCTCGTCCACAATCGGGTTAGATTGACTCGCCGCATGCGGATAGACGACTTTAACCTTCCTAAGCTCGCCCTCGGCTTTCTCTCATGAGCCTCCGAACTGCGGACTCGCTCGTCCATTTTCTCCATCTCCCGCCACACGGCGCGCAGACGCGTGCCGACTTCATAGGTGGTGTACAGCCCCTTCACCGCCCCATGAATTCCTTCTCGAAACACTTCCAAATCTCGTCGTCCAACCATCGATTGTTGGACTTCCGGTGGAAAGATCTGTCGAGCAAACTTGACCGCTACACCCGGATCATTGATGATGGAATCTGCCTCAGTCATCAGTTTATTCCCCACGAACACCCCAAAACTCAATGGTCATGGCGTCGCGTCTGACTCATTCCCCGGTCGTAGTCGCGGGGAGCTTCCCCATTGATGCTTCTCTCTTCGGGGTGATCTGCTTCGACGGCTTGGAAGTTGACGTTTTTCGCCTTCCTTGGACGTCCTTCCTCCCATACGCACAGGCTCGCTGTTGTCACGACCCAAACCCGCTCCTATGGGTTTAGCACCGTAACCGGCCAGTAATCCGAGATTACCGAAGGCCTGCTTAACAGTAATACAGTAAAACAGAGTACAGGGGCATGGCGGAAGCCAATACAGCAAATAAACAATGTCCAATGAGCTGTGACAGTCTGTATGCAAAAAGACTTTTCATACATAGATATATACACAGTACAGAACAGTATGCACAATATTTACAATCATTCAGAACAGGGACCTAATCCCTATTAAACAGTACAGTAACAGTCTATACAGTCATTACAAAACAGAATAGAAGGGGGAAAACTAAAACACCTCATAGCCTTTGCTAGACAGGCTCGGAACCTTGCAGTGAGGCATAGTAGTTGGCTTAACAAAACTGGAGTTTACCCCGACGCTCCTAGCCGCGGTCTGGTGCCTGTACACCTACATATATATATGAGCAGTGAGCTAAAGCCCAATGAATAACATAATGCGTAAAGGGGTTTAGAATGAATGTCCTTACAGTAATGAAAACAGTTCATTAAACCAGTATTTCAGTGAGTACAGTCATATGTGGTACATCCCTTAGCATAACAGTACAGTAAACAGTAGGTCTTAAAAGACCGAACAGTCGATGATGGCCATCAATCAGTAAACAGTAATGGTTCCAACAAGGGAACCGACGGAGATCTCTGTAACAGTAACAGTCAGTAACAGTAGTTGCTAAGGATGCCACAATACAGTTCAGAATATAGGACATACATTCATTCAGTTAACAGTATCAGTTCAGAAAACAGTTCAGTTAAACAGTTAGAAAACATTCTCAGTTGAACATATCTTTACACAATTGTTACTCACAGAGTTCTGGGCTACAGTAAAGCTAAAGCGCGTCTCCAGTCGTCAACCCTACACAGTTTACAGAACGAACACACACTAAGCTACACAGTTGGGAAAGATAATAACTTAATCCCTAATTGTAACAACCCTCGTATTGATTACCAATAAATTACTGAAATATATACTGATTATTGCTAAACTGAACTGATAATGACTGATAATCGAATTAACTGAAGTACCGAATAGACTGATTGGGATTAAAACTGAAAATGAATAAGCTTATTTATTGAATTGCATATTGCATCTGTTTGCTTGATTGATTATCTGTTTGTGTTTATGTGTTTAAACTGCTAATTGAAGGCCTTATCGGCGGCCGATTCAGAAACCGTTTAGTGTTCCATGATCAGTAGAATATTTCTGATTTAATGGTATATTTATCTGAAATTTTATTAGGAATGATTAAATTAGATTAATTAGAACCAATTAAAGAATTTGCAGTAATTACGAGTTTGCCATTGAGTGGCTTTTGTTTACTCTTATTATTGATTGAGCCTTACACTCATATTACAAACATTTCCTCAGCCTTGTTTGAGAGCTACCACCGAAATTAGAGAGAGAGAAGAGGGAGAGAGTTGATTTTCATCTCTTTTTGCTTGGAGGCTTGTAGATTTAGAAGATTAATTGCATTGTTGATCTCCTAGGCTCTCTATTGAAGTCATAAGGTAGGAATTTCTCCCTACATTCTTGTGTTTAGCTTCATCTTGCATGGGTTCTTGCATCATTGTAGGATTAAACCATGATTTTGCTCAAATGTGTTGAGTTAGAACTTCATTGTTGCATGCATGTAAGAATTGATGAGTTTGAATTGATTTCATGGCAAAAGGGTGCATGCATGTCCATATTTTTATAAAGTCCATGTTTTCCACATTGTTTTCAAAGATTAGAGCTCATTAGAGCCAGATTTGAAGCTTGATTTTGGTTTAAAGCTCATGCAATGCATGTTTGAAATTTATTCTTGAAAATGGGTTTGAAAATGGCTTTGATTGACCAACCCTTGGCCCTTGCATGTACAAATTAGCTTTTGAAACTTGTTATACATTGTTTTGGGATGTGTTTTCCAGAAAATGGGCCTAAGAGAATCGAATTTGGAGCATCAAAACTTGATTTTGAGCTTGGGACTCGAATCTGGGATTTCCAGATTTTGGTCGTCCGCTCGAGCGGGGAATTCAAGCTCCCAACACTTCTATCGACCTGCGTTGCAGTCCGCTCGAGCGGATGAATGCACGCTCGAGCGGAGAAATCGAGCATCCAGCATCTTGCATTATTCATCAGTCCGCTCGAGCGGAGTAATGTACGCTCGAGCGGAGGGTTGTGTGACACGCTCGAGCGGGGACCTTTGTATGCTTGTCCGCTCGAGCGGGGAAACCTGAGCTCGAGCGGAAGCCCTAATTCACTGAAATTCTGGAATTTGTCTTCTATGCACATCTTTGCATCCTCATTCCATTCTAGGCATTCTTAGGCCTAGTGTAGGACATCTTAATGAGGATTTAGACATGGAACCACACCGAGGAATTTAGGGATTTAATTATCGTACTTCCCAACTGTTAAACTTAGTGTGTGTTCTATTGTTAACTGTTTAGGGTTGGCTCTCGGGGACGCGCTCTAGCTGCTAATAGCCCAATCTCTGTGAGTAACGATTGTATAAAGATATGTTCAAAATGGTCATCTTTTGAATACTGAACTGAACTGTTTACTGAACTGGAATTATTTACTGAATGAATGTATGTCCTTTATTTCTGAACTGTACTGTGGCATCCTTAGCACCTACTGTCATTGACTGTTACAGAGCTCTGTCGGTTCCCTTGTGGAACCATACTGTTTACTGAATGATTGGCCATCATTATTGTTGGGTCTGTTAAGGCCCGGTCCTTTTGGACCTACTGTTTATAGGCTAATGGATGTACCACATATGACTGATTGATTGAAATACTGATTGACTGAAATACTAAAAGATTGATATACTGTATAATGAATTGATTTCATTACTGTAAGGACATTACATTCATAACCTCTTTATACATTATGTTATTCACTGGGCTTTAGCTCACTGTTTATATATATATGTAGGTTCTCAGCAGCCAGACCAGAGCTAGGAGCGTGGGTTGGTCCCCAGTTTTGTCAAGCCAGCCTATGTGCCTCACCGTGAGGTTCCGTGTTGCCATGTTATGGCTTTGGGATTTTGTTTTAGTTTTTCCCATCGGTCTCCTCACTGTTTTATATCACTGTACAGACCGCTTACTGTTCTACTGTACTGTACTGAGGGGTTAAGTCCCCGTACTGAATGTTGTGCATGATTGTATAGGCTGTATATTGACTGTACTGTTTGAACCGAATGAATGCATGAAAAATGTTTTTGGCATACAGATTTTCACAGCTCAATGGACACTAGTTATTTACTGTATTGGCTTCCGCCAGGCCCTGAACTCTGTTATACTGTATTACTGTTAAGCAGGCCTTCGGTAATCACGGATTACTGGCCGGTTACGGTGCTAAACCCATAGGGCCGGGTTTGGGTCGTGACAGAGTGGTATCAGAGCGATACTTAACCACGAGTTATACCGCACACACGTGTCCAAATGAGCTATAGGGTGTCCTAGAAAAGCAATTAGGGCATCTCATAAATTTGAAAAGTGTGTGCTTATGACTGACTGATTATATGTTAAAATGTTAAACTGTTTAATTATGCAACCGCTTATCATGATAACTGTTATAACTGCTTATAGTGAAATGGATAACGTAAACACTGCAAATGAAACTGGATCATCATCCTCTGAGGCCAGAATGGCCAGACTTGAACTAATGATGGGGCTGATAATTGAAAGACTGGATCAACAACAGAACCAACCGCCCCCACCTCCTCCTCCTCCGGTACAACCGGAACAGAATGTGCAAAATGTGAATGCAAATGAGGGGGATATTATTGCTCTTACCCAGAAATTCAGCAAGATGAAACCGCCGTCCTTTCAGGGAGGCTTGGAACCATTAAAGGCTGAAGCTTGGGTCCTTGAGACTGAAAAGTTGTTTGAGGTTTTTCCGTGCTCCGAAACAAACAAAGTATTGTTGGCAACCTTCACCCTTCAGGAAGAAGCAAGAAGGTGGTGGATGTTGACCCGTGATGCGAACACTATTGTGACTTGGGCTCAGTTCAAGGAGTCCTTCTTTGAAAAGTATTTTCCTCAGTGCATCAGAGACCGAAAAGTGACTGAGTTTGAACAGTTAAGACAGGGCAAGACGTCTGTTGCCGAGTATGAGAAGCAATTTACCGAACTTGCTAGGTATGCACCACATATGGTGGATACCGATTATAAGAAGGCCAGGAGGTTTGAAGGCGGCCTTAGTGTTGCTATACAGGATCGAATAAATGTTTTGAAAATGCCAACTTATGTGGATGTTCTCGACCGGGCATTGATGGCCGAGACGAATATTGCAGCAGTGAAACAATCTGAAACACCAACAACTGAGTGGCAAGGTAAAAGGCAGAGTTTCAAATTCAAGAAAGGCAAGCATAACTCTGCAAACAAGAAACAGAATACGGGGTCGACAACTAGCCCCAGCCAAGGGAGTGGATTTACTCCACCCTGCTCCATATGTGGCAACAAGCACAAGGGGGTTTGCTATCAGATTTCTGGAGCTTGTTTCAGGTGTGGCAAGGTGGGCCACAGAATTAAAGACTGTCCCTCTGCCCCGCAATCCAGTAGTAAAGCTGCACCGAGCGTAGCAGCATCAAATGTAGCACCGAAGCCTAACCCCAAAACTACCGGGAAAAAGCCTATGAGGCAGGGCCGAGTGTTTGCCCTAGTACCGGGAGACGTGCAGAATACCGAGACTGTTGTGTCAGGTATCCTCTCTATCTGTGCTCAAAATGCATATGTGTTGATTGATTCGGGGTCTACACATTCGTATGTATCGCATGCTTTTTCGCGTAAATTGAATAGACCCTTAGAACCCATGAACTATCTGCTAGCTGTATCATCACCCGTTGGGGGATCCATGACATGTGCATATATGTATCCTGCTTGTGAGATTATTGTTGGGGATATGCATCTATTTATTGATTTACTGCCATTGAATATCGATCATTTTGATGTAATATTGGGGATGGATTGGTTACAAAAGTATCATGCCACTATAGACTGTGTAACAAAACAAGTAGTTTTCCGCCCACCGGGCTTACCGGAATTTGTGTTTAATGGAATTGGAGTAGTACCCCCACCGTATCTGATTTCTTCTGTAAAAGCTGTTAGACTGATTAGGAAGGGGTGTAAAGGATATCTGTGTTCTGTGTTGACTGTGCCTACTGACGATAGTATTAAAACTGATATGAATTGTATTCCTATAGTCAGAGAATTCCCAGATGTGTTTCCAGATGAATTGCCAGGGGATTTGATTGACAGGGAAATTGAATTTACTGTGGATGTGATTCCGGGTACACAGCCGATATCGAAAGCTCCTTACAGAATGGCTCCAACTGAACTGAAGGAATTGAAAGTGCAATTGCAGGAACTGTTAGACAAAAAGTTTATCAGACCCAGTACTTCACCGTGGGGTGCACCTGTTTTGTTTGTAAAGAAGAAAGATGGCTCACTGAGACTGTGTATTGATTACCGCGAACTGAACAAGGTAACTGTAAAGAATAAATATCCATTGCCACGTATTGATGATTTATTTGACCAGTTACAGGGTGCACAAGTGTTTTCCAAAATCGATCTCAGATCGGGATATCACCAAGTGAAAGTCAAACCAGAAGACATCGGTAAAACTGCTTTCAGAACAAGGTATGGACATTATGAATTTTTGGTTATGCCGTTCGGAGTCACGAATGCCCCAGCTGCATTTATGGACCTTATGAACAGAATTTTTAAACCATACCTTGATGATTTCATTGTAGTATTTATTGATGACATTCTGATTTATTCTAAGACTGTTGAAGAACATGAACACCACTTGAGACTTGCCCTACAAACTTTAAGAGAACAGAAATTGTATGCTAAACTGTCTAAATGTGAATTTTGGCTTGATCACGTGATGTTTTTGGGGCATGTCATTAGCAAGGATGGAATTTCTGTTGATCCGCAGAAAATTGAAGCTGTAGTGAACTGGCCTAGACCAACGAATGTAACCGAAGTCCGAAGCTTTTTGGGTTTGGCTGGATATTACAGGAGATTTGTCAAAGATTTCTCCAAGATTGCCTTACCATTGACTCAGTTGACACAAAAGGAGATATCATTTGACTGGACTGACCAGAGGGAATCAGCATTCCAAGAATTGAAAACTCGACTTGTGACTGCACCAATTTTGACTCTACCTTCAGGTACGGATGGTTATACTGTATATAGTGATGCTTCTCATAAGGGTTTGGGATGTGTTTTAATGCAGAATGGGAGAGTTATTGCTTATGCTTCCCGACAGTTGAGACCGCATGAAAAGAATTACCCAACCCATGATCTGGAACTTGCTGCAGTGGTTTTTGCATTGAAAATTTGGCGCCACTATTTGTATGGGGCAACATGTGAAGTATACACCGACCACAAGAGCTTGAAGTATTTCTTCACCCAAAAGGAACTGAATATGAGACAGCGGAGATGGCTTGAATTGATCAAAGATTATGACCTACAGATTCTGTACCATCCGGGAAAAGCCAATACCGTTGCCGATGCTTTAAGCCGAAAATCGATTGGGAACATAGCCTGTTTGCTCACCGGGCAGAAAGAATTGCTTTGTGACCTTGAAAAGTCTGGAATCGAAATTGTTTTGAAGGAACAAGGTGGAACCTTAGCCGCCATTACTGCTCAACCAGCATTGATTGAAGAGATTAAGGAGAAACAGCAACTGGATGATTACTTGAAGAAAATCATCGAAGAGAGAGACTCGAAACCGAGACCGGGGTTCAAAGTTGATAACAACGTACTGAAATTTCAAGGTAGACTGTGTGTACCAAATGACACTGAATTGAAAAGAAGAGTTCTGCAAGAAGGCCACAATTCGAAGTTTTCGATTCATCTGGGGAATACAAAGATGTATCAAGACTTGAAACAGAATTTCTGGTGGCCGGGAATGAAGAGAGAGATCGCGGAATTTGTGTCCAAGTGTCTCCATTGTCAACAAGTTAAAGTGGAACACCAGCGACCTGCAGGCTTACTGCAACCCTTACCCATACCAGAGTGGAAATGGGAGCATATCACAATGGATTTTATCGTTGGATTACCTCGCTCCAGGAAAGGTATGGACTCTATTTGGGTTATTGTTGATAGATTGACTAAGTCTGCACACTTCCTACCTGTCAAGACAATCTATAATGCGGATAAATTGGCTGTTATCTATATAGATGAAATTGTTAGATTGCACGGAGTGCCTGTGTCTATTGTTTCTGACAGGGATTCGAAGTTTACGTCGAGGTTCTGGCAAAGCCTACAGACTGCATTGGGTACTGAATTGAGGCTGAGTAGTGCCTATCATCCTCAGACAGATGGACAGTCAGAAAGGACCATCCAGACTTTAGAGGATCTACTGAGAATGTGTGTCCTTGATTTCCAGGGAAACTGGGAAAGTCATTTGCCGTTGGCTGAATTCGCCTACAACAACAGCTACCATTCGAGTATTGGTATGGCGCCTTTCGAGGCATTGTATGGCAGAAAGTGTAGATCTCCAATTTGTTGGGCAGAAGTTGGGGATGGGCCTTTGCTTGGGCCCGAGATTGTGTATGAAACGACTGAAAAGATCAAACTGATACAGCAAAGATTGAAAACTGCACAGAGTAGACAGAAAAGTTATGCGGATGTTAGAAGACGGGATAGAGAGTATGAAGTGGGTGATCACGTGTTTGTGAAAGTGACACCGATGAAAGGTCAGGCTCGTTTTGGAGTCAAAGGCAAGCTAGCGCCGAGATATGTCGGACCATATGAGATTATCGAGAAAATCAATCCGGTGGCGTATCAAGTTGCGCTCCCTCCTGAAATGGAGCATATGCATAACGTCTTCCACATTTCGATGTTGAGAGACTACCTTCGAGATCCGTTTCATGTGATTGAGCCTACTCAGGTAGTGTTGAGTGATGACTACACTTATGAGGAACGGCCTATTCAGATTGTAAACCGACGGATCAAGAAACTGAGAAACAAAGAGATTCCGCTAGTGAAAGTTGATTGGCAGAACCATGGTGGTGTGTATGCCACTTGGGAAAGGGAAGATGACATGGTTAAAAGATACCCAGAACTATTTCCACTGAACCCTGTTTTCTTCCAGAACGAAGGTAACTCGAGTTTAGAGGACTAAACTCCTTATAAGGAGGGTAGACTGTAACAACCCTCGTATTGATTACCGATAAATTACTGAAATATATACTGATTATTGCTAAACTGAACTGATAATGACTGATAATCGAATTAACTGAAGTACCGAATAGACTGATTGGGATTAAAACTGAAAATGAATAAGCTTATTTATTGAATTGCATATTGCATCTGTTTGCTTGATTGATTATCTGTTTGTGTTTATGTGTTTAAACTGCTAATTGAAGGCCTTATCGGCGGCCGATTCAGAAACCGTTTAGTGTTCCATGATCAGTAGAATATTTCTGATTTAATGGTATATTTATCTGAAATTTTATTAGGAATGATTAAATTAGATTAATTAGAACCAATTAAAGAATTTGCAGTAATTACGAGTTTGCCATTGAGTGGCTTTTGTTTACTCTTATTATTGATTGAGCCTTACACTCATATTACAAACATTTCCTCAGCCTTGTTTGAGAGCTACCACCGAAATTAGAGAGAGAGAAGAGGGAGAGAGTTGATTTTCATCTCTTTTTGCTTGGAGGCTTGTAGATTTAGAAGATTAATTGCATTGTTGATCTCCTAGGCTCTCTATTGAAGTCATAAGGTAGGAATTTCTCCCTACATTCTTGTGTTTAGCTTCATCTTGCATGGGTTCTTGCATCATTGTAGGATTAAACCATGATTTTGCTCAAATGTGTTGAGTTAGAACTTCATTGTTGCATGCATGTAAGAATTGATGAGTTTGAATTGATTTCATGGCAAAAGGGTGCATGCATGTCCATATTTTTATAAAGTCCATGTTTTCCACATTGTTTTCAAAGATTAGAGCTCATTAGAGCCAGATTTGAAGCTTGATTTTGGTTTAAAGCTCATGCAATGCATGTTTGAAATTTATTCTTGAAAATGGGTTTGAAAATGGCTTTGATTGACCAACCCTTGGCCCTTGCATGTACAAATTAGCTTTTGAAACTTGTTATACATTGTTTTGGGATGTGTTTTCCAGAAAATGGGCCTAAGAGAATCGAATTTGGAGCATCAAAACTTGATTTTGAGCTTGGGACTCGAATCTGGGATTTCCAGATTTTGGTCGTCCGCTCGAGCGGGGGAAGTGCAGCTCGAGCGGGGAATTCAAGCTCCCAACACTTCTATCGACCTGCGTTGCAGTCCGCTCGAGCGGATGAATGCACGCTCGAGCGGAGAAATCGAGCATCCAGCATCTTGCATTATTCATCAGTCCGCTCGAGCGGAGGAATGTACGCTCGAGCGGAGGGTTGTGTGACACGCTCGAGCGGGGAAGTTGACGCTCGAGCGGGGACCTTTGTATGCTTGTCCGCTCGAGCGGGGAAACCTGCGCTCGAGCGGAAGCCCTAATTCACTGAAATTCTGGAATTTGTCTTCTATGCACATCTTTGCATCCTCATTCCATTCTAGGCATTCTTAGGCCTAGTTTAGGACATCTTAATGAGGATTTAGACATAGAACCACACCGAGGAATTTAGGGATTTAATTATCGTACTTCCCAACTGTTAAACTTAGTGTGTGTTCTATTGTTAACTGTTTAGGGTTGGCTCTCGGGGACGCGCTCTAGCTGCTAATAGCCCAATCTCTGTGAGTAACGATTGTATAAAGATATGTTCAAAATGGTCATCTTTTGAATACTGAACTGAACTGTTTACTGAACTGGAATTATTTACTGAATGAATGTATGTCCTTTATTTCTGAACTGTACTGTGGCATCCTTAGCACCTACTGTCATTGACTGTTACAGAGCTCTGTCGGTTCCCTTGTGGAACCATACTGTTTACTGAATGATTGGCCATCATTATTGTTGGGTCTGTTAAGGCCCGGTCCTTTTGGACCTACTGTTTATAGGCTAATGGATGTACCACATATGACTGATTGATTGAAATACTGATTGACTGAAATACTAAAAGATTGATATACTGTATAATGAATTGATTTCATTACTGTAAGGACATTACATTCATAACCTCTTTATACATTATGTTATTCACTGGGCTTTAGCTCACTGTTTATATATATATGTAGGTTCTCAGCAGCCAGACCAGAGCTAGGAGCGTGGGTTGGTCCCCAGTTTTGTCAAGCCAGCCTATGTGCCTCACCGTGAGGTTCCGTGTTGCCATGTTATGGCTTTGGGATTTTGTTTTAGTTTTTCCCATCGGTCTCCTCACTGTTTTATATCACTGTACAGACCGCTTACTGTTCTACTGTACTGTACTGAGGGGTTAAGTCCCCGTACTGAATGTTGTGCATGATTGTATAGGCTGTATATTGACTGTACTGTTTGAACCGAATGAATGCATGAAAAATGTTTTTGGCATACAGATTTTCACAGCTCAATGGACACTAGTTATTTACTGTATTGGCTTCCGCCAGGCCCTGAACTCTGTTATACTGTATTACTGTTAAGCAGGCCTTCGGTAATCACGGATTACTGGCCGGTTACGGTGCTAAACCCATAGGGCCGGGTTTGGGTCGTGACACTAATTGCCTCGGTGTGTTCTACATCTATATCCTCATTAAGATGCCTTAAACTAGGCCTAAGAATGCCTAGGATGGAATGATGATGCAAAGATGCACTTAAAAGCATTTTTAGAATTTTCAGAAAACAGGGGTCTCGCTCGAGCGTGGCTTTCTACACTCGAGCGGACATGCAGACAAAGGAGCTCCGCTCGAGCGTGACTTCCGTCGCTCGAGCGGACTGTAAGCTACAGTGAAAATACTGGATGCTCAAAATCCACGCTCGACAGGCGCTCGACCCTCGCTCGAGCGTGAGACACAAGTCCTCGCTCGAGCGTGAATTCTCTCGCTCGAGCGGACTGTAAGCCCATACAAAGTACTGGATGCACGCATTTCACGCTCGAGCGTCGCTTTACTCGCTCGAGCGGAAAGCATGATCACAGAGTGTACGCTCGAGCGTGGGTCCAAAATCTGGAAATTCCAGATTTGAACCTCAAGCTCAAAACCAAGTTTAAATGTACTAAATTCGATCCTCTTGGGCTAAATTTCTGGAAAACATTTCAAAGCCCATAATATTACATGTTTCAAAGATCAATTTGATAAATCAAAGCCCAAGGGTGGTTTAATTAAACTCAATTTCAAACCAATTTTCATAAACAAGATGAACATGGAACATGCATGGATTTAAACCAATTTAAAGCTTTAAATACAAGCTCAAATGAGCTAACTCTTACAAAAACATGATGAATTCATGATCTATTCTCAAAACATGGACATGCATGTGAGGAATTATGAACTACAACCTCAAAACTTCAATATATAAACATGCATGCAACAATTAAGCTTCAACACAACAATTTGAGCCATAAATTGGCTCTAGTCTTCAACTTTGCTCTAAACCATGCAAGAATCAATTTAAACACAAGAATGAGAAGATAAATTCCTACCTTAAGTCTTGAATTATAGGCAAGGAAACTTAGTTTTGCAACTCACTCCTTAATTCCCTTAATCTTCAAGCCAAATTGAGATGAAATCACACTCTCTCTTATCTCTCTCTCTCTCGTCGGCTATCACAAGGAAAAAGGGCTGATGAAATGTTTGTTGGAGGTGTGATAAGGCTCAAAGATGGTTCATGTAGTGGGCCACTCAATGGCAAAGTGGTAATTAAAGCCAACTTATATAATTTATCAATATTGATCTAATTTACTCATACCAAAACACATTTAAATTAAATATGCCATAAAATCATATAAATTATGATTAACACATATCATTAATCAATTTCAGATTCGGCCGCCGATAAGGCCTTCAATTAGCAGTTTAAACACAAAGACATGAACAGATAATTTGGCAATCAACAGATAGAATGCAAGTCAAACAGATATACTCAATCAATTAGCTTCAGATTTCGGTCAGTTAGTTTAGTATTTCAATCAATTCAATTATCAATCTTAATCAGTCTCAGTTTAACAGTAATCAGTAATTAATCGATAAGTAGTGGTGAGGGTTATTACAGTCTCCCCTCCTTATAAAGAGTTTAGTCCTCTAAACTCGAGTTACCTTCATTCTGGAAGAAAACAGGATTCAGTGGGAACAGTTCAGGATATCTCTTGGCCATGTCATCTTCCTTTTCCCAAGTGGTATATACGCTACCATGGTTTTGCCAGTTAACTTTCACTAACGGGATCTCTTTATTCCTCAACTTCTTAATCCGTCTGTTTACAATCTGAATAGGCCGTTCCTCGTAAGTGTAGTCATCACTCAGCACTACACGAGTAGGCTCAATCACATGGAAAGGATCCCGGAGGTAGTCCCTCAACATAGAAATGTGGAAGACGTTATGCATATGCTCCATTTCAGGAGGAAACGCAACTTGATACGCCACCGGATTGATTTTCTCAATAATCTCATACGGTCCGATATATCTTAGTGCTAACTTGCCTTTGACTCCAAAACGAGTCTGGCCTTTCATCGGTGTCACTTTCACAAAAACGTGATCACCCACTTCATATTCTCTGTCTCGTCTTCTGACATCTGCATAACTTTTCTGTCGGCTCTGTGCAGTTTTCAGTCTCTGTTGTATCAGTTTTACTTTCTCAGTCGTTTCATATACAATCTCGGGCCCAAGCAAAGGCCCATCTCCAACTTCTGCCTAGCAAATCAGAGATCTACATTTCTGCCGTACAATGCCTCGAAAGGCGCCATACCAATTCTTGAATGATAGCTGTTGTTGTAGGCGAATTCAGCTAAGGGCAAATGGCTTTCCCAGTTTCCCTGAAAATCAAGGACACACATTCTCAATAAATCCTCCAGAGTCTGGATGGTCCTTTCTGACTGACCATCTGTCTGAGGATGATAGGCACTACTCAGTCTCAGTTCAGTACCCAATGCAGTCTGCAAGCTTTGCCAAAATCTCGATGTAAACTTCGAATCCCTGTCAGAAACAATGGACACAGGCACTCCATGCAGTCTAACAATTTCATCAATATAGAGTATAGCCAATTTGTCCACATTATAAATTGTCTTAACAGGTAAGAAGTGAGCAGATTTAGTCAGTCTATCAACAATAACCCAAATTGAGTCCATACCTTTACTGGAGCGAGGCAATCCCACAATAAAATCCATAGTAATATGTTCCCATTTCCACTCCGGTATCGGTAAGGGCTGCAATAAGCCTGCGGGTCGTTGATGTTCAGCTTTAACTTGTTGGCAATGAAGATATTTTGATACAAAATCAGCAATTTCTTTCTTCATTCCCGGCCACCAGAAATTCAACTTCAGGTCTTGGTACATTTTCGTATTCCCCGGATGAATAGAAAATTTTGAGTTGTGGCCCTCTTGCAGAATTCTTCTTTTCAGTTCAGTATCATTCGGTACACACAGTCTTTCTTGAAATTTCAATACATTATTTTCAAATTTGAAACCCGGTCTTGGTTTAGATTCCCTTTCTTCGATGATCTTCTTCAAGAAGTCATCCAATTGCTGTTTCTCTTTAATTTCTTCAATCAGTGCCGGTTGAGCAGAAATAGCAGCTATTGTTCCACATTGTTCTCGCAAAACAATTTCAATTTCAGATTTTTCAAGGTCACAAAGCAACTCTTTCTGTTCGGTGAGTAAACAGGCTAAATTGCCAATCGATTTCCGGCTCAGTGCATCGGCAACGGTGTTGGCTTTTCCCAGATGGTACAAGATCTGTAGATCATAATCTTTAATCAGTTCTAGCCATCTCCGCTGTCTCATGTTCAGTTCTTTTTGTGTGAAGAAATACTTCAAACTCTTGTGGTCGGTATATACTTCACATGTCGCCCCATAAAGGTAGTAACGCCAGATTTTCAATGCAAATACCACTGCGGCAAGTTCCAAGTCATGGGTCGGGTAGTTCTTTTCATGCGGTCTCAGTTGTCGGGAAGCATAGGCAATTACTCTCTCATTCTGCATTAAAACACACCCCAAACCCTTATGAGAAGCATCACTAAAGTCTATACACTGGCTGGGGCAAGGGCAGATTTATTAATCTAACCGGCCGAGCATCTTGGCCCCATGCCAATTGATATGTGCCACAGCCACGTCAGGCACTAATTTTTGGCTTGTTAAAACGGCCTAATTATCTAAACGGCAACTATGGGAGACTTGAAGTCCATGCACTGGCTGAGGCAAGGGCAGATTTATTAATCTAATCGGCCGAGCATCTTGGCCCCATGCCGATTGATATGTGCCACGGCCACGTCATGCACTAATTTTTGGCTTGTTAAAACGGCCAAATTATCTAAACGGCAATTATGGGAGACTTGAAGTCCATGCACTAGCTGAGGCAAGGGCAGATTTATTAATCTAACCGGCCAAGCATCTTGGCCCCATGCCGATTGATATGTGCCACAGCCACTTCCTGTGCTGATTTTTGGCTTTTTAAACGGTGTAACTATCTAAACGGCCTAATCATCCAGTCGGCAAGTATACAAAACGCTTTATCCAAAACAGCAACCAAACAATTCCGTTCATTAGTAACAGCAAATTACAAAATGAATTTTCATTAAGTAAATTGGGCACAAATTGTAACCATTTTACATATGAAAATTACTAGACAAAAAGCTGTAAAAAGCTGAAAATTACATGCAAATCCTAAAACAAAAAAAAACAAGAGCCGCCCAAATTAGTTCTCGGAGTCAGACTCCAGCGGCTCAACATCCACTTGCTCGTATGGAATTGGCATAGCCAATGTCGCATCAACAGCAGCAAGGGCTTTGAGCCAACCATGTTTAAATCCCTGATTCTCAAATTTGGAGACTTCGTCTACATATTCCTCCAAAGCAAATTTTTTCCCAGTATCGAATGCGCTGGAGGCCTTCAGGTCGGCTGTTTCCTTCGCCGCCTTCATCTCTTCCAGTCCAACCTCCAATTTAGAGATCGCCTTCTGAGCCAATTTAAGCGCGTCGTCACTTGCATCTGCCCTCTTCTCGGCGAATGATCTCAATTCTTCAGCATTGCGGGCTCTCTCCATCCCGGCCTCGGCACGGGCGCCCTCCGATTGCGCCGTACTTCTTTGGCCCTCAACCTCCGCTTGTAAACGGCCAATTAGCTCGACGACATCGTGATAGCGACGACCCATCTCAGCTATCCTTCCGACGGCCTGCAAAACAGGAAGTTAAGAACAAAATAATATTTGTGTAAAGAGAAAAGACAAAGTCCAGATATATACCAAAAGAGCCGATTAGGCGGCCAACCCAATTGCATCCAGATCCGGCTCTGCCCGAAAAGCCGCATTGTCAGCAGGTAGTGAAACGGACGTCGCCAAGCTGAGTGCAACCGCTGGGTCTTTGATCACCGAAGCATCGGAGGAAATCGGCATATTCTTTATCTTGGGCTGAATAACAAAATGTACGATCTCATCCGACTCCTCCAAACGAGGTCGTATGTCGGCACGGTCTTCTTCTGAGCCGGCCTCGACATCGGCAGGGTGCTTCTCCACTCTTTGCTCAGTTGCAACACTTGCCTGCACAAAAGGTTTCGCCTCGGTACTTCCGTTCTTTGCCGTCTCCTCAAAAACAGGCAAGGAGGACTGGGACTAAGACTCGGCAGCCCGAATCTCCTCCGCCCTTCGCCGCCCGGCCATTCTCTCCGCGTTCGCCTTCTTGGCAAGTTTAGTGAGGCTCAACCCAGCCATATCTTCTGGGAACGCGCCGAGAAGGTCCTCCAGTCTGTGAACAATGTCGTCAAGCGGACGGTCCTCTCGACCCGAGGTGGACGGAGGATCAGCCGAATTGAGGCCGGCTTCTTCAAATGCTAACTTCAAAGCCTCGTCAACCTCGGTTTCGGATTGGTCTGACTTGACGGCCTCAACAACTTTCGGTCGCTCCGAATCTGATCCCTCGCAACCGACTTGCCTGAATTTCTGAAATCAGACAAGATGAGGGCGACAAGAAACTCCTCACCCTTCGGAATTGGGATGTTTTTTGCCGCCGAAAAGGTCGTATAAATCGGCTCATAGCGGAGCAGAACGTGGGCCGCCCTCCCCTGCTTCTGAAGACTCGATCGGCCGAAATACTTGAGCGCAGTCTTGATTTCCGAAAGGACGGCATCATCAGTCGAGGTCAAAACTTTCTTCAAATCGTTTCCTGCAAAAGCAAAACCATGAGGTCCCGAAAATAAGGTTTTATAAATATAACAAGTAAATAAATAAAAGAAGATACTCGGCCACCTGGTTTGCCCCTCTGTCTAGGAATACGATCAAGGCGATCCTCGCCTTCGCCGAATTCCCAATTTCCTTGGACGACGATCATAACATCATCAACTCGCTTCCCAAAGCTGGAAAGCATAGTCACTAGTTGATGGTCGGTGTCTTTGGCCCTAAGGATATAACGCCCATGCCGACCAGTAGACTTGGTGTCACGACCCAAACCCGCCCCTATGGGTTTAGCACCGTAATCGGCCAGTAATCCGAGATTACCGAAGGCCTGCTTAACAATAAAACAGTAATACAGAGTACAGGGGCTGGCGGAAGCCAAGACAGTAATTAAAAGATGTCCAATGAGCTGTGACAGTCTGTATGCAAAAAGACTTTTTATAACATATTCACATTCGAAACAAAACAGCATGTACATACATCATATACAGATATTCGGTTAGGGACCGAATCCCTACCATGACAGTACAGTATAGGTACAGTCTATACAGTATTACAAAAACAGATACAAAGGGGGAAATCTAAAACACCTCTAGGCAGCCTTAGCTTGAAGAGATCTGGAACCTCGTAGTGAAGCATGAAGGTTGGCTTGACAAAACAAGAGCTTAGCCTGACACTCCTAGCAATGGTCCGATGCCTGTACACCTACATATATATATGAGCAGTGAGCTAAAGCCCAGTGAATAACACATGCGTAAAGAGGTTAAGAATGAATGTCCTTTCAGTATTGAAAACAGTCATTTATCAGTATATCAGTCATTCAGTTTGTGGCTCATATTTCATGCCATAACAGTCATTCAGAAACTACAATGGTCATATGTGGTACATCCAATAGCAAAACAGTGCAGTAGGTCTTAATAAACCGAACAGTCAGTTGATGGCTATCATATCAGTAAACAGTAGTGGTTCCAAACATGGGAACCGACAGAGATCTCTGTGACAGTAGTAGTACAGTATAGTAACAGTAAATTGCTATGGATGCCACGAATACAGTTCACAAATAGGACAAACATTCATTCAGTAAGAAATATCATTTCAGAAAGCAGTACAGTTGTTCATTCAGAAATATTCATGATTGAACATATCTTTACAACATTGTTACTTACAGAGCACTGGGCTATAAGCAGCTAGAGCGTCCTCGGATACCAACCCTACATAGTTACAGAATGAACACACACTAAGCTACACAGTTGGGAAAATAATAACTTAATCCCTAATTTGCCTCGGTGTGGTTCTACATCAATATCCTCCTTAAGATGCCTTAAACATGCCCTAGGAATGCCTAGGATAGAAAGAGGATGCAAAGATGCACTTTTAAACACTTTACAGAATTTTCAAAAACAGGGGTTACGCTCGAGCGTGGCTTTCTACACTCGAGCGGACATGCAGACAAAGGATCCCTGCTCGAGTGTCACTTTCTTCGCTCGAGCGGACTGTAAAACATGGCAAAAGTACTGGATGCATGAAATTCACGCTCGACGGGCGCTCGACCCCCACTCAAGCGTGAGACACAAGTCCTCGCTCGAGCGTGCATTCCCTCACTCGAGCGGACTGTAAAACACATAAAAGTACTGGATACACGCATTTACCACTCGAGCGTCACTTTCCCCGCTCGAGCGGACTGCATGAATTCAGTGTGTACGCTCAAGCGTGGTGTTCCCCGCTCGAGCGTGAGTCCAAAATCTGGAATTTCCAAATTTGAACCTCAAGCTCAAAACCAACTTTTAAGGCATCAAATTCGATCCTCTTGGGCTAATTTTCTGGAAAACCCTTCAAAACCCATAATATTACATGTTTCAAAGATCAATTTGAGAAATAAAAGCCCAAAGGTAGTTCAATTAAACACCATTTTCAAATAAACTTCAAGAACACAAAGTGTATGAAACATGCATGTGTTCAACCAAATTCAAAGCTTCAAATACATGACCAAATGAGTCAATTCTTTCAAAAACATGATGAATTCATGAACTATAATCAAGATATGAGCATGCATGTAACAATTTCCATGAAAACAACCTCAAAACTCACAAATGTGTACATGCATGCATGATTAAGCTTCAATTCAACATGCTAGAACCAATTCAAGACCTTAAAACTCTAAACTTCCATGAACCATGCAACATATGACTTAATTTAACAATCAAGAAGATGATTCTCCTACCTTATGCCTTGAATTCAAAGTATGGGAGTCTAATGTTGCAAATCTTCTACAATTCCTTCCAAATTCCAAGCCAAAACAAGATGAAATCAAGCTAACTCCTATCTCTCTCTCTCTCTAGTCGGTTTGCTCTCTAGAAGTGGCTGAAGAAATGTTATAATGCTAACATAAGAGTCAACTAAAAGATCCTAGATTTGTCCACTAAGTGGCAAACATGTAAATACTTCAAACTAATGTAATTTAGCTGTATTTAATCCAATTTAATCATACCAAATCACATTTCAATTAAATTTATCATAAAATCACATAAATTCCAACTAGCATAAAACATTAATCAATTTCATATTCGGCCGCCGATAAGGCCTTCAATTTGCAGTTTAAACATAATACATGAACAGATAATTTGATGACAAATAGATAGAAATGCATTAAACTAATATACTCAATCAATCAGTTCAGGATTTCAGTCAATCAGTCAATTAACATGCTTAATCATAGATTAGCACTAATCAGTGGTGAGGGTTGTTACACTTGGCCAAGGCGTAGCAATGCCAAATAGCAGGAATGCCAAGGTTAAACCCAAGGCGGCGGTTTAGTGCGATAATCCCCATTACGACCCTAAAGAAGTTGACGTTGGGTTGGGAAGGGATTAACCCCCAATGGCAAAGCACGGCCCTAAAGAGTGGGTGAAAGGGGAAACGGACCCCACCATCTGCGATTGATAGAAGAGGGAAGACGACCGTGGTTTCATCAACCCTCTCCATATCGAGGGTGCCGTCTGCCACAAATGACAGACGGACGTCATCAAGAATGGAAAAATGGCGTCCGAAGCCAGAAATTCAATCCGGTGAGAGGAGATCTTTTAAATGTTTCACCATTCCCCCCAGCCAATAGGATTATGCTAAGCCAAAAAACAAAGCAGAGAATGAGAGAACGTACAAGAGGCGATGGAGATAGAGAAGAGTAGGAAGTTGCAGAGGTAGTTCGGGAGGCAGTCCAGCGACGAGCGTCTAAAAGCGTGTATGTATTTGAAAAGACGTCGAAATTTTAAATCACAATAAATAGAAGTGTACGAAGAGGCGGGAAGTTGAAATGATAACCGAGAAGCGTGTGTACAGACATTTGCGTTGGAATGCGGTCAGCCGCTGAATTTCGGCTCTGACTCTTCAAGTTCGAAGCCAAACACTCCAGCCAACTGTCGTTAGTGGAATGCTTGGGGGGCAATTGTGGGGGTCGAGATTCGGGAGTCGTAGAGGTTCCGGATAGCCGAATCTGGTAAAGTCGAGGTTCGAAACACTCGGCAATTGGCTCGAAAGCTCAAAATCCAACCCTACTTGGCCAAATAACCGATTAAGCGAGGGGCAGAGTAGGGATCGGTCCATTATAAAATGTGCCGAATATGAGGTGGGGGATGAACCTAATCCCGAGGCCCAAAGAAGAAAAGATATAAATAGAAAAAACATCAGTCAGAATGAGGTATGTGAGAATTACTATGCTTAATTTAGAACACAAGTATTCTCGAGTGTAGAGACTGATTTATCCGTCGGAGTGCTAATTCTGGCACCCCCGACCGAAGTGTTTATCCCATTTCAGGTGACTATCAGCGGATCTCGAACGCTCCCCAGGATCAGAAGAGTATTTCCAAACCACTTCTCTACAATTCCAACTCCATTATTATAAAGTCTTAAACAAGTTAAACATTACTCAACATGAAAATAAGATTCCATTTTGGATTTCAATTGAAGGGATTTGATGATGTCAAAAATTCTATAATACATAAAAAAAAATAAAAAATAAAAAGAGAAGAAGAGAGAAAGTTGGTTGTTATAAATAGATTGAGAACCTAAAGCCAAAAATGTAATATAATAATTAGGCCTTCGTTTTGCATGGGGGTTAAAATGAGGTTAGGGGGTTAAAATAACCATAAAAAGATAAAAATAAGTTAAAAAAATAATAAAATAAACTTCCAAATTATATTTTTTTTTCCACAAAAGTAAAAAAAACTAAAAAATTCAATTCAAACAAGATTTTTAACCCCAGATTAGCCAAATAACTAAAAAGTTAAAAAACCAAAAACATAACTCACTTTCCAAATGAAGCCAAAGAGTATAAGTATTATATTAGTACAACTATAATTCATAGTATGAATATTTCAAATCCATAAATTAAAAAGCAAAATTTACAAAATACACCATTGTAGTTTGAAATCAATCAAAATAAACCCTGTTTTTTTTTATTATTATTTTTTTTATTTAAGATTTTTTTTTTGAATTTTTTTTTTTTGGTTTCAATTGGACTATACTAATTGACCTTATAGTCCACAATAATCATCATGATGAGAGAAGCCTCATCAGTCTATTTAAGTACTCTGCACAGCTAACTCACCCCATAACCAAACCACACCACACCACACCAACAAAGCTCAGCCCATTTTTATCTCTCTCAGAACCCTCCATCATCAACACACACCTTCATTTCATATACACGTCTCTCTCTCTCTCTCTCTCTCTCTCTCTCTCTCTCACCAAAGGATGGCAGACCGGAAGCTTGAGAATAATGGGTTTTCCGGCGAACCCCAAAAACCCATTTCAGATTTCGATCCTCCGCCAAAACCCAAACGAAACATGTTTGCTTTGGCGTGTGCCACCTTAGCTTCCATGACTTCCATCTTACTCGGTTATGGTATGTTCATCACCCAAACACGCTCTAAAATTTTGCTTCTTTCTTTTCATATATAAATATATCTATACTATCATTTTAAATAATTACATCGAGATATATATTATAATAGTAGTAATATAGTCTTATGTTCTTATAAATAACCAACAATTCAATACGTTCGAGTTGTGTAATCTATGTCACTAGTTTTCCATGGTCTTCCTTCCTACTTTTCTATTTCATTTTTTTTTTTTTTTTGGGTGCACTTTTTGATGATTAGGGAAAATTTTCTTGGATTTTTTTGTTTTTCTCGAGAAAAAGAATTAAAAAAAAAAGAAAAAGGGAGAAGTTACAATTGATGATGATTTTGCAAGCAGACATAGGAGTTATGAGTGGAGCAGGACTGTTCATCAAAGATGACCTTAAAATCTCCGACGTCCAGCTGGAAGTCCTGATGGGAATCCTCAACGTCTACTCCCTCCTGGGGTCGGCCGCCGCCGGAAGAACCTCGGACTGGATTGGTCGCCGCTACACCATCGTACTGGCCGCCGTGATCTTCTTTGTGGGAGCACTTCTGATGGGTTTTGCCACCAACTATGCCTTTCTCATGGTCGGACGATTCGTCGCCGGAATTGGAGTCGGCTACGCTCTCATGATCGCCCCCGTCTACACCGCCGAGGTCTCCCCCGCCGCCTCCCGCGGCTTCCTCACCTCCTTCCCCGAAGTCTTCATAAACGCCGGTATATTTTTCATCCTTTCTTTCCCGTCTTATCACTAGCTGCTCAAGATTTTTAAAACAATGACAATAAACATCTTAAACGAATCTTATTGAATTAATAATAGTTTAGTCCCTCTATTAATCTTTTTCGATGTTATATATGGTCGGGTTTAACCCATAAATTTCTAAACGATGTTATTTGACTGAATCCAATTGTAAATTAATTCAAACTCTAAGGAATTAAATGAGATAATTAAAAAGTCAAAGATAAAGTAAAATTAAATTTAAAATATAAAGTGTAATTTCTCACCTCTAAGGGCGTGTTTGATTCGCTGGATTAGGGGACTATCCACTATTTGGATTGTAATCTAAATAGTGTTTTTTATCCGCCGTTTGATTTTTTTTTAGTCCGCCTGACTCCATGTTCGGCCGGACTCTTTATCCCCCATATGGGGGACTATTGTGTCCTGAGGGGGTATGGGATAGTTTTGGGGGACTATCCACTGTTGGGATTAGGTGGTCAAAATGATCATTTTGACCCTCTACTATTTAATTATGTATTATATTTAATAAAATTTAAATGTCTCAATTTAAAAATAAAATAATTTTATTTAACTTTTTATTGATGTTTTATTTATTTAATTTTTTATAGATATTTTATTGATGTTTTATTTTAAAATTTTGTTTATATTTTATTTAATTTCATTATTTAAATTTAATAGATGTTTTATTTAATTTCATTGTTTGATTATTATTATTTTTAAAAACAAATTTATTTAAAATTTTAATTAAAAAAATAATATATATTTTTATTGATATTTTATTTATTTATTTATTTATTTTAAAAATAAATTTATTTAATTGTGTAAAAAATAAAATAAAATAAAATAAATTTTTATTTAATCTAGCTAAAAATAATTAAAATATTAAAGATATGTTTAATATTGCTATTACTTAGTAAACAATTGAAAAAGGGTAAAATAGTCTTTTGTTTATTTATCCTATCCAGTCCGTCCAACCAAACGTTGGATTCACTAAAAATAGTCCTTTGCAGACATCTAATCCCATGAAAAAACAAACACATGATACATATCTAATCCAACCAAATAGTCCGGAAGATTCACAGTCCCAGGATTCAAGTACGATGAATTCTAATCCCTCCTTATCCAGTCCGTCCAATCAAATACACCCTAAATGTATGAATCTCATCTGTGTCCCCACGCAGGCCTTGCAAAAGAGGCATGTCTTTAGGGTACTAATTTGACACACTAATTAATCCGTCCACACAACTTGTAAGGTTTGTAAAGTCATTGGCAATGTTTGGAATACTACTTTGGGTTAAAATAATTAGGGGTACTTACGTGTAGGTCCTATTAACTAGACTTATTTATCTACAGGTCTTAACTAATAAATTTAACACTATAAAAATAAGAGATTGATAAATTTATCACTATAAATTTATTCATAAAAACAAAGAGACTGATAAATTTATCACTATAAATTTATTCATAAAAATAAAAGACTGATAAATTTATCTTTATCACTTAATAAATTTATCAATAGGACTTAATAGGTAATAAGTCTCAAAAGTAGGACCTATTGGTAGTTTACCCAAATAATTATATAGGATAAGATATCACATTTAATTTATAATTATTTTAATTTTTTTTTATAAAAATTAAAAAAGTCAAAAAGTCTATTTCAAACGAGACTTTTTAACCCCAAGTTAAAATAATTACGAAGTCAAAAATTAAAAAATTATAATCAAGAAGTTAAAAAATTAACTCACATTCCAAACGAAGGCAATAACTACTGACAAATAAAAACGAATGTCAAACAAACATGAATATGAAACATTTACTGCATCATTAACATCTTTTACAATGCACGATTAATTTACAAAAACATGCCTCAATGTTTGGTAAAATTGTGTCTCGTTGGGTTTGAGAACTTTCAAATAAATCATATATATATATATATATATATATATTTTTTTTTTTTAATTTTTAGTTTTTTTTTAATAATTATATCAAAAATTTTATTTTTCCAATTGGTCTAAAGATAAATCTAAAAAGTAATTTTTTAAAAAACAATTCAAAAAAATAAAAAGTAAAAATTAAATATTTGTGACTTATTTTTATCTTTTTTGGGCTTTGGTCTATTTTGACAACACCTCATTTTAGGTTAAAAGTTAAAAAAACAAAAAAAATTCTTCAGTCTACTTTTATATGTATTTTTGTAAAATATTATTAAAATAATTATTTTTTTAATTTTTCAATTCATTTGGAGTGTTGCGGAAACGTGATTAAAAATTGATTTTTTTATTTTTTATTTTTTATTTTTAAAAATAAATATAAAAAAAATGTAAGAAATGATATGACCTAAAATGGATTAAAAACTGCAAAGTGACTTTTAACTCACTCTTTATTGAGTAAAATCTAAAAGCTTTTTGTATATATATATACCAAAAATGCCTAAGACCCCCGGTGGGGATCACCGGGGGTCGTGTATGTTGGCCCCTCATTGGCCCAAAAAAAAAAATTGTTTTTTTTTTGTTTTTTTTTATTTCAGTGAATGGTGCGCTACCACGTCACTGGGGTCGACCCCCAGTGGGGGTCTGTAGCAAAGGGGGGTGACCCCCAAAAGGGGTCCCAAGCATTATTCATATACATATTTAAAAATAAGTCAATGAAACAAGTGTAATTTTTTAAAAATTTATTATTAATATTTTCTTCTGAAAATGGTTTTCTTATTGTAGGTATCTTACTTGGATACGTATCAAACTATGCATTTTCAAAGCTCCCAACTCACTTAGGCTGGCGATTCATGCTCGGAATCGGCGCCATACCATCCATATTCCTCGCCGTTGGTGTACTCGCCATGCCCGAGTCACCCCGCTGGCTCGTTCTCCAAGGTCGGCTCGGCGACGCCAAGCTAGTTCTCGACAAGACTTCCGACTCCAAAGCCGAGGCTCAGCTCCGGCTCGCCGACATCAAGGAAGCCGCCGGAATCCCCGAAGAGTGCAACGACGACGTCGTTCCGGTCCCCAAGCGAAGCCACGGCGAAGGCGTCTGGCGCGACCTGATCCTCCACCCCACGCCGACTGTGCGCCACATTCTCCTAGCCGGCGTAGGAATTCACTTTTTTCAACAAACCTCGGGCATAGACGCCGTCGTTTTGTATAGTCCGAAGATATTCGAGAAAACAGGGATAACTAGGAAATCTTTTAAGCTACTCGCCACTGTAGCCGTTGGATTTGTGAAGACTATGTTCATCCTAGTGGCGACTTTTTTGTTGGATCGGGTCGGGCGTAGACCCTTGCTTTTGAGTAGCGTTGCGGGTATGATCGTGTCACTCGCGACTCTAGGTGTGTCCTTGTCGATCATCGATCACTCAGAGAAGAAATTGATCTGGGCCGTTACTTTGGCGTTCTTGTCAGTTTTATCGTACGTTGCGACTTTTTCGATCGGAATGGGGCCCATCACGTGGGTATATAGTTCGGAGATTTTTCCACTGAGGTTGCGGGCGCAAGGGACAAGTATGGGTGTGGCTGTAAACCGTGTGATGAGTGGAATGATATCGATGACTTTTCTCTCTCTTTACAAGGCAATCACAATTGGTGGGGCATTCTTTCTCTTCATGGGAGTTGCAATAGTGGGTTGGTTATTTTTTTACACACTGCTCCCAGAAACACAAGGAAAAACTCTTGAAGAAATGCAAACTTTGTTTGGCACATTCTTTAAGTGGAGAGCGACAATGAGAGAATTAGAGAAGAATAAAACAATGAACAGTAATGTTGGTGGCGATGGTAACAACAATGGTCAAATTCAGTTAGGAATTGCCAACCGCTAAAGAAAATGTTAAATTTAAATCAACCATAGTTTTGTTAATATGTGTTTTGAAGAAGGCTTTTAATGCCATTTATAGATACGATGGGTTTCTATATAAACTTTTTAATTTCTTTCTTTATGATTTATAATTAGAGTATAAATCATACCATGCATATGCAATTAATGTAAAAAGAAATATAAAAAATGCATTTCGAAACTTCGTTATATGTGTGCCACCTCTTGGGGTATTGCTTGTTTGGTTTGAAAGAAAATGTGAGAATCCAATGAGAAGGAAAGGGAGGATAGAAAATGTGGGTGATGTGAGAGGAGATAAGGAAGAGATGACAAGCCATATGTGGTGGGGAAGGAAAAATTAAGAAAGAAATAGTGATGGGGAAGGAAAAAATAGTAATAATAATGATTGTATTGAAAAATGAAGAAAGAAAATGTTTTGTTTACTTCTTGAGGTTTGGTTTTGGGTTTTTATGATGATGTGTCAATACTATGATACTGAAAACAGTAAAAAGATTCTTTTCTCCAATTATTGGGGAGGCTAGTGAGTGTGCACTGTCGGTGCATTGTGGATAATGTTTAAGAAAATGATTTGTCCCTTAAAAATGTCTCATCTAATCTCTTAATTCCTAAAAAGACGTCATTTTGGAGATTTTTTTTTTTTTTTTTTTTTTGGCCTTGGTCAGATTTTTCGGGGGATTAGGACTCCCCAAATTAGGAGATGTAGCACGGCCTAATGTTTAATGTAGGGTTTCTTTAACTACCGTTTATAAGTTGATTGCTTTTTTCAGTTTATTTTAATTGGAGTATTTTTCATTATTAATTTTTTAAAATTTTAATTTTTTCTAGATTAGATCGTCTTAATATAAAAAAATTTAATTTTTTAAAAATAAATTCACTAAAAACAAAAATATGCCAACATTTTTATAATTTTTCAATCAAATTTGTCTTATTTTTAGTTTTAGGAAGTTTTTAAAATTTTGTGATTACCTCATTTAGAAATTGACTATTTTAGTTGATTTTTTGATTTCTTATAAAAAGATTTACAAAAAAATTTGAGAAAATAATATGATAATTTATAGTAATTTTTTAATTTTTAACTAAAGTCTTAAGTTTCCAAACGAAGTAGACTAAAAAAGTAAAATATATATATATACATATATGACCCAAAGTTTAAAAAAATTCACTAAAATATAAATAAAATCCAAAAAAAAGTCAGTCTATAACACTAAATAATTTTTTTATTCGTATAGAGTTTTCTTTTATTGTTACTGTTGGACAATTTTTACTGTATTTAAATTAATTAATTCTGTTTGGGTACTAAACGACAAACAGAATATAAAAGAAATATAGGAAAGGAGAATGAATGTTTGATTACAAAAATCAAACTAGACAAAGAATTAAATAAATAAAAACATATTTTATTTGTTACAAAAACAAAATTAAAATTTGATTTAAATAAATAATAACAAAACAGAAAATAAATAAAATAACTTACTTGATTAATATCTTCGAATAATAATCTGATCAAATTCAGTGTTCGACACTATGTCCTTAAGACAGATTCATCATCTCCACGGTGCTTTCAGAATATGGACGTCTATCTCCTAGGATGAAATGATCAATCAACAAATAAATGCAGTATTACAATTTATTTGTTCAACGAACACACTAAGTGTTTATACTCTCTCTCAGAAGAAAATAATGCAGCAATATGAAGAGCATGTTTACAGAATTATTAAGGACGAAATTAGTGAATGAATTCATCAAATGAGAGCTGGTCTATTTATAGAAGTAATGGCACCCTTTAATTTTGAATTGAACATGTAGCATACCTGTTTGAACAGGCACTGTACCTGTTGGGTTTGAATTTGAACAAATAACCGAATCTGTTTGAATTTCAAATCTGTTCGGGTGGATTTAAATTTGAACCGAACAGATTCAGTTCTGGACAGATCCGAACCTGTACAGAATTTCTGAAGAGGTGCAAATAAAATTTTGAATTCAAAAATTGAAAATTAAATTTGGACAGAATTTATTCTATCAAAAATAAATTAAATTCAAATATTTTTGGCCCAAAAAGATTAGTATTGAGCCGGACAAACCCAGCCCAACCCAACCCAACCTCATACCACGAACCCGCACCCAGGCCCAGCCCCGCCCGACCGAACGGCAGGGTGCGTGTGGTGATTTTTGGGTCCAATAGGTCTAGCCCATTTTGCCCATAACATCTTCCTTCTACAAACTTGGGGTGCCCCTTGGGGCCCTCCCAAGTTATAAGTCCAAGCTATATAAACCTATTCAAAACTTTCTACCAAATCAATGTGGGACAAGCCATTTACACAAATCTTAAGGAATTTCCACTAAAACTCCATTTCCATGGAGCACACTTTGGCTTCAATTTCTCATTCACTCGATAATGGTTTTGAGCAACCAAATATACCACGTGAATCACAACGCGGCATAGAACACGTTACCACTTAGACCCGCCAATTTTGGTGCACGGGTCCCACCTAAATAATTGACCAAAGATAGGAAAAAATTCTGGTTTTACCCAGAATTTCAAACCATTTCTAACAATCCCCCACATGAATGGAATTTGATAACAATGAAAATGCAACAATATGTAGAATTTGTCGAAAGAGTATAAATCGAAAATATCTTGCATCAGGACAGGTAGCTTTCGGCCTTGAACCTTCCTTAGTGATAACCTATTGGACTTACTAGTTAACCAATGGACGCGATGCCTTGAATTGTTCAGCCGTTTGTGTAAGCCAAGACAATAGGTTCTCACTGTTGTATTCATTTTGACCTTGAACACTCCTGGTTTTCATAAGTGTTTCTAGAGAATTTAGCCTCTTCATTCTCATAGAATCGGCCCCAGTTCGACACTCATGTAGGTGATTCTTATTGTGAGTATCTCCTTAAACTTATTTTGATTTTCCTGCCTAAATCGAGATATAAGTAATCATTAAAAGCTAAGTTTATCCTTATACCCCTGCAGACAACACATGTTGCAGATATCACTCTCACCATAGGAATGGGTAGAGAATTTTAATCCCTTGGTGATTTCTAGCGAGCCACACATAACTTAGTTGTCCCTTTGAACTTATTTATTGGGATCTCCAGTCATATAAGTAGGATTACCATTATGATGACTCTTATGTAATAGGCTTTAATCTCATCCTTTTCGATGAACTATACACTAGCTCTTTTGTCAAACATTTTGTTAACGAATCCGCAATATTCTCTTTAGATTTTATATAATCTATTGAGATTATTCCATTTGATAACAACTGCCTAACGGTATTATGTCGACAACGAATATCTCGTGATTTACCGTTATACATATGATTCTGTGCCATGCCTATTACAGATTGACTATCACAATGAATGCAAATAACTGGCACAGGTTTTGGCCACATTGGAATGTCTTCTAAGAAGTAACGAAGCCATTCTACTTCTTCTCCTGCTTTGTCTAAAGCAATAAACTCGAATTCCATTGTAGATCGTGCGATGCATGTTTGTTTCGTGGACTTCCAAGAAACAACAGCGCCTCCCAGAGTAAAGACATATCCACTAGTGGATTTTGAATATTTAGTATCCGATATCCAATTGGCATCACAAAAACCTTCGAGTACTGCTGGATAACGAGTAAAGTTCAAACCATGATCACGAATAAATTTTAGATATCTAAGAACCCAAATGATCGCTTTCCAATGGTCTTCTCCGGGGTTACTAGTGTACCTACTCAATTTACTGACTACATAAGCTATGTCAGGACGAGTACAATTCATTAGGTACATTAGGCTTCCAATGATTTGGGAGTATTTTAACTGAGACACCTCATCACTTTTATTTTTCGATAAATAAAGATTGATGTCTACAGGTGTTCTAGCTATATTCATATCATCCTTGATAAATTTACCAAGAATTTTCTCAATATAATGTAATTGAGATAATGCATATCCATTAGATGTTTTAGTAATTTTCATTCCTAATATAACATCTGCGACCCCCATATCTTTCATATCAAATCTTTTGTTAAGCATTTGCTTAGTTAATTTGATCATGTTTTGACTGCTTCCAATGATAAGCATGTCATCCACATAAAGACAAACTATGACATATCCTTGGTCAGTGTTTTTAACATAGACGCATTTGTCACATTCGTTTATCTTAAACCCATTAGTAAGCATTGCATGATCAAAATTTTCATGCCATTACTTAGGTGCTTGTTTTAATCCATAAAGAGATTTTACAAGCCGACAAACTTTCTTTTCTTGCCCCAACACTACAGACCCTTCGGGTTGCTCCATATAAATCTCTTCATTTAGATCAGCATTTAAGAAAGCTGTCTTAACATCCATTTGATGTATCTCTAAATTAAACAACGCTGCTATAGCAATAAGCATGCGAATAGATGTTATTCTTGTCACAGGGGAATATGTGTCAAAATAATCCAGACCTTCTTTTTGTCTGTAACATTTTACTACAAATCTTGCTTTATACTTGTCTATTGAATCATCTGCTTTCATTTTTCTCTTGAATATCCACTTATATCCAAGAGGTTTTGAACCAGATGGAAGATCCACCAATTCCCAAGTATGATTTTGCATAATGGATTCAATTTCATTATTAACAACCTCTTTGCACAAAGGTGCTTCAGGACCTGTTATTGCTTCCTCAAAGCTTTGAGGTTCATTTTCTAACAGGTATGTCAGAAAATCTGGACCAAAGGATTTTGATGTTCTCGCTCTCTTACTTTGTCTTGGTTCATCAGCAGTTAAATCCTGTTGGTCAAGACTAGTCTCTTGTGTTTGATTGTCATTAGTCTCTTGACTTTGTGTACAATCATAAGTTCTTTTCTGTGAACTTAATTCCTGTTCTTTCTTGTAAGGAAAGGCATGTTCAAAAAACACAACATTTCTTGACTCTATAATAGTGTTCACATTTCTATCAGGTATTTCTGATTTATAAGTCAAAAACTAATATGCACTACTATTCTGAGCATAACCAATAAACACACAATCTACTGTTTTTGGTCCAATCTTAGTCTTTTTAGGAACAGGAACTTCAACTTTTGTCAAACACCCCCATACTTTTAAGTTTTTGTAGGAAGGCGGTCGACCTTTCCACAATTCATAAGGAGTGCTGTTGGTTTTATTGTGGGGTATTCAGTTAAGAACATAATTAGCAGACAATATTGTTTCCCCCCACAAGTTCTATGGTAAGCCTGAACTTAGTAACATGGCATTCATCATTTCTTTTAGGATTCTATTCTTTCTTTCAGCAATTCCATTTTGCTGAGAAGAATAGGGTGCTGTAGTTTGGTGAATAATGTCATGTTCTGCACAAAATTCATTTAATGGTGCATCATATTCACCACCCCTATCACTTATAATCATTTTAATGGTTTTACCAAGTTGATTTTCAACTTCTGTTTTGTAGAGTTTAAACATTTCTAAGGCTTCATCTTTACTTCTAAGTAAATAAACATAACAATATCTTGTGCAATCATCGATAAATGTTATGAAATACTTTTTTCCTCCTCTAGTTTGAACAAATTTAAGATCATATACATCTGTATGAATTAATTCTAGAGGTTCGATTTTCCTTTCAACCGATTTAAATGGAGCCTTAGTTAGTTTCACTTCTACACAAATTTCACATTTATGATTAGAATCAATTTCAAACTTTGGTATATAATCCAAACCAATTAATCTACGCAAAGCATCAAAATTCACATGGCCTAATATACCATGCCATAAATTCGACTCAAGAATATAAGCAAAAGATGTGTTATTCTTATTCATAGCAACTTTTGGTATAACTGTCATTACATTTAATTTGAAGAGATCATCACTCATGTATCCCTTACCAACATACATACCACTCTTTGATAATACAAATTTATCAGACTCAAATACAAGCCCAAAACCATTTTTACTTAACAAAGAGCCAGAAACCAAATTCTTCCGGATGTCAAGTACATGCAGTACGTTGTTGAGGGTCAGTTATTTCCCTGATGTCATCTTCAAGATCATTTTCCCTTGTCTAGCCACAGTCGAAGTAGAAGAATTTCCCATGAAAAGTTGCTCACCATTTGCAGCCTCATTGTAGGTAGTGAACATCTTCTTGTCCGCACATATGTGATGAGTTGCTCCAGTGTCAACCCACCACTCCTTGGGATTTCCAACCAAATTAGCCTCAGACACCACAGCAGAGAGGTTGATGTCATTCACTTCGTCAAAGATGTAATCTAGTTCAATTACATTAGCCTGATTGGTAGTCTTCTTACTTATACTTCCATGATCCTTCTTAGGGCGGTGGCAGTCAGAAGCTCGATGTCCAGTCTTGCCACAGTTATAGCATTTTCCTTTGAACTTCTTATTGCCATTATTGTTGCCTTGTTTAGGACCATCTCCAGTAAACTTCCGCTTTTTGTTATGTGGTTTATGAACTTGTTCAGCCACATTAGCCTTGGACTCAATGGGATTTTTCCCATTCCTCCTTTCAGCCTTTCGATTATCTTCCTCAATTCTCAGTCTTACAATAAGTTCATCCATGGTCATCTCTTTGCGTTTATGTTTTAAATAATTTTGAAATCTTTCCAAGCCGGCATCTTCTGTCTTGTATTTCTTCTCCAAAGAATCTCATAATTCTTTTGCTGACTTCAGGGGACTGTAAACATTATACAGCATGTTGTCAAGGCCATTGAGGATGTAGTTTCTGCACAAGAAATGTGAATGTTTCTAAGCATCTACAGCGGTAACAACTTGTCGATCACTTTCACCCTCTTTAAGTGCTGGAGCCTCTTCATGGAGAAACCGGACCAAATTTAGAGTTGTAAGATAAAACAGCATTTTCTGCTGCCATCTCTTAAACTCAGTACCATTAAATTTTTCTGGTTTTTCTCTATGATTTATTGGTACTTGAACATGGTTCTGGATAGGAATCGGTGTTGATGTAACAATTAGAATACCACTTCCAGTTGCAGTTTCAGTTGCAGTAGCCATAATCTTTGATTACAAAAATCAAAAAAAAATTAAAACACAAATTAATTTCTAGTTACTAAAACCAGAAAATAAATTATAACACAAAATAATTTTATTTTCCTTGTTACTAAAACTAAAAAAATAAAATACCACAATAATTTTCTGTAACAGAAATTAATATTCTGCAATTGTTAATGACACCAGTATATTACTACTAGTTGTCAAAGAAAATAGACAATATATTACTACTATCTGTCAAATAGCATAAGCCACTATTTGTTTTTCCAACCAGAATATGTCTTTATGAAATCACAAAAAATTAAATACAATGAAGACACCAAAAATGTTCTGTCTTTAGATTGTTGGACAATCTTCACTGTGTTTATATTAATTAATTCTATATAGGTATTAAACGACAAACATAATATAAAAGAAATTAGGAAAGGAGAATGAATGTTTGATTACAAAAATCAAACTAGACAAAGAATTAAATAAATAAAAACAGATTTTATTTTGTTACAAAAATAAAATTAAAATCTGATTTAAATAAATAATAACAAAACAGAAAATAAATAACTTAGTTGATTAATATCTTCGAATAATAATCTGATCAAGTCCAGTGTTCGACACTGTGTCCTTAAAACAGATTCGTCATCTCCACAGTGCTTTCAGAATATGAACGTTTATCTCCCATGATGAAATGATCAATCAACAAATAAATGTAGCACTACAATTTATTTGTTCAACGAACACACTAAGTGTTTATACTCTCTCTCAGAAGAAAATAATGCAGTAATATGAAGAGAATGTTTGCAGAATTATTAAGGACAAAATTAGTGAATGAATTCATCAAATGAGGATTGGTCTATTTATAGAAGTAATGGCACCCTTTAATTTTGAATTGAACAGGTAGCATACCTGTTTGAACAGGTATTGTACCTGTTCGGTTTGAATTTGAATAGATAACCGAATCTGTTTGAATTTCAAATCTGTTCGGGTGGATTTAAATTTGAATCGAACAGATTCAGTTTTGGACAGATCTGAACCTGCACAGAATTTCTAAAGAGGTGCAAATAAAATTTTGAATTCAAATATTTTTGGCCCAAAAAGATTAGTATTGGGCCGGACAAGCCCAACCCAACCTCACACCACGCACCCAAGCCCAAGCCCAGGCCCAACCTGGACGGACGACGGCGCGCGTAGTGATTTTTGGGTCCAATGGGTCTAGCCCATTTTGCCCATAACATCTCCCTTCTACAAACTTGGGATGCCCCTTGGGGCCCTCCCCAAGTTATAAGTCCAAGCTATATAAACCCATTCAAAACTTCCCACCAAATCAATGTGGAACAAGCCATTTACACAAACCTTAAGGAATTTCCACCAAAACTCCATTTCCATGTAGCACACTTTGGCTTTAATTCCCATTCACTTGATAATGATTTTGAGCAACCAAATATACCACGTGAATCACAACGCGGCATAGAACGCGTTACCACTTAGACCCGCCAATTTTGGTGCACGGGTCCCACCTAAATAATTAACCAAAGATAAGAAAAAAATTCTGATTTTATCCAGAATTTCAAACCATTTCTAACAGTTACAACGTGAGAGAACAATGCATATACCATTTTAAGATCAAATTTATCAATACACATAAATCTTGATGGGTCTATCATCTTAGTTTGGGAATATCGATACACTTATTTGATGTTCTCAACATTTTTCTTTAATGGTTACTTCTTCTTTTTTTTTTTTGTTACAGAAAGTGATTTTTTGAAGGATGTGAATTACAATTTATATATGTAACTTGCTTCTAAAGAGTGTAGGAAAGAAGAATTGCTAAGTAGCAAAGACAAGTAAATCTGCAATGAGTGACAAGTTATACATACATATATAAACTAAAAAAAATACCATCATCTTACTTTGTCTCTGACGAGAATCAAATCTCGACCTCCAATACAAAAGAGATGGAAAAATACATTAGAAGCCCTTGGCATATAATGTGTTACACACAACACACAAGGGCAAAGGAAGAGCCACCAAACTTGACCTTGGTTGTTAGTGGTATCGTGTACAATGCTACAAGGACCTCACATATAATGATGTGTGCATAGGAACACATCCAACGAACATGACATGACATTAAAAAGAGTGATATGTCCAATAGAGAATGGGCTGTCCTCACTCCTCAAAATCCTCCATTGTCACTTTCTCATTTTGTTTGCTCATGTTTGGATTAATATGATGATTTCAAAATTCAAATCATGGTTTAGTGGGTGTTGAGGCAGAAAAAATGAAAAATATTCATGTTGAGAGATAGATTCTAGATTTGTGTGATAAGATGCGTGTATAATATTTTAAATTTTAATAATTAAAGTCCAAAAATCTAAGCATAATCGAAAATGACAAACGGATCAACCCAATACTAGTTGGGACTTTTGTAGCATTCACATTTGGCATGAATAAGGAGAATAAAACAAGTTGACAAAACCCAAATAAATTTACCCCTCTTTTTTTTCTACATCTTTTTCTAATCTCTATTTTCTTTTTTCTAATGCTGTGTTTGGTTGGAAGATTTAAAGAGGGATTTAAAAAGAAAAAGGGGAAAGATGTGTGAAGTTAGGTGAAATGTAAATATATTTTATTCACATTTCACCTAACTTTTCCCTTTCCCTTTCCCTTTCAATATCCCTCCTCAAATCCCCCAACCAAACATAACGTAAGTGTTTTTTTAGAATGTATAATTCCATTGCCTTTCAAGAAAGGGAGATTTGGCGATAGCCCCCTCACTATCTAATTTGTCTTTCAAAAGAACAAGAATTATATAAGTACTTTCAAACCCCCTGATATTTTAAAACTTGTTTCTTTTACTATATTACCCTCATATCTATCAGCTCTCCTATTAAGCCATCTTCACTATGTATTTCAGAGTAAAATTTTACTCTGTATAAAAATAAAATTTTACTCTGAATAAGAGTAAAATGTTACACTCTGAAACTAAAGTAAAATTTTACTCTGTATAAAAGTAAAATTTTACGCTATATAAAAGTAAAATTTTACTCTGAATAAGAGTAAAATTTTACACTCTGAAACTAAAAGTAAAATTTTACTCTGTATAAAAGTAAAATTTTACTCTGAAAAATAAGTAAACTGTGAGACTCTGAAGCTAAAAGTAAAATTTTACTCTGGTTCTGTCAATGAAAAAACAGAGCAATAGAACCAGAGTAAAATTTTACTCTGGTTCTATCAAATGAAATTAGATCATTCACAACCAATGTTCTTCTGTTTCTTCACAGTTACTTGCCTCTTTCGTATCACCTCTTTGGCTTCTCTGTTATCTATTACATATACACAATCCATATTGCTTACTCACGACACAAAAATTTATCAAAATCAAAAACAATTTTACAACAAAAAGTTGAGAGAACATAGTAACAACTCATCAATAGATCAATTTAAGAACTTAACAACACTATCCAAATGAAAAATCTCTCCCTCACACACACACACACACACACACACACACATATATATGAAAAATCTGAAGAACTGTGTTCAAATATGAAAATTTTGAACAGTCGTGCGATTCGTCTCTATACTCTTTCACAATTCGAATTTTTGATCGACGAGGCTATCATCAACGGCAAGAACATGAACTTCATGAGAATTGGAAGGCGATACGTCGACGTCGTCGAAACTTTCTCTGATCATCTCCGACGATCTCTTCCACTGCGAAACCTATGCGCCATTCAAAGAAAATTCTCTGCAACTGAGAGTGATTTAGGTATATTCACAGTTTTGGTTGAAATCACGAGAGCTTCGAACGAATCCAATCCAAACCCTAGGAATGGAAGAGAGAAGGAAAAGAGATAATTTGTTTGTGCGTTTGCTTGGTTGAGGCTTCGATCATGTTCCACCGCCTTGAGGAAGACACCGGCGGTGGCGTATGAACCGCCGGAGAGTGATCGGAAAACTGAATCGGCGTAGGAGGAGATCGAAGAATGTTGAGAATCATAACAGAGAGCTCGTAAAACAGCAGAGAAGGTGGGGAGAGAGTGGGTGGAGAAGGTGAGGAAATTTAGTTAAGGATATAATAGTCTAATAAAATATTTAAATAATAAATTTTGTCCTTTATGCAAAATTTTATAATTATGATGGGATTTAGAAAATATAATTTTTTTCTTAATCCTTTTAACAATGAAAGAAAAGTAAAGGGGGTTTATAGCTAAATTTCCCTTCAAGAAACAAAGGCAAATGCTCTCCAAGCCCAAGTTTATTAGGATCTTTGAAGGGACTTCTACCAAAGCTGCCACCATTTTCCCACAGGGACGCAACAAAAAGTCTTCAAAAAAATGCCCCAGAGGTCTGGAACGGAGTTGGAGATTTGGATTGGAAAAATAAAATAAAAAGCGACATGAATGCATCAAGAATAATTAGGTGCAAAAGATATAATTTTAGATTCTTCAACCTTAATAAATATTGAGTGTAATGGTAAATACTATCTTCTACGATGTCATCAATGAACAAAAAAACTAAATGACTACTCCTTGTCTTCCATTAACTTAATCATGTAGTTTACACTATCAGGTTATAAAAATTAGAAAATGATATGTTTACAAATTTTTTATATAAATTTAATGATAAGAATGATGTGAAAATTACGAGAATAATGACAATGTTAAATGAAGAAACCACATCATTCCACATAAAATAAAAATAAAAAAAATTATAAGAATAATCACTTATCTTTTAGATTATAAAAAAAAAAGAAAGAAAGAAAGATCCATCAAATGATATGATTAATGTAACATGAGAGGTGAGAGCATATGATAGCCAAACATGAAGAGAGTCAAAGAGAGTTCATAAATAACATGTCAGATGCTAACATGGCCTGCATTGTTTGTTCATTCATACCTTCCCAACTCATTATTGTGTCATGTGTACATCACAAACAACAATGGTTGGCAACCTCATCATCGGAGTGAGTGGCACTTTAAAAAGCTACAGGCTGGTGAACAAATCATGAGCTGGCATATCATCCTATTTGTCTCTGAAATTAGGCAATACTGTTGTGTTGTGTCCCAATGTGGGGCTCTATCACTCGTCTATTTTTATAATTTAAATTGTTTATTTTGTAAAATAAGTCTAGTAAATCATGCATTTAAATTAATTAGATTAATTAAATATTAATAATCACATGATAAAAATAAATAATTTATTCTCAAAATCATATTAAACGCATATTTTTTGAAAAACAAATGTGTCTCGATTTGACACAATTTTTGTATAAATACTTGCTCGACAAATAAACAATTTGAATCATCCACGAGGCCACCATGAAAACAGGCTAGGGAAGAAAATAAGTCGACCGGCCATTGCAACAAAACCTGAATTTCATTTTGATTAGAAGTTACAAACTGTATTTTTTACAAACCTCACAAGGAATTCCAATCCCACTGCACAACCACAAACAGCTCATTTCCGTGTTTGCTGATTTTACACACCTCTCACCGGTAATCCCCCACGAAAAACAATTTATAAATAAAATAAAAAAATGCAGCTACAGTGAATAAAACAATAACTAGAATTACAAGCAATCATCATATACAATTAGAAGACAAACCTGGAAAAGTTTGCTCATTTTTCAATGCCCTGCTGCAAATATTGTATCAAGTCGTACCCAGCAGTGGTCCACTTGTTGTATGCGTCGGTGCACGTGCGGATCATGAAGTTGGCAGCCTCACGCTCACTCATTTCTGGATGAAATCTCTTGCGAAGATTTCCAATTGCGTCACCTCTGCTGAAGCAAGGCAATCCACTGTCGATCATCATCAATACCGTGTTGATAATGCCATCCATGTAGCGACGGGCAGCAAGATAACCCTTCACGCATAGGCTGTGAACATATATGAAACACAGCGAAGCATTGAAGACTTGAGACATAGAAAAACTGGAAAGAACAGAAAATATGACTAGAGAGAGAAGACCTTTTTCAATACCTCACAAACTGGTTCCAAGTGTCACTTTTCATTACCCCAGACGGATCGAGTAATTGTGTCATCTCATGACTCAGCTTAAAGTGCGCACTTTCGAAACGCATATTTCCACCCGGTGAAGTTTCCAGGATAAAACCAAAATCAATATGAACAAGTCTACCCTCACTGCAATGACAGACAGCCACATTATTTCCTGAAACATTTACTAAAATCAAATGCATTTAAGTTTGAATTGCAATTAAAAAATTTCCAGAAAATTTCAATTGTAATCTTTTAGAAGTTGTGAAATTTTCTGGAAATTTTTTCTGATAAGACCTTAGTCCAAAAAGTTTTCCACCTTTCAAAAATCGAAAATATTTTCTGCCTAAATAAAGTTGCTTGTTTTCACTTTTCAAAAGTGGAAAGCATTCTTTGCCTAAATAAACTAGTTTCCTGTTAATCACAGACAGTTTCCATTGACTTTCGTTTTTTGTCATACCAAACGTCAAAAAATGCCAAAACAAACAGCATAATAACTAAGCGCTTTTGGAAGTGGCACAAATACTTCTGTAAACATAATTCATGCAAAAACTGATAAAGCATACCTGTCAAACAAAAGATTTCCATTGTGTCTATCCTTCGGTTGAAGCAAAAGGCTGGCAACGGCATAGCCAGCACTGCTAATTATGAAATTCTCACGAGCAGTTTCAAAGCTGCGAGAACCAACTGGCCCAAAGTCCTGTTGAAAAATCTCATACAAACCACCATCAGTGGTTTCACCCATCTGACTTCTGCTCCGCGCATTTGGTACAACCTGCAGAACAGAAATGCCTGATTAGATTTCAAGATGATATGTCAATGGACCATCTTTCAAACAAAAAGAAAGTTCATAAAGTATCATTAGCTTGAACCTGCACCTACAAAAAGAGCAAAACTTCTATGTTTGTATAACTTGTAGAAATGGTATGGTAATCATGGATGTTTGAGTAACACACTACTCAAAAAAGTGCTTTCAAGTTGGGTATTTTCTCCTTGATAGGTACAGGATATACATTGTTGGACTAATTTCCTAACAACTTAAACTTTTTGGACAATTGGAGACTTGACAAAAAAGATTGGTGTTCCTTTCTCTCTCTCTCTTTTTTTTTTTTTGAAATATAATTGCCCCTTATTAATTGTCTTTTGTGCAGTTTATAGGAAATTTGTACATGCCAGTGGAAGTATAGTTTCTAGTTTGTCTTTTTGGCATTTTGATAAATATTGGATTTGATTGGAAGAAGCCTACTCAACTAAGTGTCATAGCAGAGGGAAGCTAAAGAGAGATGAATACTGTTTTGATGACAAACTTAGAAACCTTAATTTTTGTACATTTTGGTAAAGCACGGTCCACAGACAAGCTGACAGTGCTCCATGTTGTAGTTCAGGCTGTGTTGGACCACACAAAATAAATTTGCTAGGAAAGTACTGATTGGCAACTAGAATATGAAGCAACTAGGGAGGTAGACTGCCCTCCAAATTTTACTAATCCAGGTTTACAGGAATATCAAATTAAACTCAGTCCAAGTTATTGATTGAACATTCCGTGTCAACAAAATTCATTGAACAAAACTAATTTTCACAAAACCAATTTTCACGAGTGCCATGTTTGAGGCATGTGACCAACTGAAATCCCCCTGCTTTTTAATCATCACAAAATTCAACCTTCCCCGAAACAAAATATTATTTGCAAGTATTTTGTTTGTCTTTGTGGGTTGGGGAAGGGGGTTGCCTTTTTTCAACAAAAACAAGAAACTTCTGGCCATTTCTATATTTTCACCCATGTAGGAAAAAATTGGACAAGAAATTCAATGAAGAAGAAAAAAAATATTTCTGAATTTTCAAAATACTGGTTTGTTGAACTCAACTTCAAGGAAGAATAAAGTAATTAGAAATCTTTCCCAACCTTATTTGCAAGTGTATGCATATGCTTGTGAGTGTGTATGTATCAATCTATTGCACATACCCCACCCCCTTTTCTGAGGTGGATGAATAAAATAGCAAAGAACCCAACCTTTTTAGTTACCCTGACAATATTGTTCTTATGTGATCCAATGAACAAATTTTCACAAAAAGAAGAACATAAGTTGCCATGTGGTATACCATATATTTGTGTGATTCAAAATACATCATGTAATCTGAAAAATTTTGAGGACACACACAAACAAACTTCTCATTTAGATTTAGTAAAACAAGCTCACCTCAACTATTCCTCTCTCTGGGCCAGTAGGAAGAACTCCGTAAGGAAACAAATAGAGGTTAATTCCAACTGCTTCAAATATGTCTTTAAGAAGTGAAATTACTTGTAAAGCAAGAACATCTTGCCGACAATCATCTCCGACCTAGATCAGAAAGAACTCAGCTTAGCCTTGTCTGAAAACTAGCAATCAGGAATATATTCACTTTGCTTGGTTTCTCTTCTCCAAAAACACTTTTCAAAAAATTCTACTTTTATTATTTTTCGTATTTTTTTGTTTTTACTGAATTTTTTTAATATGTCAAGCAATTTTTTAACTTTTTAGACATACCTAACATAAATATACCTTAAAAGTAAAAAAATTGTGAAAAAAACCTTTTAAAAATTCACAAAATACCAAAAATACAAAAAAAAAATACAAGAATTCAGTACATTTTTTTGTATTTTTATGTATTTATTAATTTTTTAAAATATTTTTTCACAAATTTTTTACTTTTTGGATACATCTAAGTAAGGTGCATCTAAAAAAGTAAAAAAAAAAAAAGTTTAAAATTTTTAAAATATTCACTAAAAACAAAAAAACACGAAAATCAAAAAACTCAGGCCTTGTTTGGTTTGTTTTTGGGAGAGTAATTTTGGAGAAAATTTTTCAAAATTTTGTTTGGTTTAGTGCTTTTGGAAAAAAATTTCCAAAATCATTTTCTCTTTCCTACACATCAATCAATCATTTTTTCTCTCTCCTCTCTCATTCTTAATCACTTTTTCTCTCACACACATCTACTCAACTATAACAAAATATCAAATCATTCCAAACTCCCATACTCCAAAACTATTTTCAAAATATATAACCAAACAAACTAAAAAAAATTCTAAATTTTCTCTCCAAAATATTTTTTAAAAATTTATCTCTCAAAATCAAACCAAACACACCCTCAATTTTTAAAAAACTTAATCCAAAAAACTCAAACCAAACACACTAATTGGTTCTTGTACTTTAAAAGTTTATTTAAAAAAGAAAAAGAAAAGAAAGAAAATAATTAATAAGGAAATAAGGAAACTGGCAAGTAACTTGCAGATTGAGTTTCTTTCAATTTGCAAAAATTAGTTGGACCTAGTAAGTTTGCCCAGAATAAGTTTCCTTTCAAGATCAACCATCCAAATTCACCTCCACATGCATGATCCCAATACATAGTAACTAGATAGAGTTACCTTGAAGATGCAAGCTTGGGGTTTTGTAGCATTCCAATCTCCATCCTTATCCACCACATTAAATGTGATCATAATAGGAACTTTTGCTGCTGATTGTAGGGGTATTCCACTGTCAACCTGAATACCTCTGACTAATTTATTAGGAGCAGTAGGTAGGTAAAGGTCTTCTCCTTCCACTTCAATTTTCTCCAACTCTCTGTTTTAAAAAAGAAGATTAGAATCCATCTTCAACAGCCACAAAACACAGCATTATTTTGATTAACACAACCACAATAGAAAAATACCTCCGTATACCAGCTCGTCGTTCCTCCTTTGGAAGTGGAAAGAGCACACCAGATATAGATGTCACTTTATCAAAGAAATCAAATTCTCTTCGAAAAACGTCAGTGGCCTTGGGAGTGAATCCATCAATTATTCGTTGCCTAACAACAGGCAATAGCTCTAGAAACGAACTATTCTGAAAATAACAAGGATACGTCCAAGTGATTAAGCAAAGAGTGAGAAAAACTCAGGCAGTGAAAATGTTTCCAATGATTAAAGAAAATCACAATTTACTGTCATAAGATCATGCAAGTTATGCACACCGGTAGAACAAAACTCCAACAATAGATATATATAGCAAAGATCCATCCCCTAAACATGCAGGTATATTGGTACACATGAGTTGCATTATACCATGTTTTCAAGAAAGAAATGTCATGACCGTATTAGTGCTGGTGGTATCTATGGTGGAGTTTTGAAAGACTTGAGAGCAAGGTTAAAAACAAAAATGATGTTGCATTTTGAGGCAATAACTTTCTGCTTCCACTAGAAGCATTCTTTTTGGCTTTCTTTTGTTGTCTTTTTTGCTACAAAACAACAAAGTGCATCTATTATGTTATCCAAAATGACACATACCACACAAATATCATTCAGGGGTTAAAGTCGATGGACAATAGAAGCACAAAAACCAGTCTTTACCAATCAGCCCAAACAATCAACTTCATACGACTAGGTAAAGAATGAAAGTGAATAATTTGACAGTACTAGTAGCTTCAAAATTTACACTAATTGAATTCACATTAGAACATCTCCAATCCTTCATCAAGTTTAAATTTGATGAAAATTTTGGTGAAAATGAGATCCAATCCATTCATCAAGGTCATGAGAGCTACAAATAATTTCTCCAAACAATTAATGTCCAATTTGTTAAGGCTCACGAAGAACCACCACAACTCCAATTACTTATTTATGTTTATTCAAAAAATTATAAAGATTGGAATTTAACATACAAAAGGCCTCACATTTGTTTAGAATCATCTGGTTTCAAAAGCCTCAGCCATTTTGAAGCATGTGATACATGCAATACATCTAACGTGGTGCCTAACTTACAATTCAAATAAAACATAGATTATGTTGGCAGCAGTAAAGGATTAATTTTACAGAATAACACCTCTACTTACATCTTCAAGTACACCCATTCATAAGTCCATGGTAAGTTATGCCCAAAATAAACAAAAAAATGTGGGCCAATACCCAAAATTGAATCTAAAAATAAATTAATCAACAAGATGTATAGATAACCAACTACTAACTACAGCTTGCCCAGTTGGCCAAAACACCAGCACTGAAGTAGGAGGTCAAGGGTTTAATTCTAGGCAAGATTTCCTCTTCCCCCAGGCTATGGCCTCCAATGTACTCGAAAGGAAAGAAGAAAAAAAGAATAATGAATAAATATTTTTTGGATAGACATACCTTCGCAGATCCTTCATCTTTCCCTGATTCCGGTACTGTCTCACCCTGTTTATGGCAGACAGATTGTCACTATTAAGCTAAAACGTGTTTGACATTAGAAGCACATTATCTTAAAAATGCATTTGCTTTCATCAATATAATAAGAAAGAGCAGCCATTTATTCAATTACATGACTAAAGCAAAAATTTCCATACCTGTAAATGCCATATCAGAATATAAGCAAATATGTCACTTCTTTGAGCAGCTCTAAGCAAATAACCTTCTACTAATTGCTGCAAATAAAAAAATTATTTATCAGATAAACCTAAATTATATACAAAAAATAGCACCCAATAGAGCAATGGTAGTATGAAAAGTTGCAACTCAGGAGCTCAATCAAGTTGGAGGTCAATTTGATGCAACCCTACAATGGAACACTTGACAAAGCTCAACAAAACCTGAACTTAAAAGAGGGTGCAGCTTCAGGTCAGACAGGGACACCGTGAGTACATGTACAGGACACACCAGCTGGCATGTCCCTTAATTTAATTAATTTGTTTTAAGGGAACACAACAACTAGTTTCTTTTTCCTTCTCCTTTAGTGCTTTTCATGGATGTTGGATATTGAATGTTGAATGTTTATTACTTTTTACTATATAAGAATTAACTTAAGTGTGGTTTATTTATTTATTTATTTATTATATTGAATTAGTGTTAGTTTTTGTTAATTTTAGCTGTTTGTGGATCTAATATTAATCTACATAGCAAATAAAAATATACCTTTTAAGCTAAGTAGCACAAACATATGATACGAAATTTTTAGAAAAATACAGGACATGATAAGGGTACACGTTTAAAATTTGTAATATGTCAAATATGTGAATAGTTTATTCAAAGGTAATAAAATAAGCAACATAACACTAATTAAAATTAAAAAACTATATATTCCATAACATAAACATTAGGATACCATTTGCGTAACAACTGCATTATATGTAAAACAATTGTAGAACATTGAAATACACATAATATATTCAAATAATAAATATTTCAAAATATTTTTAGAGTGCATAAGTTGCATTCCAGAAAATGCAGCATAAAGAGATTCATCACATAGCTTGTGTTCGGAGGGTTGAAGAAGCGTCACTGAAGTATTTGTAAAGTGTTCGATATTAATATTATGAATTTAAAATTTTAATTAAAACACGTAAAAGAGGTGTTAGATATGCTTTTAGGAGTGTCCAACATGACAAGCCTCCTCCATGCAAGTGTCCATGCTCTTAGCTTTTAAGTCGTTTTTGACATTTCAGCAATAGATAATTTACACATAACCAAATGCACTCAATAAAAATCCACCGAAAAATTTTGAACATAGAACATAATTGGGTTCGCATACGACCCCTGACTGAAGATGTCAATTCAAGTTGAAAACTGTGTTGCCCAAATGCCGCCGGAACTAGGAATATTTTAGAAATATATACCCAACCATAAGCACTAAGTCTCCTGTCCAAACCATCCATGATGAATTCAGGCTCAATCTGTCCGGTTAACCCCCCTGAAATAGCTACCCTTTGACTGAATGATGAAGATTCCATCTATCAGGTTCAACCCCCATATATTATGTATAGCATGCATTAACATGTTTATAAGACAACCCACCTCATCATCATATCGTAGGGCCTGTATTAGCTGTGGCATGAAAAAGGTTACTCGCTCAGGAGGATAGGACTCCAAAACTCTGAGAATATAAGCCATCACACGGGGATGACCTTTATATGATGGAGTAAGAAATTCAAGAGCTTGTGTGATCGAACAAGCAGCCCAGTGCGGCAGTTGTTGCAAAAGTGATGAATTTTCATCAACAGCCTTTGGAGTAACGAAATATGGCAATGCTTCAGGTATGCAGCGGAGCTCCAATATATGCGACTGCAATAGATAATATCTGCCGTTAGTTCAACGAACAAGACCCCCTTGAAGTGAATTAAACAAAAATGATAAAATAAAATCTTAAAAGAAAAGGAGAAATTGCACTTTCAAATGAGATTATGATGCATCTATAGTGTAAAAAGTACAAACAGTTAGAACAATCCAGACAAGCATATCCTTTGATCAAATCAGATGAAAACCTAATTGATAAAATGGGTAATTAAAGAAGATGAATTCACATCGAGTGCATCACTTTCTTATCAATCATCTTACCATTAATTCAATAATTTCTCAGTTACTATTAAATGTATAATGTCTACTACTAAATGACGTGTATAATGTCAAGGAAGCAAGGGGGGGTGAACCCAACAACTTAGAAAAAAGAAACCACCCCCCCCCCCCCCCCCCAAAAAATAAATAAATAAACTAAAGGTACTATATCAAAGCACTCAACAAACGACAAATGGAAGCACAAAAACATATAATTTTGAGTGAACTTGGGTTTATAGAGTGATTTGGTTAATATCCACACAATAATTTAGAGCTCTTTGGTCAATAGCAGACACAATGCACAAGCAGGCTTCTTAATTAGTATCTTAATTTATGAGAGAGAGAGACAGAGGGAGAGGGAGAGGGAGAGGGAGAGGGAGAGAGTCGCTTTCGTTAATCAGTGAGACGTTGGTTATGGCCCTGCAATGTTGTTTTCAAATTTGTCCAATTAACAACCAATTACTGCTCTCAATAACCTTATTTTAATCAATAAATCAGAATATGTTAGGGATACATCAGATCACTTGTTTGCCAGAGATCAGATTTTAAGGGGTGGTTTGGAATAATCTAAATAAGTACACTTTTTGACTTTTTATGAAATATGGGTTAGGTATGAGTTGAATTTGAAGTGATGTGGTAGAGAGATGATGTGACTTAAATAAGATGATGTGACTTAAATAGGATAGTAACTTTTTGACTTTTTTAAGTTATGATAAACAAGGCCTTCATTTACAGTAGAGAGAAAAATCACAATAAAAGTAACTTTTTGAGCTTTACACGAGTTGCTATGTGTGCAAGTCATGAATTATTAGCCATACCTCAATCTTATCATGTAGCAGTCCCATAGTCATCACTAGGCCCAGACACCAAACTGTTAGCTACGTAGAAGAGTCAAAACTGCTCCACAAATTAACTCAAATCTCATCTATTTTCAAATAGTTTTCTACATGTTTTTTAAATGCACTCAATTCTCACACATTTTTCCCTAACCTTAAATTTTTTTCATGCTGACAATCACAGCAATTTTCCTACATCAAAGCTTACTTCAAACATTTGTCCCTTGCTTGCTCCTCCTAATAAGAATAGTTATAAAGTTCTAATTTTTTTGGATTTCCAAATTCCACCAATTAAGACAAGAATAACAGACCTGAACCAGCTGAGTCATTTCAGCCTTCAAGAAAGTATTTGTAGGGAATCTCGAGGCCAAGGATAGTGCTATCTGTGGATCAACAGAAAACGCAGTTCTGGCATATTCAATCCATTTCTCTGATGTAATTTTAGGACGAGAAGGTGTATTTTCCCTGATACAGATGTGAATGCAATAGCACATAATGAATGTCAAAATCATATCATTATCCTTAACCAGAAGACTGACACAATCGGTAAACAACTGTTAATTTGATGATGATTACTTTGAGTTAACAGGTTGTGCCCAAACTTCAAGCCTATCGGCTTCATGTTGGCATAACATCAAGAGTAACTGCTTCCGCTTTTCTCTTCCAGCAGTATAGTTCTCAATATGGCCCCAAACAGGGTGATAATGATCCTTCTGCATATAATCAAAGAAATTCATGGATGAACTGCAAAAATTAGCAGAGACAAATACTATGCCACAGAAAATAAATAAATTTAAAAAGAACCAAAAAAAAAAAACTGTAGCAAAAGAAGCAATAAGACTACTTTTGGGCTGACTTTAGTAGCTGCAGGTTCCATATGCTGCAACTATAATTATCTTACCAAATCACTCAAAGAGCTCCCGTTTTCAGGTCCACGTCCTTTTGGATCAAGTTGGGGAGCATCCACTTGCTCATTCAAAAGATGATGAACAAATACAGAGACAGACTGAGCTTCACTCTGGGAAAAATTTATGCTGTTCAGATCATACCATTCAGGCTCATGGGAAAACCAGCCCAAAGAGGCTCTGTAAATGCCAAAAAAACACTCAATTTCCAGATGCAATATTATACTAGAAAAAAAAAAAAAAAAAGAAGTTAAAAATAGAAGCTGCAGAACTGAATATTAGTATATCTGAGGGCTTCGGAAGTATCGATAAAAATAAACATATACACAAAAGAAACTGCAAATGGCAAGCACGTATTCAAAATTATGAATAAACCAATGGATGCAAATGCATACATGTTGAGTTGGAACTAAAGAAAAAAAAAAATCTACCCACTCATTGAGATGCATAGACACATGAAGATTTGGGTAAGTTCCACAGAATAGTGCCTAGCATGAATTTTAGTTTATGCGCATGTGGCCACAACGGATAACAGTAGGCTGGAAAAGGTGAAAAATGACATTCTAGATAGGTAAAGTGACATAGAATGATGGAGAATAAACATAATAAACAAAAAGACGTCAAAAAATCCGTGGGTAATAGAACGCTCTCTAAAGTTTCCAAAAATAGAAAAGATTTCTAGCGGAATGAAGTAGGTACCTGGGATGTTTCCAGTTAGGGCGGCGGCCACGCCACAGCGCCGGATTCCCTTTTTAGAGGGTCGTTCTTTCGAATTGCAGGAGGAGATAGAGGACCATCAGGGTCATCGCCGGTTGGGGATTGTGGAGCGTGGGCTTGGCCTTCAGAGAGAAGTGCTTCTGATCGGGTTCGAAGTGTGTTGGATTGCCAAGAAATTGCGATTGGCTTCACGTAATCTCGGCTCCCAACCCTTTTTGGGTCGTTTGGAAGGGCAGCACCGCAGTGTGGCACTCTGGCATCGAAATGAGGAGAATGGTGGGGCTTCGATTCAGATTGTGGTCACGACCGCCGGCAAGAGACATCAGATTTTTCTTCCTGCTGGGTTTCAAAGAATGGCGATATGAAAGGCCCAAGACGGTTGAATGAATCAGTGGTGAGGCCTGGGGTTGCTTTGATAGTGGGGGTGGCCGCAGGTCTGTGGTTGACGATGGGAAAGAAGTACGGGCTGTGGTTGAGGAGGGGTGGTTTGAGTTGTTGGACAGGGCCTTGGTGGGTACAGTGGGCTCAGTGGGAGAGAGAGGTGTTGGGTTTTATGCTATGTCGGTCGATGGTGGCGGTTGTCAGGGAAGGTGGAGATCAAACCAGTCGGGGGTCAAGAATTTCTCTTCGTGTTTTCTTCACGACGAGAAGCGGAGGGTGTTCTGTGGCGCCGATAGGTCATCGATGGCCGCGATCTGGGTTTACAGTGGTGATCACCGACGATTTTCTGTGCTAAGTCTGTCATGCCGACTACGACAATGTGGGTGAGGGTGTTAGGTTTACCGCTACGTCTTCATGGTTTTGCCACGTACAGAGCAATTGTGGCAAGTGTGGTGGCTTCGTCGACGTCAACGAGTTGTCATCGGATCTCGGTGTGGTCCGTATTCAAGTCCACCGTACCAGCAGTATTCCACCTCGACTCGTGCTCCGATGGAATGAATGGAAGTTTGTGTTACCCCTGGCGTTGGAAGATGGGCCGATGGTCGTTGATGGTCCGCCTGCAGAGGCGTTGAAATTTCTGCCAAGAAAGAAAAGTCAGGGATAGTGGCGTGAAGAGGGGTGCATTTCTAGTGCTGGAGGATTTGGGGAATTAGATCATAATTTTGGGTAAAGGAAGTCTGGGGGAGGACTTTTGGTTGAGAGGGGGGAGGGAAGAGGGCTTCTCGAGGGGGGTGGGCTTTAATGTTGTGGGCTATAGAAAGTTTGGCCCAAACCCTCATAGGGTGGGCTGGAGGGGTGGTATGGGCGCCCGTGTTCAAGTGGGCCATTCTGATAAAATGCGACGCACTCCTGTAAATGGGAGGGCCGGTTTGGGCTCACATATTGCAGGCCCAAGTGTAATGGATAAAGGCGAGGCGAGGCCAGGTCTATCTCTACTAACCCGCCACATGCTCGAGTTTTTGGGTCATTGTGTGATAGACTCGGATAGATCGAGCATTCTACTAGTAATGGGGATGCACCAATCGGAGCAATGGTGCAGCGTGCGTCGGTGTTGGAGATTCGCAGTCCAATGGGGAGTCCACTTCTTGGGCAGCGTGCGTCGATTCCGGTGGAGATGATGTCGTTCCCTCCGACAGGTTCGCAAGTTAGGATTATGCTTCATGGGGATGCTGTGCTAAGCGATGGAAGCTCTGAGGCCTCTGTGGCAGCTAGGGATGAGCAGCAGATATACCGATTCGTCAAAACCGACCGAACCGAACCGACCCACCACATTTTGGACGGATGCGTGATGATGAGCGGACCATTGCAGATCGATTTTCTCCAATCTGCCAATCTGGCGGACGGATGGCGGATTTGAGATTCCTTTGACCGCAACCGAACCGCCAAACCACGAGCACCCCTAGTAATTTATAAGATTTTGTGTTTTCAGTTTGTGTTAATATTCTGTTTGTGTTTTCAATTAAAAAAGAGTTTAAATATTTTATTGAAAAAAAAATTTCAACTTGAATATCTTTTTTGAATTGAAAAAAATAAACGTATTATTTATCTATATTTTTTTTTTTTTAAATCATCTCTAAAAATAATAAATAGAAAAATATGATAATGCTGGTTGGTTTTGTTTTCAAAAACAGATATAGATGTAAACAATACAGAGACATACATCTCTACTACTACTTACTTTGTTCATGGTTTTGGTGGTTTGAATTGTTTTTTATATTTTAAGAATCATATATTGTAATACTTTATGTGGATAAGGCATGTTGCGATTGTAGTATGTGGATGAGGGATGCAGTGATTGTGATATTCTAAAGTTTCAAACTTTTTTGCTTTGGATGAGGCATGCAGTGATTGTAATAATTTTTTAAGTCATTGACTAGAATACTTTTCTTCTTTTTTTTTTTTTTCTTTTTTTTTTAAGAAGTGCACAAGTTGAATTATGTTGAAAATTTATAAAATTTTAAACCGCCAAACCGATTCGCAGTCATCCTCCAAATCGCCAATCCACATCCGCCGGATTAGCGGACGGATGCGGATTGATTTTCTCTAATCCGCCAATATGGCGGACGGATGATGGATTGGAGGTTCCGTGGCCGCAACCAACCCGCATCCACCCCTAGTGGCAGCACGTGAGGTACAGTGGGAGAAGACGGTTGACACTATGGCTCTAGCAGTAAGGCCTTTGGCGATAGAGGATGTGGACGCTAGGTTGCCTTATCCGCCTTCAGATTCTGAGTTTGAGCCAGAGACGGGTTTCAATCAGCTATCGTCTCCAGCGGAGGTATCCGAGTGGGTGCTGACTTGCATTGCTAAGGTTAGTAAATTTTTAGGTGTTTCTTTTGAGGGGGCATGAGGATGAGGCTCTGAAGTTGTTTATAGCAATTGAGTGCTCGTAGAAAAGGGGTGTCCGAGGTGAAACGACAGTACAGTCGGTTGGTCCAAAGGATAAAGGGGTTCGGGAGTTACGGAGACTCGAGTGTTCTATCAATTATGACCGTGGCATGAAAGGGGAGGAGAGACGATTGAGGAAGGAGCGTGGTGTACCATTTTTGTTGCCATGCAGTTGAAAATTTTGACTTGGAATGTGCGGGGCTTGAATGATAAGGTAAACGTGTGGTGGTTAAGTCTGCATTGTTGAGTGCTAGGGCGGATGTGGTGTGCTTGTAGGAGACCAAAATGGAGGTGGTTGGGGCGGAGACCATTTGGGAATTATGGGGAGGAGGGATGTGGAGTGGGTTTTTCAACCAGCTTTAGGGGTGGCTGGTGGTGTTCTTATTTGTTGGGCTAGTAGGGTGCTGGTGAAGGAGGGGGAAGAGATAGGGGGTTTCTCCTTGTCCTGTTTGTTTTGGTGTCTTGACGATGGTTATCAGTGGGTCTTTACTGGGGTGTATGGGCCAGTCCGAGGATCGGAGAGGCTAGTTTTTTGGGAAGATTGTAGGCGGTGGCATTTCGGTAATGGGTGCCTTGGTGTGTGGGGGGGGAGGGGGGGAGGATTTTAATGTTGTGAGGAGTCCAGCGGAGAAATTTGGAGGGAGTCGGGTGACAAGGCCCATGAGGGCTTTCTCTTCCTTCATTGATAAGATGGAGTTAGTGGACCTGCCTTTACAAGGGGGAGGTTACACTTGGACTAGCGGCGGAACAAGTTCTCGAATTGATAGATTTCTGGTTTCTGGGGATTGGGAGGAGCACTTTTCTTGAATGCTCTAGTTACGGTTGCCTCGGCCAGTTTCTGATCATTGGCCACTGTTGTTGGATAGTGGGGGAGTTCGGCGTGGCCCGGCACCATTTCGTTTTGAGAATATGTAGTTACAAGCGGACGGTTTTTTGGAGAGAGTTGGGGCATGGTGGGAGAGTAATATTAGGGTAGGGTTGCCAAGTTGTCAATTGGCTCAGAAATTGAAACTTCTTAAGGCTGATCTGAAGAGGTGGAATGTAGAGGTTTTGGGTCGTTTAGAGGTTCAAAAGGCCAACATTTTGTCAGTCATGGCGGACTTGGACGAGAAAGAAGTTGAAGGTGGACTTTCCGCGGAAGATGTGGTGTGTAGGGATGTGGCTCGTCAGGATTATGCAAAGTTGGTTCGCGTGGAGGAGATCAGTTTTCGACAAAAATCTAGATGCCTATGGTTGAAAGAGGGGATCGGAATACAAAATTCTTCCACCGAGTGGCAAATGCTCATCGGCGTGTGAATCAAATAGGGAAGTCACGGGTGAATGGGGTGATGCTATCATCAAAAGAGGATATTAGGGGGGGTGTAGTGGGCTTCTTCCAGCATCTCTTTTGTGATCCGAGTGAGGGTTGGAGGCCGGGGTTGGATGGAGTGGTTTTTGATTCTATTACTGAGGCGGAGGGCTTGTTGCTTGAGAGACCTTTTACAAAAGAGGAGGTGTTGGGGGCATTGAGGAGTATGCCTAGGGATAAGGCTCCGAGGCCGGATGGTTTCTCTATTGGTTTTTTGCAACATTGTTGGGAGGTGGTGAAGAGGGAGGTAATGGCTATGTTTGCGCAGTTCCATCAGACGGGACAGTTTGAGAGAAGTTTGAAAGCTACTTTTATCGCTTTGATTCCCAAAAAGGGAGGTGCAGAGGACATTCGGGACTTTCGGCCTATCAGTCTATTGGGTAGTGTTTATAAGTTATTGGCCAAGGTTTTGGCTAATCGACTTCGTGGTGTTTTAGAGGGGGTGGTGTCAAAGTCTTAGAATACTTTTATGGGTGGTCGGCAGATCTTGGATGCTTTTCTAGTAGCCAATGAGTGTGTGGATTCGCGACTTCGTCAGGGGAAGGTGGGGATTATTTGCAAGCTGAATATTAAGAAGGCCTATGACAATTTTAATTGGCAATTTCTTCTGTATGTGTTGAGTGGATGGGTTTTGGGAAGCGTTGGCGGAGATGGATATATTTCTGTATTTCTACTATTCGGATGTCTGTCTTGGTGAATGGGACTCCGGCAGGTTTTTTCCCTTCTTGGCGAGGTTTACGGCAAGGTAACCCTTTGTCTCCACTTCTATTTATTATGATTATGGAAGCATTGAGTCGGTTGATTCGTAGGGCGGTTCATGGGGATTTGTTAACTGGTTTTGAGGTGGGGGTGGAGTCAGTTCCTTTGGTGGTTTCTCATCTCTTTTATGCAGATGATGCTCTAATTTTTTGTGATGCGGATGCAGTTCAGGTGGGCCATTTGCGCTGTGTTTGCTTTGTTTTGAGACAGTTTCAGGGCTTCAAGTTAACTTGGTTAAATCGAAATTGATCCCAGTGGGCAAGGTGGCTGGCCTGTCGATGTTAGCGGCGGTTTTGGGTTGTAAGGTGGCTACCTTACCAGTTTCTTATTTGGGACTTCCTTTGGGGGCCACCTTTAAGGAGGCAAGGGTGTGGGATGGGGTGGTGGACAGGTGCAGCGGCGGTTGGTAGGCTAGAAGCGACAATGTTTGTCCAAAAGGAGGCGGCTTACTTTGATCAAGAGTGTCCTTTCTAGTATTCCGACGAATTTCATGTCGGTGCATGTGATTCCTGTGGTGGTGGCCAAGAGGGTGGAGAAACTGCAGCGGGAATTCTTTGTGGGGGTGGGGGAGGGGGGGGGTTGTCATTATCATTTGGTGGATTTCGCAAGAGTTTGCATTCCTTAGCACAGGGGGGGTTTGGGCATTTGAAGATTCGTGGTATTTAATAAGGCTCTATTGGGGAAGTGGTTGTGGCGTTTTGTGAAGGAAAGGCAGCGGTTGTGGAGGAGGGTGATTGTGGCTAAGTATGGGAAAGACAGGGGGGTTGGTGTTCGAAGAGGGTGGCTCATTCCCATGGTCGTGGGTCGTGGAAGGGGACATGGTTAAGGAAAGGGGACTTTTGGGGTAAGGTTCGGTTTCGAGTGGGGGGTGGGGGATAGGATTCGTTTTTGGCAGGATCAGTAGTGTGATGGGGTTTCGTTGGCAGTTATGTTTCCATTGATTTATGCCATTGCCGTGGATGGGAAGGAGATGGTTGCTTCAGTGAGGGTGAGGCAAGGGCAGTCAGTTGTTTAGAATGTTCGTTTTCGCCAGGATGTGCAAGATTGGGAGTTAGACCAATTGATGGACCTTCTGGGTTTCTTGTATGGGCTGCCGCAAGAGGGGGTTGGTTTAGATTCTGTAGTATGGGATGTTCGGCGGTCTAACGGGGTTTTCTCAATGTCTTCCTTTTATGAGGTACTGGCAGGGGATGATTTTGGTGTGTTTTCTTGGAAGTGTATTTGGGTGACGAGATCTCCAACTAAGGTGGCTTTTTTTGTTTGGACAGCTGCTTTGGGTCGTATTCTTACTATTAATAATTTGATTCAACGACGGCTGTGTTGGTCAATTGGTGTTGCATGTGTTGTAGGGATGCGGAACCGGTGGATCATTTGCTTCTTCATTGTCCGATAGCATCTACACTCTAGAATTTTCTTGCTACTTTGTTTGGCTTGGCATGGGTGCAACCGGCCTCTGTATTGGGAGTATTACAGAGTTGGGGTGGGGCTAGGGTGGGGAAGCGGTGTTGGAAGGCTTGGGTGCTTTCTTCCCATTGTTTGCTTTGGTTGGTTTGGTTCGAACGGAATAGGAGAGTATTTCGGGATGAGTGCCATTCTATTGCATGGTTAGAGAGTAGACTGGTGTTGGTGTTGGTGTTGCATAATTGGGTTACGGGTACAGTCGACCCAAATGTTTTGGTTTTTGTGGATTTTGTAGAGGATTTAATTAGTTAGTTTTTTTTAGTCTTTTTATTTGGTTTTTGGGCTTTCTTATTCTTTGCATCGTCTTGATGCTTCTTAATGAAGTTTGGATTATTTATCAAAAAAAATAATAAATAAAAAAAAAACATAATAAACAAGAATGGCAACTGTACTTGATGTAAGTAAACACACTTGTGGAAAATATGCACTGAAGACAAAAAAAGCAAGTAAAATTAAATCGTTCACCGATATATCCTGTCTTCAAGCAGCTGAAGTCCTGTTCTGAAGTTTTGCAGATTGCCCTGGGACTGGCATGAGGAAAACTTCAGCCCAAGCAGCATCAAGGTAAAAAAAGTTCCAGTACCAGCTGGATGGCGTGAAAAGTTCCAGGGAAGCTTTGTGGTCCCTTGTAACATCCGACCAAGAAGTAAGAGTTGCTCAACACTTTCATGTCGAACTACCTATACAAGAGGATGGATTAGCGGAGGGGAAAAAAAGAAGAAAAGAAGAAACAGGTAACAACCTAAAATAAAATCACAAAAATTTAACATCCACTTAAGTTAAATAAATCAAAAGTTTATCCAACTTTAATACCAACAGACATAGAAGGGAAAGCCCACAAAATTAACAACATAGGTAAATTTTCTTGAATAATTAAAAGAAAAAATGTCAGGACATGAATGCGACTTCTTTCGTTGAGATGAAAACTAAAAATAGGAAAATGGGATAGGTTAAAGCAGCATTAGCGTCAGGTTAAAAAAATCATTGTGACTAATTTTATAAATAAATAAATAAGTGATCAGGTTGAATCAATTACTTCTTTATCGTTTCAGGTAAGGGAAACTGCAGCACCCCTGGCGCAAGTGACTTCATTTTTCCATGATATGCCAGGTAAAATGAAGGTTCCAACCTAACTTTTCAACCAAGTTTACTAAGTTCATCACTAGATTTTTTAACCTTTTATTATTTTAGATCAATCAAATACATACTCCCGCATCCCCTCCACATCCAGGATTTGAATCTTGCATCTTTCTCTTTTGTGGTTATAGGATATATCCTCAAGCAAATAGCTGGTGGTACCAAATTTGACAACATAAATCAAAACAGAAATCAAGTCATTAAGCAAACTGACTTCATACATTCTGGGTATCACCTTTTTCTTCCTCCAAATGCTAACTACATTACAAAGCAAATCATTGTACTACTAAACTGCACAGAGTTGAAGTAGCACAAATACTTTCATAAACAAAATGCACCCATGTTGGATGTGTATAAGAAACCAATGGTCCTTAGATGCACCTAAAAAAAGGGTACGAGTTTTTTACATAAAGAAAGGGTACATTTTAAAGAAAAAATAGCAAACAAAATCAACAAGAACTATTAAAATTCTAAACCATTTCCAAAGCTAGAAGAAATCAAATGTAATAAAGGTTCAACTAAGGCGAGCGAAGAAGATGAGTTGTCATAATTATATGTAGCCACACATGCATGCAAGTATTACTGCCATCTCTCTGCAGCCATTTCCCACGTGTTCTTGGACCACAGGAAATAACTGTCAAGAGGCTTTTCATAACATAAATATAAAAAGTGATGAGAAAATTAAAAATAAACATTCCGCAAAGATCTCCTTTTCACAATTTTAGCTGAGCACCCATTAACATAATAACTTGCCACATAAGGATGATCAGAGTTATATCAGGAGAATGAATTTATACTAGTGAAATGAAACAATTTTGAGTCTAACACCCATTAGAATTGGCACATGAGTATTTTATCAAGTTCAAAAAATCATTAGAAGCAACTCAAATTCTATTATAACTCAACCTGTCCTCATTGAACATGAGCATGGCACATGGGCCCCAGCAAATGTACATTTCCATTAACAGTTGCCTGAGGATACTTCAATGCCCTTGCAAGATTCATCAGTGTGTATACAAAACCGAGACTAGATATGTCATGGATGAAAAGGTTAAGACATAGATATTTATCAACAGAGAACAGCTGTGACATGCATGCTAATTACCACAATCCAACATATATCCTTCCAGCTCCCAAGGCAGTAATGGCTAACAGAAATATATATTTATTCCTGACTTCAACATGTAAGGATGAACAATGTTCAAAAAATTCTCAGATTCAAATCAAAAGACTACCATAGAATGCAAAAACTTCTCAATTGCACAATACTATAAAGCATTCCAACTGAAGTTTGCTGTATATTTGATAAATACTATGGAAAACACAAAAATTGCAGCTGAGTTTACATGTCTGTGATTCAGGGGGGTGCTAAAAGATGTGACAATTTCTCACCTCAAAACGGTCAATAAAAAATCCAAGCCACAGTCTATGAGCAATTATTTGTTGGACAGGATCCTTTTCTGGTGGCATTTCTGGCTCTCCAGGTGCAAGATGAGGCCTCAATTTTGCAGCAGGTCCGTAATACCTCACTTCTGATGCAAAGAGACCTTGTTTCATATCGATTGTCCACAACCAAGCATCAACAAGCTCAGCAAGAACAAGAGATCCCAATTGAGGAGCAGCAGAAACTAACCATGTCCAGATAAATATACCAGTCTCCATTGCTTCTGGAGTGGAAATGTACGCTGGACACCAGCAAAGAAGACGTAAAAGTTGTGAAAAGCTCTCCATATTTGATTTTTTATCAGAACCCTGAAAATATCACCCATCATATTCAATAAGAACAAAATAAGGAATTACATTATATTCTTCAGTACCAAGAACATATGGACTGAGATGTATAATTACCATATTTGAAAGAAGCAATGCAGTAGCCTGGGAGCAAGTTTCACGAAACGATGATTTATCCACTTCCCCACCTTTCTCTGCAATGTTAACGAACTGTTGAAGTAGACGCACAAACTTGGTCAGCATAATCTCATTAAAAGCATCATTTTGCTGGGGTGGTTGCTGAGAAAACACTCCAGATCTCAACTTTTGAAGGTTAATACCAAGCCCAAAGCCAGTTTGTGAAGTATCTGGTTGAACTCCACCAATGCTTTCATACAACCTTCTCATGCCCACAATTTCTCCAGCATGGTTACACTTGACTGTTGCACTAACTACACCTGTATTGAGCACCTCCAAGTTAAAGGCCTCCATCAATTTCAAGTTTGCTCCAGATGCAGCAGCAGCAGCAGCCATCACCGCTGGAATATTTGCAGTTTTTGTGCCACTCCAATCATTTTTACCGGTACCAATCCGTATCTCAGTCAGAAGAGAAACAACATCAGAGGCAGACTGCGCTTTTTGCCATGTGTTTGCTTTACAGAGCTTTTCCTGATGTATAAAATAAATAAGAAAAAGAAAACAAGGTTCTATCAACAAATGAAATTAAAAATTAAAAATAAAACAAACGTTATGGAAATGACAACAATACAAATTGGGAGGATCAAAGTAGTACCATAGCGTCTGCTTGACAATGAAGGCATGTCTCATATAGGTCACAATAAAAAAGCATTTAAAAAATAACAAGGCACTAAACACGAGTCCAGAGGTCCATATGACATTACCAAACACCAATAAGGCCACTATAATGACTTACCAACATAAACTAATTATGGATGAGAAGAGTGCGAAACAAAATTTATTACGTTACATACAAATATCCAAAATATTGTTGGTATTCTTTCGAACAGATTCAAGATGACAATCTGATCATGTACAAATATAAAGTAACATCCTGTGAGAAACTGACAGGAAATCAACATCCACTAACATTTTATTTTGTGGATAAAAAGAAAAAGAAAACAAATGTCATATTTCTTGTGTCATTGAAATAATCTGAACGGCATACTATAAAATGATTCAAAATTACAAGAGTCAACAAACCTGAAGAAGACCCTGGCTAGTGCATGGAGCATATGAAAGTGAAATAACAATCCATTCCCGAACAATTCTTTGGTACAAAGAGCGAACATTAGCCATCCATGCAGGATCATGTACAACAGCTGAGGGTGGGTCATTATGCACTGAAAATAGTAGGGAATCTAGACAGGAAGAGTTCCACAGGATCTGCACGAGTGTAATTCGGCTGTTTAGGTGTATTCAGCATGTCAAATGAACACAGAATAAAGTTTGAACTAAATGAAAACTAAAAAATAACAAAACAAAAATAAAAACTGAAATATAACAGAGCTGTTACTGCCCATAAATTTTACCACTGGTTTACCAGCAACCAAAAAAAAAAAATAGAAAAAGAAACTTCACCTGTGGAAACTTATCTCTAAGTCGAGTCAACAAGTTAACTGAGATATCCCGAATCTGGTCTTCCCTTTGAGCCATATTATTTATGAGAAAACATGCATGTGCATAAAGAGTAGACTCTCTAATCTTGGCTTCATTGCCTGCCCCAGATGTCCGATCCTCCTGCACTCAGACCTAAAGATCAGTAACATTCGCACAATAAAAGCCTGAGAGAAAAATAAATAAGCAAAGCAATATTGTACAGGAGGGGTAACAATTATAACTTCTAAACTTTACATATGACAGGGCATGAATCCACATGAAAACAAAAACAAAAAAATCAGTGTCACACTCAGTTGAGCCAATACAAATTTAAAGCATGCAAGTTTAGCTTTATTTTCTTTTCAACTGACCAACTTTTATAACATAGACTAATTCTAAAAAAACACCTCCAGAGAAGGTATGCTAAGGATCTACTTCAAAAAGCTCCAAAGTTTCTACTTAAAGAGTAAAGGACAGAGGTCCACGCCCCGTGAAGATCCAAGCTATGTTACCTGGAATGCGGATCATTCCGGTATGTGGAACGGGAACGTAGTACACAACATGCTCTAAAATGTGGTATAATATGAGTAGACTAGTATAATTACACTATAAAAATTAAAGTTGCTTCTAGAATAATTTTCTTTTAAAATTAGGTATCCAACAAAATGTATATACATTTTTAAAAATCATGTAGCAACACATTGTTCTCCAATAGAGAGCTTTGGAGCCTGGTCTTTTTCAGTATTTCGAGTTCAGTGGATTCTTTCTATTACTGATCTTTTGGCTTGTTGGGAACAAGAAGGCATGTGGAGGGACAAGAAAGCGTGGGATGGAAAGAAGCCCCACTGTGTATTATGTGGAATATTTGCAGGGAAAGGAATCACAGGACTTTCAAGGGAGTGGAACTTTCTAGTAACTGTTTAAAGGGGATACTTCTTGCATCCCATTATTCTTGGATGAAAGAGTCTTTCCGTTTTTGCACGTCATCTTTTATTGATTTTTTAGGGGATCTGTATATTCCTGTTGATAACATAAATGATCTTTCCGTCACGTTTTGTGTACTGGTTCTGCGGCCCCTCTTTTTGGTGCCTGTTAATATAATATTATCATTAAAAACAATAACATAAAAAGGCTGAACAAGCACTAAGAAGACAAGTAACGAGGATATTTCCAATAAGAGATTAATTTATTTAGGCAACCTCTGGCAAGAGAAAATCATGTCTTTATGAGCCAGAGAATTGGATTTATTACCCTCCGAGCACAAAGAACAACAAAATGTAGACCCTAACTCCACCATTTATACAGAGTACAAAATGCATCCAGACTCTAGACCCACCAGCCTAGGCCATCAATGCATAACAAGAACCTTTGGTGCCCATCAAGCCATATATTCAAGGCCCATTAGCTCATTAATAACCAGAGTCAATCAATATATATATATATTTGGACGGCTAATTTCACTAATCAAGTTGATTCACATGTAAAAAAAGAATCTACTTCACTTCTTGCATCGTAAGTAGATAAGAATAAAGAAACTATGTAACATCCACGTTTCCATACTTCTTCAGTATTTCTTTATTCAATAAAACAAAATAAGCTAGCTGGGAAGCAAAACAATTTATCAGAAACAATGTTCTATAAGTTGATTAATTCCTCCACAAAAAAAGGGTTGACCGGTTCCCTCAAGCTGTCAACCCAAGCCAACGGGAACTGGTTCCTAAGTTGCTTAGCTGTCTGTCTCAGTTTAACATTGATTAATCTGAATATCACTTCACTTTATATCTGGACCAGATGTAGACTTGATTTATTTTCTCTTTGTATTCCTTGCATCGCCTTCATGCTTTTCTAATAAAGTTTGATTATTTATCCCAAAAAAAAAAAGATGTAGACTTGTGTTCAACTTTCAACAACAATGGACTGCTTTGCCACAATTTTTTTTTTTTAAAACAAAAAATCCAATTATCAATTCACAGTGATCTAATCTAAGAAACACAGACACTTCTAAGAAGGTAACGATGTCGTGTCCAACACCGACACAACACTCATCGGACACTTCCCAACACTTGGACACACATGAAACATATTACAAGTTTGAATAAAATAACTTGAAATCCAATGATAAAACAAAAATAATGTAAATTTATACATATTTTTCTCCTTTAAACTTTATTAATTATTATCTTTACTTTGACTTAAATATTCAATTTATGACATGTAACAATTTTTATCCTTATGTATGACATATAATAAATATATAAAATTATATAGTTTGCACGTGTCATACAATTTTTTGAAAATTTATGTGTTGGCGTATCACTATCGTGTTACGTGTCCGTGGTTTTTAATATTTGAATAATAACTGAAAGAACACACCAAGTTTGTCATTGGATAAAAGATCAGGTTATTTTCAACTCGTTTTCTATTGTTTTCACTAGGGAGGCTAAAATGTCAAAAAAGTCAAAATTATTTTTGACTATAGAGCAATCACAATCATCCCACATATCATATTCAACACATTTAATAAAAAGAGAGGAAACTTTGGTCAAACTTTTTGAATTATTAAAATTTGTGAACATGGTAAAGACTAAAGAATAACAAAATCAACTTCAATAACTAAATATCAGATATCATGTAAAGCCAAAGTCATTCTACAAAATTGTCAGAGGATGAATCATGTTTTTCCTGTTTTGGAAAGTCTCATAGGATCAAAATCATCAACATGAGAACACCAATAAAAAGAAAAGGGCCACTAACAACAAGCATTAAATGAAATGAAATAAAAATACCAGCCACAAAACTGCTGTTTCAAAAGCCCGATGGACAATTGCTGTCAAGCACTGGGAAACAGCCGGCATGAGGTTTGGAGTTTTCAGGTATTCAAACACACAGCCAAAGGCACTTCTAGGAGCAGTTAAACTAGGATCACCATTAAGAATGCCACCGTTGCTGCTAAATCGTATTATCTCTAAAAAAGCTACCGCAAGGAGATAAGTAGTCTTCACACCTGGAAAAGTTATAATGAATCAAAGGCTATTCACACACCAATAGTTAGACTAAGAAATCTTGTTTCAATAACTTCATAACTCATAAGCCTATCAAGCAAAGCCCAAAACCACCAACTTCACTCATTTGAAGCCAACCACTGTTGGCCTGCAAAACAATCACAAAACATAGAAATCCACTTATGTTTCAAAACTGAATATTAGGGAGTATAACAAACCTGAAATGCCACTCATTGCTGCCACCTCAACTCTCCCTCCTAGAGCAGCAGAAAGAGCAGTTCTTTGGGTTACAGCAGCTTTCTCATTGCCACTCCCTCGTTGACTACCAGGATTATGAAGAGCCTTAAGCTCCAACTCATCTTCAAGCCATTTTACAGAGCTAACAACCTGCAGCAAAACAGATTGTTATGTCAAAATTTTATCATTACAACAGCAGCATAAACAATAACATCTCTATTAGACCATTGCATAAGTATCAAACATTAGTGATATATCAAATTAATAAACAGCCAGCCCACCTTACCCACATCCCACATGGCATGGGGACTTATTAAAGGAAGTTATGTCATGAAGGAAACAACTCACTTTGCACCCCCCAAAGAAAATAAAGACAAAAGAAACGAAATAAAAGAATTGTTGACATTTCTGATACAAGTCAAGCACATAATTCACAATTCTCAATAAAAGATGACAAACTTATATAGTAAAAAAATGGTAATTTATGTCTGTACTTGAATTGCTCAAAATTATGTGCTTCCCAGATCTTAAGTTTGCATGTATATATGCATGCTTATGTCCATGTCCTCACTCCGGATGTTAACTTTTTCAAGATTTACGTTGTTAGCGTATCCATGTCTCATGTCTGTAATCGTGCTTGCTACATGGTCCCCACTACTGCATGAAACCTTAGGCGAGTTTAACATCCAAATACATATCTTAAGAAGAAAGAACGCAAAAGCAAAAAGAATTATTTCCCTCATTAAGGCAAGAACTCCATAAGAATCAAGTCTTAGGGCAAGGTTGCATTACCCATCACACGACGCTTCAAAAGCTTCACGCAGATTTTCAAACTCAATTCTATTAGGTACATAAATCAGAAGTAAATTTATGTAGGCCTCTATAGTTGTCCTACTTACTGGGAGTAGGAGTTTAAAAATAAGAAACTATGTGTCTTTGACTGCCAAGACTACTCTAAACCTAACAAAGAAGATATACGGAACAAGAAACAAGACACATAATAGGAACTATGGACCAACACTACAGCTCTTGTTAGCAAATCAAAAGGTTACAAAAATATGCCGACTCATATGACCTAGTAAAACATAAACAAATAAATAATAGCAGCTAACTTTTACCATTGCAGCAAGCAAAAACCGCTACTTGCAGAACAATTATATAGGGCATGTTTGGTTATCTTTTCATCTTCTTTGTTTTTGTTTTTCATTTTCATTTTTCATGTTTTTAGAAATAAAACAATGAAAAGTTTGAGGTTTATGCAAGACAATCTTTTTCCTAAAAGTGAGTTGTTTTCACAGAATTTTCTCCAAATTAATTTTACAACGGAGACCAATAGAGGTAGTGAAGAGATGTGATATAGTGACGGTAGATGGGAGTGTTAGGAGAAGGGGCATACATAGATTGATGTGGGCTAGTGTAATAAATAGAGATATGAATCTCCTTAATTTGACTAACCAAATGGCCTTTTGATAGAATGGAGAAGAAGGATTCATGTAGCCGACCCCATTTAATATGACTTAAGGCTTGGTTTGGTTTGGTTTGGTAATTGGTCAAACAAGTTTATAATATGTATTTTTGTGCACAAAATTAAAGAATTCAGAAAAGCTCTGCAAAATTCATTTGACAATATCAATCTCCAAAGCAGCAATATAGTGTATCAATTCCTTTGATAACTAAAACATTTGTGAAACGGGGAGCAACATTAGTTCTATCGCAGAGGAAAAAATGAAAAGATTAGTAAATCAAGGGTAAAACAGAATGGCAAAGGATACTTGTGTAAGTTGAACTTACAAGGGGTGGGGTCCCTTGAGAAATGCGCTGGACAGCAGAAGACCATTGAGTATTCCACATATATGGTCCACCCACGGCTTGAAGGGCAATTACACCCATACTCCCCACACTATTCAGTGTAGTGGAAACAGACTTCATTGGAACCTCAGTTTTCATTATGGGAGGGGCCAACCCGAAAAGAGCAATGTAGAACCACAGGTTACGAAAAAACTTTAGAACTGAAGGTTCCACATCTACACTAGGAACAAAATCCGAACATATTTCAGCAACAGCAGGAAGTAGAGGTCCAAGAAAATCTGCTCCACTCCTGCAGATGTTAAGGTCTTGGTCAAGAAATGTCAAAGCACACACAGTAAATTAGGAGAATCAAATTGATGTGGGAAGTAAAACATGAACAAAGCATCAAAGGGAGCACAATTTTTCATATGATTAATTGATAATTAAAAAGGGAATTGCACATCGAAGCATGACATGCCAATGCCATTGATCGTATTGTATTTAAAAAGAACTCTACCTTCCACTTTTAGACTCAGCAGCCAAGCCTACATCTGAGCACAAGGATAGCAGACGATGACGATAGTCTGACCGCAATTTAGAACTGGAAAGAGCACTAGCAATTAAAAGAAATCCTGCAGGAAGAGTCTAGAATGATTGAACCAGTGAGCATCCATTTAGTAGAATGAATTCCATTAAACTTGATAATCACATACTGTACACATATGAAGAGCTATGGTACCTCAACACGTTCTGTTGTGGCTTCTGGTGCTAGGGTTTTACTTTCAGCTGAGCCAATACTGGAGAGTTTACTCAAATAGCTTCTTGTCATCAGAACAATAGTTTCACGATAAGACTTTTCAAATCCCAAACTCGCTATGCGAGAAACAGCATCAAGAAGCTGCAGTAACGTAGCAAGTACATGTCGACAAACCATGGCACCCAATTAATGATATATAAACATTTGCAGTGAATAAATAAATAATATTTTAGGTGCAAAAAGACAGAAAAGATAAAGATATACAAAATCCTCTGAATCATAGTAGTCAAATCAAGAATTGTATCATGAATCAAAATCCTAAATTTGGGAATCATGAATCAAATCGAATGAAATTGATAATCGCAAGATTCAGCACAAACTACCAAAAAAATATTGTTGGACAATCGTATACATAAAAATAAATAAAATAATTTGATTTTGGCACAAGTTATACCATAGTTCTTATCTAAGAACATGATTACACTATCTAATTGGAAAGGCATACAATGCCTTCACAGCAAAAGATGACTGTCCAAATCTCACCAACAATAAAATTATTTAAAAACCATAATATATTCTCTCGACATTTAAAAAATGGACCTAGAAACCTAAATAGAGCACAAAAAAGGAAAAAGTAAGTTGAGAACCCTTTATTTTAAAATGTAAAACACTTTAAAAGGTGTGTATGCTTAATTGCTTATTGTTCAAAGAAAAGTAAAAACAATTGTGGACGTGGAACTGTTGTGTTGGACTAACCTAACCCATGTCATATTAAACCATGCTTATTTCACCCCCCAAAAAAAGGGGAATTACATCCCAGTGAGAGAAAAAAAAAATTACAAAAACATAGAGGGATGCAAGTCACACTTGCACCCTCACATCCTTTCACTTGCACCCCGTCACAAAACCACTTACATCCCACATGTTTTTGTATTGTTTTTTTTTTTTTTTGGTCTGTCCCACTGTTTTGAAATTCACCTCCAAAAAAAAAAAAGAAAAAGATAATTCATGGGTGCAAATTAATTTAGCCTTATCCATTCTTCAAAGATATATTTTAAGGTTTTTAAAGAAAAAAATGATGGAAAAAAATTAAGAACTAATTGAGTCTAAATAAATTTGATTGGATCCTATTAAACACTCTAATCACCAAAATACCAACAAATAATGTACATATATTGGTTATTTTCGTACTAAACACTCTTGCTTATTCTAACATTTTCACCAAAAAAATAGGAAAAAAGGGGCCAGGCTATGTCGGATTCGATAGTTTCAAAAAATCGTATAAATCATATAGTGGGAATTGCATCATGAATCATGCAATTCACCATCCATTCTCTCCCAAAATAGATTCATCCATAAATTCCCATCAATCCATGCATGAATCGTGAATCAAATAGTGAATTATAAGATTAAGTTAACATAGCTCCGAAGGGAAAATTTCTTACTCGTAGACGTAACTGGCCAGGAGTTGAAGCATCCCCCTCTTCTAAAGTTTCAATGAATAGTGGCAATATCATGTCTACCACTTCAGGCTTCTTAACAGAAACATTCAGATCAGCTAGCAAGCGTATAACATTAAGCTGCACAACAGGAGCTGGTTGCTTCTCTTTCCCATTCTTAACAATAAGAAAATAACAATATAAGCACCCCATTATTTACACAAACTAAAAGGGTACAACTATGGGCTCTCCAAAATAACATAACAAGGAACACAATAAATTCTCTAAAGATAATTGAAAGACTCTGATCCTTAAGCTATAGTTAGAACCTATAAGATGTAAAACATTAGGTAATATTTGACAAAAATGTGTATGTATCACGAAGGAATAGAATATTCATTACAACTATGCAGATCTAAATTAGTTAAAGGAGCAAATAATAAGTACCCTATTAAGGAACTTGAGCTTTGAAACACTAATGCACCACTTCACTTCCATAAACTTGAAAGACATAAAGAAACTGAAGTATGCCAGATCTTAATCAAAAACATTCCCCACCCATGCATATGGTATGCCACATATTCAGAAGAAGAGGAGGAAACGAAAAGGAAAGGGGTGGAGAGAATTTCCACCCTTTGTTATAACAGAACTGGGAAAAGAAAGAAGGGGAGTTTTTGTACAGGTCCCCCATTTCCTTTCTATGCAAATGCGAACCAAAAGGCCCAAAAGGAGGAACATTCTTTTACATTTTTGCCTTCAAACGGCACCCTCATATTAACCTGTACGCGTCTAATGGTAAACAAATAACCACTCTTTTCATTCCTTCCTAGTTCAACCTTTCCACTGTGCTTGAACCAAACGGCACATGGAAAGAGGAAGTGGGGCAACAATTTCCCCTCCTAGGTAAGCATTTCATATTCCTCTCATCTCAACATTCCATCATATTGTCAAACAAGTCATCGTGTGCAGAATAAATTGTACCTAACAAGCCTAACCACAAAGTATCGAAAAAATAACCCCTACAAAGAGGAACAACAAAAGAGTATGTGATTAACACCCAACTTCCTCCAATACTTGGAGGATCATCAGTTACAAGCAATTTCAATAGTAAACAACTGATCATATAATTGCACATTAAAACATAATAATAATAACCACCTAAACCAAAAAAATAAAAAGTAGAAGAAATAAAACACAGACAGCATTCATAGGCAAGTGCATAAGCATCCATGTGCATTTAGAAACTCACAAACATGGCATATGCATGTGATTATACATGTAATTGTGTATGGTGTATGGGTGTATATTTATGTTTTTGCCATTCAATAACCAGCATTATAAGGCTAACCTCTTCCTCATAATCATTTCGTTCACGAATACTCGTAGCTAATCCCATGATAAAACTGTCCACAGGAGACCGGTCCTTGCTCCAACCAAATTCAATTATCTCGCAGCTTGTTTTCAGTACACTCTCAAACATGGCTCCCTGGCTGTTGCCCCAAGTGTCAGCCTGTTTAGAAAAAAAAATGATGTGCATAAAAAGTTTACTGCATTAACTGCACTGTCCATTAGATAGACGAGCTAGCTCTGAATCAATCCAAGATATGTACCTGCGCACATGTGGCTAGCACAAGAGGTTTAAGTCGAATTAGCAAAACACGTAGCAGCTGACCCCCACGAGTGATAGCAATTTGGGTAATTCCGGAAAGCAAAGAATTGAAGAGCTCTTCACATGTTCTCAATTTTCGCCACACTGAAAATAAACAAGCTTCTGCATTGTCTACCAACAGTGCAAGAGTACTGAGAAGCAACTTCTTTGATGACTTTCCGTCACAATTAAGGGATGCAAGACTTTTAATTTTTAACCTAGCTGCAGCTTGGAAAACAGATAATTTTGTATTGATTCTAGCTTTAAGTACTGTTCCTTGTTCATTCCAGTCATTCTTCCTTATCTGCCCACAAAACCAAACAATTGAATGAGCTCTTTCATTTTCAATTTTCCATTTTTCTTCAAGAAACTAATTCTCTTTCTCAATCTCTAAACACTACAATAAAAATTAAAGATTGTACGCCTGCAAAATTTTACCTTTAGAAAAGCAGACATTGACTGGAGCTGCTCCTTCGCGATTATCATCACCTGGTCCAACAGTTTGGTATCGATGAATACTTTATCTAAAATGTGTGCAATCAATTTAAACGCAATTTCTTGTTTCTCGAGCCTCTCCACAGGCTCCCCCTCAAAAGTGACAACCAGTTGCTTATAGCCCGTGGCATTGCCTCCTCCATCATTGAACCCAACACTCCCAATACTTGTTACCAACTGATCCACACTACTCTTCCACGCGACGCTATACCCATTCATCGCTGATTCTCTGGATGCTGAACTGCTAGACGACCCAGATACATGATTTTGTGGACTTGCAATAATAGGTGAACTCTGAAATGAATTCGGGACATCACTCACGAAGTGATCAAGAAGATATGCAACCAATTTATCAGCATCGGAAATTAGAATTGGCAGGAAACTCTGAGACAGAGCTCTCAAGAAAGCCCTAGAAATCCTCAAATCTCCAGTCTCATTGCCAACGGCTGACATCACAATATCTCCCATGAACTCCGCAACATCGGCGGCGAAATCCGACGACAATTCAGTGGCTTTCGAGACGTAACCCAAGAAATCGGCGTAAAACGAAGCAATTGAATCGGTCCCGAACGACTGAGGCCAGAAAGATTGGTTGAAGGAAGCGGGAATCGAGCGGAGAAACTCCGAAACGACGTATTCGGGACGCTGATCGGTGTGATTAGGGCATTTGGAGAGAAATCGAGCAAGGGCGACCACGGCATTGAGCTGAGCACGAGAAACCCTAGGAGATCCGGCGAGGAGAGACTCAGGCTGGATGCATCTGCCGCACATCCAGGTGAGTTTATCGGCGAATTGGTCAGGTTTCTGTGCAATCAAGTCACAGAGCTCGATCAAAGGCTCCATTCCCATCCAATGCCCAATTCAACAAAAACCAAGGATTTATAGTCCTCAACAATCAAGTCTCACATTGCTTGATAAAAGCAACAACATCACAAGTCTAGAGAGAAAAACAATGCATCCAAATGTAGAGAGAGAGATTATGGTTTCACATGGTAGGGTTTCAGAGGAATCGAGACTCGGAGCTCAACTTAAGCTCTGGCGATGAAAGGCGAGATCTAGAGAGAGAGAGAATTGCGTAATTAGGGTTTGGAAGGAGGATCGGTGGTGCTATTGTTGTTGATGATGATCGTCTTTGGAATGGCTCGGAGTTGAGAGCCGTCTTGTGGCGTCGCTGTTCTTCTGCTTCGCCATTTTTCCGTCTCTGTGTTTTCTTTCTTTATATATATCGGTACGGTATTGGTTGGGGTGCCTGTCCTGTATTTGGGGTACGGGGCACAACTCGCGCCTTTCCAGATCTTCGGGAGTGTTTTATTTGCATCTCTCCCTCAGTTTATCCGTATAGCCGTAACCAGACAATTTTTTTTTTAGAGCATACGGTTTGTTTATGCGCGAAAAAAATATAAATAAATAAATGGAGTTTTTAATTATTTTATTACGGAATTATGATTAAGAATGACAACAGAGCGGGACGGGACAGGGCCAGTGATCACACTCTCTGTCCTCGATTCTCGATTGTGAAAATCTCCCCGACCCCAGCCCCGACCCTGGTCCCCGACGGAGAACCTACCACCGTCCCCATCCCCGCAGCCTTAACGGGGATCAGGTTTTCCCGACACCGAAAATTCCCTACTCCCCAAATCTGTTTCAACACCACCATCATCAACAACAACAACAACAACCGAATCATCATTATCAACCGAATCATCAACATCAACATCAACATATCAACGAAAACATCAACAGATCATAAACCCAAAAAAAATAAAAAATGAACAAATACACGCAGTACACAAACAGATCTGAGATTTGTGTCACAGAGAGAGAAACAGAGAGAGTGGACGAGAGAAAGAGAGAGAGGGAAGAGAGAAACTGCCTCCGACGTCGACTGCTCCAACGCCAATACACAAGCAGATCTGAGATCTTGAGGAAGCGCTTTGTCATATACGCCACTTCCAACGCCGACTGCTTCTCCCTTTACACGATCGGAGACTGCGACACCGTCCCTTCGTTACCGTTGCTACTCGATCTACTGAAAGAGAGAGGGGGAAGAGAGAAACTGAGAGAGAGAGCGAGAGTAGAGATGGCTCTGTGTTGTGTTTGTGTTGAGTGTGTGTGAGTGTTCAAACAAAACCCTACACACACACACATATGTTATATATAAATAGGGGCAAAAGAGTAATTTCATATCGGGGGCAACCGGGTCGGGGATTGGAACCGAGTCCGGAGGGCAGGCTAAAACATGTATCCCCGTCCCCAGCCCGAATATCATCGAGGATTTAATTTTTAATATCGTCCCCGGCCTGAATATCATCCGGGATTTAATTTTTAATACCATCCCCGGCCCGTCAGAGGTATTTTTCGGGGAATAACCGCTCAATTCGGGGTTGGGGGATCGGGTCCTTGTCGGCCCGAGTTCCGATTGCCATCTCTAATTATGATGGAATTATGGAAAATGCCCCAGACCTCCTTTCTCCCCCACCACCACCACCCCCACCCCCACGTGGAGGTTGGTGATTGAAAAAAAAAAAAAAAAGACGCTGACCAATGGGTCTCCATCATTGCCCATGGAATTATGGAGTTAAAGTAAAGGCAACACAAGGATAGAGAGAATTTACATTATTTATTATGTTGGCTTAAAAGTTAATTTATATAATACATCTTACATATACAAACAAAACCATAAAGTCATCCTAACCTACTAATATTATTATATTGTAAAAAATTAACACACCAATACGTCCAAAATTTTACACATTTCTACCAAAGGCAATAAGCCTAGACATAGGCTTGGACAAAAGTTCTATAAAAAATAAATACAAGATCAAAAAAGTCTTAACAACAATAAATAAAAACCTATCATTATTGGCCATATTCTGACACTACAATTATATACACTATTATATACACTGTCTACCCTCATTGGGTTTCAAATGGATAAACTGAAACATATAAGATTTGACTGATCTTTTCTGTCTTATAACGTCGGTTGAAAGGATTTATTTGACCACTTTCCGCCTAATAATGCAGATTGCTCCACGTGTCCGGGATAAGGTTGGAGTCGATCAAGAGACAGCTGCATTTGATAGTGGGGTCCACTATGCTTCTATCCTATTGATGAGATTGTGATATTTTTCATCAGTCTCTGATGGAGGGGAATCAAGATGGTAGCTGTATTGCTCATTCCGAAAATGTTCTATATCATCCGCGGTCATAGCTAGTTCCAACAGAATATCCAAATTATTTATCTTTTTGAAATTTAATAACTTGTCAAAAGCCTCATTAATTGTGTGTATGAGACATTTGATATGTTATAGGAAAATGAGTTACAAATAGTATTCTACCATCTATGACCATGAATGGCAATTTTGTTGAGCCATAGATATTGGACGCTGCCTGTGAAACTGATATTAGACTGTCTATCAAATATTCTGTCAAATAAAGTTTTTGAATATTTTCCAATCACTCTCTCTAGCTATCTTCATCTAAATAATCATCTTTAAATTCAAAATTTTCAGTTTCTTTAAGATACCAAATCTGGTGTGGTTGGAAAAAAATGTTCTCGTTCCCGCCAACCAACGGTACTGGAGATCCAGAAAGTAAAATATTTGTTCAATCGAAAACCTTTTACTACCCATTAGAGCATTGCTTTGATGATCATTGGATATTCTATCAATTGGATTTGATCTAAAATTTGGAAAATAACTTGATTAGTTATTCCCCAATTTATATCTTCAAAATACCACATGTCATGATTTGTCATTATAATTATTTTGGGAATTCCATCTTTAAAATTTAATTTATCATAAGATCGTTCTAAGATTTGTCTAATCTTATCACGATGATCCTCAACTCGATTTTTTATTAGCAGAAAAATTTCTTTTTTGAGCAAAGTTCTTACTTTTTCAAAAAGACAAATTTTTTTTATTTGTTCAAAAACTGGATCAGAAAACTCGTCTGATATGAGGTCTGATAGCTGAAAAAATTTGTTTATTTTTTAAAATTAAAATTTTCATTTCAATTCATTTGTTTAAGGATATTGAAACAAAGATTTTGCAAGCCTTTTAATTTAGCTGTTTGCTCAGCTAATTTGTTAGCTAGAACTCCCATTTATTTTCGAAATTTCACTTTGTTTGTCTACAATGTGAGTTTTCCAAACTCCGTTAAGTTCTGTATAAATTTCTCTAGATATACCAGGGTTGAAAAAATCTTTTATTTCATACTCATCTGGTTTAGATGTCTGAATATTAATTGGAACTGGGTTAGTTCTCACTTGACAAAAATTCTTTTGATAAACAGGCATAGCTGGTGCACTATAAAAAGCTTTTTTAGCTTTGATCATGCTATCATATGCTTTATAGCTTGCTCTTGAAAATCCCCAAACTTGCGTTTTGCAATCATTTCATTCTGTGTAAATTCCCGGTTGTCTTCCTGTAAACACAACATAAAATTTTTCTTGTCTGAGAATTATTTTTTTAACAATTGTTACCCAATCTTCTTGAGCGGATTGTTTACCCTTGTCCATTGTTTCCTCTTGGTCTAGAGGTCTTCTGCAAAAATTAAAATTACTTGTTTAGTAATTTAATTTTCTGAAATAATTCCTACTAAGAAAATCTGTAAGAAAAATTGTTAGTACCTTTAAGATGTTCTACTTCAAAAGTATATTCATAGATTTTATTATACCAGGCTAATATTCTTCCTTGTTCAATAGGTTTTTTATTGATCAATAAATCTCTTACTGCTTTATTATCAGTGCGTACAATAAAATTTTATAGGGCTAAATAAATATGAAAACTTTTTATTGCCAATTTTATTGCAAGTAATTCTTTTTCAAAAATAATATATTTCTGTTCATTTGGTTTAAATGTTCCAAAATTGTATCCACAAATTAGTTCTTTTTTTTGTAATTTTACGGGTATTGAATTTTTCCTTGGTCTAATCCCATTTTCTGATAAAGGTATCTCTTTATCATGCCATAAGTTACTTGGTATTGCTTTAAAAACATATCCCCAGCATGCTTCTGAGGCATTTGTTTCTAAAATTAGTTTATCACGTGTTTTAGAAAGATAAATATCTGGTAAAGTTTTAACATTCTCTTTAATTTGTTTAATTAAAGCAACATCTTCTGCTGTTCATTCAAAAAAATTCAAAAATAACATTTTTCCTTAATTTGGTTAACCAAGGAATTTCTATTTTTGAAAGATTTTTGATAAATTTTGTCCATAATTTAAAGTACGTAATAAACTCTATAATTGTGTTATATTTTCAAGAGTATCAGGAAAATCTCGTACTTTGGACAAAATATGTTCATGTAATTTTAAACATTTTTTGTCTAAAATTATTCCTAAAAATTCAATTGATTCTTTGTCTAGTTCAATCTTTTTTAGAGACAAAATAATTCTATGTTTTTAGAATTTTTCACAAAGTAAATTTAAACGTTTCGTATGCTCCTCCTTGGTTTTAGAGAAGATAAGTATATCATCAATATAAACTACACAACAATCTTTAAGATCTTTAAAAATTGTATACATCCACTTTTGAAATACCTATGGTGCTATATTTAACCCAAAAGGCATAACATTCCGATGGTAATGTCCTCTAGGTGTATTGAAAGTTGTCAATTCTTTTGACTCTTCAGTCAATTGAATTTGCTAAAATCCACTCTTACAATCAAATTTGCTAAAGATTTTTGATCATTTTGTTAAGTTAATCAAAACATCTTTTATTGGAATAAAATATTCATCAAATTCTAAATTTTCATTTAACCGTTTATAGTTAACTACCATTCGGACTTTTCCTCTTTTTCTTTGAAGTATGGTTACTATCAATTCCAGTTTCCAAAATTGGACGTTTCATTAATGTCCATTTTTTTTTTGGTATGGCATTCCATTTACATAAGCTGATTGTGGCTCCTATGTCTATGAGAATACTGAGGCTATAGGGTTTATAACCTGCAAGATTAAATGTTTCCAATACATACGTATATCTTCTTTTTCTTTGTTAGGGGAAAAAAATAATATCATCATTTTTTGTTTGAAATGATACATATATGCAGACTTAATATGTTCAAATTATCTTATTGTTCTTGGGAAAATAGGAATCTGAACATTGTTTGAAGTAATAGATTTTTTATTAGAATTATTATTTGATTCTCCAATGTTTAATTTTGAAAATGATTTGTTAGGAAAGTCTTTTTCAAATACAAAAGTTGATCTTTTAATTTTTGGAACTATATTTTCAGTATATAAATTTTTTCCTGATGCTTGCATTTGTAATTGTGCAGGATTTTTTGTTTTAAAAGATTCTCTTTGTCCCACTAGGTCATAGATTAACCATTGTCGAGGGACTTTTAAATCGCCCAAAGTCATTAGACGATGTTGTATTACTGTGTCAAATGGTCTTGGTTCAAAGATTTCAATGATTTTATTATCATTTGATCTTGTTTTTGTTTTAAGAAATTTGGTCAATTCGTGAATTGTTTTCCAACGAATAGCCAAATAATGGGGATTTGATTTCATTCATAATCCTTGTGTTTTAATTCTTATTCTAACTGTGTCTTCAATATTAGGATCATTTATGAAAATAATGAAATTTGGTCTAGCATTAAACCAAACTACTCCATTAGCCAAATTAGATTGGATTCCTCCAATGATTGCTTTAATTGGGTCAAAAAATCTTTTATCAAAAATTACTGCCAAAATAGGAGTATCTATCCCTTGGCAAAATAAGACTATTATGGTTGCTTGAATTAATCCAATATGAATATATTAAATTTCAATATATTTCTTTTTCCATCTTGCAACATTTTTCTTATAAAAAAAAAGAATATCAATATTTCATTCTTCTGACCATTTTCCTTGAGTGCTACTACTGTGTTGTTCAAGCACTTTCACTGAATTTTGAAAGTTTATAAATTTATAGAACAACAACTTCTTGCATTTTTTCAAATTTTGCTAATTATTCATCGGTAAAAGTTTTTTATTCTCCGATTACATCTCCAAGCCGAATGGCTTGTAATTATTATTGAGATATACTATCTACTTTTTGAGATATTGCTTGACTATTAATATTAGTCATCATGAAGATTAGTTAAACTTTTTTCATCACTAGAAATTTTGTATAAGATTTCTTCTTCATCAAAAATTTCTTCGCCATGCATTATTTTAAAATCTCGTTCTTCGAGAACTTTGATTATTTTCTTTGCACTTTTTTCCTTTTTTTGGGCATTTGGGTGCATAGTGACCTTATTCGTTACAAATGTAACATTTACAAGTTTTCTTTTTTGAAACACTTGTTAGATTTCTTTTTTCGAATATACTTTTTATTTTTTGAAAAAGTTTTGTTATTTTTCCAAGGTTTCCATTTATATTTTCTACATTTTTTGAAAAATCCTTTTTGTTTAAGAAATGTATTACAACCAATTTTCCAATTTTCTTTTAAAATCTTATCACAACATTTTTTACCGTATTGTGAGTTGAAAATTTGATTTTTTATTTATTTTTTTGCCTTTGCTTTTAGATACCAATCTGCTATCAGTCTTAAAACATAACTAATGTGAAAACCAAGATTATCATATTCTTTTTTCCCTTTTTTTTTTTTTGTTGAGAAAACCAGAATATGTTTTAATACATAACTCATCCCATAGATTAGGGAGTATATGGAAAAATTGATCTAACCAGGGTTGATTTGCTGGTAGATCAATAAGATAATAATATTTTTTAAAAGTTTGAACATAGTCTTCAAAAAGACAAATTTTACATAGTTTTAATTTAGTCAAAATATAATTCGCATCTGCTTGCAAATTAATATTTCCTACAAAACTACATAAATTTTCTTTTATGATTTTTGCAAATTCAACTAAGATGATGTCAAGTGTTAGAAAATTTGCCAACAAAGTCGTTTTTTGACTTTTTTCAATTTCTGATTTTTCCCACTGTCTTAACCAGTGCAACACATCTCCCTCGAGAGTTGCTGAAATATAATCAAAGATTTTTTCCTTTGACCAACTATTTTTATAATTGGTAATAATGATAGACAAGGATTGTGTCCAATCATCAATTGCTTGTGGCTGATCCTCAAATGGAACATGAGACAAATCTAAATAAGTATCATTTTGAGTTATTAGATACTTATGATTATTATCTTTTCTAGATATTACTGGCTCAGGTGTAGGATTTGAGGTACTTCCAGTATTAGTATCATTTTTAACTTCATTTGTTTGAATAAAGTTAAAATTTTCTTCATCTCCCTATGTGCCAAATAATTCGGGATCAATTGGCTCTTCTGCCTTTCTTTTCCTTTTATTTATTTCTGGTGAAATATCTTGATCTAATATTTCTTCAGATGAGGATGATTGGCTGTCATCATAATTAGTTGATATATTAATATCATAATTAAAGTGCTGTAAAAGGGTTTCATGTTCTAGATAAGTTTCTCTTATCTGGTCTAGTAACTTATTTTTTTCATCAATACCAAAATCTGAATCTTTATATAATTTTCTTCAACAATCAAATATTTCAACAATATTTTCATATTCAGTCCTATTATAGGTATTGATTTGAAGAACCATAATATCTCCTGTACCATAAAATAGCTCAGGAATGGAGTTATCTCCTGAACTATTCATTCCATCATTGTTTATGTAGGATATAGTTTTTAATTTTTTCACCAAATTGTTTATTTGGTTTTTTGCTTCTTTGTATAAGTCAATATTTATTATAAAACCCAAATTGTCTATTTTAGATTTTATAGACTCAACTTTGGTTTCTAGATAATTTTGATTTTTATCTAATTTAGAAAACCAAGAACACATAATATCCGTAAATATTATTTAAACTTGAACACATACTATTTATATTTGCAGATTCTTTAGTAATATGCAAATTATGGTCATATTTATTATTAAAATTATTTTTTGTATTTCCAAAGTATATTATATCTTCAGGGTTAATTGCCATTATAGATTATTGTTGGTACCTAAGACCATCCTAGTATATTTATCTGGTGTCTAAAACCTCTCTTTATGATCTTAAAGACTTAATTATGGCTAATAGTTAAAAGATTTTAATGAGTATATGGGGTTTGACATACACTAAGCATATAGGTTTTACAACAATTATAAATGAAACAAATAATTATGAAGATATAAAATACAAAGGATACACAATTAAAGACTAAACTTGACAAATGAATTTTTTATTTATTTTTATTTTTTATTTTTATAACATAAAGCACACTATACACATTTATATATATCAAAAATTTAGATGTAGAGAAAAATACTTACATAGCTTGATCTTACTTTCAAAAGCTCTTCACCAAGCTCTGATGCCAATTACAAAACGAAAAAGGAAAGTAGCTTTCTACTATTTTATTATGGAATTATGATGGAGTTATGGAGTTAAAGTGAAAGCAACACAATGATGGAAAGAATTTACATTGTTTATTATGTTGGCTTGAAAGTCAATTTATTGAATACATCTTACATATACAAACAAAACCATAAAGTCATCATAGTCTACTAACATTATTACATTGTAGAAAATTAGCATACTAATACGTCCAAAATTTTGCACATTTCTATCAAAGGCTATAAGTCTAGATATAGGCTTGGACAAAATTTTTACAAAAAATAAATACAATATCAAAAAAGTCTTGACAACAATAAATAAAAACCTGCCATTATTGTTCATATTCTGACATTACAATTATATACATTAGCATTGACTTGTCCAATACGATCGCTTTGTTTGGTTTGTTTTTGAGAAAGTAGTTTTAGAGAAAATTTTTTGCCTCCGTTTGGGAAGTGGGTTAGTGTAGACGTCCCCGAACGCCCCGGGAGGGTTAAGTCCCGTTCTGTTCATATTGGGGTCACTACAGTTCAAGGACTCAAATGTTACGGTTCTTAATCTTGAACCAAAGAGTCCAAATCCGGCAAATCGTTTTGAAAACAGATTTTTTGAAAGAAGTGCCAAACATGGACTGCTTCGCCAGATACAGAGTCGCCACCTAAATGTTTTTAATGGGAAATTTAGGAAACCCTGACTCGGTGCCAAAGGCCACGTGTCCGTCATCACCAAAGTTGCCTCGGCTCGGGAACTTGGGTACGATTGGGGAAGGTCACTTCGTGAGCACCCCCGCTCGCCCGGTCAAAGACCGGCCTCTACTAACCATGATATCTTATTTTGAAAACACTGTATGCTCTTATTCCGGTTATTAGCCTAGGTTACTATGTGATGCTCGCAGCAAACAAGTATAGACTGGGCCGCCTGAATTGGAACAAAACATTTCATGTTTGTTTGTTTGAAAATGGTTTGATGGTGCTACCCGCAGGTAGGCTAAGACGCGGATTTGCCACCCTCAGGTGGGCTTAGAAAACATGATTTTGCCACTATCTGGTGGGCTTAAAACAAACATTTGATGAATCGTCCCAATTCAAGTAACTCAGCCTCCACCCACAGGCATCCAAGGCAGTTATATCACATAAGCAGTTAGCCTCATGGTAAGCATGCTATCATGGCAACACTCACACGCATGCAAGGATGCTAAAGCATAAGTACTTACCGAGTACTCCAAGCCAAAACAGAAAACTGATTAGAAATCAATGCATGATCCTAAATATACAGGAATGCCTAATGCAACGCATGCAATAATGCAACTATAGCAGGCTCGGCTATTCTAAACATGGCATATGGAATGCTACAACTAACACGTATTCAATTTGGAATTGAAATACAAATGCAGTTTGTATGATGCGCCGAGCCCGGTGCGTGCAAAACAGATGAATGATGCAAACATGCTGTCATACTGTATGCTAAATGAAATATGCCCTATATCTAACCATCATAAGCGGGTAAATAAAAGGGAAGAAAGACGTGGGGTTGGAAGACATACATCACACTCACGCACACTTATTACAGTTATCCCCTCGCGTAGAGGGTCCGAATAAATATACAGTCCGAATAAAAGAATAATACAGTCCGAAATTACAGTCCGAATAATACAGATTTTCTAATTAATTAACAAATTAAACTAAGAAAGCTTTAAACTGGCATGCAAGCCAGGGGGCTGCCTCGCTTCTGATGAATGATGTATGCTGGGCTGCCTTTGCGCAGAAATCCATTGGGATGCCCAATTTAGCCTCTGTTTGCAATGTTTCTCGAAATGCGCGCCAGGCTTCGAAAAGTTGCTGATTCCTTATTTTGCTGCAACAGAGAGCAGGAAAAGGGCATAGCAATGTATTTCACAAATATATGCATGCCTCGATTCTCGTGCCACCAATCACGCATATCGATGCATGATGGCCGAAGAATCGGATTGCACAACTCAATATAGGGTGCAATGCAGATGAATGCTACAACAAAACCTAACTCCATCATGGGTAATCCGGAGTATCGGCGACTTGGGAATTGAGACCCGTTCCGTCACTCGGAGTACGAAACGTGCCTCGTTTCCCGTGCCCGGGCTAACTCCTATCCCGAACACGATGCAATATGCATGGTATGCATGAAATGCAGCTAATATACAATTCTAGCATGCTCAATGCTATGAAAATGAGACGCCTCGGAGTGCGTGCCAGACGGGCACGCATACTGAGGCGATGATTCTAAGGCATGAAATGGCATACACGATGCAATTGGACTTACACTAACACGAGTGGACCTCAGCCACACTTACATAAGAGGCCGTCGGATAAAAAATGAAGTGCCTCGAAATGCGTGCCCACGGGCGCGCAAACCGAGGCGATGCATACGGAATGCAAAATGACATGGAAATGATATATAATGAGACTAAAATGAAATGCCTCGAAGTGCGTGCCCACGGGCACGCAGACCGAGAGAATGACATACGGAATGCAATGATGCGAAAATGGCATACAGAATGCAAAATGGACTTATACCAACATGAGAGGACCTCAGCCACTCTCATACGGGAGGCCGTCGGATAAAAATGAAGTGCCTCGAAATGCGTGCCTACGGGCGCGCAAACCGAGGCGATGCATTAAAGCATGAAATGACATACGAAATGCGAAATGGACTTATACTAACATGAGAGGGCCTCAGCCATACTCACATGAGAGGCCGTCGGATAAAAAATGAGGTGCCTCGAAATGCGTGCCCACGGGCGCGCAAACCGAGGCGATGCATACGGAAGGCAAAATGACATGGAAATGATATATAAACATGCAAATGAAATTTCAGCACTTACAAATGATGCAAAACAGTCCCGAAAGGCGGGGAAATGACACCGAATGCACGGAATGGTTCCGAAATGCGATAATAAGCACCCGAAATGGCCTATAGCCACACTAAACATGCATGGTTGGTACATGGTATGCAAAATAGTAGCAAGACAGCCCCAAAATAGCATTATTCACAGTACAAATCATGGCGAAATAATGAGCATAGATAGGACAACAATAGCATGCAAGAATACGAGCCAAGAGAGGGGTATTGAAGCAAGTGGTGTATGCGATGCTCAAACTGAAAAGTACCCTTCTACAACACTGATGAGGGACTAAAAAAATTCACATTTTCAGTAGATGACATCCCCCAAATCAGTATGAAAACATGGTAAAAATGCTATGCAAGAATGAGGATATATGAGGCTATAACATGAAGTACCCCAAACATCCATCAAATCAGCAAAGACCCTCAATGGAATATGTCAAGAAGATCAAAATATGAATATTTCTAGTTCTGATGATGACCGAAAACAGAAGCTAGATAAGCTCAAAAAGGCATGCAAAATGGGGTCAAAGAGAGATATAATGGCAAGTATAACATGGAGACCCCAAACAAAGTTGATCCCTTCTACAATATTGTAGAGGGACACAAAATAAGCTCATTCACAGTTCATGGCATGTTCCAAAACAGACTGCATGTAGGTCAAATAAATCATGCAAGTTTACGGTAATTTGAAGGAATTATGAAGCAAGCGCATGATAGAGAGGCCAAAAAGGGTTGATCCCTTCTTCAATGTTGAAGAGGGGCTCAAAATAGGCCCACTCACAGTTTACCTCATGCCCGAAAACAGATCACTCATAGGCCAAATATTCATGCCAAAAACAAGGGTAAAACATGGATTCAAAGCAACTTGCATATGGAGCATGAAAACAAGGTTGAGCCCTTCTTCAATGTTGAAGAGGGGCTCAAAATAAGCACAATATCAGTTCATGAGATGCTCCAATTCGATCACACATAGGCCAAATATTCAATGCAAAATAATGGCATACAAGAGGATATTGAAAGAAGTGCAAGATGGAGGGCTCAAACAGAGTTGAGCCCTTAAACAAACCTCAAGAATAGCTCAAAATAAGACCACTTTCAGTATTGGTCGGAGCTCAAAACAGTGAGCAAGTAGGGTTAAGAAATGAGGCAAGAAAATGGTGTAAAAGAGGGGATTTGAGACTTACCCTTGAAGACAAGTCTTTCTTTGCTTCTTGACTTGAGTTTGTTGCTTCTTAGCCACTGAAAAACCTTCATTTGCTGCTGAAATGGAAGTGGTGAAGGTAGTGCTTGGTGTTGATGAACAAATGAGACCAAAACTTGAGAGTTTGAGAGTGATAGAGAGAGATATGCTTGAACCCAATTTTTCTAACCCTAAGGACTGAATTGGGAGGCCCCTTATATGGACAAAAGAGGGGTGTAAAAGGGGAGGGAAATGCACCCAAGCTTTCCCTCCCAAAATATCCCCCGGATGCCAAAGATATTTTGGAGAAACAGCTATACAGCTGTAAAGTATGCACTGAGGGGAGTGTGGCCGGCCAAGTGCTTTTTCTGGAGGTGGCCGGCCGGCCACCCCCCATGGCCGCCGGCTAGGGGGCAAAAATGAAGTGAAGAATTAATGGCCGGCCACCAGATGATGGTGTCCTCCCAGGTGTGTACAACAAGGCCCTGTGGTTCAAATTTGACAACTCTGAAACAGGAGAGAGAATAGGCCACTTCAAAGAGGGGTTCAAAAGGTCCAATGAAAATTACTGACCGGCCATAGGTTTTTAGGGTCCTCCCATGTGTGTACATCACAAATATGTGGTTTTGGCTTGAAGAAAATGGCCCTAGGGTGGTCAACATTAGCCCGGAAGTGAGAAAAACGGGCGCCGGGGGGCGTCGGAAGAGCATAACAGGTTGCTTGGACAATTGCTAGCCTCCCACCCTCCAGTGATCTTCCTGATGATAAAATAGAGGTACCTGCCAAAAATGAACAAAAACTGATGCAAAACGAATGCTCGGGGGCCAAACCGCGAGGTTCGGGGCCCGAAAACCGGCCGTTAAGCACCGAAAGTGGCATTCAGCCACGAAGTGGGTATCTAAGACCCAGTGTCCCTCGTTATGATAAAACAGAGGTACCTGCCAAAAATGAACGGAAACCGATGCAAAACGAATGCTCGGGGGCCAAACGCGAGGTTCGGGACCCGAAAACCGGCTGTAAGCACCGAAAGTGGCATTCAGCCACGAAGTGGGTATTTAAGACCCCAGTGTCCCTCGAAAGGGAGTAAATGAAGATGCATGCCAAGAACCGGAGGAATCGGAGATGGTTGGGTGGTCCCGAACCGAGGCACACGGCCTGACGGCTCCGAAAACCGGAACCGGGCTCCGAAACGGGCAAAATGGCCTACGGCCACGAAATGTAGCCCACGGCCACTGAGAGATGATCTGTTAGACCTCTCCCTTCCCTCAGGAAAGAAAACAGAGAAAACCGAGTTCGGTTCGCAAACCGAAGCAAGGCACAAAAGAGAGTTCGGAAGTCCGGAGGCAGGGCGCACGGCCGCGACTCTGAGACTTCTGAACGAGCACAGTATGCAACATCACCGAGCGCTCAATCGGCGACGTCTGAGTCTTAAGGTCGGTCAAAAATGGGGTGTCTACAGTTAGCTTTTTGGCTTTTTGACTTTTTTTGCTATTTTAGCCTGGGGCTAAAAAGCCTGGTTTGGGAAAGGTTTTTTGACTTTTTTGACTTTTTGGTGAGATGTCTTCCTGTTAAATTACCAAACTGCCCTTTTTGCCTTTTTTTTTTTTTTTTTTTTTATTTTGGGTTTGGATTTGGCATATTTGCTTAATTTATTTTTTATTTTTTATTTTTTATTTTGGGTTTGGATTTGGCATATTTTGCTTAAATGTTTTTTTTTTAATTTTTATTTTCGGTTTGGATTTGGCATATTTTGGTTATTTTTTTATTTTTTATTTTTTTATGTTGGGTTTGGATTTGGCGTATTTTGCTTAAATTTTTATTTATTTATTTATTTGGTTTGGATTTGGCGTATTTTGCTTAAATTTTTTTTTTATTTTTAAATTTTTTTATTTTGGGTTTGGATTTGGAGTATTTTGCTTTAAATTTTTTTATTTTTTTTTAAATTTTTTATTTTGTGTTTGGATTGGCGTATTTGCTTTAAAATTTTTTTTTCTTTTACTTTTTTTTTTTTTTTTTTATTATTTTGGGTATGGATGTGGCGTATTGTGCTTAAATTTTTTGAATGTTTTTTGAAATTTATGTTTTTGTCTTTTTTTTTTTTTTTTTACATTATTAGTTCTTGTTTTTATTTTTATTGGTAACAATAACTTTTTTTTTTTATTTATGTGTTTCATTTATTTGTAAATTACGTGGCGAATGGTAATTTATGTTTTCATGTTTTTTTTTAAAATGTTTTTGAATGATGCGTATTTTTGTCGTTATTTTTTTAAAATTTACGATTTTGTCATTTTAAAAAATGAATTTTCTCTCGTTTTATTTATTTGTAAATGACGTGGCAAATGGTAATTTCTTTTTTTTTTTCCTTTTTTTTGGATGAGGCCTATGTTTGTTGTTATTCTTTTTCTAATTTACGTTTCTGTAATTTTTTTAAATTTGTATACATTAATTTATTTTTATATTTGACAAATGAGTTTTCATGTGTTTTATTTATTTGTGAATTACGTGGAAAATGCTAATTTCGGTTGGTTTTTTTGTTTGGAAAAACGCTTTTTTTTATGTCATTTATTCAAAATACAGTGGAAAATCATATATTGCCGTGGCACATGACAAAAAATGAGGGTCTGTTTTGGTTTTTTTGTTGTTTTCAACTTCTGTTTTTATGTTTTTAATTGACGTCGCACATGACAATTTCTGTATTAGTTTTTTTTTTTTTTTGGTTATTTGTTTCACCTTTTTTTGGTTTTCGAAAAAAAAATAAAAATCTGTGGATTTTGGTTTTTCAAAGTTAGGCACGTCACCAACTGGAAGGGGGTACATTCCCGTGGAAACTCATACATATTGTACATGATAATATATTTGAATACTGTCTGTTCTACGTGTGTCATTAGTATTGTTACAACCATACGAAAATTAGGTCGACTATTATATATTTCCTAACATTCCGTTTATTACGCATGTAAATAATTTGTCGCGTATGTGTAATAACCCCATCACGTATAATGATTAGTACTTGATTAATTAAGAGGATTTGAAATTTAATTGCCGAGTATTATAATTTATTTGGGATTATGAGAATTGTGGAATCTGACTCGTATGTGATTTTATTGAAGGTTTATTTTGGAATTAGAAATTAAGGGTTCAAATGGCTTAGGGAGTAAAATTGAGAAGAAGCTAATCAATTTAATTTTAATTACGGACCCTTTGGGAGTTTAATTAAATATTCAATTCAGTTTAGTAAAATTGAGATTCGATTAATTAGGTCATAATGAAGTTAATAAATTATGAAAGATTGAGGATTGTGATTATTGCGAATTAAATTTAATTTTGGTGTGCCCAATTTGAATATATAATTTAATTGACGGAAAACTTGGAGTCTTATCAGAAATTGAAGACCTAAATGATTTAAGAAACCAAAATTGAAGTTGGAAATAAGTTCGATTTATTATTTGGAGCCTTTTGGGAATCTGATTAAAAATTTAAGTTGTACCGATAAATTTAAATATAATTAATTAGGCTCTAATGGAAATCAATTCGATTAATTAAATTACGTGGGATTTACGATTAGTCATAATTAATTTAACGATGTGCTAATTGAAATTATTAAGATAATTTATTGATTAATGTTAAATCTTATTAATAAATTGTAATATAAATTGAATATAAGATAATAATATATGAGGGTGTGCAAAGAAAGAAACTGGGGTGGGTGTGTGCATATGATGTGGTGGATGTTTGAAACCATGTGCACGGGTGCAATGTGTTGTCAACAAGAGAAGTGCAAGTGTGCATTTACTGGAGCAAAACGTGGGCCTACAAACAAAAAAAAAAAAAAAGGGGAACTTACTGATAAGTCCCATGCAACAAGTTCAAGATCCAGCTAATCCCAAAACAAAATATTTGCACCAATTAGTCCACACATATTTTTAATTGTTACCAAAAAATCCTTTTTTTTTTTTTTTAATTTACAGACACTGTTCACATCTTACTATCGTCGGACTTCCGTCAAATGGTCGCGGAGACTCGTCGGAATGTTCAACATCGCCGGAAAGTCGTCGGAATGTTTAAAACATGTTATGAAACTGTAAATTTTACAGTTCTAAAGCATGTTATAAAACTGCAAAATTTTACAGTTTTAAACCATGATTCATTCCAGCACCCAAAAAAAAAATTCAAACTGCAAAAATTTTACAGTTTTCACCGCCTGTAACTAAAACTCGAAAATTACTTGTTCAGAATTCGAAAATTTTCTCATTACACAATCTGTGTGATAGCTGTACAAATCTAAGTCATTACAGATCTATTTCAATGATATTATAGATCTATTTTATCATCAACAACAACAACCATAGATCAACAACTATCCCCAAAAAAAATCTGTAAATAGAGAGAGAAAGAGAGAGAAATTGACAAAACCATATTCATGGCAGATTCTTACAACAGCTACAGCAAACTTCGTAAATCTGCTGTGGGTATTTCACAGGCACGGCCTCATCTAGCTTCTGGTTGATTTCTCTATCAGAGTCATCCAATAGGTTCGAAGATCGAATTTCGTCGACACTGACGATGATGGGTGTCGATGATGAAGAAGAAGAAACAGAGCATCGAATTTGGGATGCGAAATTGATCTGAAGAACGCATTGTTGATGAAAAACGCATTGTTGATGATGATGAAAAATCTTTGAAAATTTCCAGATCTGAAGATTTTTTTTTGTTGATGTTGATGAACCATTGTTGATGATGAACACGTAACAAGAGAGGCAAAAATCAGAGAGATAAAGAAAAGGACTTTTTGGGGGCACTCAAAAAGTTTTGGGATTAAATGGTCACCACATGTTTCACATGGGACCTCCCAGTAATTTCCCCAAAAAAAAAAGTGAAAAATGAGAAAAGGAAGTGGAATGAAGGAAATGAGAGTAAGCTATACATCACCTATGTCTATGTTTTTGGCTGTAACAAGAACGGCAGAGTGAGAGGGACAGAAATCGTGAGTGAGGGAGAGGAAGGAGAGCTCAACTTTTAAAGAAGGAAATCCAAAGTTCTGCCGGAACTTGTAAAGAAAGAAGAAGACTCAAGGGGAAATCATCAATAATCTTTAAGATTAGAGCTTGAGGTATGGATTCATGCTTATTTTTTTATAGAATCTTTATGTTATACTTGAAATTAAGGATGATGAAATGGGTTTGGAGCAAGAAATTAAATTAAATTCATGATCATGGGAATTAATTTAGAAATTAATTAGTTTGGGTTTGATTTTTATTATCCTTCATAAATTTGAGATCCATCCTTGCATGCATGCTAGAATCTCAAAGTTTAGATTTAATTCATAATAAAAGGATTTATGAGATTAAATTTGGGTTAGGTTAGTGATTATGGAAATTAATTTAGAAATTAATTATTTTTATATGAATTTGAATCTTATGGTTGCATGCATGTAATTTAGAGAAATTAAAGAATTAATTCATGAACATTTGAGCTTAATTTTGAATAAAAGGGATTTTCATGTAGATGGTTTAATTTTAATTATGATTTCACACATGCAAATATTTTTCTAGGAATTTTATAATTTCAATTTCATAATTTAAGGAGATAGAAAAGAGTTAGAAATCGATTTTTGGAATTAGAAGGAAATTGGTAAGGAAATGATGATTCGGAACTAAAATTAAGTCTATGGAAATTTGGGAACTAATCCTAAAGTTTTGATTTTATAATGAAAACTAGGAATTTGTTTAATCCATGCATGTAATTGAATTGAAAAGTTTTATTCAATTTAAATACATTTTAGAACACCCATGATTATGAATTATATATTTGGTTAGAAATTGAGTTAAGTTGATTTTCTAAGAGATTGATTTGTGTAATTCATAATTGAGTTGATTTTGTTATTACTAATAAAATTGGACCTATTTTGTGTTGCATACATCATGGATTTTGAAAGATTTGGAGTAATTCAATCTCATATTTTGAAGAGAAAAATGAAATGTTTTATAAACATCAAGTTTATGGAAAATTAGAATAATCCTAATATATTAGATAAAGTGTTGATTTTATAATTAGATTTTAATCCATATTTGTAATTTGAGATTAACATATTTTGGGACATCTATGGTTATGAATTAAATTGAGGTTATGAATTAAGTTAAGATTAAGATTATGGAGAGTTAGTTGGAGAATTTATAAGAATATAAAACTAGTAATTTTGATGTCAATTTCCATACATGTGAATAATTTTTAAGGAATTTATGGCTTTAATTCATGCTTGGTAGGAAAGTAGAAGGGCTTGAATCAATTTTATGTAACTAAAAAGAAAATGAGTTTGGAGTCATGTTCAATTTATGGAGATTAAGTTAGAAGTTATCATCTGAGTTGGGATTTGGCTTGATATGGAGAAAATGATTTCAAACTAAATTTGGCAATTGGGGCATGATTTTGAATAAATGATTAGCAATTTATGACTCAATAAAGAATAATAAGCTACTAATCAACATAGATTAGTTAGTTAAAGAATGAATCATTGATCTTGAGGTAATTATTTAAAAAAAAAAAAAACCAAGTAAAGGATCAATCTATCTGGAAAAGAGGACTTAGTAATGAAAGAATATGTGAATTAAGAACCCAGTTTACTTAATTGCGAAAGAATAAACGTAGTAGAACTTCGGACTATACAGACTAGAGACTTGAAAGGACAAGTTTAATCAAGGGAGTAATGTTGTATTTCAATGTGTATATGTTATATGTTTGTGTAGGTCACGCGCCATTGTCTGCCCGATTTATCTGATATATCCAGTCTGTCTGATTTGCCTCTGCAGCCCTCCCTCTGTGAGTAATAACTTTGTAAAGTTATGTTCAATGTTATGTATTTTCAGTGTACTATGATACGAAATGATTGATTCTTGAAAAGTTATGATATATTGGAAATGAATAAATGAATGTCCAGTTTTCTGAAAAGTATTTGTGGCATCCTTAGTCGATAAGGCCTCGCCCGGGGGATATAATACCGTGGCATAAGGCCTCGCCGGGGGATACAATATCGTGGCATAAGGCCCTCGCCCGGGGGATACAATACCGTGGCATAAGGCCCTTGCCCGGGGGATACAATACCGTGGCATAAGGCCCTCGCCCGGGGGATACAATACCGTGGCATAAGGCCCTCGCCCGGGGGATACAATACCATGGCTACTTGCGCGCAAGATATGGACCTTTATGGTTGTTGGTACCAACTTTGTTGTGGTCTTTGGACCTACTTGATCGGATAGCTAATGGGTGTACCACATATGATCTTATGCAAAATCTGAATATGATTATGAATATGAGCGTGTATCTGAATCTATTTCTGATTGAAAATCTGAATATGCATAAGACTCTATTTCTGATAAGACTGTGTTCTGATATAAACTCTGATTTCTAACTCTGTGATGGACATCATTCATTAAACCCTTTACTCTGTTATTATTCACTGGGCTTTAGCTTACTGTATTATTTATGTACGTAGGTGATCAGGCGCGTGACCAGGCTTAGAGGCATCTGTCTAGAATCTGTTCTGTCAGCCAACCTATGTGCCTCCCGTGGAGGTTCCGGATATGTTAGGTGTTATCATTATGTAACGTAAAGTTTAAGGTTTGTTTGTTTTTGTTTGGTTCAACAAATCATGTGTATTTTAAAAAGGGATGATATGTATGTATGTATATAGAAAGTTTAAAATTTTTCTGTCTCATATAAGTCTGCACAACTCAATGGACGTTGTATATTATTATTTGCTTCCGCTAGCCCCTAATATTTTGTTAATATGTTCAGAGGCCGTAGGTAATCCTCGGATTACTGGCCGGTTACGATGCCAAACCTATAGGGGCAGGTTTGGGTCGTGACAGTATGTGAAGGCGCACCAATGCCATATGGGGGTCCTCATCCCCAACCATTAAACCATCCTCGTCATGTTCAACTTCTGGTATGGCATTTGCTATTGTCATAGCCTCTTCCTCGTCACAGATTGGGTGAACAGTTGTTGGGTTATCTGTGTTTCGCTGTATATAATTATGTAATGCCATTGACGCACCTAATAACTGAATTTGCACATTTGCAAAGTCATACCAAGGCATGTCTCGAATAAACCCCCATCGATTTTTCTAGGCACCGAAAGTGCATTCCACCACACTGCATAAGGACGAGTGCATTTTGTTAAATAATTCCCTTGGCATGTTTGCCGTCGTGTTTCGTGCAATACGTCGGAATTCTTGTTGGTGGTAACGGTGGCCTTTGAATGGTGCTAAGTAACCTATCCGGTTTGGATAACCAGAATCGACAACATAATATTTGCCTGCAGACATGACAACAATGTATGACACCAAAACCGAACATTGTGCGTCATTTTCAAGTAACGTTGTTTCAGAAAAAATTTATAGGCCCCTAAATCTAATAACATCGCCATGTGTTACCTTCGTCAGGATGTGGGAAGGGGACATTGTCAGTTGTTAGTATCTCGTTGAATATGCGACTATCATGCATACTTCCTTCCCATCCGCACGAAATGAATATGAAACACATGCCAAAATCGACTGCGGCCATGATATTTTGCGTGTGACAGTATTTCCTACCGAAATATGTTACCGCATCTGGCCCCGTAACCCATGCACTTACATGTGTTCCGTCTATTGCGCTAATGCAGTCCTGCTGTCACGACCCAAACCCGGCCTTATGGGTTTAGCACCGTAACCGGCCAGTAATCCGAGATTACCGAAGGCCTGCTTAACAGGAATACAGAAAGACAGAGTACAGGGCCTGGCGGAAGCCAATACAGAAAGTAACTAGTGTCCATTGAGCCGTGAAAATCTGTATGCCAAAAACATTTTTCATGCATTCATACAGTTCAGAACAGTACAGTCTATATACAGTCTATACAATCATATACAAACATTCAGTACGGGGACCTAATCCCTCGATAACAGTACAGTAAATCAGTAGACAGTCTATACAGTAGCACAAAACAGTAAGGAGACCGATGGGGGACACAAAACATCCCAAGCCATAGCATGGCGACTCGGAACCTCGCAGTGAGGCACATAGGCTGGCTTGACAAAACTGGGGACCAACCCACGCTCCTAGCTCCGATCTGGCTGCTGAGAACCTACATATATATATAAACAGTGAGCTAAAGCCCAGTGAATAACATAAAGCGTAAAGAGGTTATGAATGAATGTCCTTACAATAATGAAAACAGTTCATTAAACAGTATTTCGGTCTTTCAGTATTTCAGTCAATCAGTCATATGTGGTACACCCATTAGCCTGTAAACAGTAGGTCCAAAAGGACCGGGTCTTAACAGACTTAACAGTAATGATGGCCATCAATCAGTAAACAGTATGGTTCCACAAGGGAACCGACAGAGCTCTGTAACAGTCACAGTAAACAGTAAGTGCTAAGGATGCCACAATACAGTTCAGAATACAGGACATACATTCATTCAGTAAATAATATCAGTTCGATAAACAGTCCAGTTCATTATTCAAAAGATAACCATTTTGAACATATCTTTACACAATCGTTACTCACAGAGATTGGGCTAATAGCAGCTAGAGCGCGTCCCCGAGAGCCAACCCTAAACAGTTAACAAATAGAACACACACTAAGTTTCACAGTCGGGGAGGATGATAATTAAATCCCTAAATTTCCTCGGTGTGGTTCTACGTCTAAATCCTCATTAAGATGTCTTAAACTAGGCCTAAGAATGCCTAGGATGAGATGAGGATGCAAAAATACAGTTGGAAGGCATTTTTCAAAAGTTGCTGAAAACAGGGGTCTCGCTCGAGCGAGCCTTCCTTCGCTCGAGCGAGGTTGCAAAATCAAAGGCTTCGCTCGAGCGAACAATCCTTCGCTCGAGCGGTCTGATGAAACAGTAAAAATACTGGATGCTCGATTTTTACGCGCGATACTACGCTCGATGCTCGCTCGAGCGGAGCCCTGAATAAAGGTACTCGCTCGAGCGAGGAATCCTTCGCTCGAGCGAAGAAGCCAAATCTGGAATTTCCAGATTTGCCTTCCAAGCTCAAACCAAGCATTCTCAACTCAATTCTCGACCTCTTGGGCCCAAATTTTGGAAAGTACATCCCAAAACAATGTATAACAAGTTTCAAAAGCCAATTTATGAATTCAAGCCCCAAAGGTGAGTCAATTAAATCCAAAATTCAACCCATTTTCAATAACAATTTCAAAACATGCAATGCATGAGTTTTTAACCAAATTCAAGGTTCAAATCTTGCTCTAAAGAGCTCAATAGTTGGAAAACAAAATGAAAACATGGACTTTGATAGAAACATGAGCATGCATGTACAATCCATCATGAATTCCACTTCAAAATGCACCAAAATGGCCATGCATGCATGAATTCAAGCATAATTCAACCTCTATGCACTAAATCATGACTTGATTCTACAATGGAGCCTAGAACATGCAAGATGAAGCTCAAGACAACAAGAAGAAGATGGATTTTCTTACCTAAGTCTCAATTACAAGTCTTGCAAGCTCAAATTAGCAATCTATGTTACAAATCTTCAAGTTCTTCTAGCAATAAACAAGATGAGCTCAAATCTCTCTCTCTCTCTAACTATGGTCGGCTAGAGTGTAGGAAATGGCTGATCAATTGTTTGTTTGGGTGTAAGAAAGCTCTTGAAAATCAATAAACAAATATCCACTAACCATGGCAATTTGGTAGATAAGCTACAACTTGTAATTAATTCATTTAAATCTAATTTAATCATTCCTAATCAATTTTCAGATATATATACCATTAAATCACAAATATTCTACTGATCCCAGAACTCTAAACAGCTCCTAATTCGGCTGCCGATAAGGCCTTCAATTAGCAGTTTAAACATATGAATTCAAACAGATAATCAATCAATCAAACAGATGCAATATGCAATTCAATAGATAAACTTATTCAATTTCAGTTTCGATTTCAATCAGTCCATTCAGTACTTCAGTTAATTCGATTATCAGTCACTATCAGTTCAGTTTAGCAATAACCAGTAGCTAATTCAGTCGTTTCTCGGTAATCAGTACGAGGGTTGTTACACCTACAAACAACCCAATTGTTTTGTTGCTTAAATGGGTAACAAGTGTTTGGTTTTTTCCATACGTCACGTCCAATTAACAATAATAACAAAATAACTGACATTCTTTATTTATATGTCAATAATGTTTTTCAGGAGTACCTTGAACGGTAGGTATTTCCGTCTAGACCGCACATACTATACGATGCTGACTGTATGTGGCCCGGCAATGAACAACAGTGAACTCTTTCATGGAAGTTAATACGTTATGCACGTGTCGAGACACAGTCTCCCCGGAATGTTGGAACCGTTCTTGGATTTCCCAATTTTGCTTCCCTTTCAACACATTGATAAACATTACAACGCTTTCTTCAACAGCTAAGCCATATGGACGTTGCGGGACTTGTAACCCAAAATCATTTACTAATGTCTCACACAATGCGGCAAAAACTTCCTTCGACATGCAAACATTTTCCTCAAATCGACCCATATGGCCCGCATATAGTTCGCATATCCATGCATTCCCGGTCAGTATAGAAGTGCGACACGACGTTTTATCCATGTGTTTTTCGTACTATTCTGTCACATACTGGCATACTTGTAGAAATGTGCAGTTGTGTTCTTGTTGCACCTGGACCGCCATTTGATTAAGCATTTCCGTTATTTCATCATTGTTGCTTCCATCCCAGGGATTCATCGCGTCTTCGTTGATGCGAAACCTACAAGAGTGACACTCTTTCAATCAGTTGGCACGTGATTCATTGACTCAAATTATATTGAAGTTTGTAATTAAAAAATGCCGACGTTGTTTTTAATGTAAGTAATGTCGTCACAAATGTCATTAGGAACACATAATCATATGAATCGCACAAAAAAGAAAACCTGTTCAACTTCTGCTTTTGTTGAGGACCATGGTGGTAACAACCACAAAAATAGCCAGCAAACTAAACTAACAATTAAAGTTGCAACATACAGGCATTCAAAAGCTAGCACGAAAAACGTAATTCCCTGTCTAAAAAATAGCCACACAAAATATTAAAACATAAGCATCCCATTCATTTTCCAAAAACGAAGCACAACCATGCTTTCGTTCTGTCAACCCATGCACTTAACTAAAAGTTTTGGTCACCATAGCTAGCAAGAAAAAAACAAAAACGACAGAATAAAAACATGCATACACCACCATATTGTTTTAATACAGTGCCAACAATACCATAAGTCAAATTTTTAAAAATGAAGACAAGGACAGTCATCTTCAACACTCGTAACACCGCTACATCACATACGGCGACCCCCAAATAGGTTTGCAAAAGGCGCCGACGCAGTGCACTGGAGCTGCTTCTGTGTAAGCTACCCAATGATGTGGTCGTCATCAGGCTGGCACATCATCACCTCCCGGTAATCGGCGTTATCCATAAGTGTCGAGGCGAAGTGGAATAACGGCGTACCAATTAGGGATGGAATACTCGTCAGGCGATGCATGCACTCTGAAATAGTGTACAACGATTCGTTGCTTGTGAGGTGCCTCACCGTAACCTGCTGATTCCTCGTACGCACCACATCTGTTAGATTGTTCATGCTTTCCGCAATAACTGACGCTCCACTTGTTGCCTTCTTCGACTTTGAAACACTTGTTGATGACGTCTTTCTTCTTTTTTCCTTTTCAATCGGAACATGCTCCAGTGAAGAATCTGAATCCACGTCATGTACTCCTACGGGTATCGGATCAGCAAATGGCTGGGCTCCCAAACTATGCACTGAATCAGATGAGTCATTAACAACTTCAGGAAGTTTCTCTCCCGGGGTCCAATGGTGCTTCCCAGTAGCTGATGCCCCCATGAAGACCGTTTCCATCAACTCACAATGTTCCAAGGTTTTTTTCCTGAACTTGGTGCACACCTTGTTTATCTGCAGAAATAGAGATATATGAAAGAGGAAAACGTTACATTTCATAAAATTAATTAAAAGTTAACTAAACAAGTAAAAAATGTACTGGTAAATGACAAATATGAAACTTGTTTGTACATGTACTTACCGATTCCATCTTGTCCCACCACTCCTCAGGTGCCTGAAACATACCGGTGTCACTGTCAAAGCCTATCCCTGACACTCCTTTGCTTGAATCCATCAACTTTGTCCACGCTTGCCACTCTTTTTTCAAGCTCATGTACTTATTCTTCAACTGTTTCAGTCCATGTTTTTTTCTGAAATTTCTTTGCCAAGGACTTGTACCCTGTTTGGCTGAGGACTAGGAATGGGCGATTTCCTTTAGTAATCTCATTTGCAATCAACTGCAGGAAAACTCGGATTGAGTCACTGTCCCATGAGGCCTTGTGGTTGAACTAATGTGTCTCTTCAAGACTGCTTGACTTGTCAGTGACAATGCTTTTGCTTTTCGATTGGGTACACGGAGAAGTACGTATGGAAGCCATTACTAATGTACGGTTACAGAAGATTACCATAAAAAATTCAGTTGTTATATACAAACGCGTAAGCCATTACACATTACTAACAAGAAACAAAGAGATAGGATGCTAAATTAGGGAGCATATAACCATTGCACAGTAATACCATACGTACACAGGTTCCATGGAACTAAGTAGTGGACATAGTTATGATATTCATTAATACGTCGTTACATTTCGTACTAACAAAGGAAAAGGCAGCTTAAAGTCATGCTAGAACATACTACGAACATACTAACAACGTCCTAACGTGTTTGTACATACTGACAACATCCTAACCTTTCTTACATACGGAACAACAAAATGACAACGACAATGCATAGCACATACATAATGGTCTTAAGGACACGCAAGGATTGTTGAATGTCTATGACATCAGCCCGCAATTGCATGACAAGTTCATCTCTGGGTGACGCATAGTCTTGGTTGTCTGGCCTTGGTTCTTCGCACCAACCAATCCAACTGACACAGGGCTGATCAGTGCACATGATGGAACTATTAGTGAATGGGTTGTTAATGTTCATACAGTTATGACCGGTAAAGAATGGGTGACTCACCACAGGGTGGGGACATGCATAGTAGCGACGGCCTGGATTTTTGGCGGACCTGGAAATCTTAACAAAACAGGGGCCATGTCCACAGGCACACATTCATCGTGGCCATGTACTGGAAGTTGCAGTAGAGGTAAACGAAGCCATGCTATGATTTACAGACAATCGATACAGACAATGAATCATGTAAGTAATTAGTTTATGTTATCTGTGTATCAGGTTAAATATTTTCTGAATGCAATGTTAGTACATGTTTTAATGGATACGTATACAAACTTCAACTTCCTTTCGTTTATTTTAAGGAAAAACAGCCTACATTCTCATGGTTTCATTGTGAAGGTGGTAATAGAACGGTAAATCTGTAACTTGGTAAATTTAGATTTCAATGAACATAACAACAGGGCATGAACACCGTGTGTTTACATGACTGAGATGAAGAAATCATGATCAAATTATATTATTACTTTTTTCCTACTTATTATTATTATTAGGAAAATTTACCCATGAATCCTATTTTTTGAAAAGTTGAACCATTTAGTCCTGAAAGTTTTCTTATGCGCCATTTAGTCCCATTTATACATCATCATCAAAACAACATCAAACATCATCATCAAAACAACATCAAACATCATCCGATATTTTTAATGTTTGTGGGTGTTTCAAACATCAGATTCATTTAAAAAAAAAACTCACCTTGTTCACTTTTCCATCTTCCATTATCATAGCTTTTCAACAGACTCAAAAATTTCACAAACTTCAAACTTCAAAGATCTAACTGGAAAAAAAAAAAAAAAAATCAAGAAAAGCAATGCTAAAACGATTGAATTCGAGTCGAACCTTGATGAATTCTCGAGAAATCGAAGCTTTAGCAGAATCAAGCAGCGGAGAAAATAGTTTCGGAAATCTTCCGAAATCTCAGGCGCGAAACAGAATCGAATCAGATCGGATCGGCTGTTGCGCGATGAATCTGATGAAAGAGATCGACGGCGGCCGATTGGTCCACCATTGTTAGGGTTTACAAAACACGTTGGAGTTGAGAGAGAGAGAAAGAGAGAGAGAGAGACAAATTCAGGACATCATCAATATGTTGCTTTGGTTCTCTCTCTGCGATTACCGGTGGGATCCAAACCCAGATTCGATGATGTTTTGTTCATGATGTTCTGACATTGATGTTCATGATGGTAAACATTAGATTATTGAAATCTGATGTTCATGATGGTAAATGAATCTGATGTTTCATTCTATAATTTCAAACATTATTGAAACCTGATGAACATTAAATGTTTGAAATCTAATGTTTGAAACATTATTGTAATTTTTCACGATGTTTGAAATCTGATTTCAAACATTGTAATTTTTCACATTATTGTAATTTGATGTTGTTTTGATAATGATGTTGTGATGTTTGATGTTGTTTTGATAATAATGATGTTGTTTTGATGATGATGATGTTTGATGTATATGCCCTCTATGGTCAATTTCCCTATAATGGGACCTTTCAGTCTATAAGAAAACTTTTAGGACTAAACAGTGTATAAGTTGTTAATTTGGGATTTATTGGTGCATCACCCTTATTATTATTATTATTATTTTCTGATGTTTTTTGACATTTCCGAATAGTGTATTGATATCAATAATTTTGAAGATTAAAGTTTGTCTCCACATGTACACACAAATTAGACTTACTTTTTTGAATGAAAAATACAGCATTAATTTATATATAGTTAGAGTAGATCAACTGAGAAAGAGTTATATTGAATTGGTTTCTGTATTAGCTTTCAATGAAGATAGATATGAATGAAGAAAGCAGAGGGTCTTATCCGCATGTAACATAATGAAGGTAACAGTGTTTGAAGAAGTGAAGTTCAATAACGACAACCCAAAAATGTGTCATTTATTTAAGAATCAAAACTGCCTGTGAGGAGTGTTTTTTGGAAGAGAGATTGAGACATTTTTTTCACCATTGACAAATCAATAGGTAATTCAATTTTCCTCAAATCAATAGGTATTTCACAGATGGAGACATCGTCTCCAGCATTGACTCACAAATGATAAAACCCATTCAGATCATGTGTTTTCCTTATTCATTGACAGACCATTTCATAACTCATCAATAGGTAATTGACAGATGATAAATGAAGTTTATCATGACAGTGATAAGTAATCAAATGAATTTTGTAACAGAAATTGATATTCATTCACAGAATTGATGTCATCAGTCAGCAGTTGAATGCCATAAATGTGAAATTGTGATCTGAAATGAATAATTTGTAATGTGACTTCTAAGAAGAAAAAAAAATTTGCAGAACAGACTGTTTTTAATAGAACAGGTGCCAAGAACAAAACAGGTTGAATATGAATATGACTGTTTTTTTACCATGGGTTGATCGACATGAAAATATAAGAACAGATACATATATCTGCCTTCAAACCGAACAGATTTATATATAAGAACAGATATATATCTGCCCGAAATGTGTGAAATGTAACCGTAATGAACCCAAACCGAACAGATTTTACAGATTTTCATATAAGAACAGATATATATTAAATTATATATATATCTGCCCCAAATGTGTTTGTTAGTAACCGTAATGAACCCAAACCGAACAGATTTTACAGATTTTCATATAAGAACAGATACATAAATAAGAACAGATATATATTTTTTGTTATATATATGTGTATATATATATATATATATATATCTGCCACAAATGTGTGAGATGTAACCGCAATCCAAGATAACCGAACATATTTTTAATATAAGAACATATATGGTTTAATTTTTCAAAGAGATATATATATACTTATATATCTATCTGCCCCAAATGTGTGTAATGTAAACGTAATCAACCCAATCATGACGGTAAAGAAACAGATCGGTCATGAACCTAAGCCGTTATGAACCCATACTATGCAGATCGGAAGCAGGGGTCACACAGACGTGAAAAGGGAAACGAAATCAGTTAGGCCATAAAGCATTACCTGCAGATCGGTTTGTGTTTGAGAGGGTTGGTTCTTGTTCGCCGCCGCGGATGCGTACTCCAGTGCCGATCACCTCTGCGAAGGTGGTTCAGATGTCGTCGTCGCCGCTGGTATTTCCGAATCGCCTATTTCGCTTGTTCTGTGCCGTTTGGGAAGGGTGTGTGTGTTTTGGATGAGGCGTTGTCCCTCAGAATGAGAGGGATCTCTTCAGGGTATTTTGGTAAATTTACACCAATAAGGGTTTCAAACATACCCTTGAATACAGTTTTGTCTGGACGTGGCTAAATCAACCTAATTTGTCCGGACGTGGCTAATTTAGCCCAAGTTTTGCTTCCCAAACAGTGCCATTAAAATTTTGTTTGGTTTAGTGATTTTAGAAAAAAATTTCTAAAATCACTCTTTCCTACACATCAATCAATCACTTTCTTTCTCTCCTCTCTTCTCTCTCCTTCACTTTTTCTCTTACACACCTACTCAACTACAATAAAATATAAAATCATCCCAAACTTCCATATTCCAAAACTATTTCCAAAATATACAACCAAACAAACTAAAAAAATTTCAAAACTCTCTCCTCAAAATTTTTTTTGAAAATTTATCTCCCAAAACCAAATCAAACACACCTAATGTATTTCAAAAGAAAAATGTTAAGAATTTTAAATATTTTATTAAATATTTGACATACACTTTACACTTATATATTTAATAAAATATTTAGAATCTTTAACCTTCTTTCAAAATTTGAACACTACAGACTGTGTTCAGTCCATTGGGCCTGATTTACAACTCACCAGTTTTTTTTTGGAAAAATTACTAAGAAGTCTTTTTTGAAAAATGTGTAGTCTATTTAGTCTCATAACCTTTTATTTATACCAAAAAGTCCTATAACGTTATTCTTCTTCTTTGCCTCTCTTCTTCTCTGCCTCTTTTGCTCTTTGTGATTTCTGGCGATTGGTGACGGGTAACCATATCTTGCTTCTTCTCTTTCTCTTTTTGATATATAGTCACCGGCGACCGACGACTACTATCGATTAGGATTCACCGGCAACCATTGACCGCCGACTCCTTGCTTCACCCTCACCGATGGTAAAGAAGATATGTTTCCGACGAAGAAGATAAGTAGATTTACTTAGATTTGATATAGATCAACATTAGATCTGAGTAGATCTACATCAGATTTGGTTAGATCTAAACAAAAAATAGTTGTCGGAGTACAATTCTTTCTCTATATCCGCCTTTCTACTTTAATCTCTTATTTTTTCTACATTTTTTATGCTATACACTTCTCTTTTTCTGTTCTAATGGAGAAAATTTTCAAGTTCTGAACAAGTTATTTTCGAGTTTTAGTTACGGGCGGTGAAAACTGTAAAATTTTGCAGTTTCAAATTTTTTTGGGTGCTGGAATGAATCATGGTTTAAAACTGTAAAATTTTACAGTTTTAAATTTTTTTGGTACTGGAATGAATCATGGTATAAAATTGTAAAATTTCACAATTTCATAACATTCTTTAGAACTATAAAATTTTACAGTTTCATAACATATTTTTCAGTTTGATTAATAAGGATAAATGCTTAATAGATTTTTGCTTTGAAACTGTAACATTTTACAGTTTCAAAACTTACTTTTCAGTTTGATCAATATTGGAGATTATTTGCTTAAACCTTACAAAAATTGAAAAATAGCATATGTTTTTCCCAATGTTGCTGTTTTTTGTCATTCCAAATTTTTTTCTTTTAGTTTATTAATATTTAACACATTTTGCTATTTTTTTTGCTTTAATTTCTCCATTTATTCTTTTTTTTTTTTCAGCAATATTCTAAACATTTCGGTGAGTCTCCAATGATATTCTTAACGTCCAGTGAACGTTCTGAACATTTCAGCGACTTCCATTAACGTTCTTAACACTCCAGTGAACTTCTGGCAATACTCCGGCGACTTCTCGGTGATACTCTGGCGACTTCCTAGCGATGTTGAATATTTTGACGAGTCTCCAGTGACCGTTTGACGGAAGTCTGACGGTAGTAGGATGTAACAGTGTCTGTAAATTCTAAAAAAAAAAATAAGATTTTTTGGTAACAATTAAAAAATATAGAACTAATTGGTGCAAGTATTTTGTTTGAGGATTAGATGGGTCTTAAACTTTGTATATGGGACTTATTGGTAAGTTTTCCTTTTTTTTTTTTTTTGTGACTTCACCTCTTGCTTGTTTTGAAAATTAATTATTTTAATTAATTTTTTATGAAAAAATATAGAAAAAGTAAAAAATTAAATTAAAATTTTAATAGTGTCCTTTTGTCTTTTCTTCTTTTTAATAGGTATTCAAACTTGCCTCTAAGAGGTGGGTTCAGTGGTTAGAGATTGATCCAAAAATGCTTTCACTCAGATTCGGCTCTTCATCTTCCCTCGATGTGGCGCTCTTATACATTGCTTCACCTTAGCTAGGAATTGGAGACTCACAGCCTGCTCGACCCTTTTTTTTTCACCAAAAAAAAAAAAATGTTACCCAAACTTGCCCTCTATTGCACTAAAAATAATTCTACACACATTAACAATATTACTAAAAATATAAGAGACAAAACATGATTAGTTCTAAAAAAAGGTTAAAATATTTAAACATCCAGTGATATTTAGGTCAAGTTTGGCATCTACTAAATAATACAAAAAGTCAAAAAGTCACTATCTTATTTAAGTCATATCATCTTATTTAAATCACATCACCTCTCTAACACATTACATCAAACTCAACCCAAACCCAACCCATATAAGCCAATAAGTCAAAAAGTACATTTTTTAGAACATCCCAAACCAACCCTTAAACTATGTAGTAGATGGAACATTGCTCTACTAAAAATATCTTTTGGTGGGGTCTCCCCATTTTAAGAAGATTTATTTGTAAGTTTAATGTAAAAAATATAAATAATAAATTATAAATATATTCACTACAATTTACTTAAAATATAAATTATTTTTTGTGATATTGAAAATTATAAATAATCTCTTATCATAATTTGTCATTTAATTAATAGAATTGATATAAAAAATGAAATTTTTAACTATTATCTTATACAACAATAAAATTATGACAATTGTTAATTGAAATAGATTATTGGTACCATTAAAAATTATTAATTAATTTAATAATTGATTAACAAAATAAGTTATTTGTCATGAGATTATAAATTTATAAGAGAGAGATATAATTTTTATAATTACAGGAAGCCATATTATTTTATGCAAATAGTTTATTTGTAATAAAACATCAACCAAGTGGCCAATGGCATCAAGGATTAGGCCTATTTTGATAAATGTCCCCCTTTTTAATTTTTTTTTTTGGATTTATTGACTTTTTTCAAAAAATAAAAAATAAAAAAATAAAGAATTGGTATGATTTAAATAAGTTGTTTTTAATGGAGAAAGTAGGCGTTAATATCCACTTTATACCACCACGTGGCACGACGTGGTTGGTACGACACACAAAATCAAAGAACGTGGGACCGTGCAAATTTCCTGGCGACCAAATCAGGAAGAACCAGTGAGAATCTGGGTGTTGTTGGGAACACGTGGCAGCACTGCAGTGGACCAACCATGATAAGGCAGTACTTTCCATTGGTTACATGTCAGATTTCTACATTTCCTATTACCATCTATGTTTTTGCAAAGTACTTTCATTAATGGAAGTGCCACTTATCTGATTGATTCCTAGTTAGTCTCTCTCTCTCTCTCTCTCTCTCCCTCTCTCACACACACACACACACACACACTCACTGTGTTTTGTTTTCCCTCACCTCTATGCATGTTATCTTGGCTCATCACCTCCACTTGTTGTCTTTAACGGTATATAACTACCTTTTTCCTCTGTTTATTCTCATGAAAACATGTCATGTCTTGGGTTTGTGTGTGTGTGTGTGTAGGGTGTCAAGATTCTATGTGGTGCTTTTAAGTTCAGAGATCAAAGTGTTTGTAGAAATGCATGAATGAATACTGGGTATTTGATATTGGTACCGAATGAGCTCTTGTTTTTTTAACTTCATTGTGCAATGTTTATTAAGATTTTTTATGGTGCTTTAAGTTCATAGATCAAATGTTTGTAGATATGCACGAATAAATATTGGCTCCCAATGAGCTCTTGTTTGATTATTTAACTTGTGGCAATTGTTATTACGATCTTGTTTGGTACATTCTAACCAAGCTGTTTTTGTTGGCTATATTAGTCCCTTATTTTATTTTATTTTATTATTTTCGGCTATAAATACCAAGGAACTTCTTTATTTTCCCAGTAACAATAAATAAATAAAAAGTTCTATTGCCAAACCGCACCTAAGATTCTATATCTTGATTTAAGTTCATATATAAAGTTTTTGTAGATATGCATGAATTAATATTGGGCTGATATTGGCTTGTATGTGCTCTTGTTTGATTATTTAATGTGGTGCTTTAAGTTCATAGATAAAGTGTTTGTAGAAATGTGTGAATGAATATAGTGGGTTATTTAATATTAGGAACAAACTAATAAAGTCATTTCTGTTTATAGGTATAAAACTGGTGCTGATACCGCTATTTATGTTATTGTTTCAGATCTCCATGGCTGTGGTTCCAATATGCTACAAAATGTCCTACAAAGACCAACCTCTTTTAAATTCAAAAGAAGACAGATATAATGAGAAGGGTTTTATGTGTAGCTTTACTGCAACCCAGGAGGATTGTGGTTGTTTTTCTTCAATCTCTGGTGAAACAGGCAGAAGATGGTCAAATGATGCTACTGGGATTCCACTAAAAGTAAATACAAGAAAAGGCGCTGGAGTTTCCCAAGGAATGGTTTATACCAGAGGATCTACACCGTTCTGTCTAAGATCCAGATCCAATAAAATTCCACAAAGAGACAAACGGTGCATCGTCTGTCATGCATATAAGTCAAATTCAAATGAGAAGCAATTACAGTCTCTAGATACTTATTTTGGAAAACTTCAACATGATGCTAATAAGCCTTCTTCAGTTTCTTTGAATAAGAAGGAAGAGTTTATTGATCAAGATGGTCAGTCCAAGGCGAAAAGCGTACTAGGATCTCTAGATGATTATTTTGGCAAAGTTAGTAAAGGTAAAGGTTCAATTTTTTTTATTATTATTTTTTATTTTTTGTTTTCAAATTTTGTTGGTATGAGCATATCATTGATTTGTTGCAGAGCACTGAAGCATATTTCTAGCGTGTATTTCTAGATTTCCGTAGTCATTGTTTATTTGGAAAATAAAAGTCCTAATGCTTTTTATCTTTCATTCAGATGCAAATTCAAAAAACTACGTGTCATCCGCTTCCAACAATGAAACTAGTGAAGCAGCATCATATTCTGTCAGGGTAGGTTCTGGAAGAGGTGGATGGAAGAAAATGAAAAACTATCTGAGGTTTAAAAACAAGGATGGTGAGGATGGTTCAAAGCATTCATACAATGAAACCTCTGATTTTCACTTGATGTAATATATCCATCCATCTTTTTGAACTTTATGTTTGATGTTGTTTGGTTTCCATTGCCTCTATCTATGCATTTTCTTATTGGGTAACTCTCGATTTATACCATTCTGATACTTCCAAGATTTCTCAATGCAGAAGTATATTGGTTTCCATAAACATAGCAGTTTTTCTGTTCGAAATAGCAAGTCCAATCCAGAACTCTGACTTAGAGCTCTTTTCACTCCCATTGTTATATGGAGCAAAGATAAATCACTTGATTTTGCTTGGAGAATGGTGGAGACTAGTGACACCTATGTTTCTGGTACAAGATTGATGATTGGGTTCGTGTTTCTATTCAATACCGTTTCAACAATTATTCAAACAGTACTGAAATGATTATTTATGAAACTTGCCGTGTTGGTTTGTGGATTTAGTTAATCAAATGAAACTTGAGACAGATTTTTAGGTACAGGGCATTTGAATGTCCTAAAAACAAAATGGTTCCATTGGGCTTTTGATTACTTTGAAGCATTAACTGTCATTTATAATCCTTGGGTGAATGGTTAAAAACAAAAAGCCTACCAAACAACCACATTTATAAACTTGATATATTCTTTCTGGAAAATACTATTCTTACAGGATTTTTATGAATGGTGTGGCTGTGGGATTTCAGTAATTAAAATATCATTTTCTTGGGCACTCTGTTTTATAATGGAAAGTTTTAATACACCAACATCATTCTACATACAAATTTTGTATATTTTTTATTTTTGTATGTCATTTGTCTGTCGTAATCAAGATTTAGTCTCCACTAGGAAGTTCAATCAAAAGAACACTGTACTACATTGACTACAAACAAATCATCCAGTCATCTGTCACTTACCTTGTTTTATTTTATTGATTGCTGGTTTCTTGTTTTTTTAATGGAAAAATGAGAAATGTAATCATTCCAAAGATGTGAAACCATTATTGAATCATTTCCTTCTTAGAATTAGAACAATGGGTTCATGTATATGCTATGAAAAATAATACAAAAATGCTTTGAAAGAAACTTTAGACTGTTTCAATTCCATTTAATGTAAAAGAGAAAAAAAAGGACTGGTTTGAATTCTTCTGGATGTCCAAGAACTCCTTTACTAAATTACTGCACACAAATTTGAGATGTGAACATTTTAGATTCGCCTTCTTTTAAACATTTTCTATTTGCAGCACTCGGGAATCCTTCACGTGGCCCTTGGTTGTTGGGTGCTTCTTAGTTTTGGGCCTCGAGTTTGCAGAGCATATGGTTCCTTTACATTTTTATTGATATATATTCTTGGAGGAATTTCTGGTAACATGACCAGCTTTCTTCAAACACCAGACCCAACTGTGGGTGGGACGGTAAGCCATGTTGCACTGTTTTCTTTTATTTCTTGGGTATATAATCTTATACATACTATCTGTGTATTTTTTTCATTTTCCTTGTATCTCTTTTCTTTTCTTTTCTTTTTTGTTTTTCTGGGCAATCTCCACTTCATGATAGATTATGTGAATAATACCATGGTCGTTGTGGTTACTTTTACCTCATTGTCCTTCCAATATAGAGTTCAGACTTGTTTGCTCTGTTTGTATTTTGCTTTGCTGTTATCATGGACAAGATTGACCTTATCTTACTATTCCTTGAATTGTTCTTTCATTGAAGTTAATATTTGATTATTGGTCTCTAGTCATTGCAGAGATTTTTATTGTAATTGAAATGTGCCTCTCTCTCTCTCTCCGTGGGTCTGTATGTTACTGGGAGTCATTTTCTGGAGAAATATAGAGATTGTGTCTGTAGCTTCAAAATGGCAAACCAATGGAGATATGTGTTTCTTCACACATACACAAACACACTCCCTAAATGAGTCGAGGTTTGAAATTAGTTTGTTGGGATTTCATAGTAACTACGCTGAACATTGAGCCATAATTTGGTCTTTCCACCATGTACGATTTTATGACAATTCTCCTACCATATTTCTTCTATTCTTTTCTTTCTTTCTTTCTTTTTTTTAAAGGAAAAACAACATTACATCCACAAGCAAAGTTTGTGTGAGCACTGTTCTGATATAATGCTTCATAATTGAGCATCCTTCTGTTTTTTCTTACAATGTTTTTTCTGTCCATACTAACATTAACGAAGTCGTTCTACATGTTCAGGGACCAGTATTTGCTGTAATTGGAGCTTGGCTCATTTATCAAATTCAGAACAAGGAGGTGATCACAAAGGATGATTCTGAAAACATGCTTCAGAAAGCAATAATTGCCACCGCCATCAGCTGCATATTAAGCAATTTTGGTCCAATTGATGACTGGTCAGTTCTCCACAAGTTAAAATAATTTTAATTTGATTTCCCCGGAATTTTAAATCAAATGGGTACAAATGTTCTGTTTTTGGTGTTTGGTAAAACAGAAAATGAAAGTCAAAAGTGAACATTTTTCTTGATCAATGAAAAACAATCTTATTTGAATAGAAAATATTTTCCACTTTTGAAATATAACAAATGCTTTTCGGACTAAACCACCACCACTCTCCTCCTTTCCGACCAAATCACTTCCACCCTACCACTGCTAGTACATTAGTTTCAAGGATGCAACCAAACATAGAAAAACATTTTTTACATAAAATATTTTTTGAAAAAGTTTCACTTATATGCATGATGAAATATATATGAACTGTTGTCCAGTGCTATAGAATTGAAAAATTGACTACACAGAAAATAGACAAAGATCTTCACATTCTAATGATATTACTACATGTTGCAGGACACATTTTGGAGCAGGTTTTACAGGTATATTGTATGGTTTTCTGACGTGCCCAATGCTGCGAATGGATGATGGATCTTCAAAAAGTGGTCAAGAAGAAGGAATCACACTCGTTAGACAATATGCCGATCCTTGTAAATCAGTTATCATATTCTCCCTCTTTCTTCTAGTTTTAAGCTCTTTCCTATTCGTTGTCGAGCCTACCCTCAATTCACTGGCACCCAACACCTTTTTATAGATATTGACACGATATGCAATGTATACAGAAACATAGTATCAATAACTTTTTATCACATTTTATTTATAATTGGATATGATAGGCTTATCAATGACGAAGTATGAAGGGAGCGCAAACACTTATTTTGCTAAAGGTGGGGAGATTTTCTCCCATATGTGCTAATCTAACAACTAATAACTAACATTTGCTGATTAAAAAAAAAATATATGATGAAGTACTAATAAGATTCATGCAAATGTTTGCATATAATGAAAACATCAACGTTAAATTTTATTATAAAGTCTATTAAGCATACTTTAAAATATTATACATTTTTTATAATATTAACTTCTATGCAAAATGTATAATTCTTTTAATATAAGATATACTCCAAGAACACGTTGAACGGTTCAAATTATTAAAACGGGACCCATGATAGGTCCCACAGGGCGAACAACATTGAAGTGCATCCGGCTGTCTAATGTGTACCAGCATGGCAGACAACACATTACTTCAATACACTTTTTGACTTGTACTTTTTTTTTTTGTAAATTTATTTATATATATATATATATATGTATATTTTTTGTGTGAATTGTGATAACTTTTTGAATAATTTTTTAATTTTTTATCTTTTTTCATAGATGCCAAACCAGCCCTTATTTTGCATGAGTAATAAATGGGACTAATCATATCGTTGACCAAGCTAGAGCTTTATGAATAATAATTTACTCAAACAGATAGACATAGAGACAAAGATCTAATGAAATTAAACAAAATCTTAAATGACTTCAAATGTCACAACTCTAGAATTACATAAACATAACGATGACAACATTATGTTTTATGATCTTCAAAAATAAATTTCACATAATCATATGATCTAAATTTGAGATTAAAGATCCCCGTGACACATCTTATGTGCTCAGCGATCAAATGGTCCATTAGGATCAAGCTGTTTGCATAGACCAAGATAAGTTAGATAAAGAACTCGATCTTTTGCTCCAGTCCGATGGTTCTTAGTGTGTTTACAGAAGTACTTCAACTGTTCAAGAGTACAACACCCGATCATCTGACCCAAAAGCAAAAACAACCAATTGATCGACTTTTTCTTCTCTGAAATCACTGGCTTCGCGCTGTTCCCTTGCTCGCAAAACCTGTTAGAAAATAAAATGGCTATGCAATTCAAACAATTGGAAGAAAGTTTCACTCATATTACTCTCAATTTTCACATAACTAAATTACAAAGTTATATATACATATATATAAAGCTTAAAAATAAACTCTTGACATTTTAACATTAAGACTCTTTCATCACAATATAAACACTCATTTTCTCCCATAGATATATATAACCACAGAAACAGTTATATATCCCCAAATAATACTAAATTCTCTTAACATATATTATTTTTTTAAATATTTTGAGAGTTATGTTTTCTTACATATGTTATCAAATTATTAAAAAAAGCAATGCTATAGATAAATAGAATTGAAACCTAAATTTATAAATGCATATGAAACCAATAAAGTAAGAAATTAGATTATATATATATATATAACATTTTTCTATCACTAAATAATACTAAATTTTCTTTAACAGATCACTCTTCCATTATTTGCATAAACTTAAATGAAAAAAAAAAATAAACACAACCTGCATGCCGGGAGCACCGGGTTCATCCACACGCTCGGAGCTCGATCGTGCATGCTGCTCTTCCTCTCTGCCACGAAGGTCCCAACCTCCGCGAACTTCTCCCGGAGATCAAAATCCATCTCATACCGCCTCTCGCATCGCTTGCACTGTACTTCACCGGTTATGGAATAAATTTGTCTCGATAATAGGTAGTTGAGGCTGTGCACGGTGGCCCGGTGGGCGGTCGCCCACGGGAATGGAGCCGGGACCGTGTCACTCTTCCCCTCCCGCGGCAATTGGGTAGGGTTTCGGCGAGCACGTACCATACGAGATGGGCCAGGGCCTGCCTCGTGGGGGTGCACTGTGGTAGCGGAGGTGGAGGGGGTTGGAGGTGGAGGTGGTGGTGGTGGGGGTGGGGGTGGTAAAGGTGGCGGCTGGGTGTAGAGAGAGTGTGAGGGGGATAGTTGGAGTGGCCACGGGGGTGGTGGTGGTGGTGGTGGGGACCATTGTGAGAATGGTGGCGGTGGTAGTGGTGACGATGATTGTAGTACTGGCGGTGGTGGTGACAAGTGTCGAGGGCAAGAGAGAGAAAGAGTGAGTAAATCTTTATCTTCTTCTTCAAGACCTGTTAATTTTCCGAGAAAATCATGGCCGTTTTTTCTCTTCCTGATTTCTTCAGCATTGTGCATGTCTTCTTTGTTCTTCATGTGGGAAAAAATTTAGGGCAATACAGAGGAAAAGAATGCAAGAAAGAACAAAAAAAACAAGAGAAAAGTAAGAGATGGGATTGATTTTGATGATAGATTTAGAGATGTATATCATAGAGTTAGAGATAGAGAAGAAATTAAAAACAGATTTTGCATTAGGAGTATTGTGTATTATGAAAGTTTCACTGGATACTAGAGTTCTATCCAACTCAAAATAACTACCAATTCAATAGTTTTTTTAAAATTTTATTTTATTTTATTATTTCTTATTTTTTATTTTGTTTCCCGCTTGTCTATGTTTACCTCATTATCTTTGATTTTGATGTATTTATGATTTTTAAAGTTTGAATGAATTTTCATAAAAAGTTTTTTTTAATAAAAAATTAGCTTGGTGAAATTTTTTTTAAAAATAGCCATATTTTTTTTTATATGTACTTCTCATTTTTTAAAGAAATAACTTTTAAAAATTAAAAATTATCTTCTTTTTTTTTTTGTCAAATTAATTTTTATTTAAAAAAATAAAAAAATAAGTTGTGTAACTCAACCAAATATACACGCAATTAAAAAAATGTGAAAAATGGTAAGAATATAGTATACATGATTAAGGCGTGTATAATAGAATTTTATTTTTCTATGAGTGTTTAATTTGTAAAGATAATAAATAAATTACTAATTGACAAATTTTAGCTATTTAATTTTGTATAAGAAATATTTAACACCCAATATATTCACACAAATGTTCCAAAATTTTTTTTTTTTGTTGAGAAATCTAATACTCCTAATTAAAATTCTTTATGTCAAATCAACTTTTTTTTTTTATATAAAGAGTACTGTATATGATTGTAGTAGCGGCGCCGGTGGTGGCGGCGGCAACAGTGGTTGTGACAAGTGTCGAGGGTAGGAGAGAGAAAGAGTGAGTAAATCTTTGTCTTCTTCTTCAAGACCTGATAATTTTCCGAGAAAATCATGACCCTTTTTTTCTCTTCTTGATTTCTTCAGCATTGTTCATGTCTTCTTCGTTCCTCACGTGGGAAAAAATCTAAGGCAATACAGAGGAAAAAAATGCAAGAAAGAACCAAAAAAATAAGAGAAAAGTAAGAGATGGGTTTGATTTTGTTGATAGATTTAGAGATGTATATAATAGAGTTAGAGATAGAGATGAAATTAAAAACAGATTTTGTATTAAGAGTATTGTGTATTATGAAAGTTTCGTTGGATACTAGAGTTCTTTCCAATTCAAAATAACTATTAATTCAAAAGTTTTTTTTATTATTTTATTATTTTATTATTTTTTATTTTTTTCCCACTTGTCTATGTCTACCTCGTTATCTTTGATTTTGATGTATTTATGATTTTTAAAGTTTGATTGAATTTTCATAAAAAAAAATTTTTAATAAAAAATTAGCTTGGTGAAAAAACTTTAAAAAATAGCCATATTTTTTTTATATGTACTTCTCATTTTTTAGAGAAATAATTTTTAAAAATTAAAAATTATCTTCTTTTTGTATTTATTTTTGTCAAATTAATTTTTATTTAAAAAAATCAAAAAATAAGTTGTGTAACTCAACCAAATATACACGCAATTAAAAAAATGTGAAAAATGGTAAGCATATAGTATACATGTTTAAGGCGTGTATAATAGAATTTTATTTTTCTATGAGTGTTTAATTTGTAAAGATAATAAAAAAATTACTAATTGACAAATTTTAACTATTTAATTTTGTATAAGAAATATTTAACAGCCAACATATTCACACAAATGTTCCAATTTTTTTTTTTTTTTTGGTTGAGAAATCTAATACTCCTAATTAAAATTCTTCACGTCAAATCAACTTTTTTTTTATATAAAGAGTAGTGTATATGATTGTAGTAGCGGCGCCGGTGGTGGTGGCAGCAGCAACGGTTGTGACAAGTGTCGAGGGCAGGAGAGAGAAAAATCTTTGTCTTCTTCTTCAAGACCTGATAATTTTCAAAAGAAAATCATGACTGTTTTTTCATGTCTTCTTAGTTCCTCATGTGGGAAAAAATCTAGGGCAATACAGAGAAAAAGAATGCAAGAAAGAACAAAAGAAATAAGAGAAAAGTAAGATATGGGTTTGATTTTGATGATTGATTTAGAGATGTATATAATAGAGTTAGAGATAGAGATGAAATTAAAAACAGATTTTGTATTAGGAGTATTGTGTATTATGAAAGTTTCGTTAGATACTAGAGTTCTTTCCAATTCAAAATAACTATTAATTCAATAGTTTTTATTATTATTTTTTTATTTTTTATTTTTTATTTTGTTTCCTGCTTGTCTATGTCTACCTCGTTATCTTTGATTTTGATGTATTTATGATTTTTAAAGTTTGATTGAATTTTCATAAAAAGTTTTTTTTAATAAAAAATTAGTTTGGTGAAAAAACTTTAAAAAATAGCCATATTTTTTTTATATATACTTCTCATTTTTTAGAGAAATAATTTTTAAAAATTAAAAATTATCTTCTTTTTGTATTTATTTTTGTCAAATTAATTTTGATTTAAAAAATAAAAAAATAAGTTGTGTAACTCAACCAAATATACACGCAATTAAAAAAATGTGAAAAATGATAAGCATATAATATACAAGTTTAACGCGTGTATAATAGAATTTTATTTTTCTATGAGTTTTTAATTTGTAAAGATAATAAATAAATTACTAATTGACAAATTTTAGCTATTTAATTTTGTATAAGAAATATTTAACAGCCAACATATTCGCACAAATGTTCCAATTTTTTTTTCTTTTGTTGAAAAGTCTGATACTCCTAATTAAAATTCTTCACGTCAAATCAACTTTTTTTTTTTATTTATATAAAGAGTAGTGTATATGATTGTAGTAGCGGCGGCGGCGGCGGCGGCGGTGGTGGCAGCAGTGGTTGTGACAAGTGTCGAGGGCAGGAGAGAGAAAGAGTGAGTAAATCTTTGTCTTCTTCTTCAAGACCTGATAATTTTCCAAGAAAATCATGATTGTTTTTTTTTCTTCCTGATTTCTTCAGCATTGTTCATGTCTTCTTCATTCCTTATGTGGGAAAAAATCTAGGGCAATACAGAGGAAAAGAGTACAAGAAAGAACAAAAAAAAAAAGAAGAGAAAAGTAATAGATGTGTTTGATTTTGATGATAGATTTAGAAATGTATATAATAGAGTTAGAGATAGAGATGAAATTACTAGAGTTCTTTCCAATTCAAAATAACTATTAATTCAATAGTTTTTTTTATTTTATATTTTGTTTCCCGCTTGTCTATGTCTACCTCGTTATCTTTGATTTTGATGCATTTATGATTTTTAAAGTTTGATTGAATTTTCATAAAATGTTTTTTTTAATAAAAAATTAGCTTGGTGAAAAAACTTTAAAAATAGCCATATTTTTTTTATATGTACTTCTCATTTCTTAGAGAAATAATTTTTAAAAATAAAAAATTATCTTTTTGTATTTATTTTTGTCAAATTAATTTTTATTTAAAAAAATCAAAAAAATAAGTTGTGTAACTCAACCAAATATACACGCAATTAAAAAAATGTGAAAAATGGTAAGCATATAGTATACATGTTTAAGGCGTGTATAATTAGAATTTTATTTTTCTATGAGTGTTTAATTTGTAAAGATAATAAAAAAATTACTAATTGACAAATTTTAGCTATTTAATTTTTTATAAGAAATATTTAACAGCCAACATATTCACATAAATGTTCCGATTTTTTTTTACTCCTAATTAAAATTCTTCACGTCAACTCAACTTTTGATTTTATTTTATATAAAGAGTAGTGTATATGATTGTAGTAGCGGTGGCAGTGGTGGTGGTAGCAGCAGTGGTTGTGACAAGTGTCGAGGGCAGGAGAGAGAAAGAGTGAGTAAATCTTTGTCTTCTTCTTCAAGACCTGATAATTTTCCAAGAAAATCATGACTGTTTTTTGTTCATGTCTTCTTCGTTCCTCATGTGGGAAAAAAGTTAGGGCAATACAGAGGAAAAGAATGCAAGAAAGAACAAAAAAAAATATGAGAAAAGTAAGAGATAGGTTTGATTTTGATGATAGATTTAGAGATGTATATAATAGAGTTGGAGATAGAGATGAAATTAAAAATAGATTTTGTATTAGGAGTATTGTGTATTATGAAAGTTTCGTTGGATACTAGAGTTCTTTCCAATTCAAAATAACTATTAATTCAATAGTTTTTTTTTTGTTTTTTTTTTATTTTTTATTTTATATTTTGTTTCCCGCTTGTCTATGTCTACCTCGTTATCTTTGATTTTGATGTATATATGATTTTTAAAGTTTGATTGAATTTTCATAAAAAGTTTTTTTAATAAAAAATTAGCTTGGTGAAAAAACTTTAAAAAATAGCCATATTTTTTTTTATATGTACTTCTCATTTTTTAGAGAAATAATTTTTAAAAATTAAAAATTATCTTCTTTTTGTATTTATTTTTGTCAAATTAATTTTTATTTAAAAAAATCAAAAAAATAAGTTGTGTAACTCAACCAAATATACACACAATTAAAAAAATGTGAAAAATGGTAAGCATATAGTATACATGTTTAAGGCGTGTATAATTAGAATTTTATTTTTCTATTTGTGTTTAATTTGTAAAGATAATAAAAAAATTACTAAATGACAAATTTTAGCTATTTAATTTTGTATAAGAAATATTTAACAGCCAACATATTCACACAAATGTTTCAATTTTTTTTCTTTTGTTGAGAAATCTAATACTGCTAATTAAAATTCTTCACGTCAAATCAACTTTTTTTTTATTTATATAAAGAGTAGTGTGTATGATTATAGTAGCAACGGCGTCGGTGGTGGTGGCAGCAGTGGTTGTGACAAGTGTCGAGGGCAGGAGAGAGAAAGAGTGAGTAAATCTTTGTCTTTTTTTTCAAGACCTGATAATTTTCCGAGAAAATCATGACTATTTTTTCTATTCCTGATTTCTTCAGCATTGTGCATGTCTTCTTCGTTCCTCATGTGGGAAAAAAATCTAGGACAATACAAAGGAAAAGAATGCAAGAAAGAACAAAAAAAATAAGAGAAAAGTAAGAGATGGGTTTGATTTTGATGATAGATTTAGAGATGTATATAATAGAGTTAGAGATAGAGAAGAAATTAAAAATAGGTTTTGTATTAGAAGTATTGTGCATTATGAAAGTTCCGTTGGATACTAGAGTTCTTTCCAATTCAAAATAGCTATTAATTCAATAATTTTTTTTATTATTTTATTATTTTATGTTTTGTTTCCCCGCTTGTCTATGTCTACCTCGTTATCTTTGATTTTGATGTATTTATGATTTTTAAAGTTTGATGGAATTTTCATAAAATGTTTTTTTTAATAAAAAATTAGCTTGGTGAAAAAACTTTAAAAAATAGCCATATTTTTTTTATATGCACTTCTCATTTTTTAGAGAAATAATTTTTAAAAATTAAAAATTATCTTCTTTTTGTATTTATTTTTATCAAATTAATTTTTATTTTAAAAAATCAAAAAATAAGTTGTGTAACTCAACCAAATATACACACAATTAAAAAAATGTGAAAAATGGAAAAATGGTAAGCATATAGTATACATGTTTAAGGCGTGTATAATAGAATTTTATTTTTCTATGAGTGTTTAATTTGTAAAGATAATAAAAAAATTACTAATTGACAAATTTTAGCTATTTAATTTTGTATAAGAAATATTTAACAGCCAACATATTCACACAAATGTTTCGAATGTTTCGATTTTTTTTTCTTTGGTTGAGAAATCTAATAGGCCTAATTAAAATTCTTCACGTCAAATCACTTTTTTTTTTTTATATATATGTAAAGAGTAGTGTATAGACAATTTGAAGCTTTCAATTGGTTGTAGAAGTACAATAAATATGCAAGAAAATAAGCACAATCGCCTTACAGTGATGCAATGTAAATCTTACCACTTATTTATTTATTTATTTATTTTTTTGACAACCAATCAGCTTGTTTGGTTGTAACTTTCAGAAAATAATTTTCAGAAAATTTTACTTTTTCATTTTTCATATTTTACTGTTTTCAATGAATTTTTTAAAAGATTTTAAGCAATTTTTTTAATTTTTAGACATACCTAACATAAATATATCTAAAAAGTAAAAAAATTGTGAAAAAAACTTTTTAAAAATTCACTAAATACCAAAAATACGTAAAAAAATACGAGAATTCAGTATATTTTTTTATATTTTTATGTATTTATCAATTTTTTAAAATATTTTTTCACAATTTTTGTACTTTTTAGATACATCTAAGTAAGGTGTATCTAAAAAAGTAAAAAAAATATTTAAAATTTTAAAAATATTCACTAAAAACAAAAAAATACGAAAATCAAAAAACTCAGTTTTCAAAAAACTAAATTCAGAAAACTGAAACCAAACACACTGAATATCTCTCCCACGCCCTAATTCAATTGAATTTAAGGCCAAGTTTGACATAACCTAAATAATACAAAAAGTCAAAAAGTCACTATCTTATTTAAGTCACATCATCTTATTTAAATCACATCATCTCTCTAACACATCACATCAAACCCAACTCAAACCCAACCCATATAAGTCAATAAGTCAAAAAATACACTTTTTTAGAACATTCCAAACCAACCCTAAGTTACTTGAACAGCAAAGACCTAATTATTAATTAAGAAAGCTTATCACTTCATTAATTGAAATCTCCTAATATGGGACGTGGTTTTGTTGCTTTCATACTTGGTTTTGTTGCTTTCATACTGTGTGCGGTTGTTACCATCGCTTATCTGGCTCCCATAGAAGCCTGACGTGTTGTACTTATATCCAGGTCACTTAACTTTACTTCTTAACGAAGTAAACTCTCTCTCTAACTAGATCACTTAACTTTGCCACGAGAAAGAGAGAGGGAGAGTTCTTATAATTTTTATGGGCATGGAAGGTTAGATCAGAAGAAAATGAAAAAGAAGAGGAAGAGAAACGAAGAGAGAAAAAGAGCAGGAAAGAGAAGTTATAAATGAAGAGAGAAAAAGTTAGAGAGAGAGAGAAGAGAGTTTGTTCTGTTAAGATGCAAGGTTAAGTGACCTAAGTATAGAGGCAACACGTAAGGTTTTTATTGGAGCCATAAAGACAACAACAATCGCACATAGCACGAAAGCAGTAAAATCGCAACCCCTAATATCATGAATGACTTCGTAAAATAAATGTGTCGAAACTCTACACTCTATTTAATAGGAGACAAACATTAATTAGTTATAGAGTAATATTAGAGATCTTAAAAATTCTACTAAAAGTTCTGCTAAATGTCTCACATGGATATGAAACTCACAAATGTCTCACATGGGTGTAGGACCCACACAATGTGGGTCTCATATGAGTCCCATATTCATGTGAGACATTTAGAAGAACTTTTGGTAGAATTTTGAGAGTTTTCTACTATTTTTGTTAGTTATAACAATAGAAAAAAATCTACTATAAAAAACTAGCTTATCACCTCCTTAATTGATTTGAGGGTGACACATAATCTATAACATATCTAAATTAGTTAAAGGAGCAAATAATAAGTACCCTATTAAGGAACTTGAGCTTTGAAACACTGATGCACCACTTAACTTCCACAAACTTGAAAGACATAAAGAAACTGAAGTATGCCAGATCTTAATCAAAAACATTCCCCACCCATGCATATGGTATGCCATATATTCAGAGGAAGAGGAGGAAAGGAAAAGGAAAGGGGTGGAGAGAATTTCCACCCTTTGTTATAACAGAACTGGGAAAAGAAAGAAAGGGAGTTTTTGTACAGGTCCCCCATTTCCTTTCTATGCAAATGCGAACCAAAAGGCCCAAAAGGAGGAACATTCTTTTACATTTTTGCCTTCAAACAGCACCCACATATTAACCTGTACGCGTCTAATGGTAAATAAATAACCACTCTTTTCATTCCTTCCTAGTTCAACCTTTCCATTGTGCTTGAACCAAACGGCACATTGAAAGAGGAAGTGGGGCGACAATTTCACCTCCTAGGTAAGCATTTTATATTCCTCTCATCTCAACATTCCATCATATTGTCAAACAAGTCATTGTGTGCAGAATAAATTGTACCTAACAAGCCTAACCACAAAGTATTGAAAAAATAACCCCTACAAAGAGGAACAACAAAAGAGTATTGTAGTGTTTGGTAGAGTTTTGTAAATGTGATTTGAGAGTATGAGTTGTATTTTGAGTTTGTGTGTTGTGGAATTATGATTTGAGTGTAGAAAATTTGTTTGGTAAAGAGTTTTGATTTGAGTGGGGAATTGTTGATGTGACATTTGATATGTGATACAAAAATTTACAACTCATAACTAAACATACAACTCAAAATTATTTTAAAGCACATAAAAAATTTTAAAAATTTCAGAAAATGTTTTTTTCGATTATATAAATCAATTGCAAAAAAAAAAAATACTATTCCGGTCAACCGGCCGGACGTCCCGTAAGGCAAAATTTTGAAAAAAAAAAAATCTGAAAAGCGCGGCTGTGCAGAGAACTCTGCAGAGTTTTGGAAACGTGTTTTGAAAACACGTTCCAAACACCATTCTGAAATCACTATGTAGAATCATATTTCAAAAACACAAACAAACAGAGTATATGTGATCAACACCCAACTTCCTCCAATACTTGGAGGATCATCAGTTACAAGCAATTTCAATAGTAAACAACTGATCATATAATTGCACATTAAAACATAATAATAATAATAATAATAATAATAATAATAATAACCACCTAAACCAAAAAAATAAAAAGTAGAAGACATAAAACACAGACAGCATTTATAGGCAAGTGCATAAGCATCCATGTGCATTTAGAAACTCACAAACATGGCATATGCATGTGATTATACATGTAATTGTGTATGTGTGTATGGGTGTATATTTATGTGTTTGCCATTCAATAATCATGTGCATTTAGAAACTCACAAACATGGCATATGCATGTGATTATACATGTAATTGGGTATGTGTGTATGGGTGTATATTTATGTGTTTGCCATTCAATAACCAGCATTATAAGGCTAACCTCTTCCTCATAATCATTTTGTTCACGAATACTCGTAGCTAATCCCATGATAAAACTGTCCACAAGAGACCGGTCCTTGCTCCAACCAAATTCAATTATCTCGCAGCTTGTTTTCAGTACACTCTCAAACATGGCTCCCTGGCTGTTGCCCCAAGTGTTAGCCTGTTTAGAAAAAGAAATTATGTGCATAAAAAGTTTACTGCATTAACTGCACTGTCCATTAGATAGACGAGCTAGCTCTGAATCAATCCAAGATATGTACCTGCGCACATGTGGCTAGCACAAGAGGTTTAAGTCGAATTAGCAAAACACATAGCAGCTGACCCCCACGAGTGATAGCAATTTGGGTAATTCCGGAAAGCAAAGAACTGAAGAGCTCTTCACATGTTCTCAATTTTCGCCACACTGAAAATAAACAAGTTTCTGCATTGTCTACCAACAGTGCAAGAGTACTGAGAAGCAACTTCTTTGATGACTTTCCGTCACAATTAAGGGATGCAAGACTTTTAATTTTTAACCTAGCTGCAGCTTGGAAAACAGATAATTTTGTATTGATTCTAGCTTTAAGTACTGTTCCTCGTTCATTCCAGTCAGTCTTCCTTATCTGCCCACAAAACCAAACAATGGAATGAGCTCTTTCATTTTCAATTTCCCATTTTTCTTCAAGAAGCTAATTCTCTTTCTCAATTTCTAAACACTACAATAAAAATTAAAGATTGTACGCCTGCAAAATTTTACCTTTAGAAAAGCAGACATTGACTGGAGCTGCTCCTTCACGATTATCATCACCTGGTCCAACAGTTTGGTATCGATGAATACTTTATCTAAAATGTGTGCAATCAATTTAAACGCAATTTCTTGTTTCTCGAGCCTCTCCACAGGCTCCCCCTCAAAAGTGACAACCAGTTGCTTATAGCCCGCGGCGTTGCCTCCTCCATCATTGAACCCAACACTCCCAATACTTGTTACCAACTGATCCACACTACTCTTCCACGCGACGCTATACCCATTCATCGCTGATTCTCTGGATGCTGAACTGCTAGACGACCCAGATACGTGATTTTGTGGACTTGCAATAATAGGTGAACTCTGAAATGAATTCGGGACATCACTTACGAAGTGATCAAGAAGATATGCAACCAATTTATCAGCATCGGAAATTAGAATTGGCAGGAAACTCTGAGACAGAGCTCTCAAGAAAGCCTAGAAATCCTCAAATCTCCAGTCTCATTGCCAACGGCTGACATCACAATATCTCCCATGAACTCCGCAACATCGGCGGCGAAATCCGACGACAATTCAGTGGCTTTCGAGACGTAACCCAAGAAATCGGCGTAAAACGAAGCAATTGAATCGGTCCCGAACGACTGAGGCCAGAAAGATTGGTTGAAGGAAGCGGGAATCGAGCGGAGAAACTCCGAAACGACGTATTCGGGACGCTGATCGGTGTGATTAGGGCATTTGGAGAGAAATCGAGCAAGGGCGACCACGGCATTGAGCTGAGCACGAGAAACCCTAGGAGATCCGGCGAGGAGAGACTCAGGCTGGAAGCATCTGCCGCACATCCAGGTGAGTTTATCGGCGAATTGGTCAGGTTTCTGTGCAATCAAGTCACAGAGCTCGATCAAAGGCTCCATTCCCATCCAATGCCCAATTCAACAAAAACCAAGGATTTATAGTCCTCAACAATCAAGTCTCACATTGCTTGATAAACGCAACAACATCACAAGTCTAGAGAGACAAACAATGCATACAAATGTAGAGAGAGAGAGAGAGAGAGAGAGAGAGAGAGAGAGATTGATGGTTTCAGAGGAATCGAGACTCGGAGCTCAACTTAAGCTCTGGTGATGAAAGGCGAAATCTAGAGAGAGAGAATTGCGTAATTAGGGTTTGGAAGGAGGATCGGTGGTGCTATTGTTGTTGATGATGATCGTCTTTGGAATGGTTCGGAGTTGAGAGACGTCTTGTGGCGTCGCTGTTCTTCTGCTTCGCCATTTTTCTGTATCTGTGTTTTCTTTCTTTATATATATCGGTATTGGTTGGGGTGTCTGTCATGTGTTTGGGGTACGAGGCACAACCCGCGCCTCTTCCAGATCTTCGGTAGTGTTTTATTTGCATCTCTCCCTCAGTTTATTCGTATAGCCGTAACCAGACAATTTTTTTTGGAACATACGGTTTGTTTATGCGAGCATCGACTCGTCCGATACGATGTATTCCCAAAAAACAAAAAAAAAAAAATTGTTAACAATCTTAAATATTTTATTAAGGCCTTATCTGACATGTATTAAAAAAAAGATAAAAAGTCGCGATTCTATTTAAGGTTTGGCTTGGCAAATCTTAAAAAATTTAAAAAATTAAAAAGTTACACAAAAAGTAAAAAAGTCATTATTATTCACAAATAAAAAATATTAAAAAAATATTTTATACATTTTTATAATATAAAAGTTTGAATTACACTGTCAGCCGTACTACCCCAGTAGGAAGGCAGGTCATACACTTTTTGGGAAAAAAATAAAATAAAATTACATATGTACGGCTACAAAGTTTGATGGTAATGTTGGGCTCTTGGGGACCGACTAAGGGTTCCATTTTGATAATCCGAATTGTCAATATGTAGAACTCGTTGAGTACTATATACCTGTAAAAAATCACATTGATCGGATATTGTTAACTATATGATCAAATCAGTTTTGTATAAACAAAACGGATGGTGTGATAGTTAATTATCGGAATAAAACTAATCGGATCATATAGCTATCGATATCCGATCAACGTGATTTTTTAAAGACATATAATACTCGACGAGTTGTACATATTGAACGATTCAGATTATTAACATGGGACCCGTGATAGCCCCCACGGACTGACCATCACTGTTCAAACGTTTTGCCCCGAAGGAGGCAATAATTTGCTGTATAAGACACACTGCCCCAGCAGAACAGCCGTACAACCTACTCAACTTTCTTTCCCTATACACTTTATTTATACAATTTTTTATTATACATTTTTCATAAAAAAAACAAAAAGCTAATCCAAACATCCATTTTTTTTTCTCAACTTTTTAGTTCAAAAAGACAAAAATGTACTTATTTAAGACACCCCAAACAATCCCTAAATTACATCATCTTATTTAAGTCACATCACCTCTCTACAATATCACTTCAAACCCAACTCATATTCAACCCATATTTCATAAAAATTTAAAAAATACACTTATTTAGAATATCATAAACCATCCCTAAATATTTGGTACCGACTTTACATTTATATATTTAATAAAATATTTTGATGTCTAACATTCCTCATTCCAAAATCTGAACACTGTAACTGTGTTCAGTCCATTGGGCCTGGTTCACAACTCACCAACTTTTCTTTTTCTTATTCTTTTTTCGCAAATGGGCCATGACTTCACCCCTTGCTTGTTTTGAAAATTAAATTTTTTATGAAAGTAAAAATTTAAATTAAAGCCTTGTTTGTTGTCCCTTAAAAAAATTATAAAGTCAAAAGATTATCATCTTATTTAAGTCACATCACCTCTCTACCACATCACTTCAAACCCAACTCATATTTTATAAAAAGTCAAAAAGTACACTTATTTAGAACATTACAAACAATCCCTAAATTTTTAACAATGTCCTTTTGTCTTTTCTCCTTTTTAATAGGTATCCAAACTTGCCCCTAAGAGGTGGGTAGGGCTGTGCAAAATACCGCCCAATCCGCTAAAACCGCACCAATCCGCATCAATTCGCACCACTCTAACCACTAACCGCGGTTTGAACTTTAAAATTTATAATCCGCCAATCGAACCGCTTCGCTCCGCTATAGTTAATACATATATATTTTTTAACTTCCAATGAAATATCAATGTAAAAATGAGTGTGAAAGAGATTTAAGATGTGAAATTTATTACAAATTAGTAGTTATATATATAAAACATATTATGTAAAATTATTTTGTGTTAAATATCTAAAAAATATTATACAAATTAGTATTATATATTATGCAAATGTATGATAATTAATTAGAATATTCTTCAATCAGCCAATCCGCCAAGAACCGCAATTTGTCAATCCACTAACTCGCCATTCGGTTTGTAATTTTACTCATAAACCGTCCGAACCGCACCGTGCACACCCCTAGAGGTGAGTTCAGTGGTTAGAGATTGGTCAAAAAACGCTTTCACTTGAATTCAATTCTTCATCTTCTCTCGAAGTGGCGCCCTTATACATTGCTTCATCTTAGCCCGGAGTTAGGGACTCACAGAACCTGCGTAACCTTTTTTTTCACTCAAAAAAAAAAATGTTACCCAAACTTGCCCTCTATAAAAATAATTCTAAGGCTTCGTTTGGGAAGCCATGGTTTGGGCTTTTTGGCTATTTTAGCCACAAAAAACAAAATAGGCGATTTTAGCCATAACAAACAAAACATCACATCCAACCCATAATCATTATATTCTTCTCTCACAAAAAAACTCAAAAAAGCCAAAAAGCCCTTTCCAAACCAAGCTTTTAAGCCTAGGCTAAAATAGCCAAAAAAGCCAAAAAGTTAAAAAGTCAACCCACTTCCTAAACGGAGGCTAAATACAAGAGACAAAATATGATTAGTTCCAAAAAAAGGTAAAAATATTTAAACATCCAATGATATTTAGACATGTATATCTTAGTAAGATTATTAACAAGATTTGAAGTAGATGTAACATTGTTCCTACTAAAAATATCATATGGTGGGGTCTCCCCATTTTAAGAAGATTTATTTGTAATTTTAATGTAAAAAAATACAAATAAATAAATTATAAATATATTCACTACAATTTACTTAAAATATAAATTATTTTTTGTGATTTTAAAAATTATAAATAATCTCTTATCATAATTTGCGGTATAATTAACAGAATTTATATAAAAAATGAAATTTTTAACTATTATCTTATACAACAATAAAATTATGACGATTGTTAATTGAAATAGATTATTGATATTATTAAAAATATTAATTAATTTAATAATTGATTAACAAAATAAGTTATTTGTGATTATAAATTTAAAAGAGAGTAGTTTGTTTTTGAGAAAGTAGTTTTGGAGAAAAAATTTTAAAATTTTGTTTGGTTTAGTGATTTTGAAAAAAAAAATTACAAAATTACTTTTTCTCTTCTACATATCAATCAATCATTTTTTCTCTCTCCTCTCTCATTCTCAATAACTTTTTCTCTCTCACACACATCTACTCAACTACAACAAAATATCAAGGGATTGTTTGAAGTGTCCTAAATAAGTGCATTTTTTGTTTTTTTAGACTAAAAAGTTGAGGAAAAAAATATGGATGTTTGAGTTAACTTTTTGATTTTTTATGAAAAATGTGTATTAAAATATTGTATAAATAAGTGTGTAGGAGAAGATAATTAATTAATCCGTACGGGCTGGGCAGTGGAGTCGTGTCACGACCCAAACCCGCCCCTATGGGTTTAGCACCGTAACCGGCCAGTAATCCGAGATTACCGAAGGCCTGCTTAACAGTAGAACAGTAATACAGAGTACAGGGGCATGGCGGAAGCCAATACAGTAAATAAACAATGTCCAATGAGCTGTGACAATGTCCAACTTTGCTCTGATACCACTCTGTCACGACCCAAACCCGCCCCTATGGGTTTAGCACCGTAACCGGCCAGTAATCCGAGATTACCGAAGGCCTGCTTAACAGTAGAACAGTAATACAGAGTACAGGGGCATGGCGGAAGCCAATACAGTAAATAAACAATGTCCAATGAGCTGTGACAATCTGTATGCAAAAAGATTTTTCATACATTTATACTTTCAGTACAAGACCGTATGCATAACATTTACAAACATTCAGTACAGGGACCTAATCCCTATTAACATTACAGTAAACGGTGCAGTACAGTGTTATCAGTCCAAACAGTACAGTAACAGTCTATACAGTACAATGACAGTTGGGTGAAGCTAAGACACCCCAAAGGCAGTCTAAGCTTGATTACACTCGGAACCTCGCAGTGAGGCACAGTGGTTGGCTTGACAAAACTAAAGCTTGCCTGACGCTCCTAGCTGCGGGCTGGTGCCTGTACACCTACATATATATATGAGCAGTGAGCTAAAGCCCAGTGATTAACATAATGTATAAAGAGGTTAAGAATGAAATGTCCTTACAGTAATGAAAACAGTTCATTTAACAGTATTTCAGTCTTTCAGTCAGAACAGTTATTCAGTCATATGTGGTACATCCATTAGCATAGCAGTAACAGTAGGTCATAAAGACCGAACAGTAATGATGGCCAGTCATTCAGTAAACAGTATGGTTCCACGAGGAAACCGACAGAGATCTCTGTAACAGTAACAGTCAGTAACAGTAGTGCTAAGGATGCCACAGTACAGTTCAGAAATAAAGGACATACATTCATTCAGTAAATAATTCCAGTTCAGTAAACAGTTCAGTTCAGTATTCAAAAGATGACCATTTTGAACATATCTTTATACAATCGTTACTCACAGAGTTTGGGCTTATCAGTAGCTAGAGCGTCTCCTCGGGATGCCAACCCTACACAGTATACAGGATGAACACACACTAAGCTATACAGTTGGGAAAGATCAATAACTTAATCCCTAATTTGCCTCGGTGTGTTCTACATCTATATCCTCATTAAGATGTCTTAAACTAGGCCTAAGAATGCCTAGGATGAGATGAGGATGTAAAAAAATACAGTTGGAAGGCATTTTTAAAAGTTGCTGAAAAAAGGCGCTTCGCTCGAGCGAGCCTTCCTTCGCTCGAGCGAGCTTCCAAAATCAAAGGCTTCGCTCGAGCGAACAATCCTTCGCTCGAGCGGTCTGATGAACAGTAAAAGTGCTGGATGCTCGATTTTTACGCGCGATACCACGCTCGATGCTCGCTCGAGCGGAGCCCTGAATAAAGGTGCTCGCTCGAGCGAGGAATCCTTCGCTCGAGCGAAGAAGCAAAATCTGGAATTTCCAGATTTGTCTTCCAAGTTCGAACCAAGCATTCAACAACCCAAAACTCAACCTCTAGGGCCCAAATTCTGGGAAAACATTTCAAACTCATAGTACAACAAGTTTTAAAGCTCAATTTGTACATGCAAGGGCCAAAGGTGAGTCAATTAAAGCCAAATTTCAAACCCATTTGCAAGAACAATCTTCAAACATAATATGCATGGGTTAAAACCATTTCAAAGCTTCAACTCTTGCTCCAAAGAGCTCAATCTTTTCAAAACAAGATGAAAACATGGATTTAAACATGATTATGAACATGCATGTGGCATTTGACCATGGAATCAACTTCAAACTCACTAAAACCAACATGCATGCAACAATTAAGCTTCAATCTCACATGCTAAGCTTAAAACATGACTTAGTTCATAAATTTACCATGAAACATGCAAGAACTAGTTCAATGATACAATTAGGAAGATGAATGATCTACCTTAGTCTTGTAGTTTAAGCCTAGAAGCTCAATTAGGCAATCAACACTCCAATTCTTCAAGATTCAAGCAAAAATCCACAAGATGAACCACTCCCTCAATTCCTCTCTCTCTATAATTTCGGTGGAGCTCTCAAATTGGCTGAGGAAGAGGTTTGTTTCAAGTGTAATGGGGCTTCACAAATCATTAAACAAAGGCACACTAGGTGGCAATTTGGTAAATAAGTTATATTTGGCAATTAACTCCTTTTTAATCTAATTTAATCATTCCTAATCACATTTTCAATTAAATATACCATAAAACCACATAAATTATGGTAAACATGAAACACTAAACAATTTTCAGTCTGGTCGCCGATAAGGCCTTCAATTAGCAATTAAATGCATAAGACGAGAACAGATAATCAATCAATCAAACAGATGCAATATACAATTCAATAGACAAACTTATTCAATTTCAGTTTCGATTTCAATCAGTTATTCAGTAACTCAGTTAATCCAATTACCAGTCGTTATCAGTTCAGTTTAGCAATGATCAGTACATAATTCAGTGGTTTAACGGTAATCAGTACGAGGGTTGTTACAGTCTCCCCTCCTTATAAGGAGTTTAGTCCTCTAAACTCGAGTTAACATATGACAACAGAGATGATGCCTAACACCAAGGTAACTTTCACTCTATAACAGGAGTATAATCATATACAAAAACGGATTCATGGCCCAATCTCAATTTTTTAGCAATGCACCGAAACAGAATCAGAAATCACATATGAAGATTGGGGCTCATATTAAAACAGAATCTTATGCACATTCAGATCTCAGTCAAGAACAGATTCAGATACATGTTCATTTGCATATTTTTGTCTAGAGCATACGTAGATGCACAATCCTGGCTTATGTATACATGGTGCATTACTAGGGCAGATACAGAACAGATACAGTGCAGAACAGATACAGTACAGAGCAGATACAGTTACATAATGGTTATGAATAACCAGTTCCATAAGGGAATCCCGAATCCGGGTAACAGAACAGAACAGTACAGAAGCTGGGCCCTCATGACGAGGCCTCCGGTACGGGTAACAGAGTGCAGACAGGTATAAGTTCCATAAAGGAACCTCCGATACCGGGCAGCTAACATATATTACATAATACTAAGCGTCACGAATATATAACAGGGATTAAACAATCATTCAGTAAACAGCATATAGCATTTTCGAGACAAAACTTATTTCGTGACACGAAATATGAATAAAGTGGCACAGTAGTACACAACAGGTACAGTAGCAATAGCAGTGTCAGTACAGTAATTCAGTTGGTTTAATTACCAATCACATTCGGTCTCCATTTAACAGTAATCGATAATTAATCGGTAGTATATAAAACGGTAGTGGTAATATCGGTACAGTGACAATACAGTGACAGTAATGGTACAATACAGTAACAGTAACGGTATAATACAGTAACAGTAACGATACAATACAGTAACAGTACGATACAATACAGTAACAGTAACGGTAGCAATATAGTAGTATTCACACTACTTACATCAAGTACTTATCGGGGTTATAGATTTACACTGGTCTTAGTTTCATAAGTAATTTCCCCCGTTAAGTTACAGAGATTCGATCCATTCAATTTCGAGTCTTTCATTCAGTCTTTGTTCAATCCAGTTCTTGGTTCAGTAATCCATTACAATCAGTCCAGTTCATTCGGGAGTTATCGGGAACATAAGGCGAATTTGTACATTACTCCCATAGCAGTAGGCAGAGTTCTTAAGCATTCATTCACTATTCATCAGTGCCAGTCCTTACCGATTCGGTTATAGCACATGTCAATACGAAAGCAGTCATACAGGTTACATATACTTCCAGACAGTCAGAGCTTATGATTAAAACCAGTCTGTGGTCAACAGATCCCACCAGTTCTGAAGTACAGTAATCACCAAAACAATCATTCCCTTGTCAAACAAGTTCATGGTTATAACGGTAATACCGGGTAATTAATCACCTGCCACATACCCAGTTTTTTTTTTTTTTTTCCACATTGCAAACAAATCCGGTAATAGCTCTTAATAAGAGTTTTCTCAGATCAAATCGATGAAAGTTCGACTAGGTCATTTCAGATGCAAGTTCTGTCCAAACATATCAAATAAAAGTTCGAAGCGCAAGCATCAAACAAAAGTTCCATCAGTTACACAAAAGGGTTTCATTAACCCACGGTTCCATCAGATTAGTTCAGATCAAAGTTCCATTCTTACCATCTCCAGATCAGTTATCATTAGTTCGTACTCCGGTCATTTCGGTACATAGTAGTTTCACAATCAGTCTGAGTTCATCAATTATCAAACCTACATCAGAGTCCGGTACCATTACAATTCATATCAAAGCAGTACAAGTCGCATACCGTGTGTTCCTCCCAATAAATTTACAGACAATGCACAGACACGCAGTTAGTCATATCGAGAGGTAAGCATCACAGTCAATATAGCAATTTCCAAATAAATCCTTCATATAAGCATATGGTATACAATAATACATTACACAAAGTTCTTGGTGACACATAATGGTGAGTTGTCATACAAGGGTTCCAAATCAGTCGTATAGTCACTAAAGCATAGGCTCGCAGATCGACTCCAACAGTCATGTCAACCTTCTACAATCACGATTCCCAGTCAAGAGTTTATCAGTTGGGGTCTTTATTCAGTCATGCAGTTACAGAGTCATAGTCCCAACGGTTAACTTATCAAGCAAATTAATCAGTCATTCCGAGCCAAGGTACAGTCATATATGTGCATGTTCAGAATCTACTAACAGTCTCATTACAGGTTCACGGGTTCAATGTACAATGCAAAATAGTTCCTCCAGATACAATAGTTAAGATAACCAGTCGTATATCTATTCAGTCTAGTAATATCCTTAAACAAAGGTAAGCAGATATGTACACAAATCTAAGCGGTTTCCTTAGCATAGGTAAATGTTAACATGAGGTTTTACAGTGTCGCACATATAGTCCGCATCAACGGTAGATTTCAAAAGATCCATTATTCACAGTCCATTCCTCTCAATCTTAGCAGTGTTACAAGCATGGGAATATACATACAGGTGTGAGATCAAAATCAGTTTTCATGTAGGCATTCGTTCACAATTTCATAAGCAGAAGTTCATCTTTACAAACCAATATGGGTTCTCAATTTCAGCAGTCCCACATACAAACAGTTCACGTGTATAATTCGAGTTCAAGGGTCCGTTCATTCAATAATGTCCGTCAATACGTAACAGTTCAGTACAATCATAGTCATACAAATTTCTCGAATTACAGTCAATCATAAGGTATTCCCATGTTCAACAGTTCTAATACAGTTCAAAAGGTCACATCTAACAGTTCACATTCAGTTATTACAATACGATACAGGGACCTAACTCAGCAAGTCCTCGCTGTTCACAAGTTCTAACGGTTCTCAGTGTATAGTTCATAATTCCGGTAATTCAATTAGCGCAGTCAATATGTTCGCAGTCTATACCAAATTACGGAATATACGATTCTCCACACAAACGTTCGTATAAGCAATTCGTCTGTTTCAGGTAATACCTACGTCAGTCTTTTCAGTGTTCCGAGCATTGGTGGGCAAGACTTAGGCAAATATTCCTCCTGTCCATGCCTAGAATAAGTTTCAGATAGGCGGTGGCAACGCCCCATTGGTATTTCCCACATACGGTACATATAGGTATATCGTTGTTCACATTACTTCTTTGACCTTCATTGGTCAAAGCTATTGCCGAGATTTTTCTATTCACGGAGGTCATTTTCACTTTCTGTTACTTTTGTTTCATTCTTTCTAATTTCAGTTGACGATGTCAAACACATCTAGGTCACTCCCACCTCCAGTTCTTTTCCAGTCGGTGTCTATCATGTGGGTTGCCTATCAGATTAGCTGGGTAAATTTTACCTCATATTCGACCACAGTCCTATCACTTTACTCAAGTTGTTCAAACTCGGATACTTTCCTATTTCAGATGTATTGGGGAAAGCATTTTTTTTTTCGAAGAGAACTTCACATATTTTCTCAGTTTCTAAACCCAAGTCTCAGTTTTCAGTGGTTCAGTACCTCCCAGAAATTCCGGTGGTTTCAGTTTATTTGGGTTTCAGTTCATATTCAGTTGGTTCCGGCAAGTATGTCTGCCTTTATTCTTTCAGATTTTCGATTAAGGCCTCAATCATTTGTTCTGGCCTGTTAATCCTCAGATTAGAAGTTTCAGTTCGTTCACAATCCTCGCCCTTGTTGTTATTATTTCAGATTCTCAGTTAACCTATTCATTCCCCAGGAATTTACCAAGAATTTCCGACTCGAAGCAACGCTGGCCAACGTGATTCCAATCGGACTTTCCAGGTCATTCAACAAAGGCATGAGACTCTATGGCTTAACATTCCACAAATTAGGTTCCCACATATTCTTTGATCAACACAGGGAAGTTCTCACTGATTTCACATTTTATTCCATATCAAACGTGTGTATACTTTCATTTCAGTTCAGGTATGGTCACATGACCCTTTACTTTCACACGTTCACTTTCTTATAGATTTCCACAGTCGGTAGTAACATTAACATTACACGTTATTCTATTTAACCTCTTTAAGTATGCACATAGGTTTCATTTCATTTCACTATAAGCAGTGGTAGCAATTATAAACATAAACAGTTGCACACTTAAACAGTTAACACATTAGCATATAATCAGTCATGTCATTGTCGCACACACTTTTCATGCTCATGCAATGCCCTAACTTCTTTTCTAGGACATCCTATAGCTCATTTGGACACGTGTGTGCGGTATAACTCGTGGTTAAGTATCGCTCTGATACCACTCTGTCACGACCCAAACCCGCCCCTATGGGTTTAGCACCGTAACCGGCCAGTAATCCGAGATTACCGAAGGCCTGCTTAACAGTAGAACAGTAATACAGAGTACAGGGGCATGGCGGAAGCCAATACAGTAAATAAACAATGTCCAATGAGCTGTGACAATGTCCAATGCTCTGATACACTCTGTCACGACCCAAACCCGCCCCTATGGGTTTAGCACCGTAACCGGCCAGTAATCCGAGATTACCGAAGGCCTGCTTAACAGTAGAACAGTAATACAGAGTACAGGGGCATGGCGGAAGCCAATACAGTAAATAAACAATGTCCAATGAGCTGTGACAATCTGTATGCAAAAAGATTTTTCATACATTTATACTTTCAGTACAAGACCGTATGCATAACATTTACAAACATTCAGTACAGGGACCTAATCCCTATTAACATTACAGTAAACGGTGCAGTACAGTGTTATCAGTCCAAACAGTACAGTAACAGTCTATACAGTACAATGACAGTTGGGTGAAGCTAAGACACCCCAAAGGCAGTCTAAGCTTGATTACACTCGGAACCTCGCAGTGAGGCACAGTGGTTGGCTTGACAAAACTAAAGCTTGCCTGACGCTCCTAGCTGCGGGCTGGTGCCTGTACACCTACATATATATATGAGCAGTGAGCTAAAGCCCAGTGATTAACATAATGTATAAAGAGGTTAAGAATGAAATGTCCTTACAGTAATGAAAACAGTTCATTTAACAGTATTTCAGTCTTTCAGTCAGAACAGTTATTCAGTCATATGTGGTACATCCATTAGCATAGCAGTAACAGTAGGTCATAAAGACCGAACAGTAATGATGGCCAGTCATTCAGTAAACAGTATGGTTCCACGAGGAAACCGACAGAGATCTCTGTAACAGTAACAGTCAGTAACAGTAGTGCTAAGGATGCCACAGTACAGTTCAGAAATAAAGGACATACATTCATTCAGTAAATAATTCCAGTTCAGTAAACAGTTCAGTTCAGTATTCAAAAGATGACCATTTTGAACATATCTTTATACAATTGTTACTCACAGAGTTTGGGCTTATCAGTAGCTAGAGCGTCTCCTCGGGATGCCAACCCTACACAGTATACAGGATGAACACACACTAAGCTATACAGTTGGGAAAGATCAATAACTTAATCCCTAATTTGCCTCGGTGTGTTCTACATCTATATCCTCATTAAGATGTCTTAAACTAGGCCTAAGAATGCCTAGGATGAGATGAGGATGTAAAAAAATACAGTTGGAAGGCATTTTTAAAAGTTGCTGAAAAAAGGCGCTTCGCTCGAGCGAGCCTTCCTTCGCTCGAGCGAGCTTCCAAAATCAAAGGCTTCGCTCGAGCGAACAATCCTTCGCTCGAGCGGTCTGATGAACAGTAAAAGTGCTGGATGCTCGATTTTTACGCGCGATACCACGCTCGATGCTCGCTCGAGCGGAGCCCTGAATAAAGGTGCTCGCTCGAGCGAGGAATCCTTCGCTCGAGCGAAGAAGCAAAATCTGGAATTTCCAGATTTGTCTTCCAAGTTCGAACCAAGCATTCAACAACCCAAAACTCAACCTCTAGGGCCCAAATTCTGGGAAAACATTTCAAACTCATAGTACAACAAGTTTTAAAGCTCAATTTGTACATGCAAGGGCCAAAGGTGAGTCAATTAAAGCCAAATTTCAAACCCATTTGCAAGAACAATCTTCAAACATAATATGCATGGGTTAAAACCATTTCAAAGCTTCAACTCTTGCTCCAAAGAGCTCAATCTTTTCAAAACAAGATGAAAACATGGATTTAAACATGATTATGAACATGCATGTGGCATTTGACCATGGAATCAACTTCAAACTCACTAAAACCAACATGCATGCAACAATTAAGCTTCAATCTCACATGCTAAGCTTAAAACATGACTTAGTTCATAAATTTACCATGAAACATGCAAGAACTAGTTCAATGATACAATTAGGAAGATGAATGATCTACCTTAGTCTTGTAGTTTAAGCCTAGAAGCTCAATTAGGCAATCAACACTCCAATTCTTCAAGATTCAAGCAAAAATCCACAAGATGAACCACTCCCTCAATTCCTCTCTCTCTATAATTTCGGTGGAGCTCTCAAATTGGCTGAGGAAGAGGTTTGTTTCAAGTGTAATGGGGCTTCACAAATCATTAAACAAAGGCACACTAGGTGGCAATTTGGTAAATAAGTTATATTTGGCAATTAACTCCTTTTTAATCTAATTTAATCATTCCTAATCACATTTTCAATTAAATATACCATAAAACCACATAAATTATGGTAAACATGAAACACTAAACAATTTTCAGTCTGGTCGCCGATAAGGCCTTCAATTAGCAATTAAATGCATAAGACGAGAACAGATAATCAATCAATCAAACAGATGCAATATACAATTCAATAGACAAACTTATTCAATTTCAGTTTCGATTTCAATCAGTTTATTCAGTAACTCAGTTAATCCAATTACCAGTCGTTATCAGTTCAGTTTAGCAATGATCAGTACATAATTCAGTGGTTTAACGGTAATCAGTACGAGGGTTGTTACAAGTCGGCTGGGTAGGAGATGGAAAAGATTGCCTCCTTTTCGGGCTTTGATTGGGCTGTGTTGTTCGGCCCGTGGAGTCCTAGTACGGGTCCCTTTTTCTAATCGAAACCGTTCAATGTGTAGAACTCGTCGAGTATTATATACTTGTAAAAAATCACGTTGATTGGATATCGATAGCTATCTGATCGTGTTAATTCTTTTTGTCAATTGTTAACTATAACACCATCTATTTTTTATACAAAACTGATTTGATCATGTAGTTAGTGATATCCGATAGACGTGATTTTCTATAGGCATATAGCATTAGACGAGTTCTACATATTAAACAGTTTGGATTATCAAAACGAGACACATAGTAGGCCCCCACAGGCCCAATTTTACCATCCAACTTAGTGAATACAGACATGTAATTTTTTTTTCCTTTCTTTCAGCCTTTGCTTTGACGTTAGTCCTTAAAAAAGCGTGAAGTTGATTTGTATTTTAATATTATGTATATTAATTTTTAATATATATTTTTATTTGTGAATAGTGATAACTTTTTAACTTTTTTGGTAACTTTTTGATTTTTTTTTTTTAAAGTTGCCAAATCAGTCCCAAATCATTCCAAACTCCCATACTCCAAAATTATTTCCAAAATATACAATCAAATAAACAAAAAAAAAAAATTCTAAACTCTCTACCCAATTTTTTTAAAAAAATCTACCTCCCAAAACCAAACCAAACACACCCATAATTTTTATAATTATAGGAAGCCATAGTGGGTGTTTGGGAAGTGAGTTTTTATGTAGATTTTATGAGATGTAGGTTTTTATGAGATAAAAATTTTTAGTGTTTGAGAAGATAGTTGGGTTTTTATGTAGTTGGATGTGATATTTGTGAGAGAAAAATTGAAATGATTATGGGGTTAGATGTGATATTTTGTTTAAATGTGTTTTCTTAGTTTTGCAAAACTTTTATCTTTTAATAAAAAAAATGAGAAAAAAATTTGAGAACTTACTTCCCAAACACCACCAAGTTTATTTGTAATCTACCCAATAATAATAATAAAACATAAAACATCAACCAAGTGGCCAATGACATCAAATAAGTGAACAAGCGAATAATTTCTTTTTCTAATTGACAAAATAAGCGTTAATATCCACTTTAAACCACCACGTGGCACGACGTGGTTGGTGCGACACACAAAATCAAAGAACGTGGGACCATGCAAACTTCCTGGCGACCAAATCAGGAAGAACCAGTGAGAATCTGGGTGTTGTTGGGAACACGTGGCAGCACTGCAGTAGACCAACCATGATAAGGCAGTACTTTCCATTGGTTACATGTCAGATTTCTACATTTGCTATTACCGTCTATGTTTTTGCGAAGTACTTTCATTAATGGAAGTGCCACTCATCTGACTGATTCCTAGTTAGATTCTATCTCTCTCTCTCTCCTCTCTCTCTCTCTCTGTGTTTTGTTTTCCCTCACCTCTCTGCATGTTATCTTGGTTCCATCACCTTCACTTGTTGTCTTTAACGGTATATAACTACCTTTTTTCCGCTGTTTATTCCCATGAAAACATGTCATGTCTTGAGTTTGTGTGTGTGTCTATGGTATCAAGATTCTATGTGGTGCTTTTAAGTTCAGAGATCAAAGTGTTTGTAGAAATGTATGAATGAATACTTGGTATCTGACATTGGTACCGAATGAGCTCTTGTTTGATTATTTAACTTCATTGTGCAATGTTTATTAAGATTTTTTATGGTGCTTTAACTTCATAGATCAAATGTTTGTAGATATGCATGAATGAATATTGGCTCCCAATGAGCTCTTGTTTGATTATTTAACTTGTGGCAATTGTTATCAGAGTCTTGTTTGGTAAATTCTAAAAAAGTAGTTTTTTTTAGCTATATTAGTCCCTAATTTTCTTTTTTTTTTTTTTGGGGGGGGGGGGCTATAAAAACTAAGGAACTACTCAATTTTCCCACTAACAAAAAATAAAAAAAAATAAAAAGTTATATTGCCAAACCCCACCTAAGATTCTATATCTTGATTTTATTTCATAGATAAAGTTTTTGTAGATATGCATGAATGAATTTTGGGCTGATATTGGCATGTATGTGCTCTTGTTTGATTATTTAATGTGGTGCTTTAAGTTCATAGATAAAGTGTTTGTAGAAATGTGTGAATGAATATAGTGCCTTATTTGATATTGGGAACAAACTAATAAAGTCATTTCTGTTTATGGGTATAAAACTGATGCTGATACCGCTATTTATGTTATTGTTTCAGGTCTCCATGGCTGTGGTTCCAATATGCTACAAAATGTCATACAAAGACCAACCTCTTTTAAATTCAAAAGAAGTTAGACATAATGAGAAGGATTTTATGTGTAGCTTTACTGCAACCCAGGAGGATTGTGGTTGTTTTTCTTCAATTTCTGGTGAAACAGGCAGAAGATGGTCAAATGATGCTACTGGGATTCCACTAAAAGTAAATATGAGAAAAGGCGCTGGAGCTTCCCAAGGAATGGTTTATACCAGAGGATCTACACCGTTCTGTCTAAGATCCAGATCCAATAAAATTCCACAAAGAGACAAACGGTGCATCGTCTGTCATGCATATAAGTCAAATTAGAATGAGAAGCAATTACAGTCTCTAGATACTTATTTTGGAAAACTTCAACATGATGCTAATAAGCCTTCTTCAGTTTCTTTGAATAAGAAGGAAGAGTTTATTGATCAAGATGGTCAGTCCAAGGCGAAAAGTGTACTAGGATCTCTAGATGATTATTTTGGCAAAGTTAGTAAAGGTAATGGTTCAATTTTTATTTATTATTTATTTATTTATTTGTTTTCAAATTTTGTTGGTACGAGCATATCATTGATATGTTGCAAAGCACCGAAGCATATTTCTAGCATGTATTTCTAGATTTCCATAATCATTGTTTATTAGGAAAATAAAAGTCCTAATGCTTTTTATCTTTCATTCAGATGCAAATTCAAAAAACTATGTGTCATCTGCTTCCAACGATGAAACTAGTGAAGCAGCATCATATTCTGTCAGGGTAGGTTCTGGAAGAGGTGGATGGAAGAAAATGAGAAACTATATGAGGTTTAAAAACGAGGATGGTTCAAAGCATTCATATACAATGAAACCTCCGATTTTCACTTGATGTAATATATCCATCCATCTTTTTGAACTTTATGTTTGATGTTGTTTGGTTTCCATTGCCACTATCTATGCATTTTCTTACTGGGTAACTCTCGATTTATACCATTCTGATACTTCTAAGATTTCTCAATGCAGAAGTGTATTGGTTTCCACAAACATAGCAGTTTTTCTGTTCAAAATAGCAAGTCCGATCCAGAATTCTGACTTAGAGCTCTTTTCACTCCCATTGTTATATGGAGCAAAGATAAATCACTTGATTCTGCTTGGAGAATGGTGGAGACTAGTGACACCTATGTTTCTGGTACAAGATTGATGATTGGGTTCGTGTTTCTATTCAATACCATTTCAACAATTATTCAAACAGTACTGAAATGATTATTTATGAAACTTGCCGTAGTGGTTTGTGGATTTAGTTAATTAAATGAAACTTGAGACAGATTTTTAGGTACAGGGCATTTGAATGTCCTAAAAACAAAATGGTTCCATTGGGCTTTTGATTACTTTGAAGCATTAACTGACATTTATAATCCTTGGGTGAATGGTTAAAAACAAAAAGCCTACCAAACAACCACATTTATAAACTTGATATATTCTTTTGGGAAAATACTATTCTTACAGGATTTTTATGCAGACTTTTCCACCGGAATGGTGTGGCTGTGGGATTTCAGTAATTAAAGTGTCATTTTCTTGGGCACTCTGTTTTAAAATGGAAAGTTTTAATACACCAACATCATTCTATATACAAATTTTGTATATTTTTTATTTTTGTCTGTCGTAAACAAGATTTAGTCTCTCTCTACTAGGAAGTTCAATCAAAAGAACACTGTACTACATTGACTACAAACAAATCACCCAGTCATCTGTCACTTATCTTATTTTATTGATTGCTGGTTTCTTGTTTTTTTAATGGAAAAATGAGAAATGTAATCATTCCAAAGATGTGAAACCATTATTGAATCATGTCCTTTTTAGAATTAGAACAATGGGTTCATGTATATGCTATGAAAAATAATACAAAAATGCTTTGAAAGAAACAGTAGACTGTTTCAATTCCATTTAATGTAAAAGAGAAAAAAAAGGACTGGTTTGAATTTGTCTGGATGTCCAAGAACTCCTTTACTAAATTACTGCACACAAATTTGAGATGTGAACATTTTAGATTCGCCTTCTTTTAAACATTTTCTATTTGCAGCACTCGGGATTCCTTCACGTGGCCCTTGGTTGTTGGGTGCTTCTTAGTTTTGGCCCTCGAGTTTGCAGAGCATATGGTTCCTTTACATTTTCATTGATATATATTCTTGGAGGAATTTCTGGTAACTTGACCAGCTTTCTTCAAACACCAGACCCAACTGTGGGTGGGACGGTAAGCCATGTTGCACTGTTTTCTTTTATTTCTTGGGTATATAATCTTATACATACTATCTGTGTATTTTTTCATTTTCCTTGTATCTCTTTTCTTTTTATTTTTTGTTTTTTGTTTTTCCGGGCAATTTCCACTTCATGATAGATTATGTGAATAATACCATGGTCGTTGTGGTTACTTTTACCTCATTGTCCTTTCAATATAGAGTTCATACTTGTTTGCTCTGTTTGTATTTTGCTTTGCTGTTGTCATGGACAAGATTGACCTTATCTTACTATTCCTTGAATTGTTCTTTCATGGAAGTTAATATTTGATTATTGGTCTTTAATCATTGCAGAGATTTTTATTGTAATTGAAATGTGCCTCTCTCTCTCTTTCTGTGGGTCTGTATGTTACTGAGAGTCATTTTCTGGAGAAATATAGAGATTGTGTCTGTAGCTTCAAAATGGCAAACCAATGGAGATATGTGTTTCTTCACACATACACAAACACACTCCCTAAATGAGTCGAGGTTTGAAATTAGTTTGTTGGGATTTCATATGCACGTAGTAACTACACTGAAAATTGAGCCATCGTTTGGTCTTTCCACCATGTAGATCTTTATGACAATTTCTCCTACCATATTTTTTCTATTTTTTTCTTTCTTTCTTTCTTTCTTTCTTTTAAAGAAAAAACAACATTACATCGACAAGCAAAGTCTGTGCGAGCTGTTCTGATATAATGCTTCAAATTGAGCATCCTTCTGTTTTTCTTGCAATGCTTTTTCTGTCCATACTAACATTAACGAAGTCGTTCTACATGTTCAGGGACCAGTATTTGCTGTAATTGGAGCTTGGCTCATTTATCAAATTCAGAACAAGGAGGTGATCACAAAGGATGATTCTGAAAACATGCTTCAGAAAGCAATAATTGCCACCGGCATCAGCTGCATATTAAGCAATTCTGGTCCAATTGATGACTGGTCAGTTCTCTACAAGTTAAAATAATTTTAATTTGATTTCCCTGGAAGTTTAAAGCAAATGGGTACAAATGTTTCGTTTTTAGTATTTGGTACATCGGAAAATGAAAGTCGAAAGTGAACATTTTTCTTGATCAATGATAAACAATCTTATTTGAGTATAAAATATTCTCCACTTTTGAAATATGACAAATGCTTTTCAGACTATACCACCAACACTCTCCCCCTTTCCGACCAAACCACCTCCACCCCACCACCGCCAGTACATTAGTTTCAAGGATGCAATCAAACATAGAAAAACTTTTTCTACAAAAAATATTTTTTGAAAAAGTTTCACTTATATGCATGACAAAATATATATGAACTGTTGTTTAGTGCTATAGAATTGAAAATTTGACTACACAGAAAATAGACAAAGATCTTCACATTCTAATCATATTACTACATGTTGCAGGACACATTTTGGAGCAGGTTTTACGGGTATATTGTATGGTTTTCTGACGTGCCCAATGCTGCGAATGGATGACGGATCTTCAAAAAGTGGTCAAGAAGAAGGAATCACACTCGTTAGACAATATGCCAATCCCTGTAAATCACTTATCATATTCTCCCTCGTTCTTCTAGTTTTAAGCTTTTTCCTACTCGTTATAGAGCCTCCCCTCAATTCACTGGCACCCAACACCTTTTTATAGATATTGACACGATATGCAATGTATTAATTGTCGTCAAGATCCTTTTGTATATGAGAGAAGAGTGAGCTTTTATAATAAACTTTGTTTGGTTGCCAAGTTGCCAATTTGCCAAAAATTTTAGTAATTCAAAACCTCATGTATAAAATTCCTTCAGAATGTTGTAGGGGAGGTATAGTGGGAAGCTTTAGTATGAATAATTGTTTGGTATCGATCTCATTCTTGATCTTTTGATTTTTGTATTTTCATAAACAAAAAGTTTGAAAACTAAAAACAGAGAGGACGTGCGCCTATTCATTGAATGCTTCTCCCAAAGGTCAGAGTAAATACATTTCAATACTTGTTAATTTTTGTAAGTTAATATGTGTTATAAAAAATTAACTTACTTAGTTTTGGCTCAATTATAATTTGTTTGAAATCAGTTCAGAAGCTTTAATAGATTTTGGAAACTTGTTAAAATTTTAATTCAAACTATAATAATCTACAATTCTAATTGACTCAGCATGGTTGCAGTCATAAGAACAATTTTTTTGGTAATATATATTATTACTTTCTCAATTTCATAGGAGAAAATAGAAAACGAAAATGATATCAAACATGCCTTAAACCACACAAAAAAATAAATATTTATGTTTGAAAATATATATTATATATTATTAGGGAACAAAATATGCGACAGGGTTGAAGTAAATCAGCATTAATGTACAACAAAAATGGCATAGTCACAAGCAAAGGTGAGTACTACAGAAACATAGTATCAATAACTTTTTATCACATTTTATTTATAATTGGATATGATAGGCTTATCAATGATGAAGTATTAATAAGATTCATGCAAATGTTTGTTTGTAAGTATACCGCATTATAAGATTAGCAAAACGTGATTAAAAAATGTGATTCTTCCCTTATCATTCGCATATAATGAAAACATTAACGATAAATTTTATTATGAAGTCTACTAAGCATGCTTTAAAATATTATACATTTTTTTATGGTATTCACTTTTATGCAAAATGTATAATTCTTTTAATATAACATATACTCCAAGACCACATTAATACATTAACAAAATAAAATCAAAGTTTGAATATTTATTTTGCATGAGTAATAAATGGGACCAATCATGTAGTTGACCAAGCTAGAGGTTTATGAATAATAATTTACTCAAACAGACAAATTCAAACAGATAGACATAGAGACAAAGATCTAATGAAATTAAACAAAATCACAAACGACTTCAAATCTAACAACTCTAAAATTACATAAACATAATGATGAAAACATTATGTTTTATGATCTTCAAAAATAAATTTCACATAATTATATGATCTAAATTTGAGATTAAAGATCCCGTGACACATCTTATGTGCTCAGCGATCAAATGGTCCATTAGGATCAAGCTGTTTGCACAGACCAAGATAAGTTAGATAAAGAACCCGATCTTTTGCTCCAGTCCGATGGTTCTTAGTGTGTTTACAGAAGTACTTCAACTGTTCAAGAGTACAACACCCGATCATCTGACCCAGAAGCAAAAACAACCAATTGATCGACTTTTTCTTCTCTGAAATCACCGGCTTTGCGTTGTTCTCTTGCTCGCAAAACCTGTTAGAAAATAAAATGGCTATACAATTCAAACAATTGGAAGAAAGTTTCACTCATATTACTCTCAATTTTCAAATAACTAAATTACAAAGTTATATATATATATAAAGCTTAAAAATAAACTCTTGACATTTTAACATTAAGACTCTTTCATCACAATATAAACACTCATTTTCTCCCATAGATATATATAACCACAGAAACAATTATATATCCCCAAATAATACTAAATTCTCTTAACATATATTATTTTTTTAAATATTTTGAGAGTTATGTTTTCTTACATATGTTATCAAATTATTAAAAAAAGCAATGCTATAGATAAATAGAATTGAAACCTAAATTTATAAATGCATATGAAACCAATAAAGTAAGAAATTAGATTATATATATATATAACATTTTTCTATCACTAAATAATACTAAATTTTCTTTAACAGATCACTCTTCCATTATTTGCATAAACTTAAATGAAAATAAAAAAAATAAACACAACCTGCATGCCGGGAGCACCGGGTTCATCCACACGCTCGGAGCTCGATCGTGCATGCTGCTCTTCCTCTCTGCCACGAAGGTCCCAACCTCCGCGAACTTCTCCCGGAGATCAAAATCCATCTCATACCGCCTCTCGCATCGCTTGCACTGTACTTCACCGGTTATGGAATAAATTTGTCTCGATAATAGGTAGTTGAGGCTGTGCACGGTGGCCCGGTGGGCGGTCGCCCATGGGAACGGAGCCGGGACCGTGTCACTCTTCCCCTCCCGCGGCAATTGGGTAGGGTTTCGGCGAGCACGTACCATACGAGATGGGCCAGGGCCTGCCTCGTGGCGGTGCACTGTGGTAGCGGAAGTGGAGGGGGTCGGAGGTGGAGGTGGTGGTGGTGGGGGTGGTAAAGGTGGCGGCTGGGTGTAGAGAGAGTGTGAGGGGGATAGTTGGAGTGGCCACGGGGGTGGTGGTGGTGGTGGGGACCATTGTGAGAATGCTTGTTGTGGTGGCGGTGATAGTGGGGACGATGATTGTAGTAGTGGCGGCGGTGGTGACAAGTGTCGAGGGCAAGAGAGAGAAAGAGTGAGTAAATCTTTGTCTTCTTCTTCAAGACCTGATAATTTTCCAAGAAAATCATGACTGTTTTTTCTCTTCCTGATTTCTTCAGCATTGTTTATGTCTTCTTCGTTCCTCATGTGGGAAAAAATCTAGGGCAATACAGAGGAAAATAATACAAGAAAGAACAAAAAAAAAAGAAGAAAAAAGTAAGAGATGGGTTTGATTTTGATGATAGATTTAGAGATGTATATAAAAGAGTTAGAGATAGAGATGAAATTAAAAACAGATTTTGTATTAGAAGTATTGTGTATTATGAAAGTTTCATTGAATACTTAGAGTTCTATCCAATTCAAAATAACTATTAATTCAACAATTCTTTTTATTTTTTATTTTGTTTCCCGCTTGTCTGTATCTACCTCGTTATCTTTGATTTTGATGTATTTATGATTTTTAAAGTTTGATTGAATTTTCATTAAAAGTTTTTTTTTAATAAAAAATTAGCTGGTGAAAAAACTTTAAAAAATAGCCATATTTTTTTTATATGTACTTCTCATTTTTTAGAGAAATAATTTTTAAAAATTAAAAATTATCTTCTCCTTGTATTTATTTCTGTCAAATTAATTTTATTTTAAAACATCAAAAAATAAGTTGTGTAACTCAACCAAATATACACGCAATTAAAAAAATGTGAAAAATGGTAAGCATATAGTATACATGTTTAAGGCGTGTATAATAAAATTTTATTTTTCTATGAGTGTTTAATTTGTAAAGATAATAAAAAAATTATTAATTGACAAATTTTAGCTATTTAATTTTGTATAAAAAATATTTAACAGCCAACATATTCACACAAATGTTCCAATTTTTTACTTTTTTTTTTTTATTTTTTGTTGAGAAATCTAATAATTAAAATTCTTCATGTCAAATCATTTATTTTTTTTTAAATAAAGAGCAGTATATAGACAATTTGAAGTTTTCAATTGGTTATAGAAGTACAACAAATATGCAAGAAAATAAGCACAATCGCCTTACAGTGATGCAATGTAAATCTTACCACTTATTTATTTATTTATTTATTTTTTTGACAATTAGTATCACTCGCACGCCCTAATTCAATTGAATTTAAGTTATTTGAACAGCGAAGAACTAATTATCAATTAAGAAAGCTTATCACTTCATTAATTGAAATCCCTAATTCAATTGAATTTAAGTTATTTGAACAGAGAAGAACTAGTTATCAATAAAGCTTATCACTTCATTAATTGAAACAGTAATGCTAGGGATCATGAAAAATATATCATGAATATTATCATGAAAGATTCTCAACCTTTGGATTATCCATGCAATAAAACACTACACAATAATCAAGATTAATCAAGGGATGAAAAATTTTCATGATATATTTTTCATGATCCCTAACATTACTCTAATTTGAAATCTCCTAATATCGGACGTGGTTTTGTTGCTTTCGTACTGTGTGCGGTTGTTACTGTCGCTTACATGGCTCTAACAAAAGCATGACGTGTTGCACTTATACCCAAGTCACTTAATTTTACTTCTTAACGAAGTAAACTCTCTCTAACTAGATCACTTAACTTTGCCACGAGAAAGAGAGAGAAAGACTTCTTACAATTTTTATGGGCATGGAAGGTTAGATCAGAAAAGGAAAGGGAAGAGGAAGAGGAAGAGGAAGAGAAACGAAGAGAGAAAGAGAGCCGGAAAGGAAAATTATAAATGAAGAGAGGAAAAGTTAGAGAGAGAGAGAGAAAAAAAGAGAGAGAGAGTTTGCTCTGTTAAGATGCAAGGTTAAGTGACCTAAGTATTGATGCAACGCATAAGGCTTTTATTGGAGCCATAACAACAACAACAACCACACATAGCACTAAAACGGTAAAATCGCACCCCCCGATATCATGAATGACTTCTTAAAGTCGAAACTCTACACTCTATTTAATAGGAGAGAAACATCAATTAGTTGTAATAGTAGAAAAAATCTACTATAAAGAAAGTAGCTTATCACCTCAATTGATTTGAGGGTGGGACACGTACTGATGTTTTGGAAAGTTGATAAAAAATTAATTTTTTAATTTTTTTAGTCCATTTTATTTTTTTATAAGTAAAAAATGTAAGAGGTGATATGATCCAAAATGAATAAAAAGTTAAAAACTGCCTTTTTTTTTTGACTTCCCACAAGACCCCATAATAATTATGAAAAGTGTCCACCAAAACAAGAGTGAAATGAAAACAATAAAGAAGTCTCAAAAAACTCATAATAATGACACAAATTAATCTTAGGTCACATTTTTTTTGTCATACATCGTTTTTTTTTTTTTTTTTGTTGGTATATGACACTTATAATGATTAATAAGATGGGTATTTTTTAATATTCATTATTATGTTACATGACAAATAAAATAAGATAAATATATATATATATTGTTTTAAAGAATACTAACATTGGTACTAGCAATTATATTAACATACAAATTTGTGAGATTTTAACATTATAATGGGCCTAGTAAAATTTAAGGTTAATTACTCTAAGATTTCCTCAACTATTGGTGAATATCATTTTAAGTGGGAGTTTACAAAGCAAAATTGTTACATTTTTATAATTGAGGAGGTCAAAATGTACAAATTCATTAATAAAAAGAATAAAATGATATTCGGTAATAATTGAGGAAATCTTGGTATAAATAACCTTAATTTTTATGAATGTGGTAATAAAATTGTTAATATCAATCAGTGTGTTTGGTTTCAATTTTATGAATTCAGTTTTTTTGAAATTGAGTTTTTTTGTTTTTCATTTTTTTTTTGTTTTTAGTGAATATTTTTAAAATTTTAAGCAATTTTTTTTACTTTTTTAGATGCGCCTTATTTAGATGTATCTAAATAGTAGAATATTTGCGAAAAATTATTTTAAAAAATTAATAAATACACAAAAATATGAAAAAATACTAAAATTTTATTTTTTTTGTATTTTTGGTATTTAGTGAATTTTTTAAAGATTTTTTTCACAAATATTATACTTTTTAAGTGGATTTATGTTAGGTGTGTCTAAAAATTAAAAAAAAAAATTGCTGAAAATATTAAAAAAATTCATTGAAAAAAAAAAAATAGGGAAAACAAAAAAGTAAAATTTTATGAAAAATGAATTCTGAAAATGGAAATCAAACAGAGTGAGTATTATGGGGAAAAAATAATAAATATGACATTATTCTAATTTTTTTTATTATAGTTTATTCTATTATGGGAAAATTACTATTTAGAAGGGATTTCTAAAAATTATTACATATTAGTAAAAAAAAATAAAAATAAAAATATTTATTATATTTTCGCATATATATATTTTTAACAACGCTAGTGTGTAATTATATATATATTTTTTTCTAACCGCGGTTTAAATTTTAAAATTTATAATCTCCTTTGTAAAACGTTCTGATTTGCTATAGTTAATACATATATATTTTTTAACTTATAATGAATTATCAAAGTAAAAATTAGTGCGAGATACACTACAAGAATTTACACTTTTGGCAACTAAATTTTTAGTCTCCAAAAGTCATATTTTAGTCGCCGAAACTTTTTAGCGACTAAATTTTTTGTTCGCAAGAGTAGTCGTTGAAGGATTGTCGGGAAAGGTAATTGGTGACTAAAATTATTTTAGTCGCCAAATTTACTGAAATGCAGACTAATTTTTTAGTTGCCAAAAGTAGGGGTGAACAGTAGATATTCTGATTCACCCAAATAGACCGAACCGATCCGACCCGTCATATTTTAGACGGATGCGTAATGATGAGCGGACGGTTACGGATTAATTTTTTCCAAACCGCCTAGTTTTGGACGGATGGCGGATTTGAAATTCTTTTGGCCGCAACTGAACCGCCAAACCGCGAGTACCCCTAGTAATTTATAAGATTTTGTGTTTTCAATTTGTTTAGAAATTCTATTCGTGTTTTCCATTGCAAAAAAGTTTAAATATTATGTTGAATATATTCTGTTGAAAAAAAGTTTTCAACTTGAATATATTTTTTGAATTGAAAAAAAAAATGTATTATTTATCTATATTTTTTTATTTTTAAATCTAACTCTAAAAATAATAAATAAAAAAGATGATATATGCTGGTTGGTTTTTGTTTTCAAAAACAGATATAGATATAACAATACAAAGGCATACAATCTCTACTACTGCTCTGTTCATGGTTTTGGTGGTTTGAATTGATTTTATATTTTAAAAACCACATATTGTAATACTTTATGTGGATGAGGCATGTTGTAATTGTAATATGTGGATGAGACTTGCAGTAACTGTAATATTATAAAGTTTCAAACTTTCTTTTTTTGGATGAGATATTCAATGATTGTAATACTTTTTAAAGTCATTGACAGTAATATTTATTTATTTTTTTTTTTTTTAAGGAAGTGCACAAATTGAATTATGTTAAAAATTTATAAAATTTTAAACCACCAAATTGATTCGCATCCATCCGTCAATCCGTTCAATCCACATCCGTTGAATTGGCGAACGGATGGCGGATTGGAGGTTCCGTGGCCGCAACCGACCTAAGCCCACCCTTAGCCAAAAGTATTGAAAAAAAATTAAACATCACATTTTCAATGACTAAAAATATTTTTTCGTGAAAAATCTTACTTATATCTAGTTACTAAAGATTTATGTGACGCCCCAAATTTTTTTTTTTTGACGTCATAAGATTTAAATAACAATAACTTGCTAGATAAAATTTTAACTACTAATTAGGAACTTTTAAATTCTTACATAGTCAAAGTCCAATAACAAAATAAAACTACAAGTTCACACACAACGTCACAACATAGTTAAATATTAATACAAGAAATAACAGGATTTTATTTTGATAAAATCTTGACTCTAAGTTAGCCAATGTTCGATATTAGCAGCAGCTCCAATTTCAGCCTCAGTCCCTTCCTCGACATAATCTGGCATGAAACGCCAGGGCAACAAAATATATGTCACGAGTTTTGCAATACAGTAAGAAAACATAACCAACCTACCATTCTTTTTGAGAGAAAATAATGGGATTATAAACACGAGATAATAATATAATTGTAAACATAAATTACAACCAATAAAATAATTCAAATAATTTTAATAACTTAGGTGACCTTTGAAATCTCGCCAAAGAGGTTTAACTTACCAACCACTTAGTCATGGCCATGGTTAATTTGGAAACCCCCTCTTGGTCAAATATTCAAGAACTACCAAAGATGCCCACGCCCGGAGTTATATACCCAAGCCGTGACATCCGTGGTCTGCCTCAAGGGAACGGTCTGCTAAGGGTACATAACTTCTCTGCGTGCCACCCGCACATCCACCCTTATTCCAAAACCAAATACCGATACGGGTTCAAATAATCCCCGTGCCATCTTAGGGTTTCGCGACACAATTTACTTAAAAATTATTAAAAACCAGGGCTCACCCTGAATACCCGGTATTAATCCTTTATCAGTAACTTTATATATTAAACACAAATTATTCAATTCTCAATCACCAATAATGTTATACCAAAAAAAAAACTCCCAACATAAAACATTATACATGTCACACAATAATAATTCAATGTTCAAAATTTAACAGACAATTAATTTAAATCATGGTATGAACATAATAACTTAGATATTAAAATTTTAAATAAATTATTTACACAATCCTAAAATTCGTGCAATTGAACAGAATACTCAATAGGGATGTTTAGGTCACTTTTCAGAAAGAATTTCAGAAAAATAAGATGTAAATAATCCTGTAAAATTTCCAGCAATCTTTATGACACAGGTTTGTCACATTTCCTTACATTAATTCCATGCTTAATTTATAGATCAAATCCATAATCTAAAAATTTATCATGAAACTAGACTTCTCAAATTTCATCTTTTAGTTAGAAATTACCAGATTTGGCTTAGTATAGAATTTTAAATAAATTTTCAAATACATAGTAAAATCTGTCTCACAGTTTTAGATTTAGTTAACAATTTGTATAGATTCGTAGAAAGCTTAAAAATTGTTGCCAAAATTCCTGGATGAACTAGACATCATTATAAACAACTTTGTAGAAGAAATCATCTCGAAATTTTGAGTATAAAATTGTCTAAAAATTCGGACAACATTCTGGCAGATTCAAAACAGATTATTTTCAACACAGTTTCAGATTTAGTTAAAATTTTGTATAAATTCGTAGAAAGCTCAAAAATTGTTGCCAAAATTCCTGGATGAACTAGACATCATTATCAACAACTTTGTAGAAGAAATCATCTCGAAATTTTGAGTATAAAATTGTCTAAAAATTCGGACAACATTCTGGCAGATTCAAAACAGATTAATTATTTTCAATCTTCTCTTTAAATGTATAAACTACACATGCAAGCTTATTTCTTTACAATAATAAGATGATTTTAAGACTATTAACATCTTCAAACGCTTGATATACACATCACAAAATTCCTACACATATATATAAAATTTCTATTTATGAGTAGTTATTTTAATCACAAGGACATAATCTGAAAACTTCACTAATAAAAAGAAATGAGAGGGTTGAGAGGGTTTTCTTACTTTATAGTAGGATTCAAATGGGTGACGAAATGGTAGAAAATTTTTGCTTCCTTAACCTTCCCCTATTCTTTTCCTTCTACTAATTTTTTTTTTTGTTAGACTCTCCTCACCCATCAAAGGCATGCATGTATATCTATAGAAATCCTGTTGAGCCTTCATGTGTTTATATAGTAATCCTGTTGAGCCCTTTTCCCCTCTCACTCCCTCTCTCTTTTTCTCTTTCTCATTATGCTATCTACTACAATTCTCCCTAACCCAAGAATGATGATGAGATGGAATTTTCCAAGCTTACATGCAAGCTTGCAGGTGGGCACATACCTGCCGAGAATCTGATTCTTCCCTTTTTTTTTTTTTTTTTTTTAACTAATAAATTATAACAATAATTATTGAACATCCACAACATTTTTATTCTTAACAAGGTCTTTGTTAGTGATTGAATTGGGTTAACTTAAAACTATTTTTTTTTTTTTACACTATTATATATTTAGGTAGATTCTGAATAACATTAATTAATTAATTAATTTATTTATTTTCTTTTAAGAATAATTTAAATATGGGTTTTCACAATTTAGTAGCCAAATTTTTTTCGGTTCCTCCTATTATTTTTTTAGCTACTAAATATATTAGTCGCCTAAAGTGTGATTGTGTTTTAGCTACTAAAAGTTTAGTCGCCTAAAGTCTCACATTTTTCGTTACTAAACTTGTAGTTAGCAAAAGTGTTGTTCATCAAAAAATTTTTTGCTACAAAATATTTTAGTCGCCAAATGTCAAATTGTTTTTGGCTACTAAGATTTTAGTCGCCTAAAATTTGATTTTTTTTTTACTGCTAATTTTTTAGTCGCTAAAAGTCTGTCTTTTTTGATTACTATAGTAGGCAAATTTTTTGTGTTTTACCTACTAAACATTTAGTTGGCAAAAGTCACACATTTTTCGTTACTAAACTTGTAGTCAGCAAATGTTTTTTATTTTTTGACTACAAAATATTTAAGTCGCTAAGTGTTTGATTATTTTTTAAGTTTTAGTCGCCTAATGTCTGCTTTTTGTTGACACAAAGCTTTGTAGTCGCTATAATTGTTTTTCGAAATTTTTTATTTGGTTTTAACTACTAACATTTTTTATTTGGTTTTAACTACTAACATTTTAGTCACTGAAATATATACTTCCTTTTTTACTACAAATTATTTAGTCGCCAAAAAAATACTCTTATGTTTTATCGCAAAATTCTAATTTCTCCACAACTTGTCTATATTCCGTGCACCTGTAGTATGTATATAAACAAAGCAATACATATTTTATCAATCATTCTACAATGTAAAATTATCAATCATTCCACAATCCATATTACTTCCAACTATCAAAAAATGAATAACTTTAAATGTATATATTCCATACAAATCAACTATTGTCCAAACTAAAATTATATTTCCATACAAAAATCTAACCCTCCATATACAAAAAATATATTTACTATCATGCGATATGGCCATTGGCGTGGTAAAATTACCATTGCAATTTGTACCACGACAAAAAGTGATCTAATATGCCACGCCACCAACTATCAATTGGATTATAAAAGTTATATGTACCAGTAATACTAATCTACACAAAAGTAGAGGATAGTTAGTAGGATTATACAAAAGTGTCAAATGTCCTCCATAAACAAAAATATAGACTATTCACAAGTCCACGTCAAAAGCCATCTACAAAAAAAAAAAAAATTACACCCATTACGAAATATCAATTGATTCAGACATAGGAAAAAGGTTGTAATAATATGTATTTAAGGTAAAACAATCTATAAAAGCCTTTTTTCGAAATACAATCATATGTATGTATCATGAAAGATTTATTCCAAACTTAATTTCAATTTACAAAAAATACAATTTTTAGGAGCATACCTCGTCATAAAATAAATGCTTATGGCTAGTCACGGGGAAGTTGGCCGTGACATCCGTACTGTGGTTTAGGGACTATTTCGCATTTTCGCTTCTTTAACGCCATTTTTCAGTTAAGTTTAATTTGTTTTCGACTCTAACTCCCAACCTGCGCATGCTAATTGCATTTTTTCTGTTGTCACAGGTCCTATTTGTCACGAGCAAGCTGGCCATGACATCTGTACGATGGTTTGGGGGCTGTTTCTCATTTTTGCCCCCCGTAACGCCTTTTTTTCGGTTAAATTTAATGCGTTTTTGGCTCTAACTCCCAACCTACGCGTGCTAATTACATTCCTTCTATTGCCACAGGTCCTATTTGTCACGGGAAAGCTGATCGTGACATCTGTACAGTGATTCTGGGGCTGTTTTGCATTTTTGCCCCCTTAACGCCTTTTTTCGGTTAAATTTTAGGCATTTTCGGCTCTAACTCCCAACCGACATGTGCTAATGACATTCCGACTATTTTCATAGGTCCAATATGTCATGGGGAAGTTGGCCGTGACATCCATATGATGGTTCTGGGGCTGTTTTGCTTTTTCGCACCCTTAACGCCCTTTTTCAGTTAAGTTTAAGGTGTTTTCAGCTCTAACTCCCAACCTACACATGCTAATTACATTCCGTCAGTTGTCATAGGTTTTATTTGTCACAGGAAAGGTGGCTGTGACATTCGTACGGTGGTTCGGGGGCTGTTTCGCATTTTCACCCTTTAACGCTCTTTTTCGGTTAAGTTTAATGCGTTTTCGGCTCTAACTCCCAACCTACGCGTGATAATTACATTTTGTGCATTGTCATAGGTCTTATTTTTCATAAGGAAGTTGGCAGTGACATCCGGACGGTGGTTCATGAGCTGTTTCGCATTTTTGCCCCCTTAACGCCATTTTTCGGTTAAGTTTAATGTGTTTTCAGCTCTAACTCTGAATTTACGCATGTTAATTACATTATGTCTGTTGTCACATGTCTTATTTGTCACAGGAAAGCTAGCCGTGACATCCGTACGGTGGTTCGGGGGCTATTTCGCATTTTCGCCCCCTTAACGACCTTTTTCGATTAAGTTTAATGTGTTTTCGGATCTAAATCCCAACCTACGCGTGCTAATTGCATTCCATCTATTTTCACAGGTCTTATTTGTCATGGGCAAGCTGGCCGTGACATCCGTACGGTGGTTTTGGGACTGTTTTGCATTTTCGCTCCTTAACGCCCTTTGGTTAAATTTTAGGCGTTTTAGACTTGGATTTCCTCATTACCTATTTTATGTGTTGCATTACAAGTAGTTGTTTGTTTAATTTGCAAATTCATGTGATTAAAGATTCACCTCAAGCTGTTGTATTTCTATTGCTTTCAAAATTGTATATTTCATCCAATATATAGTTATACATTTGATGCTAGTATTTGTATTACTTCAATCCATTACACCAAAAACGTTATCCACAAAGTATTCTCCACGAGATACAAACAGGTACTCAAAATCATAAGATCCATAGATTTGTAGCTTGCAAGTTCATTTGTACTTTTATTGTTCCAACTCAATTCAATATGGTACTGAACCAATACTTTTGGACAACTAAAACTAAAATAATAATTTTTCCCAGAGCACCTTATGAAATACATTAGTACTCTTGTTTTCTTTTCATTTATTTAATCTTTTTTACCTTTGCTATCTTAGTTCTCAATTTATATGGCTACTATAACCAAGATTACACCCCTTAAATCTTGACTCAAATGTTCAATTTAAAAGCTATATTTGCTTCATTTGAAGTTTATCATTTAGCAAATTGTCATTCTTGTGATAAGAGAAGAACTTTTAAAAAGAAAATTAGTTTTTTCCATTGGAGTTCATATCAAATGAAGCTTTTACTCAAAATCTGAGTGAAATTGAGTGATGATTGGGAGATTTAACATAGATAACATGTAATAACTCTGAAAATTGAAACAATAACATTATCCATCCATCATATTACTTTTATTATTAAATTCAAACAAGAACCCTTCAAGATACCTCTATTGAAAATTCTAAAGATAAAACTCCATAGGTGGTTAGTAGAACATCACTCTAAGATAGAATTTTTGCATCCTTTGGCCTGCTTTGTCCATAATGAACATAGAGAGAAAGAGAAGTGTCATTTGGTTAATAGAGAGAAAGAGAAGTGTCATTTGGTTATTATTTAGCCCGGCTGTGCCAAAAGAAGAAGAAAAACCTATAAAAATTAGGACATGAAAGATGTCTTGAAAGCTAGAAAATAGATAATATGTAGTGAGTTAAAACATGCAAGTATACCGGTTGTTATGAGGGCAAATCTTATCATAGCACTGCTCCAATCAGGGTGTATGGCTTTGATGAGTGTAGCTATAACAGCCACATGAGGGCAAGACATGGAAGTTCTAGAGTCGATGTTATATTTGACAACTCGATGATCATCAGGCAACTTTGTGGGAGAGGATGCCTCACTCCATGCTGCTAAGATATTTAGTCCTGGAGCAGTATTAATGTCTGGCTGCCAAGACAACCATTAACCTTAAGTTCATGAAACCATTCACAAGCATGAAGACATAAAAGCTACTAATAAATTGTTTTATTGTGCCAAAGAGACTCAAAAATTGAAATCTCTTCTATTCTTGTTGTTCATATATAATGATATTGCAGTCGCATGTCCAATACTTGAGGACTTCTCAATAATGAACAAAGATATAAAACTTCCATTGAAAAGAATGATGCACATTATCCTAGATGGAGTACACACTCCACTCAACACTAGAGTCTATGCACTTATTTATTTATTTTAGATTGTTGTTGTGATTTATAACTAGAACCAACACGTGTCACCTTTTGGGGTTCATTATGGACATCTAAAAGTATAATTTTATACCAATGAGTATACTTCTTACCTTGAGAATATTGGATTCAAGGCCATTTGGACCCATTGAAGAGAATGATGCATGAAAGGCGCTGGTTAACTATTCAAACCAGTTTCCGGTGGGACCAATGTTGCCATTGGATTCTTAGAAGTTCGTATGTAGTTGAGAATCATTGAAAAATACTGCTGTTCCTGGAAGCACATGAGCATCAACTGATATTCCAATGCCATTCATAGGGTTCTGTAGAATGAACCCAATTCCTTGGACTCTTTTGACCTCTAAGCCTTTCTCAACACTATATGAATAACCGCTTAGACACAAAACAATTTTTCCTTTCACAAGCTCCGGTGTCTGGAAAAATTCAACAACTCAAATTCAAATGGTTCAAAATATCAATTAAATCTATACACTTTTGAACAAAAAGAAATGAATAATTACCCAGTCGTACGATTCTTGGTTGTCCCAAGGACTTCAACATCCCCAGCATAAACTAGTTGATACATTTTGTCCAGCTTGAAGAGTGTCACTGCTTGTCCCTATGTATAGATTGAGGAGAAAACATTATGAATAAAAAAAATTAAACCCAGTTTTTTTTTTTTTTTTTCCTTGGATGTAATTAATTATGATGGGAACAAGGATACAAGGCAAATGGATTAAACCTTTGATTAATTAAAAAATTTTGGGTACCCAAAAACGATTAAGAGTTTCACAGTCATGCATTGTTTTTATGTTTTCAGTCAATATTCATAGATTTTGTAAGCAAAGATGGGCTTGAACCATGCACCTTTTCCTTGCGAGATGATGTAAAACTAAATGGATGATCTTGTAAAACTATGTATTCCAGTTTTGGAGTACAATTTGCTGCATCAAGACTACCAAAGTAATTTCGATAGACATGTTGATGACATTAACAACATCATTGTTCAGCTGCAAAATCAAACCAGTAATAGATGCCAGCAGCGGTGAATTAAAATCCCAAACAGAACAACAGTAAAGAGAGAGAGAGAGAGAGTTAAGTTGCTAAGCAGCAATCTTCCCAGTGTTATACTAGGCCACATGGCATAAAGAACTAACTTCACTTCTCAATCATACTAAAAGAAAATAGATACTCGGTAACAAATAAAGAATTGAAATGATAATTTGTGTTGGTCACCTACCCATCGGAATCCTTCTTTCTCTTTGAGGGAAGCACCTATCACACTTTCACCAAGATTAGCAATCTGGGAAGCTACAACATAAATCACAGCCTCAGGTCCATTTATCCGTTTTCCAATTATTTTTTCAAGAAAAGGAAAAATACATATTTGGTTAGATATCTTTGAGGGAGAAGACTATTTAGGCCTCAAAAGTCTAAGAAAATGTCCCCTACTGACTCCAATCAATAAACAAGCAGAAATTCCATACTTTTGACATTATCTCACATAACAGCCAAAACAAACAAATAATAAAAAATCAAAATTGAACAAAAAATAAGGCATAACAGAACTAAAGAAGAAACCAATCAAGTGATAAAAAATAATACAAATTGCAGAGACTCAAAAATCCCTAAGCTGAAAGCATTCGATATGCATGCAAACACATTCCCAGTTAATGGTTTTGAGAAGAAATTCGATTCTACCCCCTAGCGTATAAATAAAATATTTCTTTTCCTGATAATCAAGCTAGCTTCAAAGTTTTCAGTGGAGGAAATGTTGGACCATGAAACCATGAGCATCTAAAAAACAGATAAAATCTAAAATCCCTACAATGGATTAGGGCTTTGAAACTAATGAGAGAGAAAGGAAAAAGAGGGGAAAATGTATCAAACAACTAAAATCAAATCCATTTAGGATATCAAACCCATAAAACTTTAGAAATCAAACCACTTCAACCAAACCCATTTTTCGAAATCAACACGAAATTAAACTAAAGAAATCATAAAAACCCTAGAGCAAGATTCAGAAAGCGGAAAATAGAGAAAGAGGGTCAGAGAGAGAGAGAGAGAGAGCCTGTGAGGATGCAGCAGTGCCGCTGGTGATTTGCGGCCGTGGTGGTGGCAGTGGCGAGAGATGGTGGTCTGCGCTGAGGTGAGGTGGGGTGTGTGGTGGTGGTCACAAAGAATTTGTGTGTGAGAAAGAAAATAATCGGATGTCTAAACATAGAACGGGCGCTAATAAAATTCATTTCCCTCTAAAATGAATTATACCTTTAGCAACTAAACTAGCTATTTGTCGCCAAAAACCAATATATAATGACTAAAATTTTTTTAGCCAACTCTTCATTTTTAGCTACTAAAACATTAGTCGCCAAAACTTGTAATTTGGCGACTAAATTTTTTTTTTGTCAGAAAAAAATTGAGTAAACCATGACTAAGTATGTTTTTGTCACCCAAAGTGGACATTTGCCGACTAATTTTTTGGTAGCCAAAGAGTAATGTAACAATATGATTGTTTATTTGGCGACTAAATTTTTTTTGTTGGCAATAATTAATATACGATAACTAAAGCCCCATTTAGTAGCCTAAAATCTTGACTTATGCCAACTAATATTTTTTTAGTCGCCAAAAGGTGACATATTCTGCTACTATTTTTTTTGTTGTTGCCAATAAGTAATATATCTTGACTAAAAAAATTTAGTAGCTACGCCCTAAACAAATGCCGACTAATACATTTTTTAGTGGCCAAAAAGTTAACTTTTGGCGACTAAATTCTTTTTAGTCTCCAATTTTTGTCGCCAAAAGTGTAAATTATTGTAGTGATAGATTTAAGATGTGAAATTTATTACAAATTAGTAGTTATATATATGAAAAATATTATGTAAAATTAGTTTGTGTTATATATATGAAAAATATTATGCAAATTAGTGCTATATATTATGCAAAGGCTTGATAATTTGTTAGAATATTCTTCAATCCGTCAATTTGTCCAAAACTGTTCAAATCGCAATTTGTTAATCCCCCAATCTACTAATTTGCCATTCAATTTATAATTTTACTCTCAAACCATCCGAATCGCATTGTGCACACCCCTACCTACTGATGATACTCGGAGTGCCTTTTTTTAATCAATAATGTTCCAGACCCCCTTTTCCCCTATCCACTTTGACCCCCTCTCAACATGATTGGCCAGTTTTTCTTTTTCTTTTTCTTTTTTTCCTTCTCCTCCAATCACCACCCGCCACGTGTTTGTGGGGATAGTGGGGGTGGTAATTGGAGGGGGTCTCAATTATGACTCTTTTTTAATAGTGCTGTTATTAGCACCCCATCAATTATTTTAAATTCTCAAATTTTTAGCTATTTTTTTAATTACAATAATAACCTCAAATGAAATTACTAAAAAAAATATCAAATAATTGTGGCACACCCTATCTTACAATTAAGCCCACATACCTACTACATCATGAGTTAGGGTTTATGAGAGCACCTACATTTATCACCATTTATCCATATTTTCCAAATCTCACCTTCAAAACCTACTTATCCTCAAAACTTTTAAAATCCTTTGGCGGTAATATTTCGGCGGTAACCATGACAATCATTTGATTACCTACACTTTTCCAACAATGACAATGAGTGGAAGTTTGTAACAACCCTCGTCACTGTTTATCGATAAACTACTGATTATTGCCAAACTGAGACTGATTATGACTGATAATTGAACTGATTGAAATACTGAACTAACCGACTGGAATCTGAAACTGATTGATTGACTGTATCTGTTTAAATGCATTTTTATCTGTTTGACTGTTTGACTATCTGTTCATATTTTTATGTTTAAACTGCAAATTGAAGGCCTTATCGGCGGCCGAACCAGAAATTGATTGATGTTTTAAGATCATTGGAATTTATATGATTTTATGGTATATTTAATTGAAAACTGATTTGGTATGATTAAATTGGATTAAAATAAGCTAAATCACATAGTTTGGCATATTTGCCATTTTGCCACACTAGTGGCCCACTATCTTAAACATATTTGAGCCTTCTTATTACACTAGAACAAACATTTCCTCAGCCTAATTTCTTGAGAGCAACCGACCATAGAGAGAGAGAGAGTGAGAGAATTGAGTTCATTTGTAGATTTGCTTGGAAATTGAAGGGATTGAAGTATATATTTGCATAATTGAGCTCCTACACTTGAACTACAAGGCTTAAGGTAGAAATTCATCTTCTCATTCTTGTGTTTAAGTTAGTTCTTGCATGGTTCATGCTAATTGTAGAGTTGAGTTAAGTTTTGGTCCTAAAATGTTGAATTGAAGCTTAATTGTTGCATGCATGTATAGATATTGAAGTTTTGAGGTTGTAGTTCACAATTCCTCACATGCATGTCCATGTTTTGAGAATAGATAATGAATTCATCTTGATTTTGTAAGATTTGGCTCATTTGAGCTAGCTTGGAAGCTTTGAAAATGATTTAACTCATGCATGCCATGTTTGTAGCATGTTCATAAAAATTGGTTTGAAATTGAGTTGAATTAAGCACCCTTGGGCTTTGATTTCTCAAATTGAGCTTTGAATCATGTTGTTCTATGTGTTTGCAAATGTTTTCCAGAAAATAGGCCCAAGAGGATTGAATTTGGAGCATCAAAACTTGGTTTTTGGCTTGGAGGTGCAATCTGGATTTTCCAGATTTTGCACTCCCGCTCGAGCGGGGAAAGTGGCGCTCGAGTGGGGAATTCGAGCATCCAGTACTTTGCACTGTTTTACAGTCCACTCAAGTGGAGTATTGTGCGCTCGAGCGGGGTCATGTGTCTCACGCTCGAGCGGGCGCCGAGCGTCCGTCGAGCGGAAATTTCACCCATCCAGTACTTTTACAGTACGCTCGAGCAGGGTATTTGCCGCTCGAGCGGGTGCCTTTGTTGCATGTCCGCTCGAACGGGAAAACCTGCGCTCGAGCGGAGACCTGTTTTTCTGAAAATTCTGAAACTGTTTTTTGTGCACATCTTTGCATCCTCATCCTATCCTAGGCATTCTTAGGCCTAGTTTAAGACATCTTAATGAGGATATAGATGTAGAACACACCGAGGCAATTAAGGATTAAGTTATTATCTTTCTCAACTGTGTAGCTTAGTGTGTGTTCAATCTGTTACTGTGTAGGGTTGGCTTCCGAGGAGACGCTCTAGCTTACTGTAGCCTAGAACTCTGTGAGTAACAACTGTGTAAAGATATGTTCAAAAATGATTATCTTCTGAATAATTGAACTGTACTGTTTTTCTGAACTGATACTGTTAATTGAATGAATGTATGTCCTATATTCTGAACTGTATTGTGGCATCGTTAGCAATTACTGTTTACTGTTACTGTTACAGAGATCTTTGTCGGTTCTCTTGTTGGAACCACTACTGTTTACTGATTGATGGCCATCATTGACTGTTCGGTCTTTTAAGACCTACTGTTTACTGTACTGCTATGCTAATGGATGTACCACATATGACTATTTACTGTACTGAACAACTGATATACTGAATTAATGAACTGTTTTCATTACTGTTAGGACATTCATTCTAAACCCCTTTACGCATTATGTTATTCACTGGGTTTTAACTCACTGTTTATATATATATGTAGGTGTTCAGGCACCAGACCAGAACTAGGAGCATGGGTTAGACTCCCCTTTTTGTCAAGCCAACTACTGTGCCTCACTGCGAGGTTCCGAGCCCGTCAAGCTTTGGCTTAGGAGTGTTTTTATTTCCCCTGTCTGTCTCTGTATCTGTTTTTGTACTGTACTGTTTAATAGGGATTAGGTCCCTGTTCTGAATGACTGTAAATATTGTACATACTGCTTGGTCTCTGACTGCATATATGTATGAAAAATCTTTTTGCATACAGACTGTCACAGCTCGTTGGACATTGTTTAATTACTATATTGGCTTCCGCCATACCCCTGTACTCTGTATTACTGTCTTACTGTTAAGTAGGCCTTCGGTAATCTCGGATTACTGGCCGGTTACGGTACTAAACCAATAGGGGCGGGTTTGGGTCGTGACAAATTTTTTTTTGGCAATTACAATTCCATGAGACGAGAGAAGTACAACAATAAAAACTCACAAAAAGTTTATAACTTTGATGGTATTTTTAACTCAAAGCAGATTGACTTTGTAAGGGTAAATTTCTTTAAAAAAATGACAAAAATAATAAAAACTGTTTGTTATTTTTTCGGGACTGAACTCCCGAACATATTACCGAAATTCAGAAACATAGGCTTGAACATTGTTCATTTGTTTGGAAACAGGTAACCGAACATCTCTTATTTGTTTGGGAACATATAACTGAAACTTGTGGAGATCGTACAACTTACAAAAGGGCATTTTGAATTAATAATAAAAAATCTTACATTTATTTTTTCAGGTCATGAATAAATATGTGGAGATAAAATAGTAATAACTTTTATGGGCTTTATTGGGATTTGTACATTTAATTGAATAAGTGGAATGTTTTCATAAGCATAATTTTGATATTATTTGAAGAAAAAAATTGTTTTTAAAGATTTTAAAATTTATTAGTAGGGCTTAAAAAAAAATTGAAGAATCTAAAATAATTAACTAGGGGCTAATAGCAACTCTTTTTTAAAATATTAAAAAAATAAAACCGGAGTCGGTGCTACCCCCGACTACCCTTTATACTAGAGAAGGCTAGGGTTACAGAGTTCAATTGTTAACGCTCGACGATTATTTTCTCTTCACCAGGTCTCTCTCTCTCTCTCTCTCTCTCTCTCTCTCTCTCTACTTCGTATTGAATGTGTTTTGTATATATTCTGATATATATATCGTATTCATAATCTTGATTGTATCACCGTTGATTTCTCGCATTTACATTTTGAGTATTTATACGTCTCTAATTTTGATAATTTTACTTTTTTAATTAAAATTTGTTTTTATCTAAGAATTAGCCTTGAGGATAATTTATTCTTTCATTGTGAATTTCTATCTTTGAGATTGTTGAAGGAGTTACATAGAGTTTGGGCCTTTTGTCAATGATTTTTGGTATGAATCATCAAATCTTAACAATTAGAGTAAATTACCAGGTAGTTCACACCCCAAGTTTAATCTTTGATTTTTTTTTGTTTCTCTTTCTCTTTCTCTTTCCTAATTTCCATGAATATAGAGAATTTATATAATGAGTTAATTACACTAAAACCCACTCAACTATTAGCAAATATATCATCTTAACCCCTCATTTATGAACCCCGTACATTTCTCAATCACTTTAACCCGGGCATTTGTATAGTTGAGGTTGAGGGGTCAAAATTTATGAGTTCATAGACGAGGTGATATACGCTCGTAATTGATTTTTTTTGGATATAATTAACCCTTCTTAATTACATGCAGAATATAGTCAGTCTTGCAAAAATTTAAATTATTAAATTAGTGTTAATTGGAAACTATTCCCAATCTAGGGCTTTTTGGCTACATCATATCACCCGGGCTTTAGAAGAAATCCTAATTGATCCTTTGGTTCAACTTCACGCTGTGGAGGGTTTGTAGAAAATACAAAGCTAACCTTTGGAGTAAAGGCTTTAATTGGTTTTGTGTCATTGTGCAAATAAATTTTTCTCAATTTTGGTGGCTTTGCCAAATACTACACAACAAAAGCTTCCATTTTAAATTACAGCTCTATTCTTTTCTAATACCTCAATCTTTGGTAGAGGTTTTAAATTCTCCGTCTCCAATTAAAGTGGAGACTTTTTGTATTTGCAGAATGACACAAAACCTCCACACTTGAAAGTTTAAAAGCCTCTACTTGAAGTGAAGGTTTTACTTAAAAATTCTTTTGTTCACCCACTCTTATCTTTTACATGGCTCATGATGTTGCAAAATGGACTTTAGATTGGCAAATAGTTTATTATTATAGTAAAAAACTTGATGAATCAGGAGAAAATATTGGTGTTCTTGGGCAAATTCCCCAACAACCCCAGGAGCATACATTAATTTTCCATGATCAGATTATTTGATCCATAGATTGTTTATTTGGATTAGGTTTCAAAAAGAATAAATGTAGGGTTTAGCAAGTTTGATCAGGTAACTTTGTGTTTATCATCATTTATTAAGGTTGCACTATCTAACTTTGTTTTGTGTAGAAGTAATTTGCAATAAACTTCTACATCATATTCCATATTAAAACAAAAAGTATTTTTGCATGTTCAAACTCTTTTCTTCATGTGCTCAGTATTGTGGTTCTTTCTCTCTCTCTCTCTCTCTCTCTGTGGCAAAGTTTCTCTGATTTTCTTACTTTCTTGCTTTCTTTTTCTTCTAATTTTTTTTTGTGGTAAAGAAAGTTAGGAAGAGGTCACATTTCATGCACTAATATACTTAAATCTTTCCTAATTTGTCTTATAGTGTTCCCAAGAGTAGTACCTTCACAATGAATAACATTTTAGCGTGTTGCCATAGCAATCCATTCCTATTTTTTCTTATAGAGTTCCCACACTTTTTCAAAGGTTAGGCCCCCACAATGGACAACATTGTAGATTCTCTAAAGATTGCATATCAAGAGTTTGTTGTTGCAGTAGCTAGCGTGCTTGCTGCCAAGGATAGTTCCGGGGGTCAAAAATCAGCGGATACGGATGTTGCTCTGGAAAACTTCAAGCAGCGTTGGGAATTGTTCCGAGTTGCTTGCGATCAAGCTGACGAGTTCGTGGAGTCCGTCCGGGGGTCAAAAATCAGCGGATACGGATGTTGCTCTGGAAAACTTCAAGCAGCGTTGGGAATTGTTCCGAGTTGCTTGCGATCAAGCTGACGAGTTCGTGGAGTCCGTTAAGCAAAGGATAGGCTCAGAGTGCTTGGTTGATGAACCACTGGTTCAGTGGATGGAAAGCGAGGGCAGGCCGTCACAACAGGTATTCTACCAATTAGTGCAGTTCGGTTGGAACAAATGAGTAAAGCTGTCCGATGCCTAGTGATTGAATTGCAGCAGCGTTCTGGAACTGCTGGTGGTTCATCACATCCCCACCCTTCTGCTACTTTTGATGCTAGATTTTCTGATGCTGCAGCTCAATAGGTATCCTGAGAAATCAAGTCATCTATGTTCTTGAATTTTTTCTTGGAAATAGATCTGATTTTTACTGCATCAGTGCAAGTAATTAGCTCAAATATTGCTGGTTAGCTCTGTGAACAAAATTTTAGCAGTTATTGTACTGCCTGCTAAGAAGCATGGATACAAACATGCCGACATAGAAAATTTCAAAAAATGTAGGACATAACACATGGATTATGTCATAGATAAGGATAAATAATTATTATATGTCATATATGAATATTTAAGTAAAAACAATACTTTTATTTTTTATGGAAAAAAATAATTTGAAGGAGGGGAATAGGTATAATTTATATTATATTTGTTTTATCATTGGATTTCAAGTTCTTTTATTCAAAATTGTAATGAGTTTTATGTGTGTTTAAGTGTTGGGCAGTGTCTGACGAATGGAGTGGAGTGTCGGTGTCAGACACGACACATTACCTTCTTTGAAATGTCTTTGCTTCTTAGACTGCAAGCCAATCCAGGTGTCCAATGGGTCAGTCTACGTGTCCCAATTGACCATCAGTCATGGCCAGAAACATTGGTACAAACACTTGCATTGTTAAAGTGCATTTAAGTTTTGTTTAAGTAAACGAGGATGAAGTGTTGCTCTGATGTTTCTAATGTTCTCCGTAGATTTGATCTGCTGCATTATGTATTTCAGTTAGGAAACATCAAAATCACTTTGGGTAGTCATAATACTTCCACTGGTATGGGAACAATTGGAATTGTGAGGAATGGGATGACCAAAAGAAGACCCAGTAAGCATAGAAATCCAAACTTAAGTGAGCTTTCTAAGCTAAGTTTAAGATGAATGCCATACCAATATCTGTGGAAAATGGAGGTGAAGGCATTAAATATGTAGGGGTGAGCGCAAATTTCCTTATCTGATAGATGCAGTCTATGGGGTAGAGGCCCTAGGTGAACATTAACCGCAGTATTTGATTTGATTCAATGCATTTTAGACTACCTGGATATCTGTTTCCAGGGCTAACAGATGCTGTTGATTTTACTTGATGATGACAGTTTTAAGTTGGAAAAGGTCAGGAAATGCAGCTTAGCTGGTTGATCAAAATCAAAGTCGACCATTTTCTCTCCTGATGCTCCTGAATGCATCACAAACATGAACTATGTACACATCATTAAGACCTTTTGGAAAGGATTTAATCTTCATGGTGTTTAGAAAGGTTTCCTTCTTATTTTTTTTCCTTCTCTTTTCTTTTCTGATCTTCTTTGTTTTGAATGAATTTTTTAAGCCAAAGGTGCAACTGTTAGGTTCATTGATCATTAATACTACTTCATTGTCATCGGCAGTCATATTATCTTATAGCTATTATCATCTGTGTTGTTGGTTGGTGATTTTTGGGTACAGATCTTGCCTTTGGAGACGTAGTTGAAGCAATTTTGGCACGCTAAGTGACTATTTTTGAAGATGCAAGTGGCATTTATGTACAGAGGAAGCCAGGAAGGTATAGTAGCTCCAATCATCCTTTTTCTAGTTTTATATTACCCAGAGAAAAAGAACCCTTATTTTATCAGGGAAAAAATAAAATAACAGTTTCTTGTTTCAAAGAGTTTAGATTACTTTTGTTACAGATTTTCCTTTGAAGTTGTTACAGATTTGTTCTGTTGATAATTGCTGGCTGGTTGAATTTTTTTTCCTTTTCTTCACTTGGCTTTTGCTTCTGCTATTTTCCTTGTCATTTCCCCCTCTTGCAAACAAAGCATGTATCTCTTTGGTCTGGCTGAGGTATTGTTCAATCAAAGATCCAAAGATGATCTCCTAAGATGTGTTTGGATCGTGAAGTTAAGTAGAAATTTGGAAAAGAAAATGTGAGAAAAATTTGAATGACATATAAGCTAAAAATAATTCCGAATTCTCACATTTTCCTTTCTTTTTCTATTTGTACCCACTCACCCACCCAAATTCATAATATGAACACACTGTTGTAGTATGGTACATGGAGCAGACAGATTCAACAGGGCTATATAGAAGCGAGCTTTACGCTATGTTTGGATAATGAATTTGGAAAAGGAAAAGGAAAGGGAAATTGAGAAAAAATTTAGTTTATATTTTATTCACATTTCATTCATCTTTTATCTTTCTCTTTCCAAATCTCTACCTAAATTCATAATCTAAACATAGCCTTGAGTTGGTCAAAAAAGGAAATCAAACACTCTAGCACTTAGGCTCACATCTGTTTGGTTGAGGTTTTTATATACAGTTTGCTGAATTTTAAAAAAAAAAAATTAGTTTAGTATGAATAAATAAATAAAAATCACTCATTATTTTGATATGATCTTTTTTGGGATAGAATTAAATTTTAAAAATATCTTCTTTTTTTTTTTTTTTCCTCTAAAAAAAAGAATTCAAAAAATAAGTTTTGAATACTTAGCCAAACAAAATTGTGCAGGCACTCCTAGAACTTTGGTTGATTGTCCGGATTAGGTATATCTTCTTAGGGATTAGGGATATAAGATGAACCCTATAATGTATTTAAGATATGAGAGCGATTATATCTACTTAGATCATTTTTACTATGTTTGGTTATGGTTAGATAGAAAGAGAGTATTACTTTTTAACTGTTATATAAAGGATTAGCTAAGGGACAACAAAAAAATAAAGGGAAAATTATCCAAAAGTCCCATATCAGCATTAGTAACCCTATTTAGTCCTATCAATTAACGCATATACTGATAGATCTCATAGGTGATAACATTATCACTAATAGGTCCTATTTTGATTTATATTTTGATATTATGGTCGCTTTTACCCCTTCATTTACTGCGTCACACTTCACTGTCACACGTCAAACTGTCACACACGTCACACAGCAAAAAGTACTATAGGGCAATTTCCCCAATGTGACACCCAAACACACACTCTCACACTGTCACAAAGTCACACACGTCACACAGCAAAAAGTACTATAGGGCATTTTTCTCAATGTGACACCCAAACACACACTGTCACACTGTCACACACGTCACACAGCAAAAAGTACTATAGGGCATTTTCCCCAATGTGACACCCAAACATACACTGTCACACTGTCTTACTGTCACACACGTCACACAACAGAAAGTACTATAGGGCATTTTTCCCAATGTGACACCCAAACACACACCGTCACACTGTCTTACATAACCCAACAAACAAGGGCATTTCAGGAAGATACACATACCGCAGGACCAAACGGAGTAATAAAAATATTTAAGGATTAATTGCACCAACATTTCACATTACGGGACTTATCAGTAACTCTCCCAAAAATAAATGGGGCCCATTGGATAATTAGTTCTTTTTATCTTCTTATATCTTGCAAACAAACAAGGCCTTGAGCATTCTTGCACTAGGCAGGCACCCTGAGACAAATAACTTTTATTTTAATAACAATATGTGATTATATGTTTTTAACAAATAAATATAAATAAACTAATAAATTTTTTGAACTACTTAATAATTTTCAGACTCATTTTGTTAATGTATGTGTTCAATAAAGCACATGTTAGTTTGTACTTGGGTTGGACCACTACTTATATGAGGTTTTTATAGAATCCACGCGAGCCGTTTGTTTTGAAAGGTAGAATGGAGGAAATTGTTAATGAAGGGATTTCTAGTGAGGAGATTAAAAAAAATTATATTTGTTTGATAATCAGTGGGCTAGTAATAGTTATGTTTGTTTTGAGAGATAAGAGTAGGAGTGATCATGTAAAATTTTACAAATACCATTTACATTATTATCAAATTTGAGCTTATACCAATTAAAGAATAAATAAATTTTTACTTTGTTATTCTTCTTCTTTTTTATTTTTTATTTTTATTTTAAATATTAAAGAATCCAACTATCAATTTTTTTTTACTCAATGTTATTTATTTATTTATTAATATTAATAAATTCAATTATCAATAAATTTTTATTTAATGTTATTCTTTTTTTTTTTTTTTGTGGTCAATATTAAAGAATTCAACTATCAATAAAATTTTACTTAATTATTTGTGTTTAATATTACATGAGCCATATTATGAGGGGACTAAGAAAAATTGTGTTTGTTTGTAATATGTTTTAGTGAGAGTATTAATTATATGAAATATCATAAATATCCTTTGGTGTTTTTGATATATTTTAATATTAAAAATTATATTTTGTACTATATTATTTTATGTTGATATTTTTTTTTGGTATAAATATATTATTATATTATTTCATTTTAATATTAAAAATTATTTTTATATTAAATTAAATTTTATAAAATGAGGGGACAAAGTAATATTTTTACCTCCAATTTCATGAGATTAGATATTAATACCATCACTCCCATGGGATTGCTAGTCCCCTTCTTGGAGACTTTTTATAGTCCCATGAGACTCTTAATCCCATGGCTACTTTTCAAAATAAACATAATTTTTTGAATCTCATCTTACTACTAGTGTCAATCTCATTTTCTAACTCTAAAAACAAACCGGACTTTAGTCCTACTATTTGAATTCGGATACTCTCTATTGCGCTTCCTGTAATATAATTTGTTATCCCAGATAGGCAACCCAAGAGGGGGGGTGAATTGGGTTATTAAAAATTTCACAATATTAAAATTAACACAATATTTAGAATTTTAATAAATAAAAAAAATAGAATAATAATTATTAATATAAAAGTAGGAAATATAAAAGTAGGAGAGATAGGGAGAGAAAATCAAACATTGTGATTTACAGTGGTTCGGCACGCAAGGCCTACGTCCACTCCCCAAGGAACCTCATTGAGAATTTATTTACTATCAATTGAATAAATACACCACCAAGCTTGTGGATTTGGCACAAGACTTACTATTATCTATTGAGCCTCACTCAACAATAAATGCTTTACCCTTACAAAATTTCTCACAAAAATAAGAAATAAGAATAAGTGGTACTTGAACTCACTTTTACAATAATTCTCTCACAAAGAGTAGATATGAAAGTGTAAGAACAAAGGCTAGACTTAGATCTGAAAGTGAAAGAGCAGAATACAATGTACTCAGAATTTTGGAGCTTAAGAAAATTTTCTCTTCAAGTTCTTTTTTTTTTTTTTTTTTTTTTCTCCACACACAACACTTCTATTTATATACAAAAAATATACCCGTTGGACGCTCCTTGTTGACGTCATGGCTTACATAAGCACGCTCCTTAATTTTAAATATTCAGCACATGTTAATAAAGAAAAAGATGAAAATAATTAGTAAGAGTAACTTTTTCTTTTCCCTTTTTGTTTAGTCAAAAATGCAACCACCGTTTTAGAAAATTTTGATATAAAACACAACTTTCAACCAAGCAAATAATTTGCTTCAATTTTTTCTTCTTGTTTCATTAGTATATATATGTGTGTGTGTGTATGTATATGTATGACATGATACAAAATTCAAATATGAGCCACCGATTTGTAGACAATTTGAATCACATCTTTGAATTCAAATAGGGAATTGATTTTGCTCCATCATTATGGACTCCTTAAAGTCAAGAACTACATGATTTTGTGCCTATTTTCTTATGCAAGCAAATTCAAAGCATTTTGCAACTTTTCTTTTTAATTCTGTAGGCAAAACATCTTCAAAGATTGATTTACAATTACATAAGTCTTCTCTTGTAATCATGGGCACCTTTTCTTTTGTATAAATTTTCTTTGTTCACTTTTTCAAACTTTACAGACAAATCACCAAGGTTTGAATATATAATCTAATCAACACTTTTGAATATAATATCATGTATATATATGCATATATATAAGATGCAATAATTTTGTCAAACTTTTACACTAACCTTTTCTTATATATTATAGTAATATATATATATATAGGTATGATTTGTTTTCAAATATCACTTAAGTAAGTTTCATTTTGCATGCAAAATATAAATCAAATAATTTTGCTATATACCATTCATCTTATGTGATCTTATCAAAATAAAACAAAATATCAATATCACATTTGTCAAAATAATACAACTAATCGATTTGTCAAAAGATGAATAGTAATTAACACTATTTTTCAAAAAGTGAATAGTAAAGTTTTCAGAAATATTTTTATTTAAATAATATTTAACAAATATATATATTTTAAAAAGATAATATTTTGTGTCAAATGATATGTATATTAAATAATATGTTAGACATCATCAAAATTAAATAATATGATTAACATAATTTGTAGTGTATTAAAATTAAAATGTAAAATTGAAAATGACATTTTATTTGTTGTCACTCAAATTCAAATGAAGATATTTGAAAATATTAAAACGACGCTATTTTTATCTTTCTCAACCTTTTGTTCTTTTTTGTTTTTTATTTTTTATAATAGAAAGTGATTGAGATTCTCTTCAATCACTACTTCTATCATTTCTACACACACGTGGGGACAAGTGATTGGAGGAGAAGAAAAAAAAAATTAAAAAAAAAATCTATACACACATGGAGACAAGTGATTGGAGGAGAAAAAAAAAAAAAAAAAAAATATTGACCAATCAGAGAGAATGGGGTCCTGGAGGTGCCTTTTGTGGAGGCCAAGTCATTCTTCTTTCAAATATCTTCCTCCTATATATTGATAAGGACACCGCTGTTTTCTTTTCGTCATTTTCGTGTTTGGTTAATAGATTTGAAAAGAAAATATATATATATATATATATATATATATATATATTTTATTTAAATTCTATTTTAAATTTCTCGACTCAACCCAACATTAATACACTAGCACGTGAAAAGTCATATAAAGGGCATGTAACGCTAGTAGGTGGAACAGTAGCTGTAAATGATGGCATGTAGGCCCTTGTTTGGGTAGTGTGGTGTGTTGGGATTAAAATAATTAATAAAAATAGAATAAATTAAAATAGTTAATAAAATAAAATATTATATTTAAATTATAATTATTTTATTTTATTTTTTTGAATGAATTTTATTTTTTTTCTTACGATTATCAAATTAATTATAAAAAAGTTAATTATCATTTTAAATATAACTTTTTTAATTATATTAAAATAATTAAAAAATAAAAAATAATAATTAAAATAGCATATTTTATAATTGAATTATTAATAAATGGGTCTTACATATGACATGTTTAACCAAATTGTTAGTCAATCTCACAGAAGGGTTGAGATTCACAATCCAGTCTTATGTGATTGGAAGTGAAATTACCAATTTATTCACACTTTACAGAAATGACAAAATAGTTTTATATATTGAGAATTTTTATATAAATTTATATATTTGATTTTAATTAATTAATATCATCATACTAGTGAATAAATAAACACAATTTATCATCTTATCACTCCATCTCATTGTATGTAGGTGTCGTTTGACAATGACTTTTTTAGTTGACTTTTTGACTTTTTTAACTTTTTTAACTTGAGATTTTTTTGTTCGTTTAGTATTCTTGTTAGGCTTTTTTGACTTTTTGTATTTTAAGTGATGTGTGAATGAGTAAAATGACTAAATTGCCCTCATGTGGGCAAAATGCAGCTACACCTCCAAATTCTATACATATTGTGAACTAACAATGACCCAATAAATTTTTTTTTTTTAATTTCCCTTTTTCCACATTTTTTTTTCAATTGCTTCATGCTACAAAATGGTAACAGATGTAAGAAATTAACAGATAAATTGAATTGCCTTGTAAAAATAAATTGCTCTATTCAGTTCAAGAATTAACAGATAAATGACATTCCAATTGCTCTGTCTACTGCACCAAGAAGCAAAACCATTTGTAGTGTGAGTTCAAAAAAATTGTGTTCAACGACTAACAACAAACAGGGATTAAAAAAAAAAAAAAAAAGAGGAAAAAAAAAAAAAAAAAAACCAGTTTGACGTCTACCGAGTTAGAAAAAAAAAAATTCAAAAAATTCCACAAGTTTCAACAAATATTGGTAACACATAATAGGGGAATTAAGAAAAAATCGAACAAAAAATTTAAAAAAAATAAAATAAAATAAAAAATAAACCAAAAGAACACTACCATCCAACATTGCTTCAGTTCATCCACAACAGATCAGAATCAAGTAAATCGACTTCGGTTTTAAACCACCATTGACACCAAAATACATGTTTTACCAGTGATCGAACTTCAGAACGACAGATTTTCAACATACACAGCACAAATAAGTGACATCTCATGCAAGGAGACGAAAACCCCAAAACAGCGCGAGTTATGCATACCAGAGATGCAACGACGGCACAATGTTATGCGTAAAGGATGGTCGACGCGTTGACGAAGCACTGTAGGCCTGGATCGGCCGTCGGATGCTGTGTCGCCGTCTCCCCCTCTTTGGTTCTTCGTCGCCGTGAAGCTCGTGTGTTTCATCAGGAAACCCTACCGAATACATGTAAACCTGCGACCAATTGAACAAGGGGTATTTTTGTCATTGTCCATTCCTACATGTGCGTCCCAGCACACGTGTTTGACCTTTTTTCTGTTTGTGATTTTATAGCCCATTCTTGTCGTGTTGTGCTTATATAGTCCCAAAACGATTGCCAAACCGTAGCTTACAATCCCACCTAATATAATTCACTAACCCTTGAGTAATCTCATGGATCTCATGAAAAACATGTTTAATGGAAGAGAAAGCCATGGATCCCATGGTATAATTCAGTGTGTTTGGTTTCAGTTTTCTAAATTCAGTTTTTTAAAATTAAGTTTTTTGTTTTTTGTTTTTCGTGTTTTATATTTTTAGTGAATATTTTTAAAATTCTAAGCAATTTTTAAAACTTTTTTAGATGTACCTTACTTAGATGTATCTAAATAGTAAAATATTTGTAAAAAAATATTTTAAAAAATTAATAAATACACAAAAATATGAAAAATGTACTAAATTTTTGTATTTTTTATTGTATTTTTGGTATTTAGTGAATTTTTAAAAGACTTTTCACAAATATTATACTTTTTTAAGTGTATTTATATTAGGTGTGTCTAAAAATTTAAAAAAATTTCTTAAAATATTTAAAAAAGTTTATTGAAAACATTAAAATACGAAAAATAAAAATATAAAATTTTCTGAAAATTATTTTCTGAAAATCAGAATTAAACAAGTTGATTAGTACCCTTCAATGAGAGGATTCACAATTGCATGAAAATGTGAGATTGTTAATCAAATCTCATGGAATTTGAATGGAACATATTATTTTATTATCCATTTTATAAAAATAATAAAGTTAAACATTTTACATAATAATTTTTTTCATGTAATTTCATAAATTTAATTTTAACTAATTAATATCACTACTAAATACAATTTATTTTATATCTCCAAAATAATATTATTACGTCAGTAATCTTCTTATTCAAATCTCATCGTATTTATAATCTCAAATAACTTGCATTATGTTTGGTTTATAAAAAATATGAATGAAATATAATAATATTTTATCTATATTTTACACATCTTTCCTTTTTTCCTTTCAAAATATCTTCTCAAATAATTTGACAAACAAACAATGCAATAGTTTGTCCTACAATTAAACGGTTCAGATGAACATGTAATATTATTTGTGTAGTGCTTCTAATTAATGATATAGGGAAAAAAAATTTTACAAGTAAAATAATACTTAGACCGCTATTATTGATTAGTTGAAGGATAATGATTAATATTAATTATCTCCGGGAGCTATGCTAAAGTTAAGGAGTCAAAAAAAATTTTAAAAAATTAAAAATTTTACATAATATTTTCATGGTGTGAGACATACGAGTATTATGTAAAATTTGTAATAATTTTTTTGTTAAGATTTCTAACATTTTTGTTGCATATATTAAGAAGCGTTTGAGGAGCGGTTAAAATAATTAAAAAATAAAAATAAAAATCATTATAAAATGACAATCAATTTAAAATTTTTTTTACACATTTTTTTATAAAAAAAAATCAATTTCCAAACACCCATGGTTGTTTCTTTCGACATTAAGGGGCAAAATGTCAAAGGATTTTAGTTGAAGGGGTTTGTTGTAATTTACTCTTTTTGGTGGTTAAACATGGGGCCAGCTTCATGAATCGTCTTCACCAACATCGTACTGTGCTTGAAAAAAGGAACTGTAATTTTTACTCTCTCAAGTCCCTTCATAGCTTTTGTTGAATCATACAGCAACCTTAAATACAGAGAACAATTACCCTATGAATGAACAAAATTAAACATAGACAAACAGGTAAAGAGCATGATTGCTCGATCCCTCTCTCTCTCTCTCGATTGACACATAAAGAGAATGATTTCTCGATCCGAGACTCTCTCTCTCTGTCTTTCAATTCTTTCTAGTCACTTTTCTTCTCTAATTCTTTTTATTTTTCAAAATTTCAGGTACGTTTGACTTTTCTTCATCTGGGTTTTCGATTTTGTGCTGTTTCTCATCTGGGTTTTCATTATTGTGTCTCCCCAATTACAGATTCTTGGTGGTTTGAATTCTGTTTCCAATAGGCTTCTTTGTTTATTTGGAAATTGGGTAGTTCAATTAGGTATTAGATATATAGTTGCATTTGTTTATTTGTTTTTTTTGTTGTAGAATTATGGATTTAGGAGTTGAAATGCAGAGGGTTTTTTACAGGACTGCTCAAGTAAGTGCTTCTGTACTATCAATTTTTAATTTTTATTTATTTATACTATAATTAACTTAATCTATACATACATGCATACGTATAGCATTCATTAATGTTTAGATTTAATATTTTCAATTGATTCTACGATGTCTAAGATATTGAGAAAATTGGTTCAATGCAAAGAGATTACGAGTCTAAAATCTTTGGAGAGTAGGTTTTCTTTGAGCTTTTCAGTAGGATGAGTGCTTTCACACTCTTATTTTATTTACATAAAAAAGAACATTCAATTATTAAAAAAAAAAATAATAAATAATATAAGAAAGATTAGGAATTCTGTTGCAGCAAGGAATTAGATGCTGAATTTCTGATTAAATTTTTCTGCAGATTGGCAATTTTGTGCTTCTACTACTATGGCATATTCTACATTTTATGATCAGGATATGGTACTTTGCACGGGGTATAGCCGATATGCTTGAAAGCTATCTTATTTCTAGTGGTTTGTTGAAGGGGTACAACACCCTTAATTTAGATAATCTCCAGAACCTAGCAATTGTTGTAGATAGTGAAGAAGCTCACCAACCTTCAAAAGTTGCTGAACTTTTGCTGTGGCTAGCATCCCTTGGTGTGAAGAATGTTTACCTATATGACATTGAAGGTAAGGGTGCTTTGCTGAAACCCTAAACCCTAAGACATAACAACAAAAAAATGTGCCTGCCACTGTTTTAAATAATGGTATCAGGACAAGTATCAGTATCGGCAATACGGTCATATATCGGTTGGCATTAAACAATATCGGCCTATATATTGGTGAATAACGGTATTGGAAGTCTCAAAATACATAACGGCCAAGATTTAATGGGGTCTGCAAAACTTTTGTGTAACAATGTGTTCCTTGGGCTTTTTGTTGTTGTAGGAGTACTGAAGAAATCTAAGGAAGCCATCTTGGAGAGATTGGTTGTTGCAATATTGTCTGATAAGGTAGCGTTTTCCAGCTCTGCAGGCTGCAGCAGTCATGGTTCCTATTTCAGTCACTTCTCCTCTATCAATTAACAAAAAGTTCTTAAATTTTGGGATGCGGTTTTTTGTGACGAGTACCCATGAGAACTCACTTATGAAGCTTTAGTGGCAGCCATTTTTTTTGTGTTAAATTATACTTGGTTAATAAGAAAATCTACATATTTCTTGAATTAAAATTTTAATTTAGGTTTGGGTAAATTAGACAATGGTCCCTAAGTATTCCATTGATTTCATTTTAGTCCTTAATCTTTAATCTGTTTCAATTGCATTCCTAAACTTTACACGTTAATCCAATGTAGTACCTTCCCTTAATTATTGTCTAAAGATCAGACAAAAAATACTTGTGTCAGCCTCGCATGGGCATAAAGGACATTCTAACAAATCTATTTATGCTAAGTACTATCAATCAAATAGCAAAAAACGCTATGTATTCGGCTCTCAATAATGTAGTAAAAGGTTCTGATGTGTTTTGTTTTGTAAAAAATGTACCTTTCACAGTTTTAGGTAGGAAGTAGGATAAATTCCTCTTAATGTCCCTCAAATGCCTAATGTCAGCCTGGCATAAGCATTTTTCGTATGTTTTTAAGACAACAGTTAAGATAGGAGACAAAATATTAGGGACCAAAATGAAATCCATGGTATGCTTTAGAGACTAGTGGTGTAATTTACCCTTTAGGTTTACACACGAGCCACTTTTTTTTTGTTTTGTTTTTCCTTTTTATTTCTTTTTCTCTTCTTCCTATTGGCTTGACTAGGTTAGACTTCTTACATTTTGTTCTTCCTCTTGACTTCTCTCACCCAATCTAAGCCCCATTTCATGCAGGTAACTCTAAGGAATTATCCGCTACTTGACCGAAAACCAAATTTGGAATTTGTTTCCTACTCTGATGGGAAGGAAGCAGTGGCCAAAGCTGCTAGCTTACTTTTTCAGAAGCATTATTTGGGCAGAGAAGAGAAGGAGCCGCCAATCTTTACAGAATCACATGTATCTGAGGCACTAAGCGTTGTTGGTTTGTTTTTTTTTCCATTTCCCCTTTCAATTTTCTTTTTTTTTTTTTTGGGGTCCTCTCAGATCTTTTACATAGCTAACTGTTGGCTGTTGATGTCTGTATGTTGTCAGGTTCCGGAGGGCCTGATCTTGATCTCCTATTAGTTTATGGGCCCGCAAGATGCCACCTAGGCTTCCCACCATGGCGAATTCGGTACACTGAGATTATGTGAGTGTTTTAACTTCTCGGTAGTCTGACTGAATAGTTAGTTCTTGGTTAAAATCTTTAGGAACATTTGGAGAAAAGGATTTTTTTGAGCATTTTCTTGTTTCAGTTGGCTACCCAACAGCTAGGAGGCTGAACTTACCATAGAGTAGGACGACCAAAAATAATAAACAATATTTAAATAGAACTTACCAGTAAGCTGTTGCTATTTGGTCTTAGGGTAATTTGAGGGTACCATAACTCAAAAGTGAGCTCGTTATTACAGGCTGAAATAGCAATAATGCTCATTTTTGGTGTGATTGAATTAAGACTAGCAAAATTTACCTAATAATCTCTCTCTCTCATCTTGATATCCCGTGTTATTTCAAGGCACAGTCATATGCTTGAAAGACTCTAAAAGTCAATAAATTCATTGAAAGTGAAATACCCTAGAAGATTTGTTTTAGTGCTTTATCAACATTTCCTCTATCTACAATTTGACTGGCTTGTAAACTTAATTGATTGTTAAAACCTGATCTTGAGCTTCTTGGTGATTTGATTTCTTACTTCTAATTCTAATTGGTGGGCTTGATTTTTTTGCACCTTCTTTAAGAGGTTTCTTAGTGCTTTAGAAGTGTAAGGAAGATGCATGCACGTGTGCACAAAACATGAATATGTTGGGCTCAATTTCAAATGCTTTCTAAGCATTTCTTTTTATTGTTTTAGGTGTATTGAATATTTCTTTTTATTGTTTTAGTTTACTGAATATTAAAGATGTATCGTGTTACAAACTTCTGAATATTTGGTTCATCTTTTCCAGACATATGGGACCATTGAAGTCCATGAAATATGGTTCCCTAATAAAAGCGATGCGGAAGTTCTCAATGGTGCGCCAGAACTACGGTAAGTAGAGATGCCCTTATAATCTGTCATCAGTATTTTCTTAGATCCATTTGAATTAATTACCGTGTCTAATGTTTAGATTTTGAAACTTTGTTTGATCGGCAACCTCTATTACCTCTTATCATTATCAAGGTTAACTAGTGTTGGTTAATAGCTGGTTATCATTGATCTTTTAAACCTTATGGGGTGTACTGGAATGGCCTACTAAAGTTGAAATCATCCACACTTTTTAGATGTGTTCATTTGTGGATCTCCATTGAACAAGTTACTCTGTTTAGTTTTGTTTTTGGAATCTGTTTTATGAAATTATTTCAAATAAACAAAAGATTAGTTTGGTGAAAAAAAAAAAAAAACACTGTGGGTATGTTTGGTTTGTGTTTGAGAGATGTGTTTTAGAGATAAAAAGTATGAAAACATGTTTGGTTTGGTTTTTTGGGAAATTTGTTTTGGAAAATTGTTTTGAGAGAGAGTTTTGGAAAAAGTGATTGATTTGATGTGTGTGTGAGAGAGATTTGTTTGGAAAACTTGTTTGGTTTGTGTGTTTTGGGAAATTTTTTTGGGAAAATTTGTTTGGTAGAGAAAATTTCTGAAATTTGTTTGTAGAGAAAATTTCTGAATTTTTTTCAGAAACACAAACCAAATTCATATGGGTTTCTCTTTTTTGGGGTGAAAACAACTTTTTGGTGTTTATTTTGGCCAAAAAAGAGAGAAACCATATGAAAAACTCAAAAAATAAAATAAATTAAAAAATCTGGTTTTGAAAATGAAACCGAATCGAGATGTTTTCTATTTTTGTGTTTTTTGGTTCTATTTCTCCCCCTTATTTAAGGTTTTCTTGTTTTGTTTTTTAAATTAAGGCAAGTGTCTGGTTTTGTTTTTATGTGAAGTTTATACTGGTTCATGATTTTCCTGATTTTAGATTGAGCTATCAATCAGTGATAAACATGCGAATCGCCTAGATCAAATTTCTGACAAACTGATTGTAATTGTTGTATATATTTTTTTTTCTACAGGAAAATGATGAATTGCATTTGGGGGATCAGAAGAATAGATTATGGGGAAATGTCCAACATTTGGCAGATGTAGTACTTTTATAATTGTTTATTGTGAAAAACTACTGGCCTATAATACTGGGTTAAATTATAAGAAGCTCTCTCTTTCTCCCTCACTTGCCAATGTGTATTGTGGTTATTTAAGGAGCAATTCTTCTTTACCTGAATTAGTGAATTGCTCAAATTTGGAGTTTTATTTATTTATTTTAATTTATTTATTTAGAATTTTTAGATAACTGGAATATAAGTCACATATTTGTGCTAGACTTCCCAAAATCTGTGGCAAAGTTCTTTGTTCATGCCAATAGTGTCACACACACACACACACACACACACACACACACACACACATTGCAAATCAGTGAAAATCGTAAAAATACATGAAGGTACAAATAGGTATGTGTTCTGGTGCAAATGAAATTTGACCTTCTTTGCAATCAGCGCACATATTCCACTTGCAAGTTTACTTTTCACTAATTACAATCCCTTTTTTATTCTTACAAAAAAATATTCAATGGACTCAAACAATGGGGCATGTTGTTTGTTATTGAACAGACACACAATCCCATGATGGACCATGGAATAATTAGATCTGTGTTTAAGGTTCACTACTCTTAAATTAAAACAAACACAACATCATCAACCATATTACAAATAACCCTTTTTTACATATACTGCCTCTTCACCATATATCCAAGCACAATTCAGATAATTACTAACTATCTAGAGCAGGTGATGCAACCCAAACAAGATTATCAGCTGGAAAAAAATGACAGACAGGAGACTGTCCAGGCCGAGTCCTGAGAACCCGAAATGCCGGGTGATCCGGGTCCCACTCTGACGTATCCATGTGGCAAACACCAACAGCTTCCACTCTCTCCCCATCATTGCCGCTATGCAGCGCCACCTCAAACACTCTGTGATCACTCTCTTGCCCGTGACAGTAAAACACAGCGTAAGGGTAAGGCATGGCATGACAAGCCACCATTTTCGGATTTTCAATCTCTTTCACCACATCCAAAACAGTATAGTTTTGCAAAACAGCATTGTGGCTTGACAGGTACTTGGTTATAAGAACTCTGAATTTTGTTTTCAGACCAAACACGCCACGAGCCGAGTCAAGCATGAATTCTAAGGAGGTAGCACAAAATTTAGTCTCTCCTTTTAAGGGTTCAAGCTCACATTGAGAGAGTGTGTATTGCATTGCTTTGGCTTGTGGGGAGTGTTTGGAGAATGAGAAAAATTCAAGAATCTGTGGAAGTTTTGATGATGAGAAAGGGATTGAATTGGCTTCTTCTCTAGTGAGTAGGTGAGGGGTGGTTGAAGGGTCTTTGATGGGGAAATAGATGGAAATTGTTTTCCCAACTTTTAGATCATCAACAGTGAAGAAAATTTGAAGATCGTCATCAATGGCAGTTTGTTGCAAATCAGATGCCTCTTTGTTAGCATCTTTCCAGGTTTTCTCTGTAATCTCTCTGATGCAATTGGTGTGGGTGCACTGTGATTAAAATCATAGAAGAATTAGTTTCAAAGAAAAACGAATTATAGTTTTCAAATTAACCTCAGAAAAATTTATGCTAAAAACACCAGCAATGCTACACAGTTAGAATAAATGAACAGAAAAGTGTCCAAATTTGAAATGCGTGGATCAAATTTATTCTGTGTATGATCCACGGCACATCATAGAGGTACAGATTCAAATTCTGAGTACTTTTCTAGTTATTTTTTCATGGCAGCATAGCATTTTTGTAAAAATACTAAACCATCCACCACAAGATACAGAACTTGCTTGATTTTGGAGAAAAATTTAGAAATTTCCAATGAGCATGAGCTTAGCAGAGACTAGAGAAATACAAGAACATTTTTTCAAAATTATGTACAATTGAATGATTGATAGAGGAATGGTATATCATGAAAAGTGTACATTTTTTTAAATTCAATTATTTTTTTTTTGTGTGTGTTTCTGTTTTTGTTCATCCGACAAGAAAGAGGAAGAGGAAAACACAAAGCAACAAACAGAAAAACAACATATATATATAAAATAAAAAAAAATAAAAAAAGAAGAAGAAGAAGAAGAAGAAGAAGAAGAAGAAGAGAAAAGAAACAGCTGAAATTAAGATAAAACAATCCTAAGAAAAATGGAAGGGCCATTATTACCTGAGAAACAAGTAGAACATAAAAGATGAATCTGCAAGAAGCAAACCTAGAACCCATATCTTCTCTTTCTTTTGATCTTCTTCTGTCTCTGAAATAAAAGGGATTGGACAGTCATATACTGAACAGGTTTTGGAGTTGGAATAAAGGAAGTTTTTTTTTTTAAAAAAAATTATTGGAAAAAGCTTGGGACCCCTAATTTGGGAACCCCATGACTCCCAAATGTGTGTAATTGGTCCATATGTGTTTTTTTTTTTTTTTTTCTCTCTCTTTCTCACATAGGATGACGTGGGGGTTGTGAGGGAGAAATTTTTGTGGGAGTCTCAATCATTGCTCAAAATTATTTTATTAGAAATAAATGCAACATTTTATTTTACTTCACATGATTGGTCTATATATATATATTCATGTCATGTCTTAAAAAAATAATATATATATATATATATATATATATGTATATGTAGTAGAATCAAGACATGCATTGTATACACACTCACATATAGAGACATGGCATGTTGTTGCAAGTAAACTTGCTGCTAAAATAAATTTCATTTTTTATTGGAATATTGAGTAAACGACCTATAAAGTCAGCGCATTCTTCGTTTAATAATTCTACAGACACAAAACCAACTATCGAACATGTTATGCCTCTCTATTTGAGAAGATGGATTGGGTTGGATTTGGGGTTATTTTAGTCACAAAAAAACAGAATAGGCTTTTTAGCTCAATAAGACAAAATATCACATCCAACCCATAATCATTACATTCTTTCTCTCACAAAAAGTCAAAAAAATCCTTTCCAAACGAGATTTTTTAGCTCCAGGCTAGAATAGTTAAAAAGCTAGCCCACTTCTCCAACGAACCCTATGCTTGTTTTAAAGTTAGTTCTATGATTAGTTTAGTATCCATATTATATATATATATATGTATAAATTTTGGTGGTCATTTTGCCCACAATTACATCAAGTACGATAACATTATCACAACAAAGTCTTTAATTAAAAATGATTGATACAATGTGAGACCAAAATTTGTTATGTTGCTCTTACCAAGTAACAGAGCCTAACCCAAAAATTAATTTGGTGCTCTAGAGCATTGTACATAGCGCTATACTAATCACAAATAGACATTTCAACATCTTCACAGTGGTCGTATCACTTTGTGGGCCTAATAGTGAGGGTCATCTACATAGGGTTATGTAGCATTTGCTGAATGATGTGAAGAACTATCTACTCTATATGAACCACTAAATAATTTATCGCCTAACAAAACTCTCCATATGTAGCGCAAACTAATGCATATTTTGCTATTCTCTTTCCTTAGTTAATTTTTTTTAATTTTTTTTTCCTTCTCTTATTACTTAGGGGAATTTACCAATAAATCCTGTTTTGTAAACTTGTAATTTATAAGGTCCTAAATGGTTTTTTGGTGATTGAGTAGTCCCTTAAATTATTTGTTGACTGTTTTGCCATTGTTAGTACAATTGGGGGACAGGTGGCGTGGTTATGTATGGGGAAGGTGGTGGGGTGTTTGAGTGTCATGTTGTTCGAAAAGCGCACTAGTAGCTTTTTAAAGTTTGGTTGTTTTTAACACGCGTATGTGGGACGTGAATTCCTTACTAATTTTTTTTTGGCGCGTGACGTGAAGACACATAATAATTCAATCAAATTGGATCCGCCACGTTAAAGTGTCATATGTCACGCTTAGGAAAAGTGCATTAAGGAGTTTTTATGTATGGGGAAGGTGGTGGGGTGTTTGTGTGTCACGTTGTTCGAAAAGCACACTAGTAGCTCTTTAAAGTTTGATTGTTTTTAACACGCGCAGTGTAGGACGTGAATTCCTTACTAATTTTTTTTGGCATATGACGTGAAGACACGCAGTAATTCAATCAAATTGGGTCCACTACGTTGGAGTGTTACATATCACATTTAGGAAAAGTACACTAAGGAGCTTTTAATTTTTTTAGAGTGTCACAACACAACATACCCTCCACGTTGTTACATTTGAAAAAAGTATGCTAAAGAGTTTTTATTTTTTTTGAAATGTTACATCATACCTACCACGTTGTCACATTTGAAAAAAGCACACTAAGGATGAATAAAAATTTTAGAATGTGACATCATACCCGCCACGTTATCTCATTGTTGGAGTGTCACATTAATACCTGCCACATTAGAGTATCACACCATATGTGTCACATTCCAAAAAAAAAATAAATTCTCCAATTAACTAGTGAGGATATATCTGTCTAATCAATACTCATCCATGTTTGAAAAAGGACTTACTGGTCACACACTACACCTAATAAAGACTCATCAATCAACCATTTAAAACGTGAGACCAAATAATACAAAAATTTCCAAAATAGGACTTTTCAATAAATTTCCCCATTACTTAAGTCTCTTTCATGTAAATAATTTTCTCCTATCTGTGCATGAAGGAATAAGAGCCACTTTTTTTTTTTTAAACAAGAAAAAATTATACATATTTTGTCCCCTCCCACTGCTAGAGTACTGTTTATTTGTATATATATATATATTTTTTTTTGCATACCCACTTGCTAGTCAGATGGTATTCAACTGCAGATTGGTCAGACATACTTCTTCCATGCCTTGATTGGTTGACATGTACCAATAGATTCATCTAGGAAGTGCAATTAATTATTTCTTGATAAGGTTACAGAATTCAATCATTTTGACTACATGAATGATCTAACAATATAAATAATATAGGACCATAACAAACCTACCCCCATATATATAGTAAGTTTGAAAAAAGTTCCGGAATCAACAATTGAGGTGCCACATTCATATCCTCTAAAAATAAAAAATAAAAAAACTTACAATATGTGATCATAAAGGGGAGTCAACTCTCTAGATTAGAGATGAAGTTATAATTTTTTTTATAAGTTAAAAGCATAAAAGTCTTCCAACCTATTAGTGCCACGTGCCGTTGCTTAATTGAAATGCTACTAAGCTAATTGGTTGTCCGGGTGGTTAAGGACTTGACTACCCTCCTCATATGTCGGGTGTTCGAATCCTGGAACTTCCCCTCCCCTTAGTCTAATAGTGAATGCATTATGTTCTTGCTCTGCTTTGAAAAAAAAAATAAAACTTTGATATGCTACTGAACAAGATTGTTATCTCGTTACTGAATTTCTCAACATGATCACGGACATGAGCAACATCTAGCATATGCTGTCATTTAAAAAAAATAACATTGTGAGAGGAAGTCCTTAAAGCTCATCATCATCCCCAGATGCCTTGCATTCTGAATACAAGGACAGATAGACCTCAAAATGGGGGTCTCTTCAAGAGTTGACTTTATTACTAGTTTATTTTAAGGGTTAATTACACTAACACCCCTTAACAATTAGCTAATATCACTACCCCTCATCTATAAATCCATACATTTTGACCCATTCATTCAATCATGAAAATGTATCACTTTCATTCCTTTCAAATCACGCAAATCACCTCCAAAAGGAGTGTATTTGTAAGGTTTTCAATGTTAAAAGGGTGTCAATATGTATAGATTTATAAAGGAGGGGTAAAGTAATATTTATTAATAGTTGAGAGGGGTTTTCGTGTAATTAACCATTATTTTAATCAACTGCCCTTTGATTGGTGTACACTACATTTCTTTCTAAAATGTTCATGCCAAGGTGAAGTAGTCATCTAGAACAGGTGAAATTGGGTCAAAGTTATCTGCCACTTCTACCAAGAATAAAATGAGTAAGCATCACATGTTTGCCCAGATTCCACCCCTAATGGAATCAAACCATTCTCTCTCTCTCTCTCTCTCTCTCTCTCTCTCTCAATAATTTAGTTTTGTACTAATACAGAGATGCTATGTATCTAAAAGATACTCAGAACAGTAGTGTAGATTTTGTACCTCTTTTTGCTTTGAGTTTTCAAATGAGTTTTTTTTATCTTTCGTGTTTTGTAACTCACATTGAAATAGTCTATAAATACCAAGTCAGAGGTCTAGGAGTCAAGAAAATAAAGTTGTAACCTCAAATTTTACTTTTCCATCAAGTGCAGACATGAGAACTCCATCTGCCTTCTTCCTCCTTTCCTTGCTTTTCTTGGTAAACAAACATTCCTAAACAATTTAATTTATGTACACATGTAAATCTTCTTAGCATTTATTTTCCAAAGATTATACATTCATGTGTGATATATGAACTCACTCTTCTTCCTTGTCAGTTTGTCAATTTCAGCAATGCGAGGAACGATCCAGCAGACTATTGGAAGAGCATGATGAAAGGCGAGCCCATACCTAAAGCGATTGAAGAACTTGTCCATGGAGATTCATCTTCTTCTGAGACCATAAACATGGAACACTTCAACACGGCTTTCGATACTAGGCCTAATCATATACTTTATCACAGCCACATTGTCAAGGAGGACTTGAAGCAGGGACATGAAATTGATTCAGATCAAGGAGAGATGATTCAATCATCTGTTAAACCTGTCAAGCCCCGGATAAAGTTTCCCGAGTATAATCAAGCGCAGAAAGATCATCTATATATGCATTTTTTGTATCGTTAACTAGCTTAGAATAGACACCTAAGTATGCTTCATTTTAGTCTTGTTTAAACTGTGTGTCCATAATGGTATCTGTTGAAAGCTAGTGAGAATTGCCAATGGAAAATATTTTTCACAGGGGCAGCCGAGTACATGAACCTCCCGCCACTATAGGGTCTGGAAAGGGTCAGATATAAGCAGTTTTGCCCCTGTATGCGAAGAGGCGGTTAAGATTGTTGCTTTTGATATTCATTGTAGTTTAAAAAATGATGTTTGTAGAGATTTAACGAAAAAATATCAGAAAAATGTTTTGAGGCAACAATACGATTTCATTGTTTTTCTCCCCTCTTATCTTATCCCTGTGTTTGAGCATCCGCGTGTGTGCACGTAGAGAGAAAGAAAGAGATAGGCGACAACTTTTTACAAAAATAGCAATTAATTAGCAACCAAACTATTTTTTATGGATGTGAATATATATTACACTATATCAGCATTAACAAAGCAAAAGGCCAACCAGTCTATGTATACAAGAACCTGTCAGCATAAGCACCACGCTAGCTATTATCAATCTATTAGTATAATAAAAAAAAAAAGGCGTTTTGGAATATGGTTCTGCCTAGACATAGGAATATTCAACTCAAATGGATGACTATATAACCATTAAATTTTGTCTACACTCGTGTGGAAAGTGAAGTCCTATACCATCAAAACATCATTTTTAACTTACATTTAGTCCAATAATCAGATTGACTATGTTGGGAAATTAATCTTCGAACCAGTCATGAGGGAATACTTGCAGCAACAATGTGACAGGTAAAACAACTTATGGGTTTGATCATGCGCAAATAATATTTCCTATTTTCAGTTTTTTTCTTTTTCGTGATCACACGCAATTCCCCTAATTGGTTTTCATCTGTCTTTTTTGAAATTGTTGAGTTGGTTCTTTTAGTCTTCAAATGACAACTTACTTCGAGACTTGGCCTTCTTCTGAAAACTCATAACCAGAAGAATATGAATCAGTCTTCCTCATTTGCCAACAATTAGGGGAATTGCAAGCTCCAAATTGAGGTCTAAAACACAGCATAACGGTAAGTGACGATTTCAAAAGACGTCTAAAAATATTTAAAAAACCGAGTTGTCTTTATGTTGTCGTTAACATAAAAAGTTCATAAACACCCATTACTTTCTTTTTTGTGTGCAAAATGTCTGTCCCTGAAAATTGAGTTGTTTTCAACAAAAATAAAAATCAAAAACAGTTTTTCAGAAAATGAGTACACATACAAAAAATGAAAATACAACCAAACATGCCCATATGATTTAGAACTACCTTAGAATACTTGAACCAACTGAATAAGACTAATTAGTATAAGAAACTGCAACAAAATAGAAAAATAGAAGCAGAAATAGCTGTCTTTGGTCCCAATTATTTTATTACAGACATTCTTAAATCATAAAACACTTGCATAACACGATCTTTGTTTCACTGGACATGCACACAGGTAAGATTGTAAATCAAAGTGCAAGGATCTCAGTGATTACATGCAAACTACATATAACTAATTAAAGTAGATGATGCAATCCACACAAGATTATCAGATGGGAAGAAATGGCAAACCAGGGAGGACCCTGGCTCAATTCCCAGTACTTGAAAGGACACATGACCAGGGTTCCACTGAGAGGTATCCATGTGACAAACAGCAACCGCTTCAAGCCTGTCTCCATTTTCACCCCCCAAAAAGACTTTAAAGACCTTGCTTTCGCTCTCTTGGTAATGACAATAGAAAATCGCATATGGGTAAGGCATGGTATGACATGCCACCATCTTGGGACCAGAAATTTCTAGAGGATCTTCTAGGATAGTGTAATTTTGAAGAATGGTGGTTGATTCTGTGAAGTGGATAGTTGATACAACTTTGAATTCGCTCTCTAATCCGAGCATGGCACGTACGAAATCAAGCATGGATTCTAATGATGTGGCACATGGATTTGACTCTCCTTTGATGGGTTTGACCTCACATTGTCTAAGTGTGCTTTCCATGGCGTGGGCTTGTGGAGAGCCTTGAGGGAAGGAAAAGGTTCGAAGAAGATTTGGAAGTTGTTCTAGTGAGAAAGGAATGGAATCGGATTCCTCTTTGGGTAGGAAATGAGGAGAGGAAGAAGGGTCTCTCTTTGGGAAGTAAATGGGAATTCTTTTTCCTACTTTTAGGTCTTCCAAAAAGAAGAACACAATTAGTGAAGGGTCTATGTGATCCATGTGTGATGCTGAATGATCATGAATATGATCTGTATGTATCTCATTATGAGCGTGAGCATGATGGTCTTGGTTATCAATCATGGGATATTTTAAAGCATTCATCACATTGTGATGATCATCGACCAAATCATCTTTGGGAATCATCTTCATGGCTCCAATTCCATGAGAGCTCTGCAAAAATAAGAACTAGCATTTTGTTAAAGTTCTGCGTGAGCATGGTATGGAAAGAGGTAAAGAAAACATCCAACGCTAGAATGTTTCTTCAAACTTTGATGATAAACTGAAAATAAGTAGTGTAAATTCTTAATGTAATGAAATAATTTAAACTTCCATGTGTTCTGAAATCCCTCCGACAACAGAAATAGCAACTACTAAACCAAATCATACATACATCTTCATATCAAGATTACGTTCATAAAAGATCTGACTGGAATTTTACTTGTTGTCCAGCTACGAAACACACAACCCTCCTTATCCAGGCTTGGTATAAAAGATGAAATACTACGGATTGAACAGCAACAACAACTACCACTACTATTATCATTTCCTTTCATGAAGGCAAAAGGAATCCCAACTTTCACATGAAAATTTCGACCAAAACACCAAGAAGAGCAAGAGCAAGAACACAAATAACGATGACGACGACGACGACAACAACAACAACAATTACCTCGTCAAAGCATACTCACATATTTTTATTAGGATTTATGTTCACAAGGGTTTTATGAGAATTTTTACATGCTATCAGGCTACTTTTTTTTTTTTTTGATCAACAAAGAGGAAAAACTTTATTGATGAAATCAAGCATACATTACATACGGAAACCATCAATAAAGAAGAAAAGACAAGAGCTGAATAGCATCATAGCACCCCAACCTAATCCCAACTAGGTTGGCACCAAGCGGGATGCGCAATCATGTGCTAGCTCAAGCCAAAGTTGGTAAGAAACCAACCAGAAAAAGAAAAGAGGAGAACCAAAAAAACAATCAAAACTAACCCCACCAAAGAAGTCTTCCTAACAGCAGCCACCAGCAAAATTCAACTCAGAATTCTAATTCTCTTCCGCTGCCTTGAACAGGATCTTACTTGCTGAAGGTTGAACACCACCTCATTAATAGAGTAGTGTACCCCAAACGTGTTATATTTCAACCATAAAGCAATTCTAATCTTTATTAACTCCCCAAGAGCCATAAAATCTGGTTGAATTCCGTTGAACAAACAATCATTTCGGAGCTTCCACACAGACCACATGATAGCAAAAGGAATAGAGTGCCATATCCTCCTTTCAAACCTGCTGCTACTTGTGCCTAACCACCATTCCAGAAGATCTCCAACAGATCCAGGAATTACCCAAGACAAGTTCCACCAATCCGGGCTTGGAACACACAATCAGGCTACTTAACACACAACCTTCTTCCTTATCCGGGCTTGGAACTGAAGTGTAAAAGATTAAAAAAAAAAAAAAAAAAAAAAAAGAGTTAACAACAACTACTACATGATACTACTACTGCACAAGAAGTAGACATCTATAGCTTAGATATTACCATCACAAGAAGTAGATAAAGCAAGACGCTCCAAGAAGTGTATCCAATGGCCATCTTTTCTTCTTTCCCTTACGCTGTGTTTGGTTGGGGGATTTGGGGAGGGATTTAGAAAGGGAAAGGGAAAAGGCGTGTGAAACTAGGTGAAATATAGGTATGTTTTATTCACATTTCACCTACCTTTTCCATTTCCCTTTCCAAATCCCTCCTCAAATCTCCCAACCAAACACAGCATTAAGCTCTTCTCAGTTTCTTCTTCTACAAACAGAGTATTAGGAAGTCAGCTAATTCAATATGGATAAAGCATGCAGATCCAATTTGCAAAAGGACGTCTCCATGAAGGAGATTTTTTATTATAAAATCCAAGGAGATCTTTTTGATTCTTCAAGAAAAAATTTAAAAATTAGAAAATACTTTTATAAATCCCCTATCCTGATTTCTTTATCCTTTCATATTCTATCCCTCTCTGTTTCTGTTTATGTCTCCCTTTTCAGTAGAGAAATGTTATACATATTTTCTGACGTTCAGGCCTCGTTTGGCATGTAACGGTTTTAGCTTAAAAGTCAAAAAATTACTAAAAAAATCATGAAGTTTATAACCTATACCAAAAAATCAAAGGTTCCCTTTTCTCTTTACTTTTTGTACATCTTTTCATAAAAAATCAAAAAGTCATTCCAAACATATTAATTTTTTTACCTCACATTTTAGCTAAAAAACTAAACAATTACTACAATAGTTTTTTCCCAAATGAGACCTCAGTACAACAAAAAAAAAATTGAAGTAAACAAAAAATATTTTTCATGGTAATGAAAAAATAAGTTTTTTTTCTAAGGTAGAAAAAAGATTTTTTTTTTTTCTAATGTGCAAAATATTTTCTGAACTAGAGTCTTAACACTACCACCTACTGCCACCACTACCACCAGCTCATCAGTTTCAAGGCTGCAACTAATCACAAAAATCATTTCATGTGGAAGACGTTTTTTGAAAAATATTTCACATAGAAAGTGTTTTCTGCTAAAACAAACAGTGCATAAGTTCAAAACATCTCAAAAATAGTTGGGATAAATTTCCACATAAATCTGGACTTTAATCTGAAAAACCAAGTTCAAAGCAGAAGCATTTCCTGGTTTGAAGATGAATATTGCCAATTGAAGCAGACACTGTCTTTGATGATTGATTATCCACGGCCCATACTCTTGTCATATTCCAAAAATTAATCTTGAAATCGCCATATCACCAAAAAATAGATAAGATAAGATATCGAATCCACACTAAAACAACTTTTTTTTCTCTTGGATTCTAGCTAATTATTGCTGATAAAGAGAGCTCAATATTATAATAATCATAAACAGAGAGAGACATCTAATTCATCAATCACAATGCATTATTATCCATTATTATCATTAACGTGAATCTTATATATGTTTTTTTTTTTTTCCTCACCAAAATGAATCTTATGGTCTATGAAGTATGAACACTTCAAAATAGGCACTGTAGCGGTGTCACACATGGGAACATGCCGGAGACACGTACGGAACATGCTAAATGGTGTGTCCTTTTAATTTTATTATTTTTTTGTAGGGGACACGGAAGGGACATGACAGGGATACAACAGGGACACACATGCCAAATGGTGTGTCCATTTAATTTAATTTATTTGTGTGTGTGTGTGTGCAGGAGACATGGCGGGGACATGCATGTTCAAATATTGATAATTTATTAATTTATTTAAATGTAGTGATTTATATATATATATATATTGAATTGATATTAGTTTTTGTTAATTTTGATTATTTGGTAACATAATATTAATCTACATAGCAAATATATATAATAAAAATAATAATAATTTGCCTTGTCCCCCGATATGTCTCCATTTTTTTTGAAATTACTGTATCTGTATGTGTTTCATACATAGCTTATGGTTTTTTTATATTTCTTATTCAATCTTTATAAATAACAAGTGGTCATAGAGCCACCATGCAGAATTTAGAGAGGACTCAACAGCAATTCTTATTAGTGATTGAAGACATGGGATCAGCTTGTGCTTTCTTCATTCTCTTCTCATTGGTCTTGGTAAGAATAAGCATTCCCCTAGGGCAAAGTAGTACATAATATATAGGATGGAACGAAGGGACGGTTGGAAACAACCAGCTTTCGAGGTGTCGAAAACCGCCCTTATTGTATTAGTATTAGTTAAAAATATTTTTCAATTATATAAGTCCATCCCTATTTTTCAATTATATTCATGTGTCTGTACAAATCCATTATGGAATTTCACAATTTTAACACTGAAATTTTAAAAACTTTAAAATTTCACAGTTTGAAAAGTGTGAAATTTCACCTTTTGGGTTTGAAGGGTTGGTTTTGTTGTATAATTGTGCGTTAATCTGAATACTAGGTGAAACCTCCAAACCCCAAGGGTTTAAGAACTATCAACAATATGGCCTTGTTTGGGGAGTTGGTTATTTTAGTAGGCTATTTTAGTTTTTGACAATTTTAGTTGTTTCGGAAGCTGGTTGGATTTTTTTGAAGTTGGATGTGATATTTGTGAAAGAAAAAACGAAATGGTTATAGGTTTGATGTGACATTTTGTCTTATTGACTATTTTAGCCTATTTTGTCTTTTTGTGAATTTTTGCCCAAAAAGCCAATTTTTAGCCTTTCCCAAACAAGGCCATATAATCTTATATATTTTAGCCTCTTCGAAATCTAAATAATTTTAACTTAGCATCCCAAACTTCATAAAGATCTCATTAAGTCCGATACAATTTTGAGTATTTATAAAAGAAAGGAAAATGATTTGGAGCCCTAAAAACTGTTCCCCTAATCCCCCTAATTTCTATTTTTGGTAACTGTTTCCTTGTTTTTTTTTTTTTTTTTACTTGATATGGAAATTAGGGGGATTAGGGGGAGTGTTTTTAGGGGGATGTAGCAAGGTCCTAAAAGAAATTACCATTTTGATCACAAAAATCAAATAAGTTGTAACTCTTTGTGTGTTTCTTTATTGAGCAGCTTGTTGCTGGCAGTGTTGACGCAAGAAAAGACCAAGGAGAATACTGGCAAGTCATCATGAAAGATCAGCCCATGCCGGAAGCAATTGAAGGCCTCATCATCCACGGGGGCTCAGTGTCGTCACCTCTCTCCGACAAGAAAACTGACTGTCACACGACAACAGAAGCAGCAGCAAACAACAATCAACTTGTCAATGATTCTGCAGAGAAGGCGGCTTTTGTGAAAGACTTTAAGCCGAGGCCCAATGTTAGTGCTTATCATGACGATGAAGTTGATCTGAAAGGCAAGCCATTTGGTAAAGATTTTGCGCCGATGCCAAATGTTAGTGCTTATGAACATTGAAGGACAATGACAAACATGCATAGGAACTTGGAAGTGGATTATGTGAGATATATCTATATGTATGGTTGAATCTAAATAATTAAGAAGCAAATGTTGTATGTTTGTGTGGTGTACTGGTTTGTAGTTGTAGTTTGAAGTGAGTGATTATGCTTAATTACTCAAAATAAGAAAAGCTTGTTGTGATGGTGATTGAATGATAGTAATAAAGTTTTGTGTTTTTTTTTACGTCAAGAAGTATTTACAAATGATTGCAAGTTTGTTAAAGTCTCAATAATTTTACGATACAAAATTGACTATAGAAAAATACAGATAAATGTCATACATGTTAGATGGTGGGATTCTACCTTGAGTTGAGCAGACTTTCTAATGATAAGCTTTACCGTCTAATGAGGATGATCACATGTATTTTTTATAGCCAGTTATGTGATTGATTATTTGTCTATAAAATAGCTCATCAGATCTCTAATTTATAAGTAATTATGTGGGGATATATTTTCTAACACCAACACGTAGCCAAGGTGACACCGACGTGTCAGCCGAGATGCCACGTGTCTTGGTCATGACGCCGAGGTGATCTCAGAAAGGCCGAGGTTATCTCCGAAGATATTGGAATCCGAGATAAACGGATAGGGCACAAGAGTCCTAGAATGATGAGGGGACTCAACCTAGATAAGGATAAAGCTCTTAGGGAGTTTATCTCTATCTATTGAAGAGTCCTGGATAAGTACTGAGCTAAAGTCCATTGAAGCCAGGCTTCTGTTGGGACAAGGATTGAGTTAACTATAAAAGAAAGGCACCCCCGATGGGTCTAAGGTACGCAATTTATATTCTGAAACAGTGAGTTTAACAGTTGATTATCTTTGAGAGATATACTGACTTGATCGTCGGAGTGCCCCGGGTGGACGAACCACCGTCGGAATCTTCTCTTTCTGTCGCAGGTCAGCCAAGTGTCATTTATTCTGCCAGTACTCTCTAGCTAAATACTGAGTTGGCAGTGTGGTCAGAAAATCACTCACATAATTTGGCGCTGTCTGTGGGAAAGAAAGAAGAATAGATGGCCAGTAACGAACAGAAGGAAAAGATTGGGGACGACACTCCTGCTGGGAGTGGGAGACCTATTGACCTTGATATCGAAGGAGACGAGTGCAACCCAGAAACTCGTGACCAGAATCACGGAGTGAAAGACGTCGGCCAGACTGGCGACGTACCAAAGAAACCAGATCGAAGTGGGTACTACAACGAGGACAACCTCCAGGTATGGAAGGATAGGTGCCTGCGGAGGGACGAAGAAGTGAAAGAGATGGCAAACAAATTGGCAGACCTGCAATCGGTCGTCAATTTTATGATGCAAAATAACGTCATGCAGCCACCATTCCCGCTGCAGGACACGCCGATTCCAGCGGCCAATGCCCAGAAGGGAGGGCAGAAAACAATCCCTGTAGCCCCTCAACACACCAGGAGCGAAAGACACTCTCACCGACCTTCCAGGGAGGTCGGACGAGGAGAGTCAAGAAGGGAAGAATCGCGAAGGACGCATCGCACAAAAGAGGCAAACCCCAAAGAACATCGGCATGTTCAGGGGCAGGTGCTGTGCTTCGACACAACTAATGGAGAAAAGTCGAAGAGGACTCACCACGAAGCTGAAAGTAGTGCACCAAAAAGATTGAAAGCAGGAGATAGCCGAGCTCCTGGGCGGACAAAGGAGGACTTAAGAGATTACCTCAAGAGGAAGCAACAGAATGCCGACGCCGAGGTAACCTCCCCAGATAAGCCGAGGACACCATTCTCGGTGGAGTTGGACAAGTTTGAGGCGCCGAAGAGATTCAGTATGCCGAGGTTCCAAATATACGATGGTAAGTCAGACCCCAACTTCCACGTTGGATTATACTTGAACTCAATGGCATTGTATAGTGGGAACAAGCCGTTGCTCTGCAAAGTGTTCCCCTCATCCTTCGGGGAGATTGCATCAGATTGGTTCCACAAACTACCAAAGGGAAGCGTGAAGACTTGGGAAGGCCTGGCCGAGATGTTTGTGGCCAGGTTCGTGACAAACAAGCTGCAGCCATTAAGGGTGGACGCATTGATGGCTCTGAAGATCAGTAAGGATGAAGGCCTTAGGGCCTATGCAAAAAGATACTATGAGGTGTTCAACCGAATACCAGAGTGTAATCAAGAGGTGGCGGTCGTATCTTTCAAAAACGGCCTAAAAGACGACTGTCCACTACGAAAGTCTTTGGCAAAGACATTGCCAAAAAGCATGGAAAAGCTCATGGCGAGAATCGAGAAGTATGCCAGAGCCGAGGAAGACATGTCGGGAACTAAGGAGACAAAGCAAGAGAAAGGAAACGGCTCGCCGAAGCGAGGCCGAGGTAACAATGGATCGAGCAAGCAAGAGACAGAACTGAGGGCTACACAGGCAGTGACAACTGTGTTCCGAATCCCAATTCACAAAGTCCTGGATCAAATTCGGAATCAACCCTATTTCAGAACACCAGCAAGGGCACCAGGAGAATTTATGGGAAGAAACCTTGGCAGGCATTGTGCTTACCACAATGAAGATGGGCATATGACTCAGGGCTGCAGAGCCCTGAAAACACACTTGGAAGACCTGGTGAGGCAAGGCCATCTGAGAGACCTTGTCGATGAGGCCAGAACAAGGGAAGAACAGGCAAGACTGCCTCAGGCACTAGCAGCTCCGCCTCCCCCAGCACAGCAACCTCAGGCAGGAGGACCTCGGGTAATTAATGTAATTCACTCGAAGGTCAACGAGAACGAGATTAGGGGGAGACCCAGAAGGTGAAGCACTTGCAGCATGTCTACCAAGTCGGGGAGAAGAGACATCGGGCAGAGGAGTGCCAAGGACCAGTAGTGTCCTTTTCTGAAGCCGACCTTGAGATGGTGCAGCATCCGCATAATGATGCCTTGGTAGTATCCCTCCAGGTTGGGGAATGCCAAGTAAAGCGCATCTTGATTGATCAAGGCAGCTCTTGTGACATCATGTACGTCCGATGTTACAAGGAGCTCGGCCTTCACCCAGACGATATGGAGCAATCCAATAGCCCAATGATTGGGTTCAATGGAACACCGACATGGCCACTGGGAACAACCAGCTTGGAGGTGCAGGCAGGCACCAGAAGATAACAACAGAGTTCACCGTAATCGACACACCCTCCCCTTACAACATCATTTTGGGAAGGCCATGGTTGCATGCAATGGGGGCTGTTCCCTCAACATTGCATCAACTATTGCGGTTCCCAACAGAGCATGGGATTGAGGAGGTCAGAGGAGATCAGCTGCAGGCAAAGAATTGCTCCATGGCAGCAATGAAATCCACCTGCAGCATTCGAGAACCAGAGAAGGCAGAGATCGAAGACGAGGACGTGGAGGTCCTAGAGGATGTCGGCAAGGAGCCAGCCGAGAAGAGTGAAGAAGCACTGAAGAAAATCCTCGTCCAGGAGGGGGATGAAGAACGCTTCTTTCTTCTCGGCTCGGGCTTAGCCGAAGAAGAGGAAAAAGAGTTGGAAGCTTTTTTGAGAGCAAATATTGAGGTGTTCGCGTGGACGCCCTACGAAATGCCTGGCATTGACCCCGAGGTCACTTGCCATAAGCTGAACGTTGACAGGTCGGCCAAACCTGTAATCCAACGAGCAAGAAGACCGACGTTGATACACGTCAAAGTAGTGGAGGAGGAAGTAGACAGACTACTGGAAGCTAGGGCTATTCGCGAGGTAAATTACCCGACATGGCTATCGAACACAGTAGTGGTGAAGAAGAAGAACGGTAAATGGAGGGTCTGTGTAGACTTTACTAGCTTAAACAAGGCCTGTCCCAAAGACAGCTTCCCTCTACCCAAGATTGACCAGCTAGTGGATGCTACTTTAGGGCACGGAAGGATGAGCTTCCTGGATGCCTACAGGGGGTATCACCAGATAGCCATGTACCCCGCGGATGAAGAGAAGACTGCGTTTATCACCCCAAACGGGTTGTACTGCTACAAGGTGATACCTTTTGGGTTAAAAAATGCAGGAGCAATTTACCAAAGGTTGGTAACCAAGATGTTCAGACACCTGATTGGCTGAACGGTGGAAGTTTACATCGACGATATGGTCGTGAAGACCAAGGAACCTGAAGGTCATCTGGCCGACCTCAAAGCAGCATTTGAAATCCTTAAATCATATCGGCTCCGACTCAATGCATCTAAGTGCACATTTGGAGTTGGATCTGATAAGTTCTTAGGATACTTGGTGACAAGAAGGGGCATTGAGGCCAGCCCAGATCAAATCAAGGCCATCCTGGATTTAAAGAGCCCGACGTTGGCAAAACAGGTGCAAATACTAACGGGAAGGGCCGCAGCCCTGAACAGGTTCATCAGCAGAAGCTCAGACAAGTGCAAACCTTTCTTCAACTTAGTGAAGAAAGCCACGGACTTCCTATGGACCGAGGAGTGCGAAGCCGCTTTGGCCGACCTGAAGAAGTATCTGACCATGGCTCCAGTCCTCTCAAATCCAGAACCTGGAGAGGAGTTGTTTTTGTACTTAGCAGTTTCAGAACATGCGATAAGTGCAGTAGTAATCCAAGAAGAAAAATGGGAGCAAATGGTTGTTTACTATGTAAGCAAAACCCTGGCCGATGCAGAAACAAGGTATCTACACTTAGAGAAATTAGCACTGGGTTTAGTAATGGCTTCAAAGAAGTTGAACCATTACTTCCAGGCCCATAAAATTGTGGTGCTAACTAAACACCCCTTGAAGTCCTTGCTGCAACAAGGAGACTTGACAGGAACAATAGCCAGATGAGCAGTCGCCTTGGGCCAGTATGACCTGGAGTACAGACCCAGAACAACAATCAAAGGCCAAGTTTTGGCCGACTTCGTGGCGGAGTTCACACCAGAATCCATTGAACATCGGGCTCCGTTGAGCCAAGGTGAACGATGTCCAAACAAGCAAGGAGGAGCCCAGCCAAAGGCGAAAGAACAAAGCAAAGAGGAAAAATTCAGACCCTGCAGTATTTACATCGGCGACTCCTTTCGACTGTTTGTTGATGGGAGTTCCAACCGACAGGGAGCGGGGGCAGGAGTAGTACTGGTATCTCCAGAAGGGCAGATACTAGAACAATCGATTCGTTTGGGGTTCAAGGCCTCAAACAATGAAGCAGAATATGAAGCACTCATTGCAGGACTGGAGCTGGCAGCAGCAGTACAAGCAGATGAGGTAATAGTCTTTTGTGACTCGCAACTTATAATTAACCAGACAATAGGCGAGTTTGCGGCTCGAGATGAAAGGATGTCGGCCTATGTAAAGGAGGTCATCAGGTTGGCAGCCTTGTTTCAAAACTGCCGACTACTTCAGGTCAGCCGAGATGATAACAGTCACGCCGATGCATTGGCCAACCTAGCTAGTGCAGTACAACCTGGAAAAACGAGGACAATAATGGTTGACTACTTGTCGGGCCCGAGCATCGAACCACTGACTACAGAGCGCGAAGTAATGTGTGTGGACATGGGACCAAGCTGGATGGATGCAATTGTTGCATTCCTGAAAGAAGGAAAGCTGCCAGATGACCACAAAGATGCATACAAGATCAGGTTGAAGTCGGCAAGATTCAGTCTGACAGCAGAGGGACATCTCTACAGAAGATCCTTCACTGGACCCCTTTTGAGGTGTGTACATCCTTTACAAGTTTAAGATTTTTTATATGAAATTCATGAAGGAATTTGTGGAAGCCATGCTGGAGGCAGATCACTTGCCCATAGGGCCATTACCCAGGGGTATTGGTGGCCCTACATGTAGAAAGATGCAGAAGCCTATGTGAAGAAGTGTGAAAAATGCCAAAGGTTTGCACCTCTGATACACCAACCAGCAGCAGACCTAAACCCAGTATCCAGTCCTTGGCCGTTTGCCCAATGAGGAATGGATCTTGTCGGACAACTGCCCCAAGCAACTAGGCAAAGGAAGTACTTGCTGGTAGCAACAGATTACTTCACCAAATGGATAGAAGCTGAGCCCTTAGCCAAGATCCGAGATATGGACGTAAAGAGCTTCATATGGAAGAACATAATCACAAGATTTGGGATCCCAAGAGCAATAGTCGCAGACAATGGAACACAATTTGACAGTAAGCTAATCAAGAGCTTCTGCGCAAAGTTCAAGATCAAGAACTACTTTTCAACTCCAAGCTTTCCTCAAAGCAATGGACAAACAGAAGCATCCAACAAAGTTATCTTGGATGGGATAAAGAAGAGGCTGTAGGCAGCAAAGGGAAAGTGGGTGGATGAACTACCAAGTGTGCTCTAGGCATATCGAACTACGCCGAGGAGATCAACGGGGGAAACCCCCTTTGCCATGGCCTATGGCACAGAAGCAGTCATTCCCTTGGAAGTCGGCATCCCAGGGATCAGAACCCAGGGAGTGGAGAATGGCACCAATGACGTATTATTAGCCCGAGATCTGGATCTACTAGAAGAAAGAAGGGAAAGAGCTGCAATTCAGTTAGCAGCATACCAGGGCCTACAATAAAAAAGTTAACCCAAGGGAGTTCCAAGTCGGCGACCTAGTCTTGAGAAAAGTCATCGGCAACAAGAAGGATCCCAGGGAGAGCAAGCTTGGCCCAAACTGGGAAGGACCCTACAGAATCACTTCGGTACTGGGCAATGAGGCATATCGACTTAAAGATAATGAGGGCAAAGAGTTGCCAAGACCTTGGAACACTTGCAATTTGAAATTTTTCTATCATTAGAATTTTTTGTTCTTTTGTCATTTGCCGAAGTACATAAATAAAGTTTTCGCTTGTTTATATGATTATACACTTGTAACTGATAAAGATACATAACGTTGTTTTTGGAATACATGTATAATGAGAACCCAAGTGGAACTTAGGTTCACATTAGGGGGCAGAGAGAAGAAAGATGATGTTTAACACTTGCTGAAACTTCAGAAAAGTTTACAAGTTGAAGTTAAACCGAGATGATGTTTAACACTTGCTGAAACTTGAGAAAAGTTTACAAGTTGAAGTTAAACCGAGATGATGTTCAACACTTGATGTTTAACACTTGCTGAAACTTGAGAAAAGTTTACAAGTTGAAGTTAAACCGAGATGATGTTCAACACTTGTTGAAACTTGATAAAAGTTTACAAGTTGAAGTTAAATCGAAATGATGTTTAACACTTCTTGAAACTTGAGAAAAGTTTACAAGTTGAAGTTAAACCGAGATGATGTTTAACACTTGTTGAAACTTGAGAAAAGTTTACAAGTTGAAGTTCAATCGAGATGATATTTAACACTTGTTGAAACTTGAGAAAAGTTTACAAGTTGAAGTTAAACCGAGATCATGTTTAAACACCTGTTGAAAGTTTACAAGTTAAAGACTAAGGTTAAACACTTGTTGAAATTTTATGAAAAAATTTACAAGGAGAAACCAAGGTTATGCCAATAAAGATATTTCTGTATTTGCCGAGGTAAATCATCAGTTTGTATAACCGAGGTGTGTCACCCCGAGAAGGTTGCACAAGGATTGGAGTGTATATTAAAGATATGCAAAATATTCTAAGTATAGAATCATGCAAAAGTAGTAAAGAGAAGACAAAGATACAAGCATTCAGAGAAGGAAAGTTGTATTAACATTCAAAAGAAGGCACGTCGGCCAAAACTTACATTGTTTCAAAAAGAAGAAAAAACACAGTGCAAGGCACAAAACGAAGAAAAAAGGAGAACACAAAATTCAAGACTTCTCAGCAACAGTAGATGGTTGGGTGTGAAGTTCAGACGACTGCTGGGAAGATATCTCGGCAGCCCTCTCGGCCGCAAGCTCAGCGTCGATTTCTTGAATGGTTACTTTGAGGCTCTTGTCGGTGAGAGGCACGTCGGATGATGCTTTCTCAGGAGTAGCATCTTTGGGAACCTCCTCACCCTCCTCATCTTGAGTCAAGTCCAGGACTTGCTCATTCTGAGTAGGGGACTTGGCTCCAGTGGCTTCCTTGGACTTCCTCACCAGAACCTCCTCCTCAGACTCAGAATCGTCATCGAATTGGCTTGGAGTAGGAGGGAATGGAAGGAGAATGACGTCGGCATTCCTGAGGGGGGAGTCCTTGGGGACTTCAAGCTTTTTTAGCAAAGTCATCCAACCAAGGGTAAAACCCTTGTTGCATGCTTGCTTTACTTGCCTTTCATAGTCTGCCGTGACATCAGCCACCCCCTCGTTGTACCCTTCTGGTCGACCTCCTTCAGCTCAACGTCTTTGGTGGCCAAGGCTTCCTGGAGTTCTTTTTGGGCTTGGGCCATTTTTTCCTTAGACTCTTTCCTCTGGGCCTCAAGAACCTGTTAATGGCCTCAGCAGCACTTGCTTTTTCATCGGCATCGTCCTTAGCCTTGATGGCAGCCTCGGCCTGGTCTTCCAACTTCTTCATTTTTGATTGTAAGCTTTTGTTGGCCTTTTGAAGACTGGAGACCTCCCTCTTCTTTTCGGCCAGCTTCTCCCGGTTCTCGAAAGATTGCATTGAGAAAGAATGGGTATGCTGGATCGCCTGAGAAAAAATAAAACAGAGCAGAAGTTATTACAAAATTTTCTAAAGTATAGAAAAGGAAGAAAGAAAGACTACCAAACAAAGACACTTACTTGAACGGAGCGCTGAAGCATCAGAGCATAGTTCTCATATTCACTCAACTCGGCGTTTCGGTTGAGATCGCCGGGAAGAAGCAGAGCTGTACTAAGGGCAACACCGACATTAATGTCATCGGCGCTATCGTTGGCCATAACTGGCTTATCTTCCAGAGTGATTTTGGGGGCCCAGGGGGCATCGTGTTTTTGGGACCCCGAGGTGGTTGCAGAGGATGACCTCGGCCTTTTTGATCTGGGGGATTTGGATGGTTATGTTTCAGCAGACCTCTTCTCAGGGATGGAGGTGGTTTTCTCACTTGAAGCCAATTTCGAAATTGGCAAAGTATCCTCAGTATCAACCTGAGTCACCTTTGCTTTTGGCTGAGCCTTCTTTATTCTTTTCGGCTTCGAAGGGGGCTGGGATTGCGCTGGTGGAGCGTCAATAGTTGATGGGATGCTGGCCAAGAGATCTTTGGCAACTGCTTTTTGGTGACCCATCTCGGCAGAAAAAACAGTTCGTCGTCGACGTTGGCGCTGGGATATTGGGATCAGATATGGAGCCGAGGTTGACGACTGCTCGACTAGATCAGAAATTGATCCTTGATCTTGCCGAGATGTGGAAGCAGCTTGAGGAGTTGTGGCGGAAGGAGGAGACAGACTCTTCTTCTTCTTCTTGGGGACGTCGGGAAGAACTGACTTGTAAGTAGGAATGAAATTAAGTAGAAGAGGGGCCTTCCGTTTGTGGACTGGTAGATCCAAAAGTTTCCTCAAGTCTTTGTTGGGAAAGAAAGATTGACGGAAGCCCTTTGGTGGCTGAGGAAGAGTTGCAAGAAAAACAGACGTTAGAAACAAACAAAATATTGAAGACTTTGAAAACAAGTAAGCATGAACACAGGGCTCTTACCATTGCCCTCTACAAAAACTGTTCGAGGAAGAGGATAGAGCTGGAGGTCCTCGTCTGGAGCAAATTCCCAGTTCCCCGAGGTAATGAAGTAATCGTCTCGAGCTCTCTTGTTGGAGTCTGGGAGGTCGGCTACGATCTTATACTCTGTAGACCTCGGCTTAAGGTAGTAAACGTAGCTTGTATCTTTTTTGAGGCCACACATGGTGTAGCAATATTGGATGTCGGCTAAGGTGATCCTAACATTTTCTTGTTTGGCTAAGGCAATTATACCGTTTATGACTCGGTAGGAATTGATGGCAAGTTGCATTGGGTTTAACTTATAATAATGAATGATCTCACGAAAAAGAATATTGAGTGGGAACCGAAGTCTGCACTCGGTGAAAGCTACAACATGGAGGGGCATGGAGTCAGCTGTGGGCATGATAGAGTCATCCTCCCTAGCCAACCTCAGATAAACGTCGGCCGGAATGTCAAACTCACGCCTAAAGTGATCTAACTTGGTCGGGGTGTCTACCCTATGCTTCCACATACCCATAACGTCGGCTTCACTTAGAAGAGTTGGATTTCAGAAGGAAGGAGTTTTTGGAGGGTTTTAGGGACCTCGGCTAAAGCTTAAGAATACACAAAATCTGTGGGGAATCGTTTCAGTTTTTTCTAAAAAAGGTTCTACAAACAAGTCCCAAACCTAGATCTATGGAAATGAAGATTGAAGGCACGAATCTGGAAAACAGAAACAGGTAATGCGATTCAGAGTCAAGAACAGTGAAGGAACATCAAGAAACACAAGACAGGTGTAACAGGCCAAGAACAGAAGCAAAAGTGCAGAAAAATTGTGAGCAGTATGTGTATTCAGGACATGTGCAAGAGCAAAATCATGAAATAATCACATTCAGATATATGATTCGCAAATTGAATGTTTTGAACAAAGCAGTAATGGCAACGAGTAATGAAAAGCATCAAAAACTGAAAATAGGAGAAACAGTAAACTCACCGAAGAAAAGAAGCCGGTGTTGAGTTCGCCGAAGTCAAACGAACAGCAGTTGCAGAAAAGATTAGCAAGAACCTCGCGGGAGAAGGTGAACGGAGCAAGTTGCAGAGCTTTAGAAGCTTGAACAATGGAGGATTTGGAAGAGAAAGCTAGAGAGAGAGAGAAAGCCTCAGAAACGACGGAGAAAAGTGAAAAAATAAGGAAAGGGGAAAAAGTTTTGTTAAAACTTGAAACGGCGGCAAAACAGAATTAATGAACATAGAACGACGGATCTGTCAGACGGCGCACGCAAGCAGAATTCGACTTAAAGGCGCGTCACAAACACGATCGAGTAAGGGGAAGGCACGTGACCGAAACTGTTGAGTTGTTATGTATAACAGCTCATACGCGTGAAGAAGCTCTTGGAATTCTTGATCTTTAAGAAGACATGTCAGTCTATAATGATGATCTCGATTTAAGCCGATGTACTGGCAAGAAGTACTGATATAGGTTCCATCACCTCAGAATGCCGAGGTAATAGAACCTAGGGGGCAGTTATGGGGATATATTTTCTAACACCAACACGTAGCCAAGATGACACCGACGTGTCAGCCGAGATGCCACGTGTCCTGGTCATGACGCCGAGGTGATCTCGGAAAGGCCAAGGTTATCTCTGAAGATATCAGAATCCGAGATAAGCAGATAGGGCACAAGAGTCCTAGAATGATGAGGGGACTCAACTTGGATAAGGATAAAGCTCTTAGGGAGTTTATCTCTATCTATTGAAGAGTCCTGGATAAGTACTGAGATAAAGTCCATTGAAGCCAGGCTTCTGTTGGGATAAGGATTGAGTTAACTATAAAAGAAAGGCACCCCCGATGGGTCTAAGGTACGCAATTTATATTCTGAAACAGTGAGTTTAACAGTTGATTATCTTTGAGAGATATACTGACTTGATCGTCGGAGTGCCCCCGGGTGGACGAACCACCGCCGGAATCTTCTCTTTCTGTCGCAGGTTAGCCAGGTGTCATCTATTCTGTCAGTACTCTCCAGCTGAATATTGAGTTGACAGTGTGGTCAGAAAATCACTCACACAATTATCATGTCTTTTCGAAATACCATATTATGTTGGTTGTGTGTTTGTCCAATAAGTATACACTGTGTATTGAGAAATATGGTATACCATTATTTGAATGTTCCAAGAAGATCGTCACTTGAACTTGATTATTAGATGACAATTACAAGTTTTTTTTTTTTTTTTTTTTTTTTTTCATGATCAATGAAAAAACAAGTTTGATTTTTTATTTTTAGGTAGAAAATAGATTTTTGTATTCAAAACATGGAAAATATTTTCTAGAGTCTTAACAATGCCACCAATACTATCAACACCATCATCAACACCCTACCACCACCATCACTGGCTCATCAGTTCCAAGGTCACAACTAATCACAAAAATCATTTTATGTGGAAGATGTTTTCGAAAAATATTTCACATAGAAAGTGTTTTATGCTAAAACAAACAATGCATAAGTTCAAAATATCTCAAAATAGTTGGGATAAATTTCCACGTAAATTTGTTCTATAACATTCTGGATTTTAATTTCAAAAACCAAGTTCAAAGCAGAAGCATTTCCTAGGTTGAAGATGAATATTGCCAAAAGGAGCAGACACTCTCTTTTAGTGGCGGAACTAGAAAAGTAGTTCAGAGGGACACTTACTAATTAAAATTTCAATTTTTTTTCTTCTTCTCATAATCAATAACAATAGATAACAATTTTTTAAATTAATATTAAGCACAAAATCTTCAAAATATTTAACACAAAAGTTTTTAAACTTTTGTTTTTACAATTGACCTTGTGAAAAATCAGAATTAGAAATATGATGTTACTTATGACTAATGTATTATAGACAATGCAAAAGAGTCTTGTATATCTCATGATAGATTATATAATAATATATAAATAATAGTGATACCACATCATCATCGATATATGGTATCACCAACCAATAGTAAAATAATATATAGAAGGTTAATCCCACTTGTCAAATATTATTAACAATTCAATAATTTCACATTTTCATAGTGGAGTTAACTATATTTACATGTAAGTGATGATTATTACTGTTACACTAATTTTTTTTATAAAATTTTCATACATAATAATGTAATTTGTTGTAATTTTTTCATTTTCAATCAAAACAACTATCATTATTTTTGTAATTTGAAAAATATGTTTAAGAAATCATTTTAAATATTATTTCTATATAAATTTTTTATTTATTAATTATTTTCCTTATTACATGCAAAAAAAAAAAAGAAAAAAGAAAAAGAAAAAATGAGGTGGGCATGTGCCCCTAATCCTTTCATAACTCTGTCACTGCATAAGATTCACGTTGAGGATAATAATGCCTTATTATTGATCAATTAGATGTGAGTGCTCTCTTTGTTAATGATTGATTACTATAGTACTTAGCTCCCTTGATCAGCAATAATAAGCTAGAATCCAAGAGGAAATGGAGTTCCTATCGTTGCTATTTTTTTAGCTAAAAAGGCAGTTTTCATGTAGCATCTTACCCGTATCCCGTACTCTTGCCATATTTCAAAAATTAATCTTGACATCGACATGTCACCAAATATACATAAGATATTGAGAGTTGGTTTGGCATATGGATTTTTTGAATTTTTTGGTTAAAATAATTACAAAAAGATAAAGGAGCAAATTATTTGGAAGTTGTATTTAAAAGAGAATAAATCTATTTAGTCCTGCCTTTTAAATATTCTTAAAAGTCTGCTATCTATTTTTTTTTCTTCATTCTTCATGTGCATTCGTTCTTCTCTCTCTCTCTCTCTCTCTCTCTCTCTCTTCCTGATTTCCGATGACCGGCGATCATTCCTTACTTCTTATCTTTTTCTTTTTATTTCTAATATATAGTCACCGACGACCATCATTGCTTGGGGTTCACCAACAATCACGAATCATTGACTCCTAACTTCACCATCACCGACAGTGAAAGAGAAGAATTTTCAAAGAAGAAGATGAGTAGATCTACTCAGATTTGATGTAGATCTAAGTAAATCTACATGAGATTCGACTAGATTTAAACAAAAAATAATTGTCGGAGTACAAGATTCTCTCTATATCTGTTTCTTTCGTTCGATTTATCAATTTTTCTACATTTTCTCCGTTACACACTTCTATTTTCATGTTTTAATGGAGAAAATTTTTAAGTTCTGAACAAGTTGTTTTTAAGTTTTAATTACAGGCGATAAAAATTGTAAAATTTTACAGTTTCAGTTTTTTTGGTGCTGAAATAAGTCATGCTTTAAAACTGTAAAATTTTACAATTTCATAACATTCTTTTGAACTGAAAAATTTGTAGTTTCATAACATGTTTTCCAGTTTGATTAATAAGGATAAATGCTTAATAGAATTATACTTTAAAACTGTAACATTTTAGAATTTTAAAGCTTACTTGTCAGTTTGATCAATAGTGGGGATTATTCGTTTAAACCTTACAAAAATTAAAAAATAATATATACTTTTTTCCATTGTTGTTTGTATCATTATTATTATTATTTTTGCTTTTAGTTTATCAATATTTAGCATATTTTGTTTTTTTTCCCACTATAATTTTTCATTTATTCTTTTTTTTTTAATATTATTTATAGCAATATTCTGGACATTTCAGTGAGTCTCCGATGATATTTTTGACGTTCAACGAACATTTTGAACATTTCGGCGACTTCCAGTGATGTTCAGAACACTCTGGCGATACTCCGGTGACTTTCCAGTGATGTTGAATATTTCGGCGAGTTTCCGATGATTGTCTGACCGAAGTCCGACTGTGGTGGAATGTAGCAGCGTTTTTAAAGTTTAAAAAAAAAAAGAAAGATTTTTTAGTAACAATTAAAATATATAGGACTAATTGGTGCAAGTGTTTTGTTTTGGGACTAGATAGATTTTAAACTTTGTATATGAGACTTACTGGTAAGTGGCCCAAAAAAAAAAAAGGCTAAAAAGTTAATAAGTAAAATGGCATATCTAAATCATAATCGTTTCATTTTTTCTCTTACAAAAGTAAAAAAAAGCCAAAAAATCTATCACAAACAAAACTTTTTAGCCCAAATTAAAATAATTAAAAAGCCAAAAAATAAAAAAACCAACCCACATCCAAACAAAACCTAATCTACATGAAAACTGCTTTTTTAATTAAAAAAAATAATAGCAATACGAACTCCATTTCCTCTTGGATTCTAGCTCATTATTGCTGATCAAGAGAGCTAAGTATTATAGTAATCAATCATTAACAAAGAGAGTACTCACATCTAATTGATCAATAATAATGCATTATTATCCATTATTATCATCAACGTAAATCTTATGGGTTTTTTATTTTCTTTTTCTTTCTTTCACCAACACAAATCTTATGATTTTTTATATTTCTTAATCAATCCTATAAATAGAGTGGTCATAGAGCCACCATGCAGAATTTAGAGGACTCGAGAGTAATTCTAATTAGTGATTGAAGACATGGGATCATCTTGTGCATTCTCTTCTCCTTGGTCCCGGTAAGGATAAGCATTCCCGCAGGGCAAAGTAGTACATATATAGAGATGGACAGAAAGGGCGGTTAGAAGCAAACGGATCTCTGGGTTTCGAAAACCGCTCTTATCATATTAGTATTAGTCAAAAATATTTTTCAATTATACAAGTCTGTTCCTAAGATTAGAATCATGTGTCTGTCACTCTATGAATCCATTATGGATAGGGGTGTAAATTAGGCCTGGCCCGGCCCATGTTGGGCTGCCTAGGTTCTTGCCAAAATTCGAATCGATCAACGGGTTAGAAAATTAGGCCTAGGCCTAGGCCTAGGCCCAGGCCCAGGCCCAGGGAGTGTTCGAGCCTTAGGCGGGTCGAGTCCCGGGTCTGGGCCTAGGCTCAAACTTGGGTCGGGCCTGGGCGGGCCTAAACAATTATTTTTTCTATTTTTTTATTTAAATTTTATTATTTTCCACTAAAAATGACATTGGGCCTCGGGTGGGGCGGGTTTTGAGTGAGCCTTGAACAGGTCGATGGGTTGGGCCACGGGCCAGGCTTCAAAATGATGGCTCAGGCTCAAGGTTTCGAGTTGGACTCTGGCCCGAGCCTAACTGGGTCGGGCCCACCCTAGGCTGCGGGCGAACTTTGGGCCACGAGCCAAAACTTGGCATCCCAAACTTCATAAAGATCTTATTAGGCCTTATACAATTTTGAGTGTTTATAAAAGAAATTAGCCTTTTGACACCAAAAATCAAATAAGTTGTAACTCTTTGTGTGTCTCTTTATTGAGCAGCTTGTTGCTAGCAGTGTTGATGCAAGAACAGAGCAAGGAGAATATTGGCAAGTCATCATGAAAGATCAGCCCATGCTGGAAGCAATTGAAGGCTTCATCATCCATCGGGGCTCGGTGTCGTCACCTCTCTCCGACAGAAAACCAATTGTCGCACGACAACAGAAACAGCAGCAAACAACGATCAACTTGTTAATGGTTCTGCAGAGAAGAAGGCTTTTGTGAAAGACTTTGAGCAGAGACCAGATGCTACCGCTTATCAACATTGAAGGACAATCACAAGCTTACATAGGAACTTGGAAGTAAATTATGTGAGATATATCTATATATATGGTTGAATCTATATAATTAAGAAACAAATGTTGTATGGTTGTGTGGTGTACTGGTTTGTAGTTGTAGTTTGAAGTGAGTGATTATGTTTAATTACTCCAAATAAGAAGCTTGTTGTAATGGGGATTGAATAATAGTAGTAAAGTTGTGTGTTTTTTACTTCAAAAAGTATTTACAAATGATTGCAAATTTGTTAGTCCCAATAATTTTACGGACACAAAATTGATTATAGAAAAATACATGTAGATGTCATACATGTCAGATGGTGGGATTTTACAATGAGTTGAGCAAACTCTCTAATGATGGGTTCTACCGCCTAACATGGTTCTAAATTGTGGCATCGAGTAACGTAACAGTATCGATCGTAGAGTATCAGTATCGATAGTATCAGCCGGTACGTATCGGGAATCGGGGTGTCGCGACCGTGAAATTTCTTAATCATTTTCAACACTTTCTTTCCTATCACAATGAGTATTGGCCTATCGCGGCTTACGGTTACATCCCGTTACGTAACGGAAACTGGCCGGTTCCCCGACAATTTTCGTTCACATCGATATATCAATGGGCATCCGTAACACGGCCTTAATTTTCCGATACGTATCAGCCGGTATGCTATTTTTAGAATTATGCCACCTAATGGTATGATCACATGTATTTTCTGTAATCGATTCAATGATTGATTATCTCTCTATAAAATAACTAAAAAATCTCTAATTAGCAAGGTTTTAAAAAGCGGCCGCAACCCGTTACGGCCGCTTTTGCGGTGTGATTGAGATTCACAGGTGTATTGGTCGTAGCGGCTGCCGTATAGCGGTCGTAATGGTGCCGTAACGGCTTGTTACGCACCGTTATGTAATGATTCCAAACTGTTTTTTTTTAAAAAAAAAAAAAAAAAAAACAGAAAATGGGGAAAGAGGGATAGAGAGAGAAGAGGGAAGATGAAGAGAAACATGGAGGAGTAAGAGATAGAGAGAGAAGAGGGAAGATGAAGAACATGTTATTGATTCGTTGAAATGTATAATTTTTTTTTTAAAACTATTCAAATTAAAATTTGCATATGCTTCCACAAGTACATTAATTAAAAAAATAATTTTATACATCTAACTCCAATAATTTTTTTTTTTGCCACAAGCGTAATATGAATTTATGACATATAAAGTCATTAATTATTAAAATAAAATGTAAAAAACTCAATTTATAGTGATTTAAAAATATGAAATATATTGGATCATACTAAAAATTGATCAATTTTTATTTTAAAACCCAATAAATATGATTATGGAAAAAAAAAGCGTATCGGTAAGCTTTTTTCAAGTTGTGCGAAAAATAAAAAAATTCACGGTTCCGGTTACTGCAACCATTACGCTACGGCTTTTACACCCTGCAACCGCAGCTGCGCCACCGCCGCCGTTATGGCGACTGCAACCGCTTTTCAGAACCTGGCTAATTAGTAAGTAATTATTATGTTTTCTCAGATTACCATTTCACGTAGGTTGTGTGTTTGTTCAATTAAAAAAATACTATAGTGAAAAATATGGTATACCATTATTTGAGTGTTCCAAGGTGATCATCATCTGATCTTTATTATTAGGTGGCAAATAGACTTCCACATTGAATATATTTGTACCAAATAAAGATCACAATGGAAATGTTAGCAGGTATTTTAATATTATAATGTGTTAATGTGTTATCGTTGGCTTTTCTTTTCTTTGCCTCCAAGTTTTCAAGTCCACCATGCTTATCTATCCAAGTCTTCTCCAAGTCATCCGTTTCTTATCCACCAAGACAATCTCCAAGTCTTTGCCAAGTCTTGGCCTTGGTCCACCAAGACTTATCCATTCCAAGTCCATCTTTACTTAGCCACCAAGATAGACTCTTATATATAATTTGAACTTATGTCCTATCTTGGGTGAACACGAAGAAGTTTGTTGTTTTGTTATGTCTTGAGTGAGATTATCAGGCAAATAAAAAGGGTGTGTGTGATAAAGCTTTGGGTTTAACCAATTGTGCAGTATTGGTGAACCATACGACTTAGTCGGGCTGTTGTATCCTGGGGGGGACAAGTCAAGGTTTTTCTGCTGCACCGGTGTGAGGCTTTGCCTAACCGCAGAGGGCTTGAATCTCCTTAAAGAGAGCGAATTTCCCGCGCCTCAGCCCTTATAATAGTTATTGTAATTTTATTATTTTATTTTCTGGTGTTTTATTTGTAATTATCACCAACAATTTTAAGGAGATTCAATAGCAAAAATCATGGAGCCAGTACTGGAGAAGCCCAACGAGAATACCGGCGATCTCAACAAGCCCTTCCGGTTCAAGGGAGCTCATTTCAAGAGATGGAAAGGCAAGGTGCTTTTCTACCTCAGTCTCCTCAAGGTGGCCTATATCCTGACCGAGAAAAATCCGAACAAAGTCCCCACTGAAGAGATGACCGACGAGGAGTATGCCTGCTCATCTTGAAAAAATCGAGAAATACAACACAGATGAGTATAAATGTCGATACTATCTTTTGAATTGTCTTTCAGATCAATTTTATGATTATTATGATACTACTTACACCACTGCCAAGAAAATTTGGAAAGCCTTGCAGAATAAATATGACACTGAAGAGGCAGGCGCTAAAAAATATGCTGCAAGCCGTTTTTTCCGCTATCAGATGATAGATGGAAAATCAGTGGTGGAGCAAGTTCAAGATTTTCAGATGCTAGTGGCTGAAGTTAGATCGAAGGCATCAAAATTGGAGACAATCTTGTTGTAGCAGGTATTGTTGACAAACTTCCATCATCTTGGAGGGAGTTCCAGAAGTCAATGCGTCACAAGCAAAAGAAGACGTCCTTGGAGACTCTAATCACACGGATTCGGGTGGAGGAGGAAGCACGATGACAAGATGCGCTTATGACACAAGAGCATTCCACTGCAAAGGTAAATTTAACTTCTGGCAATACTTTACCTAAAGGTCGATTTCATAAAAATAGTCACTTGAAGCCAGTTAAGAAAATTTGGAAAAATACTGGAAGGCCACAAAATAAAAATTACCCGAGGCAAAAGAAATGGAACCAAGAACCCCCTTCACAAGATTTGACAAATGTGACATGTTTTGTGTGTGGCAAAAGTGGGCATATTGCTCGAACTTGCAAATTTCGGAAACAACAGTCTCGACCACAGGCTAATGTTACCGAGGAACCATTTGTGGCTATGATCACAGATATTTTTATGGTTCAATCTGTGGAAGGGTGGTGGGCAGACTCTGGTGCCAATAGGCATGTCTGCTATGATAAAGATTGGTTCAAAGATTTCACTCCTTTTAATGAGGAGAGGACTGTTATGCTTGGTGACTCCAGTTTAACCAAGGTGCTCGGGTGTGGGGATGTTGAGCTGAATTTTACCTCTGGACGTGTGCTTGTTTTAAAAGATGTGTTGTACACACCGTCCATGAGGAAAAATTTGATGTCGAGTTATTTGCTCAACAAAGCTGGTTTCAAGCAGACTATTGAATCTGACCAATATGTAATCACTAAAAAAGGCATATTTGTGGGGAAAGGGTATGCCTGTGATGGAATGTTTAAATTAAATGTTGAGAATAAGAAAGCACATGTTTCTGTTTACATGCTGTCTTCTATGAATTTTTGGCATGCTCGTCTGTGTCATATTAATAGCCGATATGTGGGAGTCATGAGTAGTTTAGGATTAATTCCCAGACTAACAAATAAGTTTGAGAAATGTGAAGTTTGCAGTCAAGCAAAAATAACTAAAAGGCCTCATAAAAGTGTGGTGAGAAATACTGAATTGTTAGAATTAATTCACACTGATTTATGTGAATTTGAAGGAATTTTAACACGTGGTGGAAATAGATATTTTATCACTTTTATTGATGATTTTTCAAAATACACTTATGTATACTTGTTGAAAAATAAAAGTGATGCTTTTGAAAAATTTAAAGAATTCCTTCTTGAAGTTGAAAATCAATTCGGTAAAAAGATTAAAAGATATAGAAGTGATAGAGGCCGGGAGTATGAATCTTTTGGATTCAACTCGTTTGCTCAGTCTTTGGGAATAATCCATGAAACTACTCCACCATATTCACCTGCATCTAATGGTGTAGCAGAAAGGAAAAATAGAACTTTAACTGATTTAACAAATGCTATGCTAATTGAAGCAGGTGCTCCTTCAAATTTGTGGGGAGAAGCAATTTTAACTGCATGTTATGTTATGAATAGAGTGCCACATAAAAAAACAAAAGTTACACCTTTTGAGTTGTGGAAAGGGCATAAGCCAAATTTGAGATATTTGAGGGTTTGGGGTTGTCTAGCTTTTGTTAGACTTGTGGACCCTAAAAGACCTAAATTAGGTGTGAAAGCTGCCACTTGTGCTTTTCTTGGATATGCAACAAATAGTACAGCCTATAGATTTTTTGATATTGAAAACAAAATAATTTTTGAATCAGGTGATGCAATTTTTCATGAAGAAAAATTTCCTTTTAAATCTAAAAATGGTGGGGGTCAAAATTATCAAGAAAATATTTTATCTGAAACCGGTTCCTCTACTCCTCTTTTACAAAACCAAGATCCTATAGTTTTTGAACCTAGAAGGAGTAAAAGAGCCAGATTAGAAAAAGATTTTGGCCCTGATTATCATGTTTTTAATGTGGAGGAAACTCCATTAACTTTACAAGAAGCTTTGGCATCTCCTGACTCTTTTTTGGAACGAGGCTGTAAATGATGAGATGGAATCATTATTATCCAATAAAACTTGGGTATTAGTAGATTTACCACCAGGTTGTAAAACTATTGGCTGTAAATGGGTTTTGAGAAAAAAACTTAAACCGGATGGAACTATTGATAAATATAAAGCAAGGCTTGTTGCAAAAGGTTTTAAACAACAAGCAGATCTTGACTTTTTTGATACATTTTCTCGGTTACTAGAGTTACATCCATTAGATTATTAATTGCAGTGGCTGCAATTCATGATCTAAAAATTCATCAAATGGATGTTAAAACAGCCTTTTTAAATGGAGATCTGGGTGAAGAAATCTATATGGATCAACCTGAGGGTTTTGTGGAACCCGGTCAAGAAAGCAAAGTGTGCAAGCTAGTTAAATCCCTATATGGCTTAAAACAGGCCCCTAAACAGTGGCATGAAAAATTTGATTCCTGCATGATTGAGAATGACTATAAAACGAATGAATGTGATAAATGCATTTACTATAAATCTGAAGAGAATTCACATGTCATTATTAGCCTCTATGTGGATGATCTACTTATATTTGGCTCTAATTTGCATATCATCGTGGAAACTAAAAATATGCTTAGTAGCCATTTTGATATGAAAGATCTTGGTGAGGCTAATTATATTTTGGGAATGAAAATTACCAAAACCTTGATGGTATATTTCTTGATCAGTCGCATTATGTTGAGAAAATTTTGAGAAAATATAATTTTTATAACTGCAAGCATGTTCTTACTCCTTTTGATCCTCATGTGCGTTTATTTCCTATTGAAAATGATGAGGATGTAATTAATCAAAAGGAATATGCTAGTATGATTGGTAGCTTGCGTTATGCGACTAACTGTACTAGACCTGACATTGCCTATGTAGTTGGAGTACTTAGCAGGTTTACTAGCAAGCCTGGCAGTGATCACTGGCTAGCCATTGAGCGTATTATGAAATATTTATCTGGTACCATAAAATATGGCTTTATACAATAAGTATCCTGCAGTACTTGAAGGTTACAGTGATGCCGATTGGAATACCTTGTCAGGTGATTCATTATCAACCACTGGTTACTTATTTACATTGGGAGGTGGTGTTATAAGTTGGAAATCGAAAAAACAAACCATTATTGCTAATTCAACAATGGAGGCTGAGCTTATTGCTTTAGCTACAGCTAGTGAAGAAGCAAATTAGTTGAGAGATTTGTTAAACGAAATCTCTTGTTCGGAAAAATCGATTCTACCTATATTGATTCATTGTGATAGCACCGTAGCAATTGGTTGAGTTAATAACCGTTATTATAACGGTAAATCCAGACCTATCAGAAGAAAACACAATACTGTGAGATCTTATATGAATAATGGCATCATAAATGTGGATTATATTAAATCTGGTGATAATCTTGCAGATCCATTAACTAAGGCCTTAGCAAGAGATAGAGTCTGGAATACATCGAGGGGGATGGGGTTGAAGCCCATTGAATATAGCAGGAGCCATGTATGAGGATACTCAACCCAGGGACCAGAGATCCTGTAACTGGGTTCAATGAGAAAAACGATCATATGATGGCCGTGAGAAATGCACTAAATTACTTTTTACCCATCCCTATGATGTAAGTGCATTTATCCTGTAACGTTGTAGAGGTTGAGTTATTAAAAAACTCTTAATGAATTTCTATAGCTCTTATTGAGTGGGGTGTCATAGTTACAGGAGCACCCTTGACAGAATTCACCTATGTGAGTGTGGTAGTGGGGCCGCTACCTATGAGATTTGGGCTAATTCTCAAACACACTCATGAATCCTAGGATCGCACAAGGCCGTAATGTGCTAGCTTTTAAAGCTTTGTAAACACCTGGAATATTATGTGTGTGCAATAATTATTTATTTCCCTTAAGTAGTCATAGTTCAATGCTGAGCATACTATTGGCTCTGGAGTAAATATTATTGTTTCACTGATGGAGGTTCAATGCAGAGCACACCTACTATGATGCATAATATCCTTATTTGCCTAATAATCTCAGTTTTTGTTACCTATAATATTAAAATAGGTGGGGGAATGTTAGCAGGTATTTTAATATTATAATGTGTTAATGTGTTATCGTTGGCTTTTCTTTTCTTTCCCTCCAAGTTTTCAAGTCTACCATGCTTATCTATCCAAGTCTTCTCCAAGTTTTCCATTCCTTATCCACCAAGACAATCTCCAAGTCTTTGCCAAGTCTTGGTCTTGGTCCACCAAGACTTATCTATTCCAAGTCCATCTTTACTTAGCCACCAAGATAGACTCTTATATATAATTTGAACTTATGTCCTATCTTGGGTGAACACGAGTGAAGAAGTTTGTTGTTTTGTTATGTCTTGAGTGAGATTATCAGGCAAATAAAAAAGGTATGTGTGATAAAGCTTTGGGTTTAACCAATTATGCAGTATTGGTGAACCATACGACTTAGTCGGGCTGTTGTATCTTGGGGGAGACAAGTCAAGGTTTTTCTGCTGCACCGGTGTGAGGCTTTGCCTAACCGCAGAGGGCTTGAATCTCCTTAAAGAGAGCGAATTTCCCGCGCCTCAGCCCTTACAATAGTTTTTGTAATTTCTATTATTCTTATTTTCTAGTGTTTTATTTGTAATTATCACCAACAGAAGACTTAAGTAGTGTTTGGCTTGTGTTTAGAATTATGATTTGAGTGTGGAGTTATATTTTAAGTTTGTGAGTTTTAGAATTATGATTTAAAAAGAGAAAATTTGTTTGGTTATAAGTTTTGAAAAAGAGTTTAGAATTGAGTGTTGAATTTTTGAAATGTTATTTGATTATGAGTTTTGAAAAGAGTTTTCAAAACTTCATTCAAAAACTTATAATTCATAACCAAACACACAACTTAAAACGCTGTTGAAAATTTTATTCAAAACTCATAACAGGTGCCAATTGCCATTTAAAAAAAAAAATTTGTTCCGGCCGAACGTTTGGGAGGATGTCCGAGGGGACGACCGGGTAGACCCAAAAATTCAAAAACTGTCTAGGAGGATGTTTGGGAGGATGACCGGATAGACCAAAAATTCAAAAACTCTCTGGTTTACCAAACACGTTTTCAAAACGTGTTTTGAAATTGATTTAGAATCATGATTTGAAAATGGTAATCAAACAGAGGGTTGATTATTAGTGTGAAATCATGGTTTGAGAATCAAACCTAACACAACCATAATTTGTTAAATAGAAAGTTGGTTGGAAGTTGAAAATTAGAAAATAATGGTAGCATTTGGTAGAGTTTTAGAATTATGATTTGAGAATAGAGTTGTATTTTGAGTTTGTGAGTTTTAGAATTATGATTTGAAAAGAGAAAAATTTTTTGGTTATGAATTTTGAATTTTTAATGTGACATATGAAATGAGAAAAGTTGTTTGATTATTCAAAACTTAAAAAATAGATAGATACGTATGTTTAGATAGCTATGTTTTGTACTAATACAGAGATGCTATGTATCTAAAAGATACTCAGAACAGTAGTGTAGATTTTGTAATTCGGTTTGCTTTGAGTTTTCAAATGAGTTTTTTTATCTTTCGTATTTTGTAACTCACATTGAAATAGTCTATAAATACCAAGTCAGAGGTCTAGGAGTCCAGAAAATAAAGTTGTAAACCCAAATTTTACTTTTCCATCAAGTGCAGATATGAGAACTCCATCTGCCTTCTTCCTCCTTTCCTTGCTTTTCTTGGTAAACGAACATTCCTAAACAATTTAATTTATGTACACATGTAAATCTTCTTAGCATTTATTTTCCAAAGATTATACACTCGTGTATGATATATGAACTCACTCTTCTTCCTTGTCAGTTTGTCAATTTCAGCGATGCGAGGAACGATCCAGCAGACTATTGGAAGAGCACGATGAAAGGCGAGCCCATGCCTAAAGCGATTGAAGAACTTGTCCATGGAGATTCATCTTCTTCTGAGACTATAAACATGGAACACTTGAACAAGGCTTCCGATACTAGGCCTAATCATATACTTCATCACAGCCACATTGTCAAGGAGGACTTGAAGCAGGGAAATTGATTCAGATCAAGAAGAGATGATGATTCAATCATCTGTTAAACCTGTCAAGCCCGGGATAGAGGTTCCCTGAGTATAATCAAGCGCAGAAAGATCATATATATATGAATTTTTTGTATCGTTGACTAGCTTAGAATAGACACCTTAGTATGCTTCATTTTAGTCTTGTTTAAACTGTGTCTATAATGGTATATGTTGAAAACTAGTGAGAATTGCCAATGGAAAATATTTTTCACAGGGGCAGTCCAGTGCATGAACCTCCCACCACTATAGGGTCTGGAAAGGGTCAGATAAAAGCAGTTTTGCCCCTGTATGCGAAGAGGCGGTTAAGATTGTTGCTTTTGATATTCATTGTAGTTTAAAAAATGATGTTCGTAGAGATTTAACGAAAAAATATCAAAAAAATGTTTTGAGGCAACAATATGATTTCATTGTTTTTTTCCCCTCTTATCTTATCCCTGTGTTTGAACATCCGCGTGTGTGCACGTAGAAAGAAAGAAAGAGATAGGCGACAACTTTTTACAAAAATAGCAATAAATTATCAACCAAACTATTTTCTATGGATGTGAATATATATTACACTATATCAGCATTAACAAAGCAAAAGGCCAACAAGTCTATGTATACAAGAACCTGTCTGCATAAGCACCACGCTAGCTATTATAGATCTATTAGTATAAAAAAAAAATGGCGTTTTGGAATATGGTTCTGCCTAGATATAGGAATATTCAACTCAAATGGATGACTATATAACCATTAAATTTTGTCTACACTCGTGTGGAAAGTGAAGTACTATATCAAAACATCAAACATGCCCATAAGAAACTGCAACAAACTAGAAAAATAGAAGCAGAAATAGCTGTCTTTGGTCCCAATTATTTTATTACTACATTCTTAAATCATAAAACACCTGCATAACACGATCTTCGTTTCACTTGACATGCAGACAAGTAAGATTGTAAATCAAAGTGCAAGGATCTCAGTGATTACATGCAAACTACATATGACTAATTAAAGTAGATGATGCAATCCACACAAGATTATCGGATGGGAAGAAATGGCAAACCGGGGAGGACCCTGGCTCAATTCCTAGTACTCGAAATGACACATGACCAGGGCTCCACTGAGAGGTATCCATGTGACAAACTGCAACCGCTTCAAGCCTGTCTCCATTTTCACCCCCCAAAAAGACCTTAAAGACCTTGCTTTCGCTCTCTTGGTAATGACAATAGAAAATCGCATATGGGTAAGGCATGGTATGACATGCCACCATCTTGGGACCAGAAATTTCTAGAGGATCTTCTAGGATAGTGTAATTTTGAAGAATGGTGGTTGATTCTGTGAAGTGGATAGTTGATACAACTTTGAATTCGCTCTCTAATCCGAACATGGCACGTACGAAATCAAGCATGGATTCTAATGATGTGGCACATGTTTTTGACTCTCCTTTGATGGGTTTGACCTTGCATTGTCTAAGTGTGCTTTCCATGGCTTGGGCTTGTGGAGAGCCTTGGGGGAAGGAAAAGATTTGAAGAAGATTTGGAAGTTGTTCTAGTGAGAAAGGAATGGAATCGGATTCTCTTTGGGTAGGAAATGAGGAGAGGAAGAAGGGTCTCTCTTTGGGAAGTAAATGGGAATTCTTTTTCCTACTTTTAGGTCTTCCAAAAAGAAGAACACAATTAGTGAAGGGTCTATGTGATCCATGTGTGATGATGAATGATCATGAATATGATCTGTATGTATCTCATTATGAGCATGAGCATGATCGTCTTGGTTATCAATCATGGGATACTTTAAAGCATTCATCACATTGTGATAAAGATCATCGACCAAATCATCTTTGGGAATCATCTTCATGGCTCCAATTCCATGAGAGCTCTGCAAAAATAAGAACTAGCATTTTGTTAAAGTTCTGCATAAGCATGGTATGGAAAGAGGTAAAGAAAACATCCAATGCTAGAATGTTTCTTCAAACTTTGATAATGAACTGAAAATAAGTAGTGTAAATTCTTAATGTAATGAAATAATTTAAACTTCCATGTGTTCTGAAATCCCTCTAACAGCAGAAATAGCAACTACTAAACCAAATCATACATGCATAGTTATATCAAGATTACTTTCATAAGAGAACGGACTGGAATTTTACTTCTTGTCCTGCTCCCAACACAACCGTCCTTATCCAGGCTTGGTATAAAAGATGAAATACTACGGATTGAACAGCAACAACAACTACCACTACTATTATCATTTCCTTTCATGAAGACAAAAGGAATCCCAACTTTCACACGAAAATTTCGACCAAAATACCAAGAAGAGCAAGAACAAGAACACAAATAACGACGACGACAACAACAACAATTACCTTGTCAAACCATACTCACATATTTTTATTAGGATTTATGTTCACAAGGGTTTTATGAGAATTTTTACGTGCTACCAGGCTACTTAACACACAACCTTCTTCCTTATCCGGGCTTGGAACTGACAGTGTAAAAGAATTAAAAAAAAAAAAGAGAGTTAACAGCAACTACTACATGATACTACTACTGCACAAGAAGTAGACATGTATAGCTTAGATATTACTATCACAAGAAGTAGATAAAGCAAGACGCTCCAAGAAGCGTATCCAATGGCCATCTTTTCTTCTTTCCCTTAAACTCTTCTCAGTTTCTTCTTCTACAAACAGAGTATTAGGAAGTCAGCCAATTCAATATGGATAAAGCATGCAGATCCAATTTGCAAAAGGACGCCTCCATCAGGGAGATTTTTTTATTATAAAATCCAAGGAGAACTTTTTGATTATTCAAGAAAAAATTTAAAAATTAGAAAATACTTTTATAAATCCACTATCCTGATTTCTTTATCCTTTCATTTTTCTATTACCACTACAAAAAATTAAGGTTTTAGAGACTAAAATTTAGAGACAAAATTATTTTTTGGGAACCAAATAATTTTGTTACGAAAAGTGTCGTTATTATATTTTTAGCAACAAAAATTGGACATTAGTGATGAATTATTATCTTTTTGGGACCAAATTTTTTGTCTAAAAAAAAAAAACATTTTCAGACCAAATTATTTTATTCCTAAAAATCTATTTATTAGTGACATTTTCAAAATTTTGTCACTAAAAGCCTTGTTTTTACTTTTCGGGACGATCTTTTAGCGACTATCCTCGTGACGATAGAAATTGGTTCCTAAATGTCTTTTGCAACAAAATTTTTACCAAAACATTTGGTCTTTAAAACTCTTATATGTTGTAGTGTACATTTGAAAACATCCTTTCATTTTCTTATTACATTTGAGAACATGTTTTCTTAACATTATTATAAATATTGTACGGGAAAGAAATAAACCTTCTCGTATAATCCTGTTGATCAAATCTGCGTTCCTCTGTACGACGTCGCTTTATCACCTGAAAATACGAATGTGAGCTAGCCGGCGGGTGTGTGCCGGAAACCTCTCCGATGCCTAAGTCAGTAAGCTTGACAAATAGACAAAACCTCTGTGTATTCAGAAAACAAAGTTGTGTTACCTCTCCATAGGTGATTTTTGTAAGCCTTTATAGGTTTCGTGTGGCACAATCCTAGTAGGACTCTTACTCCTCCATGTAGAGTCCTCCTAGGATTCATGCTCCTGAAGGATAATGCCTATCCTTTCACACCCCCCTCACTGCTTAAACCAAGTGAGATGGTTTTACCATGGCCGAGCTACCATCCGACCGAAGTAATCATTGCTTATAATGAGCCGAACTATACTTAGGTCGGTTCTCTGCCCTTAGTTCCTCTTCCATTAACCATGGCATGCCTAAAACCGAACTATCATTTTGTCAAGGTTTCGGCCGATCTAGTTTCACTGCGCCATGACCGGTGTAAGTTCAGAGCATCCTTAAACCGGTCTGACTACAAAACACCTTTCAACCGGACTAACAACAAGAGTCCCTCGAACCGGTCTAACTCCTGGGCTTGAGACCGGACTAATCTTTAAGCCTCTCTAATGACCGGAGTAACTTTATGTCGTTTTACTTAGCCCTTTGCACTAAGGCCCATAACAGCCCAGCTCGGCCCAATTTGCATATAAATTACCCTCTCATATATAATACATTTTTTCTTGTTCTGTCCCTTTCTGTTTTTGTTTATGTCTCCCTCTTCAGTAGAAAAATGTTTTACATATTTTCAGACATTCAGTGCGAAAAAAAAAAAGAAAATTAAAGTAAACAAAAAATATTTTCCGTCGTAATGAAAAAACAAGTTTTTTTCCTAAGGTAGAAAAAAAATTTTTTTTTCTAAATGTGGAAAATATTTTCTGAACTAGAGACTTAACACCACCACCCTACTGCCACCACTACCACCAGCTCATCAGTTTCAAGGCTGCAACTAATCACAAAATTCATTTTATGTGGAAGACGTTTTTTGAAAAATATTTCACACAGAAAGTGTTTTCTGCTAATACAAACGGTGCATAAGTTCAAAACATCTAAAAAATAGTTAGGATAAATTTCCACATAAATCTGGATTTTAATTTGAAAAACCAAGTTCAAAGCAGAAGCATTTCCTGGGTTGAAGATGAATATTGCCAATTGAAGTAGACACTGTCTTTGATGATTGATTATCCGTGGCCCATACTCTTGTCATATTCCAAAAATTAATCTTGAAATCGACATGTCACCAAAAATAGACAAGATAAGATATTGAATCCACACTAAAACAACTTTTTTTCCTCTTGGATTCTAGCTCATTATTGCTGATAAAGAGAGCTCAATATTATGGTAATCATAAACAGAGAGAGCACCGACATCTAATTCATCAATAACAATGCATTATTATCATCAACCTGGATCTTATGGTTTTTTTCTTTTTTCTTTCACCAATATGAATCTTATGGTCTATGAAGTATGGACGCTTCAAAATAGGCCCCATAACGGTGTCGGACATGGGGATATGCCGGGGACACGTACGAACAGTGGCGGAGCTAAGAAATTAAATCAGAGGGGTCACTTATTGATTACAACATTGAAAATGTTTACAAAAATATTTCACATAAATTTTTACGATTACTTCAAGAAAGATAAAAAAAAAAAGAAAAAGAAGTAATTAGTATGTTTGGTTTGAGTTTTTTGAATTAATTTTTTTGAAATTGAGTTTTTTTTTTGTTGTATTTTTTTGTTTTTAGTGAATATTTTTAAAATTTTAAGCATTTTTTTACTTTTTTAGATGCATCTTACTTAGATGTATTTAAAAAAAATAAAATATTTGTGAAAAAATATTTTAAAAAATTAATAAATATATAAAAATATGAAAAATGTACTAATTTTTAAATTTTTTTTTTGTATTTTTGGTATTTAGTATTTTTTTAAAGATTTTTTTTTGCAAAAATTATACTTTTTAAGTATATTTATGTTAGGTGTGTTTAAAAATTAAAAAAATTGCTTAAAATATTAAAAAAATTCAGTAAAAATAAAAAAATACAGAAAAAAAAAAGTAGAATTTTTTGAAAAATGGTTTTAGAAAACTCAAACCAAACAAAGTGAATGTTATTTGTAATTAGTGTATCATGGACAATATTAAAAAAAAGTCATGTATATAAAGTTTTAAAATAAATTATATAATGATAAAGTAATTTTTTATACAAAATATGTGTAAAAATTCAATATAATAGTCATACTACGTCATCATTGACATGTGATATCATCAACTAATAGTAAAGAAACACATGGAGGATGAACCCTACATGTCAAATGTAACTAACAATTCAATAAATTCTATATTTTGATTGAGATTAATTATGTTTGCATGTCAATAATGATAGACATCACCATTATATTGGAATTTCGGCAGCGGTTGAGGGCCCGAGAATTCGGGGCTCGAATGCCCCGAATTTTCCTTATAAGGAAATAAAAAAAAAAAACAAGGTAAAAGAAAAAAAAAAAAAAACAAACTTTTCCAAAAAAAGAAATTTGAGCCATTTGAGCCACAGTTTTTTAGGGCCACCAATCATTTTTCTTGGAATTTTCATAGATAATAATATCGTACTCTCTTTATTTTCAATCAAAACAATTATTATTGTTCTTATAATTTTAAAAATGTCATTGACATTTCACTTTAAATAATATTTTTATAAATTTTTTTTTTATTTAAAATATTTTCTTTATGTTTGCCCAAAAAAAAAAAAAAAAATTCAAAACCCAGGGGGGGCATGTGACCCCCCTTGGACCCTTCTTCCCTCCACCCCTACGTACGAGACACGCTAAATGGTGTGTATCCTTAATTTTATGCTCATTATTGCTGATAAAGAGAGCTCAATATTAGGCCCCGTTTGTTTTCCAGAGTAGCAGTCCACTCCGAACTGTGATGGATGAATAGTGAGCTTAACTCACGCTTGTTTTGTTTGTAGCCCTCCAGATTGATAGTCCGTTCGGATTAGGATAAGCCTTGGGCGAACGGATTATTAGTCTAGGCGAAGAGGCGGTATTAAAAAATAGTCCGTTGGCTTAGTGAGTTACCGGTCTTTCGCCGGGACGTCTGGCCGGTCAACTGCAATTTTTTTTTATTACATGTTGGACATTTTTTTTGAACATTAATGTTTAATGATTTTATATTTTTTATTAAGTAAAAATCATAATTTTATTTGTTTCATTATTTTATATTTATTTTATACAAAAATAATTTAACAATTCCCACACTAACAACTATTATCAAAACAAACATAATTTTACTAATCCCCTTACTATTAATCCCCTCCATTCTATTTCTGAAAACAAACAGAGCGTTATAATAATCATAAACAGAGAGAGCACTGACATCTAATTCATCAATAACAATGCATTATTATCCATTATTATCATCAACTTGAATCTTATGTTTTTTTTTTTTTTTTTTTTGTTCACCAAAATGAATCTTATGATCTATGAAGTATGGACACTTCAAAATAGACGCCGTAGCGGTGTCGATGTCATGACCCAAACTCGCCCCTAAAAGTTTGGATCATAACCGCCCAGTAATCACTTGATTACCTACGACCCTAGATGAACATATAGAATAATTATAATAATGGGGCCATAAGCGGAAACAAACAACAAATGAAGAAGTCCATTGAGCTATGCCAATATGAGTGAAATTATATAGCTTACATAATAACACATTCACACATTTACATACCCATGCAAAAACTTATGTACCATAAGAAATTTCATACATATAGTCTACATAACCTAAGACCATAAGCAAAAGTAAAGCAAATGTCATAGCATGATGTGAGTCAAAGGCAAAAGCTCCAACTTGGAAGCATGACTTGACAGGTTCGCAAAATAGCTCCTGAAGCTGACCCTAAGGTTGGGCTCCAGGCTGCTGATCACCTACATGTGCATACATAATATAGAGTGAGCGAAGCTCAATGAATAATAGTAGAGTAAAGAGAATCAAATGAATAATATTGAATTAACAGAGAGCATATTATGTGAACACCCTACTTTTCCAAATTCCATCCTTCATAACAGTAACCATAATCCTTCATAACATTATCCATAGTCACATTTACGGAACGGCCTCGGGCCCAACATATCAAAACGGTCTCGGGCCCAACATATCAAAACGGCCTCTGGCCCAACATATCAAAACGGCCTCAGATCTAACATATCAAAACGGCCTCGGATCCAATATATCAAAACGGCCACGGGCCCATCATTGCAAAACGGCCTCGAGCCTAACATATCAAAACGGCCTAGGGCCCAACATATCAAAACGGCCTCGGGCCCAACATATCAAAACAGAATAACCTTAAGTCCTTATTGCACATGTCATATAACGTTCACAAAACTCGTTCATTTCGATCAAAACACAATGTCAAAATAAGTAATCGTAATTGGATCAAAATAATCACTTAACATGTCTTTACAATACTACTACTCACAGTGCGTTTGGTCTTGTGGAGTTGCTTCCGGCACACGACCTACACAAAACATGTCACATACATATTCGATAAATCATTCGTTTTAATTTGTACACCTTTCTTTAATTTCTCTCTAGTGTTTAATGCTAATCTTCTTTACATGTGAATCACGTACAAAGCATGTGCCAAAGATGTACTTTAAATGACCCTAAATGTTCATGACTTAAATTAATGTTTCCTACAACAATTTTATATGTTTTTCATTAAAAATATCAGCCTTGTTTGGTTTGTTTTTCAGAAAAATTTTTGGGAAAAATTCTCTACAAATAAATTTTCAAGAGTAATCAAACCAAACAAATTTTTTCAAAAAAAATCTCAAAATTTTGTTTGGTTACCTACTATCCAAAATCACACACTCTCTCTCATACACATCAAATCAATCACTTTTTTTAAAACTCTCTCCCCAAAACAATTTTCCAAAACCATTTCTGAAAAAAGGCAAACCAAACAAGTTTTCGTACTTTTTATCTCAAAAACTACTCTACAAACACAAACCAAACACCATCATGTTTACTTATTTGAGGTTTAGGGAAAATAGCAAAAAGCGAAAGGAAACTAAGTTAGGGTAAGAAATGGCATGAAACAGTTAAAAGAAAATAAACAACCTTCACTAATTTTAGTATATCTATTTGTGTACTTAGAATTTGGATGTGAGACCACCACTATTAGAAACTAGACTTCCAGAGCTTGAATTTAGGCTTAAGAATTGCATAAAACGGAGTTCAGATGAAGGAGATATGCCTTTTTGAAGTTACCAGGTATAATCTGAAACAGTGCTGGCCGTATGCGTGCCCACTTTGACCGCTTGTGCGGCGATTGGGCCGCTCGAGCCGTGGTTTAAGCATAATGCAAATCTCTATTTTTCTTTATATTTCGCTCGTGTGGAGCCCGTGGCCGCTCGTGTAGTTTGGGCAAAATTAGATAGTTCGAAAATGGTTCAAAGTGTGAGCTTTCAAACCCAATTCCAAGTCAAGATCTCAAGTAATCGTCCTTTAAAACATGAAATATTAACCTTATATACAAGTGTAATCACAACTCAAACACATCAATCTTGCTTAGAGTTCAAAATCAAAGTCTCATCTTTTCATAGATTCATGAATTTCATATTCAAGCTCTATATACATACAAACATGGTGAATCTTTCAACAAATCTTGGATGTATGAACCATCTAGAGCCTATTTCATGGAATAATCACAAGAATGAACTTAAAACATACAAAAATCAAGAGATTACGGCTCAATTTCTTGCATTTAGTTTTAACTATTACATATCTCAAACCCTAACTCATAATTCTCAATTTCTTCTTGATTTCAAGCAAAATGTGAGATATATACAAAGATTCCAAGTAGATTATCATTCCTTAGTTCAAATCTAGGGTTTGCCTCTTGAATCTCTTCCAAATCCCGAGCCTTTCCTCTTCCTCTCTCTCTAACTCACTCTCTAGAGCTCTTAACCAAAAAAGATGAACACAAGAGCTAGAGATATATAAATTAGGCTAATTAAAACATTACAAACCGTAATTTTACAAATTTCATCGTAGGCTCTAAAAATCATGCTGATCACAAATATGAAGTCAGTTTTGGTTTATAGTGCCTCTAAGGCTTTAAATTTTCAGTTCAAGGTTCCAATCGCAACAGATTTTCCTACATTCAACAAATATAAATCCAAAGTTACATAATTCACATACTTAAACTTGCAAATTCACATCAAACACATAAACATATGTATAATTAAGCATAATACGGGTTGGGTTATCACAGTCGGACATGGGGACATACCGGGGACATGTACGAGACACGCTAAATGGTGTGTCCCCTTAATTTTATTATTTTTTTTGTAGGGGACACGGAAGGGACACAACAGGGATACAACAGGGACACGCATGCCAAATGGCGTGTCCATTTATTTATTTATTTGTTTGTGCAGGAGACATGGTGAGGACATGCATGTTCAAATATAGATAATCTATTAATTTGTTTAAATGTAGTGGTTTATATGTATATATATATATTGAATTGATGTTAATTTTTGTTAATTTTGATTATTTGGTAACATAATATTAATCTACATAGAAAATATATATATAATAAAAATGAGAAGCTACAAGCTGAGTATAGTGCAATCATTCCATATCCATTATAATATCTGTATGATATGATTGTAACAGAATTAGTTAGAAGTTAGTTAGAGTTAGTGTAATTAGAGTTAACTCATCATAGTTAGTCTTAAGTAAAAGAGGTTAGGTTGTTGTATATAATGCACGTCTGATCTATGAATTGAAATAAGAAAATGAGTTTCTAAATCTTCTTTATGGTATCAAAGCCACTGATAATGCTCTCACGAGCTTGAAGATCCATCAGTGGCGACCTTGCCTTCTTCTCCCTAGCTTCCCTCTAATCTCGCACTTCTTATCTTAAACCTAAATTCTTTTGTTACTGTTAAACTTGATTCTTCAAATTTTACTGTTAAACTTGATTCTTCAAATTTTATTGTTCGGAAGAATCAATTTCAAAACATTCTTCGAGCTACTGGTTTGCTCTACTATGTTGATGGTTCTATTGATCCTCATTCGCAATACATCAGAGAGTTACCAAATTCTGTGCTCAATGGATTCTTATTGATTCACATCTCCTAAGCTGTCTTACAGCCACGTTATCATCAGCAATCTTCACCACAGTCTTTCATTGCAAGACCAGTCATGAAGTCTGGAGCACACTTGAGAAACGATTTACTTCTCTCTCAAGATCTCATATTCATCAGCTCAAGAACAAACTTCATAGTGTTGTAAAAACATCCTGTTTAATGGAAGAATATCTTTCTCTGATTAGTTAGCTATGACTGCTTCACCAGTTGATGAAGAAGACCTTGTTCTTCTCACATTGAATGGTCTTCCTGCCGAATACAATGCATTTAAAACTACAATTTGAGCTAGACCTAAATCTATATCCATGGAGAATCTATCATCACTACTCTGTTTAGAGGAAATTCATGTAGAATCAGTGTCTAAAAATTCGTCAAATCTACATGTTGCTTATTCTGTTGCACATCAAGGTAATCGTCAGAAACATACTTCTTCATCTTTTGGATTTCGCAATTCTTTCTCCAGTTAGCCACATTTTAGCAGAGGAGGCATATCTGGTGGTAGATACTTTCAAAGAGGTAGACGAGGCTGATCTAGTTATCATAATTCTGGTTATAACAATTCTAGTTATAACAACAACAACTCTGTGATTTGTCAAATTTGTGGCAAAACCAATCATATTGCTCTAAACTGCTGGTATCGAATGGATACTTCGTATCAATCTTCCAACACTAAGACCTCTTCAAATTCATCTGACTTTTAGAATAAGGCCTACATTGCTTCTGCCTCTTCTCCATCTGAAAATTGGTTCTTAGATTCAGCAGCTACTAGTCATGTTACTTATGATCTGCAGAATTTATAGTCTTATCAGCCATATCAAGGATCAGATCAAGTCATGGTTCGAGATGACAATGATTTGCCTGTTCAACATAAAGGAAATGGTATTTTACCAACTCCTTCTCGTAATTTCTCTCTTACAAAACTTCTCTATGTTCCTAAAATCTCATCAAATCTTGTTTCAGTTCATCAATTTGTGTCAGATAATCACTGCTCCATTACTTTTGATTATACTGGTTTTGTGATTCAGGACAAGAGTGATAAAGCTATTATCTATAGAGGTTCTACTTCTCATGGCCTCTATCATCTTCCAGCTATCCTTCCTAGACCTATCTCTCATCAAGTCTGCCTCAACACCACTACTGCTCCATCTACTTGGCATGCTAGCTTAGGACATCCTTCCTTACATAAGATGCAATTGATTTGTAATAAATTGAAATTGCCTAAAAATGTTTCTAGTTCTTCATTTCCTTGTAAGCATTGTTGTATGGCAAAAAGCCATCGATTGCCTTTTAGTTTGTCAACTACTTCTGTTAATAAACCATTGGCCCTTATCCATAGTGATGTATGGGGACCATTTCACTCTTCTTCTTCCATTAAATACTATGTTTTGTTTGTTGATGATTTCAGCAAGTTTACATGGCTCTATCCTTTACATGTTAAAAGTGAGGTGTTTGCCAAATTCATAGAATTCAAAGCCTTTGTTGAAACTCAATTTACAGTTAAATTGAAAATTCTTCGCACTGATAATGGTACCGAATATCTAGGTCTTAAGTTTCAGGATTTTCTGCGCACTCATGGTATTGATCATCAGTCATCTTGCCCTTATACGCCACCACAAAATGGTGTTGCTGAAAGAAAACACAGACACATCATAGACACTACTATTGCCTTACTTCAGCAATCTTGTGTGCCTTTTGCTTATTAGTTTGACACTGTAGCAACTTTTGTTTACCTTATCAATCGCATGCCCAGTTCTAAGCTTCAAAATCAGTCTCCTTTTGAACTTCTGTTTCATCAATTACCTAACTATCACCTTCTTAAACCATTCGGTTGTTTGTGCTTTCCTTGGCTCAAACCATATGTTCATCACAAGCTTTAGCCCCGTTCTATTGTTTGTGTGTTTCTTGGCTATATTTCTTCTGTTAAAGGTCATAGGTGTCTTAACTCACACACTGGTCGAATTTATGTGTTTAGGCATGTTATTTTTCATGAGCAAACTTTCCCTTTGGCTTCCTTATCTATGCATTTTCCTCCTTCTTCACTGTCTCACTATCAGTTTTTCTTTTGGCCATCTTGTTCTCATTCCACACCAGCTGTTACTCCTATTTCACCATCCTCTTCACCAGCTATTACTCCTATTCTTTCAGCCTCTCCAGCACTTGGTCCTTATGCTTCTTCTTCTTCATCTTCTTCTTTTTCACCTGCTATTCCCATTGATTATTTGGTTGTTGATCTTCACTAATATTCTCTTCTTTCTTTTTCTATTCCTCCTCCTTCTATTGTTCCATCTCTTAATCTTCATCCTATGGTTACTCGATCTAAGGCAGCTCATCTCACTTTGTTTGGCATTACTGCTACTAATTCTGAGCCTTGTTCATATAAAGAGGCTACTCTGTCTTCTGCCTGGACTAAGGCTATGAATGAAGAGTTTGCAGCTCTTTTATAACAGTCCACCTGGACTTTGGTTCCTTTGTCTCCCACCAAACAGGCTATTGGATGTAAGTGGTTTTTTCGTTTCAAACGCAATTCTAATGGCACAATTGCTCGTCATAAAGCTCGTCTTGTGGCAAAAGGGTATCTCCAACAAGAAGGTTTGGACTATCATGAGACATTCAGTCCAGTTGCTAAACAACCAACTATTCGAATTTTGTTTTGTTTGGCCCTTGATTTCGGTTGGCCTATTAAACAACTTGACATCTCAAATGCATTCTTGCATGGTGTATGAGCACGAAACGTCGTCGCTTTACTCCCTGAAAACACAAACGTGAGCTAACCGGCGGGTATGTGCTGGATACCTCTCCGATGCCTAAGTCAGCAAAATAGACAGATAGACAAAAGCTCTATGTATTCGGGAATCAAAGTTGTGTTACCTCTCTCATAGGTTATGTTGTGAACTTTTATAGGTTCTGCGTGGCACAATCCTAGTAGGACTCTTATTCCTCCATGCAGAGTCCTCCTAGGAATCACTTTCTAGAAAGATAATGCTTATCCTTCAACACCCCCCTCACTGCTTAAACCAAGTGAGATGGTCCTAGCTCGGTGGTATGTCCAAACGACTGAGCTGGCATTGCCATGGTATGATGACAATGTAACCGAGCTAACAATACTCATGTTACTTTTACCCCGGCGTTTTATGTGTAACATGTACCTTGGCTACGCATGTAGACCGTGCTAACCATAGCGTACTTGGACCGAGCTACTCAACAGCAAGGTCCTGAGAAGAAGCCAAAAATACCTCGGCTCAAGATTGTTTGACCGAGCTAACTGTCACCGCACCGACCATGATGACCGAGCTAACCATCAAGCTCTTCCGGACTGGGCTATTTGCAAGGCTCCTCTGGACCGGACTAATTACAAGGCCCTTTTACTCAGCCCTTCTTACTGTGGCCCACAGAATGGCCCAGTACCCAGCTCAGCCCAATTTACATATAAATTACCCTCTCAATTGCCCCTTAATTCCATCTGCGCAGCATGATAGGGATTACCTGTTATCAGCCGAGCTAAAAAAAAACTTTAGCTTTCCAACCGAGTTAAAAAACTTTATCCTCCCAACCGAGCTAAATTCCCACCGTGCTACCAACCTGTCCGGTCAAAACGTCTCTTCAGTCTCTATAACTGAATCGATTTCCATTCCAAGGACACGTGGCAGACTCTGATTAGCCTAATGCAGCTGTCACGCCGTCTTCGTACTCCGCATTTTTTGAACAGTCCCGCCTTTTTGTCTTTCCCTCTAAACAAAACAGACCCTTCGTTTTGAATTCGTCATTTCACTATTCACCTTCTCTCTCTCTTACTTGAGCCTCAATTTCTGCAACTACTGTTTTTTGCAAAGCTCGTGTTTGTTGCTGCTACTACCTCCATTTTCAGTACCTCCACCTTGAACTGGTAAGTGGTTCGAATCTTCTTCCTTTTTGTTGATTTCGCACCTCTTTTGCAACACAAGGCATGTTTTATTTGTATGTTTTTCAAAGCACATTCCATTTTTGCTTCCATATTTCTGGGAAGAACACGTAATAGAACCACTTGATTTTACGAATAAACTGAAAAATACTGTATTTGATCCAAAATCACACATCAACCGCACTAGGAAACTGTTTGCCTCGGTTGCATGCCTGGCTGCACCTAACAATCGAACTATAACTCTACACTATACTTGTAGTTTCCATAGGTTAGGTACCTTTAGCTTCATCTAACTGAGCAATCGAACCGTGCTAGGTTTGCAAAATACCGTACTTAGAAAGCCTTAACCTCCGACCGAGCTACAACTTGGGGCTAAACCAGCCTCCTTAGTATAAACCGAACTAAGAATGCTGCCCCAAAGGCTCAACCGGGCTAAAAAGCCCCTTGCTCAAACCGAGCTAAAAACTGATAGCATCTTGTGTAGCCAAGCTAGGACTTCATTTATCTTGCCCTTGTTTTTTGTAGCACGGTCCAATGATCAGTGCTTAACACCTTTCTTTTTTACTTTGCAGACTTAGGTTGGCCAGGCACTCCTCTGATTGCTCAACCGAGCTACTAGGCGCCTTTTCTTGATCGAGCTAATCCTTCAGCTAATTTTTTTGATAATTTAATAGCCAATGGGTAAATATAGGTTTTTAGTAAACTCACCAGGGGCCATAGCCGAATTCCGTAAGGACTACCAAATTTCGGATGATGTCCACCTTTCATTGGCCGAACTAGACACCGTCCTTTGGGGAAAACAAGGCTTTGTCCCTTTTAACGTTATTTCCATCGTAGAGTGCGGTCTGCGATTCCCTGTACAACCCCTTCTTTGTGAATTCCTAAGACAAACCAAGCTCTGCCCTACCCAACTTTCCACCAATTCTTATTGCATAATAAATGGCATTGCCGAGCTAAACCGCCGGGCTGGCCTTAATCTCGGTCTAGCTGAGCTCTTTCATCAATACTCCATAGGATCGGCCGAAGATGGCTGGGTTTATTATTTAAGAATAAGGCGCCAGCATGAAAAAATAATAAAGGATACCCCGGATAAAGACGTGAATGATGATGATTTCTTCTGGGTATCTGGGAATTTTGAGGACCAACAAGCCCAAATCGCTGGCCACAGAATAAATTGGAACAAGGGTGTAGCAGGTAAGGTTACCTCGGCTTCATTGCATGCTTTTCTTTACTTCGGTTTTCACTTCCTGAACCGAACTAATTGTTGTCTTCCTTCATGCAGATTTGAACTTTCTCAAATCCCAATATAGCTACCCCAACTTGAGTGTTCTTCGCGCCGCGCTGCGATATCCAAACCGAAGTTGGACCGAGCTACTGAATTTTGAGCCGACCTACCGATATAGCGGTAAACGAAAGACCAAGGTAACTGACTTTTTGTTAGAAGCCTCTCCAGAACCGGACCCAACCTTGCCCCAAATCAATTTGATCCCTCTAACCGCTGAGCAAGAGATGGCCAAGAAACGAGCTGTAAGGGCTCTCCTAACCGAAACAAACTAGCCCGAGGTACCACCAGCCGGTCAGACTCAGGAGACCGTGGTGGCCCTTCCATCCCATCAACCGTCATCATCTCGTCCAAACAAGCGTGCTCGGACTTCCTCAACCGAGCCACGCCTTGTTGATGAAGAAGATACCATCCTTCCGCCAAGCCCTCCACCGAGCCCACAACCGGAGCGCTCTGACCGAGCTAGCTCTTCCAAGTGGGTGCCAAAGATCACATTTCAGAACCGCGCTATCACGGATTATGACTCAGTAGTCGCAGAAAAAGACCACTTGATGGCATTCAACCCTGCTAAGAGCGTTTGCCTTCCAGCCGACATGAGGCACCGGGACCACCTAACCGAGCTGAAGGCCCTTCGTTCGTCCACAAAATCGATGGTGCTGGTAAGTTGCTCCTTTGCTTATTTTTCAAAAATTTTTACAACTTTTGGCTCGGTTTTACTGAAAAGTAACCACATCGCTCACAAGCGAGTGTTGGAACTTCGAAAAATCACCAGGCAGGCCATGGCCGAGGCTAATGAAAAGGTGGCCGAGCTAAAAGAGTCCCAACAAAAGATAGCCGAGCTAGAGACCGAGGTGGCTTGACTCACCAGGCTAGTTACCTCGGCTGATGCTGATAAACAAAAGGCTCTAGCCGTGATGAAAGACAAATACTTGCGCGAGCTAGCCAAGCTCAATGGCAAAAAGAGCGCGGAGATCGTCGAGCTGAAGAAGAAGGCCGAGGACGCAGAGGACTGGGGTTACAAGGAGAGGGAGGCCACTTACATCAAGCAATGCGAGGCGGCCAAAGACCTATTCTTCAATTTGGATGGACGGCGGCCGTGGTGCAGCTCGGCCACGGCCCTGAGACCGAGGTCTTCAACCCTCCTTCATATTTCATACCGAGCTCAATGATGGAGTACGCTGCTGCCGTTCAACAACAATTTCTTCAAAAGGAGGATGATGGAGATGCTGCTCCAGAAGAAACTGAGGCTAACAATGCCCCAGTCGTCAATGATCCCGTTGTTCAGCCAGCTCAGGTGGAGCCACCGGTAGAAGACCTAACAACCGAACTACCAGCTGAAACCGGGCTCCGAGTTGAGCTGGACGCGGATCTTGATGACCTCTTTGCGTAATCTTGTATTTTCTTCTTTTTGCTTTTGGAAAGAAATTGTAACCGGGCTGAGGCCCCACCTCTTGTACTTGATCTGAATTTCCAATGAAATATTCCTTTGTTCCAACTTTTGTCTCGGTTTAATCTATGCTTGCCTTATCTTTCCAATTGTAATCTGAATGAAGTGTAACACTTTCTGACCACGATAACTATCTTGGTTTTAACCTTCATAACTCTGGTCTTACCTGCCAACCTCTTTAGTCTAGGTCTTAACCTCGGCAGAAGATTGCAATGAGTTGTATTCCAGCCAACCACTCTTCAGCCTTGATCTTTATCTTGGTTGAAGAGTACTAAGTATTGGTTTTTCCAGCCAACCTCTTCAGTCTAGATCCTTATCTCGGCTGAAGAACAGTAAGTGTTGGTTTTTCCAGCCAACCACTCTTCAGCCTTGATCTTTATCTCGGTTGAAGAGTACTAAGTGTTGGTTTTTCCAGCCAACCTCTTCAGCCTAAATCCTTATCTCGGCTGAAGAACAATAAGTGTTGGTTTTTCCAACCAACCTCTTCAGCCTAGATCCTTATCACGGCTGCAGAATAAGTGTTGGTTTTTCCAGCCAACCTCTTCAGCCTAGATCCTTATCTCGGCTGGAGAACAATAAGTGTTGGTTTTTCCAGCCAACCTCTTCAGCCTAGATCCTTATCTCGGCTGGAGAATAATAAATGTTTGGTTTTTCCAGCCAACCACTCTTCAGCCTTGATCTTTATCTCGGTTGAAGAGTACTAAGTGTTGGTTTTTCCAGCCAACCTCTAGGTTATTCCTGCCAACCTAGAGTAAAGTGTTTGGTTATTACGGCCAAACGTCCTGCAGCCTGGATCCTTATCCTGGGCTTAGGAGGGGTGTTGGTTATTCCAGCCAACCTCTAAGTTGGTTATTCCTGCCAACCTAGAGTAAAGTGTTTGGTTATTCCGACCAAACGTCCTACAGCCTGGATCCTTATCCTGGGCTTAGGAGGGGTGTTGGTTATTCCTGCCAACCTAGAGTAAAGTGTTTGGTTACTCCGACCAAACGTCCTGCAGCCTGGATCCTTATCCTGGGCTTAGGAGGGGTGTTGGTTATTCCAGCCAACCTCTTCAGCACGGATCCTAATCTTAGCTTGAAGAGAGTGCAAAGTTGGTTATTCCGGCCAACTACGTTTTCAGTGTGCCTAGCTCACTAAAACAATCTTTTATAGAAGGAAACAACTATACTGAAAAGAAACTACTTATTTTATTGAGAAAGAAAAAATTACAAATACTTGAAAGAAAAGCTAAAAATAAAATAGCTTGAGATTGGCAGTGTTCCATGGCTTGGGAATGGCTTTGCTGTCTTTATCTTCCAAGTGGTATGCCCCTTTTCCTGCTAATCCAACCACCTTGTAAGGTTCTTCCCAATTAGGCCCTAACTTGCCATCTTTGGGTACCAAGGTGTTTCCCATCACTTTGCGCAGTACCCAATCTCCGATTTTGAATTGTCTTGGATGTATTGTTTTGTTATACTTTCTGGACAACTCTTGCTGGTACGAGGCAATATGAACCAGTGCTCTTTCTCTTCTTTCTTCCGCAAGATCGAGCTCCAATGCTATGGCTTCTCCATTTAAGTCGGGATCAAAATTTTCACTTCTAATTGGGGGAGGCCAACTTCCAGTGGGATTACCGCTTCCATGCCATAGGCCAAGGAAAAGGGTGTTTCGCCAGTAGACCGCCGAGGTGTGGTACGGTAAGCCCATAAAACGTGGGGAAGCTCCTCAGCCCACTTGCCCTTTGCTTTCTCTAATCTTTTCTTCAATCCATCCAAGACCACTTTGTTTGATGCTTCTGCTTGGCCATTTGCTTGGGGGTATGCCGGTGTTGAGTTGTAGAATTCTATCTTGTATTCTGCACAAAAGCCTCTAAAGATTCTGCCATCGAACTGAGTACCGTTGTCTGATATTAGAGCTTTTGGTATGCCGAACCGAGTGATAATATTCTGCCAGATGAACTTTTTCACATCCTTCTCCTTGATTGATGCCAATGCTTCTGCCTCCACCCACTTTGTGAAGTAGTCTGTTGCTGCAAGGAAGAACTTTCTGTTGCTGGGTGCCGTTGGAAGTGGTCCTACTATGTCCAAGACCCACATTGCAAAGGGCCATGGGCTTGTCAATGGTAGGAGTTCTCTGGCTGGCTGATGTATTTGGTGTGCGAACTTCTGACATTTCTCACACTTCTTGACATACTTCTCTGAATCTGCTTGCATATATGGTTACCAATATCCTTGCGAAATTGCTCTGTAGGCCAATGATCTTCCTCCTTGATGGCTTCCACATACGTCTTCGTGTATTTCGAACAAGAATGCTTCCACTTTGCTGGGGTGGACACACTTTAGGTAAGGTCCTGTGAAGGATTTCTTGTACAATGCCATTGATGGGGAGAGCCAAAAGCGCTGTGACTTTGCTCTTATTTTGTTGGCCTCTTTCTTTTCTTCCGGTAAGATGCCGTCTTTTAGGAACAGTATGATGGGATCCATCCACGAAGGGCCTAGTTTGGCACAACATACCTCTTCTACTTCGGGTTCTTCAATGCTTGGCCTTGGTAGGTAGTCAATCAGCAATGGATGAGGGATGGAGGTATCTGCCATTAAAGCAAAGCCTGCTAGTTTGTCTACTCTACTGTTTTCTTCCTTGCCGATCTGCTCTAGCTGCACTGCTTCAAATATCTTGATCTCTTTTCTGACTAACTCTTGGTACTTAGCCATCCTGTCATCTTTTGCCTCATAGTCACCTAAAATTTGGTTTACCACCAGCTGTGAGTCACTGTAAACCATTAGCTCGGTGGCCTTCATGTAGGATGTTGATTTTAAGCCTGCCAGAAGCGCTTCATATTCTGCTTCGTTGTTTGATGCTAGGAAGCCAAGGTTGACTGCTTGCTCCACCACTAGGCCATCTGGTGAGATGAGGACTATGCCTAGTCCTGCACCATGCCTGTTGGACGCTCCATCCACGAAGAGCTTCCACATCTCTCCAACGAATAGTTTCCAGCAAGTGGAGGGATCAGATGATGCCTTGGGATCAAGAGTGTTGCTGGTGTTTTCTTCAAGGTTCATGCTTGCTGTTTGCCCCTCGCTATCTGATTGTACCAAGTCTTTATTTGTTGGTGAGTCTTGGCTTGGTGTAGCATGGTTTGCTTCTTCCTCCCTTATTTTACTCTGGTTTGCCTTAGGGTCTGACTGGGTGTCCTGTACCAGGGGTTGCGCTATTCCGGCGTCAACTTCCAACCCTAGTTCGGTTGTATCAGTCAGGTCGACTGGGCAGATATGATGACTTCCTAGGGTGAATTCTGCGACAAAGTCTGCCAAGGCTTGGGCTTTTACCGCGGTTCTGGGTTGGAACTTGATGTCGAACTGTCCTAACTCTACTGCCCACTTTAGGATTCGCCCAGAAAAGTTTGCCCTCTAAAACAAAGCTTTTAATGGAAAGGCTGTGAGGATGACTATAGTGTGGGCGTGAAAGTAATGCGACAACTTCCTTGAGGCCATTATCAAGGCTAGGGCCAGTTTTTCCAGTGGTAAGTACCTTGTTTCTGCGCCTAGTAATGTCTTGCTGACATAAAAGATGGGCAGACGTTGGATTCCTTCCGCTCGGACCAACACTGCGCTAATTGCGTGCTGTGAAACTGCCAGGTACAGAAAGAGTTCTTCTCCAGGTATTGGGGTTACAAGCAGTGGTGGAGAAGACATATATTCTTTCAAGCTTTCTAGAGCGCGGTCGCATTCTTCGTCCCACTCGAACTTGGCTTTTAATGCTTGAAAAAATGGTCGACATCTGTTGACGACCGACTTATGAATCGGTTGAGTGCAGCTGCCATGCCGGTGAGATGCTGCACTTCTTTTACTGAGTTGGGCCTCTCTAGATCCTGAATTGCTTTGATCTGAGAGGGGTCTACTTCAATACCTCGGTTGGTCACTAAGAAGCCTAGGAATTTGCCAGATCCTACACCGAACGCACATTTGGATGCATTAAGGCGCAGCTTGTGCTTCTTCAGGATCTGAAACATCTCACCTAGGTCCTTGAGATGGTCATTCTCATCCTTGCTCTTGACCACCATGTCGTCGATGTAAGCCTCCATTGTTCTACCTAACAATGGTTCAAACATCTTGGTGACCATCCGTTGGAATGTTGCCCCTACGTTCTTTAGGCCAAAGGGCATGACTTTGTAGCAGTACAGTCCTCTTGGCGTTGTAAAAGATGTGACCTCCTGGTCTGGTTCATACATAGCGATCTGATGGTAGCCTCTATACGCATCAAGAAAGCTAAGTCGGTTGTGCTCCGCCGTTAGATCTACCAGTTGGTCTATCCGGGGTAGAAGGAAGCTGTCATTTGGGCATGCCTTGTTGACTGTTTTGTAGTCTACGCAGACATGCCATTTTCCATTCTTCTTCGGCACCACCACTGTATTGGAGATCCATCTGGGGTAGTGCACCTCTCTGATAGCTCCTGTCTCCAGCAGGTTTCCTACTTCTTCGGCCACTATCTCGGCATGGTGGAGTGCCGATCTGCGAGTGCGCTGAATGATTGGTCTGGCGTTTGGGTGGACGTTCAATTGGTGACAGATGAAGCTTGGTCAATGCCAGGCATATCATACGGCGTCCAGGCAAACACTTCGATGTTAGAGGTCAAGAATTCCATGACCTCTATTCTCTCAGTGCTGGACATAGATGAGCCAAGCAAAAAGAACTTATCCGGGTTCTTTTCATCTATTCTTACCTGTACCAAGTCTTCCACTGCCTTATGTTCAGCGGCTTTGACAACATCCACGAACAATTCATTGCTCTCTGGTTCTTCCACCATTTGTACAAACCCCTTGGCAGCTCGGCTGCCATTTACTGTGACGAAGCATTGCTTGGACATAATTTGGTCTCCGTAGACCTCTTCAATTACTCCGGCTTCATTGGGGAACCGCATTACTTGATGGTAGGTTGATGCTACTGATCGCATGGCATGCAGCCATGTTCTTCTTAAGATGATGTTATAAGTGGAAGGGACTTTCAATACCCAGAATTCCACTTGTTTCATCATGCTTCCTGCTCTGACTGGGAGGATTATCTTGCCAACTGGCCACTCTGGCATTGAGTTGAATCCGATCAGGGGAGATACGGCTGGTGCCAAGTCCTGGTCCTTCAGTTTCAATTGTTTGAAGGTTTCGTAGTACATTATCTCGCATGAGCTCCCTTGGTCAATCAAAATTCGCTTGATGTCATAATCCTTGATGCGGAGAGTGACGACCAGTGCATCATTGTGAGGGCAATATATCCTTGCCAAGTCTTTCTCCGAAAAAGACATGACGTTCGTGGCCTCTGTTCTCCCTTTTTTAATGGTAGGTTGTGTACTTAATACTTCCCTCAAGTGCTCAGCCTTCTTGATCATTCCCCTGAGCTCACATACCTGCTCAGGTTCGAATACCCCATGTATTACGTTAATCACTCCTTGAGGTGGGGCGTCGATCGGCATACCATTTGGGTGGTCATGGTTCTGGGGGGCTGGCTGTGTTCCTCCTTCTATGTACTTGTCTAGATGCCCAGCTGCCACTAACTCCTCCAAGTGTTGCCTTAATGGCGTGTAATTTTCAGTGCGGTGCCCCTTTTCCTTATGGAAGGTGCACCTAGATCTTTCGTCGTAGTCCTTTTGTGCTTCTCCCAGCTTAGCTGGCCATCTGACGAAAGGTTCATCACGTATCTCACTGAGAATCCGATAGATCAGTTTTTTGAACACAGTGGTAATGGCAGTGCGGACTCTCAACCATCTTTTATCTCGATCCTCTTCGTTGTCTCGCCTGCCTCGTCCATTCTTGCTTGGACGTTCTACCGTGTTGACTTTTGCCGTAGTCTTCTTATCTGGCGCTGCTGTTGCACCAGATTTTAGCACGGGCGCCATCTTCCTCCACCCGAATATGTTGGTGCACTCACTCCATCAAGGCTTCCATCGTGAGGGGTGGCGTCATAGTAATTAAATCCCTCAACCTGTTTCCGACTGGGAGTCCTCTTTTGTATTGTGCGATGGCGAGATTGGTGGGGCAATCCCCTATCTGGTTGAACATCTCCCAGTAGCGACTGCTGTAGGATCTCAATGTTTCCTTGTCGCCCATGTCAATGGAGAGTGGCTGATCGATCTCCACTGGGGTCTTGGTGTTCGTTCTGAACCTTGTCACGAACGCCTCTGCCAATTGTGCCCAGGAGGCTATGCTGCCTTCTGGTAGCCTTTTGAACTAGGTTAAACCTAGGTCGCCAAGGCTTGATGGGAATATGATGCACATTAAAGCCTCATTTCGTCGGTAAACTACCATGACCTGGCGAAAGTGGCTTAAGTGTGAGTAAGGGTCTGTCTTCCCCTTATACGTGGTAAATTTGGGCTGAAGGAAGCCGAAAGGTAGGGGCGCATTCTCAATTGCCGGAACGAACGGCGAGATCTGCAGTCTTGCTAAGGCTTTGTCTGTCGGTTCATAAGCAGGGCGCGCTATTGGCATTCCTACCTCGACGCTTCCATGCGTCCGAGGAGCCAACCGCTGAAGGGCTGAGACTCTGCGCGGGTCGCGCGCCCGGGTATCTTCTTTCCATCGTGCCCTTTCTTCTAGCACAGTTCGTAAGTCGGATGATCTAGGCAACTCTATCTGCCTGGATGATGTCTGGTACGTACGCGAGGGCCGATAGGTGCTTCCCTCAGTGTATGACCTCTCAGTTCTCGTTCTCTCAGACCTGGAGTAACGAGTCTTGGAAGTCCTGGATTGGGTATCGCCTGTTCTCAGGCTCCTATTCTCTGCTTGTAACGATGTGGTATGCCTGCCACGATCCTCCGAGTGGCGAGGAGGCGTGTTGCTTTTGCGCCCCTCTCCTGTCGCCACCCCTTTTCTCTTGATCTGGCGCTTCATGGCCTCCATGTCCGCCGCTATCTTCCTTATTAGTTCATCCTGCTCTTTTATGCGATCCTCCAGAGCCTGCGGGTCGATTTTTTGCCTCTGCCTCTCAGGACTTTGTGAGCGAGAGCGACGGGGGTTGTTGTTCCGCCTCCCCTTGCATCCCTCCGGGAGTTCTGTCGCTGGGGCTCTAAGTCTACCATGGGAGGGACATGAGGTAAACCTTCGCGCCTCCCGGCCCCCTCTGGGGTTTGTCCGTTGATGGCGGATTGCGGCAAATCTTCATTATGCGCCATTACTTCCAATTTAGCGAGGAAAACTCGATCAAGAGGTTTTGTTCTTTCTGTGATTCCCACAGACGGCGCCAATTGTACGAGCACGAAATATTCTTTCTCGTATAATCCTGTTGATCAAGTCTGTGCCCCTCCAAACGTCGTTGCTTTACTCCCTGAAAACACAAACGTGAGCTAACCGGCGGGTGTGTGCCGGATACCTCTCCGATGCCTAAGTCAGCAAAATAGACAGATAGACAAAAGCTCTATGTATTCGGGAATCAAAGTTGTGTTACCTCTCTCATAGGTTATGTTGTGAGCTTTTATAGGTTCCGCGTGACACAATCCTAGTAGGACTCTTATTCCTCCATGTAGAGTTCTCCTAGGAATCACTTTCCAGAAAGATAATGCTTATCCTTCAACACCCCCCTCACTGCTTAAACCAAGTGAGATGGTCCTAGCTCGGTGGTATGTCCAAACGACCGAGCTGGCATTGCCATGGTATGATGACAATGTAACCGAGCTAACAATACTCATGTTACTTTTACCCCGGCGTTTTATGTGTAACATGTACCTCGGCTACGCATGTAGACCGTGCTAACCATAGCGTACTTGGACCGAGCTACTCAACAGCAAGGTCCTGAGAAGAAGCCAAAAATACCTCGGCTCAAGATTGTTTAACCGAGCTAACTGTCACCGCGCCGACCATGATGACCGAGCTAACCATCAAGCTCTTCCGGACTGGGCTATCTGCAAGGCTCCTCTGGACCGGACTAATTACAAGGCCCTTTTACTCAGCCCTTTTTACTGTGGCCCACAGAATGGCCCAGTACCCAGCTCGGCCCAATTTACATATAAATTACCCTCTCACATGGTATCTTGGATAAAGAAGTTTATATGACCCAACCTTAAGGTTTTGTTGACAGATCTAAGCCTCAGTTTGTATGCAAATTGACTAAAGCATTGTATGGTCTTAAACAAGCACCTCATGCTTGGTATTCTACCTTTTCCAACTATCTTCTGACTAATGGGTTTGTTGTTAGTTCATCAGATTCTTCTCTGTTTATCTAACACACAGCTACTACCATGACTGTGTTGCTAGTGTATATTGATGATATCCTAGTCACTGGGAATGATTCTGCCCATATTGCTTCTCTCATTACTCATATGCACACAACATTTTCTATGAAATAATTGGGTCTTATCAACTATTTCTTGGGTGTCTTTGTTACTCTCTCTACCTCTGGCTATTTCTTTCTCAAACTAAGTATGCTTTGGAAATTCTTACTAAGGCTGGCATGTCTAATTGCTAGTCATCTCATTCTCCCATGTCCGTCAAGCCTTCTTCCTTGTCTTTTCCCATTGTGGCATTTTCTAATCCTTCTCTCTATCGCAGTATTGTTGGTGCCCTCCAATATTTGACCATTACTTGCCCTGATATCTCCTTTGCTGTTAGTCATGCCTGCCAAACTATGCATTCTCCTTCTGAGGCTTATTTTGCTTTTGTCAAACACTTGTTACGCTATTTGAAAGGTACCATTCATCAAGGTTTGTCTTTTACTCCTAGTCCTCTTGATAAGCCTTCTCTGATTCTGATTGGGCTGGGAGTATCAGTGATCGTTAGTTTGCCACTGGCTACTGTGTGTTTTTAGGTCCTAATCTAATTTCTTGGTCTGCCAAGAAGCAATCTATAGTCTTCCGCTTTTCCACTGAAGCTGAATATCGAGCTTTCGCCCAAGCTGCAGCTGAGTTGAGTTGGCTTCAAATGGTTCTCACTAATTTACACATAGCTCATCCTTGTCATATCCTATTGTGTGATAACTTATCTGCAATTTCCTTGAGCTGCAATCATGTGTTTCATTCTCGGTCTAAACACATTGCTGTTGATTATCATTATATCCAAGAAAGAATTGCCTCCAAATAAATCTTTATCGAGCATGTTGCCTCCTCTAATCAGCTCACTGATCTTTTTACAAAGGCTTTACTAGTTTCTCGGTTCCACTTTCTTTATGACAAGCTCATGGTGTTTTCTTCTCCTATGAGCTTGTAGGGGGGTGATGAAAGTATAGCTCAAACCCAGTAGTAGCAGCTCAAACAGACCAAGGCTCAGTAGCAGCAGCAGCTCAAACAGACTAAGGCTGTAGCTACTGATATGGTTCCATTCAGCGATGTCTTAGCTCAAACTCCATCATCCACATCCACGTGTGAGAAGCTACAAGCTGAGTCCAGTGCAATCATTCCATATCCATTATAATATCTGTATGATATGATTGTAACAGAATTAGTTAGAAGTTAGTTAGAGTTAGTGTTAACTCATCATAGTTAGTCTTAAGTAAAAGAGGTTAGGTTGTTGTATATAATGCACGTTTGATCTATGAATTGAAATAAGAAAATGAGTTTCTAAATCTTCTTTAAAAAATAATAATAATTTGCCATGTCTCCCCGATATGTCTCCATTTTTTTTTGAAATCACCGTATCCGTATCTGTGTTTGTGCTTCATACATGGCTTATGGTTTTTTTATATTTCATAATCAATCTTTATAAATAGCAAGTGGTCATAGAGCCACCATGCAGAATAGAAAAGGACTCCAGAGTAATTCTAATTAGTGATTGGAGACATGGGATTAGCTTGTGCTTTCTTCACTCTCTTCTCATTGGTCCTGGTAAGTATAAGCATTTCCCAAGGGCAAAGTAGTACATAATATATAGGATGGACCGAAGGGATGGTTGGAAGCAACCAGCTTTCTAGGTTTCGAAAACCGCCTTTATTGTATTAGTATTAGTTAAAAATATTTTTCAGTTATATAAGTTCGTCCTTGAGATTAGAATCATGTGTTTGTGTACAAATCCGTTATGGAATTTCACAATTTTAACATTGAAAATTTGAAAACTAAAAAATTTCACAGTTTGAAAAGTGTGAAATTTCACTTTTTGGGTTTAAAGGGTTGGTTTTGTTGTATAATTGTGCATTAATCTGAATATTAGGTGAAACCTCCAAACCCCAAGGGGTTTAAGAACTATCAACACTATATAATCTTATACATTTTAGCCCCTTCGAAATCTAAATAATTTTAACTTAGCATCCCAAACTTCAAAAAGATCTCATTAGGCCTGACACAATTTTGAGTATTTATAAAAGAAATTAGCATTTTGATCACAAAAATCAAATAAGTTGTAACTGTTTGTGTGTTTCTTTATTGAGCAGCTTGTTGCTAGCAGTGCTGACGCAAGAACAGACCAAAGAGAATACTGGCAAGTCATCATGAAAGATCAGCCCATGCTAGAAGCAATTGAAGGCCTCATCATCCACCCGGGCTCGGTGTCGTCACCTCTCTCCGACAAGAAAACTGATTGTCACACGACAACAGAAGCAGTAGTAAACAACAATAAACTTGTCAATGATTCTGCAGAGAAGAGGGCTTTCGTGAAAGGCTTTGAGACAAGGCCTTAACATGACAATGAAGTTGATCTGAAAGGCAAGTCATTTGTGAAAGATTTTGAGCTGAGGCCAGATCTTAGTACTTACGAACATTGAAGGACAATCACAAGCATGGATAGGAACTTGGAAGTGGATTATGTGAGATATATCTATATATATGGTTGAATCTAAATAATTAAGAAGCAAATGTTGTGTGTTTGTGTAGTGTACTCACTGTTGGAAATGGGAGTTTTAGCGGCGTTAAAAAAACGCCGCTATAGGTCCCAAAAACGTTGTCAAATCCTTTTGTGACGTTTAGCACCAAACACCGAAGATGCGGCCATTGCTATAACTTTATGACGCTTTAGAAATGTCGCTATATTGCTATAGGCGGCGCTTTTAAAACGCCGCTAAAAATTCTACTAACGGCAACATGACGTCACTATGCTATTTAGCGACGTTTTTAAAACGCCGTCGTATCCCTTTTTAAAAAAAAAAATCCAATCATTGGTATGATATTTAGCGACATTTTTAGAAACGCCGTGGTAGCCACTTTTTTTATAAAAAAAAAATTGTGCTAATTTTATGTAATTGAACTAAAAACTGAAAAATAGCACTAATCTGAAATAATAGCTCCCATTCAAATAGCAAATACAACATTAGTTCACTTTCCCATTCAATTTAATATCCAATCACCATTAACCACAAAATAACATATTCACAAATCATGTTTTAGAAAAGACATTAACAGAGAAAGAAGTGTTGAGCTATAATGATTGATCCAACTATACAAGAGATGGCAAATTTTTACCAAGAAAATTATCCCTAACTCAAGATATCACCAAAGTAAGAGACTCTATTGAACTTTACTAGATTGTATTTGAAAAATCTATTCTTGCCTATAACATAAATTTCAAGCTTGGATGAATTAAATTCAAATTGATGAGAGAGTTCACTGTTAGTCTTCACTGGTTTACATACCTACATCAGAACATAAACTGCAATCAGATTCACCAAAATAAACATAAATTGAAGAATTTGTAAACTTAATTTTCTTAATCACTTGATTGCATTTATTTATTTTTAAGTGTTTAATTTTTTTGGTAGGGGTGGCTAGAGTTTTGCTCCTGACAAAAATTATTTTACATAGATTTTATTATTACCCTATTCTTATACCATGCCATTATTATGAGTTGCCATATATCACACACTCGCCAGAATACTTCCAATGTATTTGGATTTGGAATTTTAGGAGAAATTCATAAAGACAAGGAAAATTTTGTGCGTATAAGTTAAATCTTTGATCCAATATTATCAAGAGTAATGACATAAAATAACTCAAATTTCATAGCACATCCTTAGTAACTAATTAATAATGCAACACCACCAAAGTGACCCAGTTCCAGTATATCATAGAATTGACAACTCAAATTACCAAATCTTCCTGCTGAGAACTCAAGAGGTTTGAACTTCCAACAATAGCAAGAAAACAATAACCCGACCCACTGAACATAAGAAATTACAATAAAAATATATGAAAAAGTGGATACACAAGAGTAATATAAAGGGCACCTATTTTACCTCTCCATCATCATCTAGAACAAACACTTGCCCATGCTCAAAAGGAGACATTGTTCCCGCATCAGTGTTCAAGTAAGGATCTGAATAAAAGAGCAAATTGTGAGTAAGCAATAACTACTTGTTGTTTTCTCAAATTGGGTTTTGTAATTTAACAAAAATGGAAGCACTAGTAACAAGACAGAACATTGTGAACATTTAACAAGGGTAGTTGAAACAAAAGTAGGCTTCTTTTAAGGGTGGGCGCGGGTCGGTTGCGGCCACGGAACTTTCAATTTGCCATCCGTCCGTCAGATTGGTAGATTGGAGAAAATCAATCCGCATCCGTCCGCCAATCCGGCGGATGTGGATTGAGTGGATTAGCGATTTGGCAGATAGATACGAATCGGTTTGGCGGTTTAAAATTTTATAAACTTTCAACATAATTCAACTTGTGCACTTCCTAAAAAAAAAAGAAAAAGAAAGTATTACAGTCAATGACTTAAAAAAATATTACAATCACTGCATGTCTCATCCAAAGCAAGAAAGTTTGAAAACTTTAGAATATCACAATCACTGCATGTCTCATCCACATACTACAATCACAGCATGCCTCATTCATATAAAGTATTACAATCTGTGGTTCTTAAAATATAAAAACAATTCAAACCATCAAAACCATGAACAGAGCAATAGTAGAGATTGTATGTCTCTGTATTGTTACATCTGTATCTATTTTTGAAAACAAAAACCAACCAACATATATCATATTTTCTATTTATTATTTTTAGAGATAAATTTAAAAACCAAAAAATTAGATAAATAATACGTTTATTTTTTTAAATTCAAAAAAGATATTCAAGTTGAAAACTTTTTTTCAACAGAATATTTAAACTCTTTTTTAATTGAAAACACAAACAGAATATTTAAATAAACTAAAAACACAAAGTCTGATAAATTACTAGGGGCGCTCGCGGTTTGGCGGTTCGGTTGCGGCCAAAGAAATCTCAAATTCGCCATCCGTCCGCCATATTGGCGGATTGGAGAAAATTAATCCGCAACCGTCCGCTTGTCATCACGCATCCGTCCAAAATGCGGTGGATCGGTTCGGTTCGGTCGGTTTTGGCGGATCGGTATATCCGCTGCTCACCCCTAGCTTCTTTTAAAGAAATTACAAACAAGAAGAAAACCTAGATTACCCAGCTAGGTTCTGTACATAAGTGAGAGGGTAATTTATATGAAAATTGGGCCGAGCAAGGTGATGGGCCGTAGTATGAAGAATTGAGTAAAAAGGCCTGTGTGTTAGTTCGGTCCAAAAAGGCCTTGATGTTACACCGGTTTAGAAGAGCACTACGGTTAGTTCGGCCACCGGTGGGGCACACTCAGAGTTAGCTCGGTCGCGTGAATTACGGCTAGCCTGGTCCTGTCCTCTAAACCGAAGTATGAGAGCTTCTTCAGGACTCATCTGAGTCAGTTCGGCTGTACACTTCTATAGATAGCTCGATCTTGGCATTCGAAGCCGAGATAGAAGAAAGGAAAGGAAGAGTCGAACTATAAGTGGCCTCGGCCATACCTGCCGGTCTAGTATGGCAATGTTATTTCGGTCGCATGGTAGTGCGGCCTTGGTAAAACCATCTCACTTGGTTAAAGCAGTGAGGGGGGTGTTGAAGATAAGCATTATCCTTCAAGAGTATGAGTCCTAGTAGGACTCTGCATGGAGAAGTAAAAGTCCTACTAGGATTGTGCCACACGGAACCTATAAAAGCTCACAGACATCACCTATGGAGAGGTAACGCAACTTTGATTCCCGAATATACAGAGCTTTTGTCTATTTGTCTAGTTACTGACTTAGGCATCGGAGAGGTTTCTGGCACACACCCGCCGGCTAGCTCACGTGTGTATTTTCAGGTAGTTGAACGACGTCGTATGGAAGAGTGCAGACTTGATCAACAGGATTATACGAGAAGGTGTATTTCTTTCCCGTACAATTGGCGCCGTCTGTGGGAACTGCTTACAAGAACAAACCTCTTGATCAAGCTTTTTCCTCTTAAGAATCAATGGCGCACAACGAAGAATTACCACAGTCCGCCATTGACGGATTAACTCCAAAAGGGGGCGCGAGGCGCGAAGGTCTACCTCTTATCCCTCCTCTGGGGGATTTGGAGCCACAGAGGCAGAATCCCAGGAGGGATACAAGAGGGAGAAGGCGGACTAACAACCCTCGTCACTCTCGTTCGCAGAGCCTAGAAAGACAAAGGCGCAGGATTGATCCCCAAGCTTTGGAGGATCGCGTCAAGGAACAAGATGAATTGATACGTCGGATGGCGGCGGACATGGAATCTCTTAAGCGCCAGGTGAAAGGAAAAGGAGTGGCGACATGAGAGGGGCGCACAAACAAGACGCCCCCTCGTCACTCGGAAAGTTGTAGTAGGAATACTACACCCTCTCAAGCAGAGAGCAAAAGCCTCAGGATGGGCAATACGCAATCCAGATCCTCCAGAACTCGTCACTCCAGGTCGAACACCGAAGGAAGCACATATTGGCCCTCGCATACGCACCAAACGAGATCCAGACAGACAGAGTTGCCCAGATCGTCCGACCTACGAACCGTGCTAGAAGAGAAGGCACGGTGGAAGGAGGACGCCAGGGCATGTGATCCACACAGAGCTTCTGCTTTACAGCGGTTGGCTCATCTGACGCACGGAAGCGTCGAGGTTGGAATGCCAATACCGCGCCCTGCTTACGAACCAACGGACAAGGCGTTGGCAAGGCTACAAACCTCACCATTCGTTCCAGCGATTGAGAATGCACCCCTACCTTCAGGCTTCCTACAGCCCAAATTCACCACGTACGAGGGGAAGACGGACCCTTACTCACACTTAAGCCACTTCCGCCAGGTTATGGCGGTATATCGGCGCAATGAGGCCTTAATGTGCATTCTATTCCCCTCAAGCCTTGGTGACCTAGGCTTGACTTGGTTTGAGAAACTTCTAGAAGGCAGCATAGCCTCCTGGGCACAGTTGGCGGAAGCATTTGTAACAAGGTTCCGAACAAACACCAAAACACCAGTGGAGATCGACCAATTACTCTCCATCGACATGGGCGACAAGGAGACCCTAAGATCCTACAACAGTCGTTACTGGGAGACCTTTAACCAGATTGGGGACTGTCCCACCAATCTCGCCATTGCACAGTACAAAAGAGGCCTTCTAGTCGGGAACAGATTAAGGGACTCTATCACCATGACACCGCCCCTCACCATGGAAGCCCTGATGGAGAGAGTGCATCAGCACATCAGGGTGGAAGAGGATGGCGCACGTGCCAAAGCAAAATCTGGCGCGACCGCAGTACCAGAAAAGAAGGCCTCAGCAAAGGTCAACGCGGTAGACCGTCCGAACAGAAACGGACGTGGCAGAAGAGACAACGGAGAAGACCAGGACAAAAGATGGTTGAGAGTCCGCACTGCCATAACCACGGTCTTCAAGAAACCGATCTACCGAATACTTAGCGAGATTCGAGACGAGCCTTTCGTCAAGTGGCCAGCCAAGTTAGGCGAGGCACAGAAGGACTACAACGACAGATCACGGTGCACCTTCCATAAAGAAAAGGGGCACCGCACTGAGAACTGCACGCCATTAAGACAACACCTGGAAGAGTTGGTTGCAGCAGGTCACCTCGAGAAATACATCGAAGGAGGGGCGCAACTAGCCCCCCAGGACCATAACAACCCCAACAGAATGCCGATCGACGCCCACCTCAAGGCATTATCAACGTGATACATGGAGTCTTTGAACCTGAGCGTGTATGCGAGCTCAGAGGATCAATCAAAAAGGTTGAGCACTTAAGAGAGGTGCTAAGTGCCCAATCTGCAGTCAAGAAGGGGAAGACTGAGGCCACAAACGTCATGTCTTTTTCGGATAAAGACTTGGCAGGATATATTGCCCTCACAATGATGCCCTGGTCGTCACTCTCCGAGTCAAGGATTTTGACGTCAAGCGGATTCTGATTGACCAGGGTAGTTCATGTGAAATCATGTACTACGAAACATTCAAACAATTGAAGCTACAAGACAAAGACTTGGCACCTGCCGTATCTCCCCTGATTGGATTCAACTCCATGCCAGAATGGCCCGTCGGCAAAATAATCCTCCCAGTCAGAGCAGGGAGTGTGACGAAACAAGTGGAGTTCTGGGTATTGAAGGTCCCCTCCACTTACAATATCATCTTGGGCAGAACATGGCTGCATGCCATGCGATCGGTGGCGTCATCCTACCACGAAGTAATGCGGTTCCCCAACGACACCGGAGTAATAGAGGAAGTCTATGGAGATCAGATCATGTCGAAGCAGTGCTTTGTCACGGTGAACGGCAGCTGCGCTGCCAAAGGATACGTTCATTCGGTGGAAGAACCTGAGAGTAATGAACTATTCGCAGATGTGGGCAAAGCGGCTAGTCAGAAAGCGGTGGAAGACTTGGTAGAAGTAAGAATAGATGAAAAGAACCCGGATAAGTTCTTTTTGCTCGGATCGTCGTTGTCCAGCACTGAGAGATTAGAGGTCTTGGAGTTTTTGACCTCTAACATCGAAGTGTTCGCCTGGACACCATGCGACATGCCAGGCATTGATCCCAACTTCATCTGTCACCAACTCAATGTCCACCCATCTGCCAGATCAATTATTCAGCGCACGCGCAGATCGGCACTCCACCACGCCGAAATAGTGGTAGAAGAAGTAGGGAACCTGCTAGAGGCAAGAGCAATTAGAGAGGTGCACTACCCAAGATGGATCTCCAACACAGTCGTAGTGCCAAAGAAGAATGGCAAGTGGTGTGTCTGTGTCGACTACAAAACAGTCAACAAGGAGTGCCCAAAAGACAGCTTTCCTCTACCACGGATAGATCAATTGGTAGACCTAACGGCGGGGCACAACCGACTTAGCTTTCTGGATGCATACAGAGGCTACCATCAAATTGCCATGCACGAACCAGATCAAGAAGTGACGTCCTTCACAACTCCAAGAGGACTATACTGCTACAAGGTCATGCCCTTTGGCCTAAAGAACGCAGGGGCGACATTCCAGAGAATGGTCACCAAGATGTTTGAGCCATTGTTAGGCAGAACAATGGAGGCTTACATCGACGATATGGTGGTCAAGAGCAAGGATGAGAATGACCATCTCAAGGACCTAGGTGAGATGTTTGAGATCCTAAAGAAGCATAAGTTACGCCTCAACGCGTCGAAGTGTGCATTCGGAGTAGGATCTGGCAAATTCCTGGGCTTCCTGGTGACCAACCGGGTATAGAGGCAGACCCCTCCCAGATCAAGGCAATTCAGGATCTGGAGAGACCAAACTCAGTCAAAGAAGTGCAGCATCTCACCGGCATGGCCGCTGCGCTCAATCGGTTCATAAGCCGGTCGTCCGACAGATTACGACCATTCTTCCATGCTTTAAAGGCCAAGTTTGAGTGGGACGACGAATGCGACCGAGCTTTGGAAAGCTTGAAGGAATACATGTCTTCTCCACCACTACTTGTAACCCCAATTCCTGGAGAAGAACTCTTCTTGTACCTGGCAGTCTCCCAGCATGCAATTAGCGCAGTGTTGGTCCGCGCAGAAGGAATCCAACACCTGCCCATCTATTATGTCAGCAAGACATTACTGGGCGCCGAAACAAGGTACTTGCCACTGGAGAAACTGGCATTGGCCTTGATGATGGCCTCAAGGAAGTTGTCGCACTACTTTCACGCCCACACCATAGTTGTTCTCACAGCCTTCCCATTAAAAGCTTTGTTTGAAAGGGCGAACTTCTCTGGGCGAATCTTGAAGTGGGCAGTAGAGTTGGGGCAATACGACATCAAGTTCCAACCCAGAACCGCAATAAAAGCTCAAGCATTGGCGGATTTTGTCGCAGAATTCACCCAGGAAGTCATCACATCTGCCCAGTCGACCTGACTGAAACAACCGAACTAGGGATGGAAGTTGACGCCGGAATAGCGCAACCCCTGGTGCAATATACTCAGCCAGACGCCAAGGCAGCCCAAACGAAGCAGGGAAGGAAGAGGCAAAACCACTGCTACACCAAGTCAGGACTCACCAACAAATGAAGACTTGATACAATCAGAAAGCAAGGGGCAGACAGCAAGCATGGACCTTAAAGAAGACACCACCAACATGGAAGATCCCAAGGCATCATCTGATCCCTCCACTTGCTGGAAGTTGTTTGTTGGAGAGATGTGGAAGCTCTTCGTGGATGGAGCATCCAACCGGCATGGAGCAGGACTTGGCATAGTCCTCATCTCTCCAGACGGCCTAGTGGTGGAGCAAGCAGTCAACCTTGGCTTCCCAGCATCAAACAACGAAGCGGAGTATGAAGCGCTTCTTGCAGGTCTCAAGTCAGCGTTCTACATGAAGGCCACCGAGCTAATGGTTTATAGCGACTCACAGCTGGTGGTAAACCAAATATCTGGCGACTACGAAGCAAAGGATGACAGGATGGCCAAGTACCAAGAGTTGGTCAGAACAGAGATCAAAAAATTTGAAGTAGTCAGGATAGAGCAGATCGGCAGAGAGGAAAACAGCAGAGCAGACGAACTAGCAGGCTTCGCCTCAATGGCGATACCTCCATTCCTCACCCATTACTAATCGACTACCTGCCTAGACCCAGCATTGAAGACCCCGAAGCAGAAGAGGTATGTTGTGCAGAGTTAGGCCCTTCTTGGATGGATCCCATCATACTGTTCCTGAAAGACGGCACCTTACCAGAAAGAGAAAAAGAAGCCAACAGAATAAGAGCAAAGTCGCAGCGATTTTGGCTCTCTCCATCCTTGGCATTGTACAAAAAGTCGTTCTCAGGACCTTACCTAAAGTGTGTTCACCCCAGCAAAGTGGAAGCATTCCTGTTCGAAATACATGAGGGTGTATGCGGCAGCCATCAAGGAGGAAGATCACTGGCATACAGAGCAATCTCGCAAGGATACTGGTGGCCATACATGCAAGCGGATTCAGAGAAATATGTCAAAAAATGCGAAAAATGCCAAAAGTTCACACATCAAATACACCAACCTGCCAAAGAACTTCTACCTCTAACTAGCCCATGGCCCTTCGCAATGTGGGGATTGGACATAGTAGGGCCACTTCCAACAGCACCGGCAACAGGAAGTTCTTCCTTGCAGCAACCGACTACTTCACAAAATGGGTGGAAGCAGAAGCCTTGGCGTCAATCAAGGAAAAAGATTGAAAAAGTTTGTCTGGCAGAATATCATCACTCGATTTGGCATACCAAAGGCACTGATATCAGACAACGGCACTCATTCGACGGCAGAATCTTCAGAGGCTTTTGTGAAGAATACAAGATAGAGTTCTACAATTCTACACCGGCATATCCCCAAGCAAATGGTCAGGCAGAAGCATCAAACAAGTAGTCTTGGATGGATTGAAGAAAAGGTTAGAGAAAGCAAAAGGCAAGTGGGCAGAAGAGCTCCCTCATGTTTTATGGGCTTACCGCACCACACCTCGCCGATCAACAGGGGAAACACCATTCTCCTTAGCTTATGGCATGGAAGCAGTCATCCTATTAGAAGTTGGCCTCCCTACAATTCGAAGCGAGAACTTTGACCCAGACTTAAATGGCGAAGCCATAGCATTGGAGCTTGACCTTGCGGAAGAAAGAAGAGACAAAGCATTGGTTCACATCGCCTCCTACCAACAAGAATTGTCCAGAAAGTATAACAAAACCGTGCATTCAAGGCAATTCAAGATCGGAGATTGGGTACTGCGCAAAGTCATGGGAAACACTTGGTACCAGGAGATGGCAATTGGGAAGGACCTTACAAAGTGGTCGGATTAGCAGGCAAAGGGGCATACCACTTAGAAGATGAGGACGGCAAAGCAATTCCCAGGCCATGGAACACTGCCAATCTCAAGTTATTTATTTTAGCTTTTTTTTTTTTCTCTTTTAAGTATGTGTAATTTTTTACTTTCTCAATAAAAAAGTCGATTCTTTTCAGCATAATTGTTTTCAGTAGAAGGTAACTTTAGTAAGTTAGGAGCATTGTAAACATAGTTGGCCGGAATAACCAACTATGAACCCTCCTAAGCCCAGGATAAGGATCCAGGCTGCAGGACGTTTGGTCGGAAATAACCAAACACTATATTCTAAGTTGGCTGGAAAAACCAACTTAGAGGTTGGCTGGATTAAACCAACACCCCTCCTAAGCCCAGGATAAGGATCCAGGCTGCAGGATGTTTGGTCGGCATAACCAAACACGGTATTCTAAATTGGCTGGAGAAACCAACTTAGAGGTTGGCTGGATTAAACCAACTCTTTGTACTCTTCAGCCGAAGTAAGTTTATGGCTGAAGAGTGGTTGGCTGGATTAAACCAACTCTTTGTACTCTTCAGCCGAAGTAAGTTTATGGCTGAAGAGTGGTTGGCTGGATTAAACCAACTCTTGTTACTCTTCAGCCGAAGTAAGCTTATGGCTGAAGAGTGGTTGGCTGAAGAGTAAACCAACTCTTTGTACTCTTCAGCCGAGATAGTTATATCGGCTAAAGAGTGGTTGGCTAGTAAGATTAAATAGCTAAAACCGAAATAACAGTTGAAGCAGTAAAAGACATTGAAAATTCATTACGAGTACGAGCATACAGAACTAAACCGGAGTAAGAGTTTAGCACAAAAGATTTTTCATTGAATTGCAAAATAAATACAACGGAGGGGCCGCAGCCCGATTACAAGTTCAAAAACAAAAGAAAAGCAAAAAGATAAATCAGTTGAAAAGATCATCAATTTCGACGTCAAACTCAGCATCAGCATCAATACGAAGACCGGTTTCAGGAGGGAGCTCGGTTTCGGTCACAAGAGTGGTCTCGGTCGGAAGCACGGTTTCACCTAGTTGCTCAATGACCAAGTTTTCCACCGTGGGCTCCGCCCGAACTGTCTGGTCAGCGTTGACAACCGGAGCGTCCTCAGTAGCAGAGTCTTCATCAGAGTCTAAGCCTTCAAGAAATTGCTGCTGGATGGCATCAGCATACTCCAATAGGGAGTTCGGTATGAAGTAGGCTAGAGGGTTGAAGACCTCGGTCTGTGGATCATGACCGAGCTTCTCAACAGCTGCCCTCCAGCCGCACTTAAAGAATAGTTCCTTGGCGGCTTCACATTGTTGGATATAACCGTCCTCCGCCTTCTTGAAGCCTTGCTTTTCAGCTTCTTTTATACCCTCCTTTAGCTGGGTTATCTCGGTAGCTTTCTTCTTTTCAAGCTTCGCCAGTTCGCGCAGGTACTTGTCCTTCAGCTCAATGGCAGCCTTTTGCTTTTCTGCTTCGGCCGAACTAACCAGTCCGGTCAGTCGGCCGTTCTCAGATCGGAGCTCGGCCATTTGCTTTCTGGCCTCCTCTAGCTTAGCTGTTTTTGCTTCGGCTTCGGCCACAGCTTGCCTTGTCATTTTCCTGAGCTCTAACACTCTTCTGTGAGTGATGTTGTTTTTCTGAATGGCCTGACAAAACATAGACTTCGCTTGAGCCGAAGTGAAAGTTGGAAAAATTAGACAGATAAAAAGGGACAGTGCTACCTACCAGGATCATGGATTTTGTTGAAGACCGGATGGCCTTCAGTTCGGTGTTAAGTTGCTTTTGATGGTGCTCCATGTCTTTGGGAAGGCATACACTCTTGGCTAGGTTGAAAGCCATCGAGTGATCCTTCTCAGCGACAATCGAGTCGGAATCCAGTATATCTCGGTCGGCGAAGGTAAGATTGGGAACCCATTTGGAGGATCCAGCCCGGTCGGAGTGTTCCGGTTGAAGGCTTGGTTGAGGGCTTGGAGGAGGACTTGGTGGCAGAATGGCCTCGTCCTCGTCAGCAAGGCGTCGCTCGGTTCGGCTAGTCCGGGCGCGCTTGCTTGGACGAGATGAGGATGGCTGTTGAGAGGGGAGAGCTACCACGGTCTCAGTGGTCTGTCCAGTGGGTGGTACATCGGCTGGATTTGTTGCGGTTAACAGGGCCTTCAGTCTGCTCCTTTTGGCCATCTCTTGTTCGGCGGTCAAAGGCACTAGGTTGATCTGGGGCAAGGATGGGTCCGGTTCTGGGGCGTCTTCAAGAAGGAAGTCGGTCACTCTCGCTTTTCGGCGATCATTGTATCTGTAGGTCGGTTCGAAATTTAGAAGTTTGGCCCAACTTCTTTCTTCAACTCGTAGTGCGGCACGGAGGGTATTGAGGTTGGGGTAGCTGTAGAGGGAGTGGATATGGGCTGGATCTGCATAAAGAAGACAACCGTTAGTTCGGCTTAAAATGCGAAACCGAAGTGAAAAGAGAAGAATGCAAGGAAAACCGAAGTAATTATACCAGGTATCCCTTTATTCCAGTTTATACGTCGGCCAGGAATCTGGGCTTGATGATCTTCAAAATTCCTAGAGACCCAGAAAAAATTGTCATCGTTCAAGTCTTTATCCGGTGTATCCTTAATTATTTTTTCACGCTGGCGGCGAATCCTCAAATAGTATACCCACCCATCCTCTTTTGAACCTAGGGAATATTAGTGGAACAGTTCGGCTAGACCGAGGTTTAGACCGGCTTGGCGGTTTAGTTCGGCTATACCATTATTATACGGTATGAATTGGTGAAAAGCTGGGTTGGGCATAGTCTGGTTTGCCTAAGGAATTCACAAATCAAGGGCTGGACTGGAAATCTTAGTCCGGTTTCTATTATTGAAAGAAGGGTAAAAGGAACGAAACCCTCATTCCCCCATGGTATGACACCTTTTTTGGCTAGGGTAAGTTGGACGTCGTCAGGGATGTTGTAATCCTTACGGAATTCGGCTAGGCCTCCTGGGGTTTCTACCAAAAATCTATATTTACCCATTTGTTCTATAAATTAAGAATAAGTTATTTCGGTTGAATAACTGTGCTCAGTAGTTCGGTTGAGCGCGCAGAACAGTGCCTGGACAACCTAAGTCTGCAAAGTGGAAAAGAAAGGGGTTAAGCACAGATCATTGGACCGTGCTACAAATAAAAGCAAGATAAAAGAAGCTTTACTCCGGCTTGAGGGATGCTACAGTTTCTATATCAGCTTCAACAGGATGCTAGGTAGCTCGGATTGAGCAAGGAGTTGGTTATCTCGGTTGGCACTATTGGTTTAGTTACCCCGGTTGAGCCTTTTAGGGGCAGCTTTCTTAGTTCGGCTTAGCCCCGAAGACCTAGCTCGGTCGGAGGCTAAGGTTTCCATTATACTAAGTTCAGACTTAGTTCGGTGTATTTTATCTCGGCTAAAGTCAATCAGAAGATGGTGACTTACTAAAATTACTAATATATTTACGAGTTCTAGTTCGGTTATGATCTAGCTATATTCGCACTTAAACGCAAACAGTATCCTAGTTCGGTTGCTTCGTGATTGTGGATCAAAGCCAGTGTTATACAGGATATTATGTGTGTTCGAGTGTTCTATGGCTAAGTTTTTTCAGGAAAAACACCAATGGAAGCAAAAGGGTGTTTTTCAAAAATGGACGCAAAAAACTATAGATTGAAGAGCAGAAAAATACAAAAACAGAGGTAGAACAGATGTTTTGAACTTACCAGAAGAAGAAGAAGGAGCTGGATTTTGTAAGAGGCACTGGAAAGATTCACGAGCTTCACGATTGCAGGGTTGAAAAGCAAATGGAAGCTTGAAGAGAAAGAGAAGAAGATGAGCAGTATGAGGATGATTCAAAAAAATGAGGTTTGTTTTATGTAAAAGGGCAAAAAAGGCGGGACTGTTCAAATCTCGCGAAATACGAAGACGGCGTGACAGCTGCATTGGGCCAATCAGAGGCTGCCACGTGTCATTGGAATGGGAAACGGTTCAGTTGCTGTGATTGAAGAGATGTTTTGACCGGACAAAATAGAGCCCGGTGGGAGTATCTCGGCTTGAAAGGCAAAGAATTTGTAGTTCGGCTAGAGAAGTTGAATTTAGCACGGTTAGAGATTAAAAAAGTGTTTTTTTTAGCTCGGCTGGAAAAACTTGAAAGGGTCTTAGCTCGGTTGTTAGCTCGGCTGTAAGATAAGTAATCCCTATCATGCTATGCAGATGGAATTAAGGGGCAATTGAGAGGGTAATTTATATGAAAATTGGGCCGAGCAAGGTGATGGGCCGTAGTATGAAGAATTGAGTAAAAAGGCCTGTGTGTTAGTTCGGTCCAAAAAGGCCTTGATGTTACACCGGTTTAGAAGAGCACTACGGTTAGTTCGGCCACCGGTGGGGCACACTCAAAGTTAGCTCGGTCGCGTGAATTACGGCTAGCCTGGTCCTGTCCTCTAAACCGAAGTATGAGAGCTTCTTCAGGACTCATCTGAGTCAGTTCGGCTGTACACTTCTATGGATAGCTCGGTCTTGGCATTCGAAGCCGAGATAGAAGAAAGGAAAGGAAGAGCCGAACTATAAGTGGCCTCGGCCATACCTGCCGGTCTAGTATGGCAATGTTATTTCGGTCGCATGGTAGTGCGGCCTTGGTAAAACCATCTCACTTGGTTAAAGCAGTGAGGGGGGTGTTGAAAGATAAGCATTATCCTTCAAGAGTATGAGTCCTAGTAGGACTCTGCATGGAGAAGTAAAAGTCCTACTAGGATTGTGCCACACGGAACCTATAAAAGCTCACAGACATCACCTATGGAGAGGTAACGCAACTTTGATTCCCGAATATACAGAGCTTTTGTCTATTTGTCTAGTTAACTGACTTAGGCATCGGAGAGGTTTCTGGCACACACCCGCCGGCTAGCTCACGTGTGTATTTTCAGGTAGTTGAACGACGTCGTACGGAAGAGTGCAGACTTGATCAACAGGATTATACGAGAAGGTGTATTTCTTTCCCGTACAATAAGTATTAGGAGATTCTACAAAAGTACCTAAATTATTGAGAAAAAGAAAAGAAAAGGAAGGGGAAAGGGGGTGAAACCAATACCTTGGCAAACTGACCAAAGAAGGATTCCACATCTTCAAGCTTGACATCATACTCTAGGGGTGATGCAGCAATTGTCCTACTGTCTGATTATTATGACCTCATATGGCGGCAAAAGCTCAATAGCCCTACCAATCTTCTTACCTAAAACACACAAACAATATGTAATTCTGCCCAATATCAAAAGGAATAAAACCAGACACAAGCTACAATTCTTAATTTTCTTTTCCACATCTTCTCAGCAGCATCCAACAGGGCAGAAATATAAAAATAATAAAAACTCACCATCTTCAGAAACCTTAAGAAAATTAGAATTCTCTAAAGTATCAGCCACAGCTTTCACTGTATCATCTGAAACCTTTTCTGGCTTGGAGATTCCTAAATTAAGATGACTCCTCATACAGCGTAGAGCCACAACCAGTCTAGGGGTACAACGATCGCCAGAGAGAAAGAGAGGAGAGATCAAATTAGGTTTTGGTTTGGGGCAAAAAAATCCAATATGAATCTGTGATGTGAGGAGATTGACGGTCCAGGTTGTTTAATAAATAAATAAATAAATAAAACATTTTGGTCATTTTATTGGTCATTTTACACGATTCGCAACCAAACAATTAATTTTATGAAAGGTACTTACGTCTAGGGCTTAATAAATGAACTTATTGTCTAATAAGTCTTATAAGAAAAATTTGTTATAAAAAAAGTCACGAATTGTAAGTTTTAGAGACAATTTATAAAAATTATGACAAAAAAGTTATTAATTGTCAATTTTTAGCGACGTATGCAAAAAATTATCACAAAAAAATTACTTTTAGCAATAATTTTACCAAGATTTATTTTCAATAGAACTTTATGAGAATTAAGTCTAACTATTAGGACCTATTGGTAATTCTCTCCAAAATTTGAAATGTCTCTCTTCAAATATTTTAGTTTTTTGGCAATTAAAATATTTTTTAGCTGCTGAAAATAAATTTTTGACAACCAAACTTTTGGTCGCCAAAGATAAAAAGTAATTTTTTGTTTTTCATTCGGTGACTAAATAATTTTAGTAGCCAAAACTCACTATATAGGGACTAAAATATTTTTTAGTCGCTGAAATAAATTTTTAGCGACCAAAAGATTAAAAAAAAAAATTTTGTTTTTCATTCGGCATTTTTAGTCGCCAATGTGACATTTTTAGCGACTAAATTTTTTTTAGTCGCTAATAATCAATATATCCCGATTGAAAAAACTTAGTCGCTAAATATTATACTTTTGCCGACAAATATAATTTTTGGTCACCAATTTCACAACTTTTGGCGACTAAAATTTTTTTAATCGCTAAATTTAATTACCAAAAATGTAATTTGTTGTAGTGACTCTTGTCATATTCCAAAAATTAATCTTGAAATCGACATGTTACCAAAAATAGATAAGATAAGATATCGAATCCACACTGAAACAACTTTTTTTCCTCTTGGATTCTAGCTCATTATCGTTGATAAAGAGAGCTCAATATTACAACATATCTTAAACAACTTTTCTTCCTTTTGGATTCTAGCTCATTATTGTTGATAAAGATAGCTCAATATTACAGTAATCATAAACATAGAGAGTCAGTGGTGGAACTAAGAAATTAAGTTGGAGGGGCATTATTAATTATAATTTTTATTTTAAAAAAAATCATGATCAACATTAAGATAATAATAATTTTATGAGTTAAATTTAAGCATAAAAAATTACATATTCATTATTAATAGGAACAAATTAAAATTCTATAATAGTGTAGAATAGCTCAGTGCGGAATGGTGATGTAACTTTGCAATTTTAGCACAAAAAATTATGGATAAAAATTCCTGATTTTAGAAAATAAAAACACATCCTTTATAGCACAAATTATTATAAAATCTATTTAATTTTTATTTGATAGAAAAATATTAAAGAGATGACATTGTTTATAAATTATGTGTTTTGAATGAAAATTATTAAATAGTCTAGAATACCATATAGCATTGCCTACGTGATGCTCAAAGCATGGGAAATTACAAATCACACTAAGTAGTCTGTCAACTGCTTGAAAATAATGAGTTCATTAGGTCCAATCTATAAGATTTTTCACTATACTATTGGTTTAAAATACTATATAAATAATAATACATAGTGCTTTTGAAGTATCAAATAACTACTTGTTGTGAACAATACAATCAGCCCTTAACCAAGAAACATGTTAAGAAAAAAAAATGCATTTTGTATATGAAAGAATACAAAAAAAATAAAAACTGAGGGGGGCCACGTGACCTCCCTAGGCCTTCTTTCCCTTTGCCACGGGAGAGAGCACTAACATCTAATTCATCAATAACAATGCATTATTATCCATTATTATCATCAACTTGAATCTTATGATTTTTTTTTTTCTCACCAAAATGAATCTTATGTTGGAACAATCTTCTGTGTACAATAAATTGAAACAAAAACAAACAAATAAAATAAATAACGTACCGAATTTATTTTATTGAACCGAACGAATAATTAAAGACCAAGTTGAGTGTGTGACACTTTGTCCTTAAGACAGATTCGCCCCACTACGGTGCTTACGGTTAAGTGGCGTCTATCTCCCAAGATATAATGATCTTTACAAATTTGTAGTAGCACTCCAAACAAATTTGTCCAGTTAACTAGAACCTTGTGTTCTATACTCTCTAAATTTTTCCTAAAATTAATATGAAGATTATATCATGCAAGAGAGCAAAACTAGAAGGAAAGAATGAATTTTCGGAATTGAAAAATACTGGAACAGAACTGGTTTATATAGACCCGAACAGGTGGAAAATTCAAACTGAACAGGTGGGTTTTTGAATTAAATAGATACTGTTTGAATTTCAACAGATCTACTGGACAGTTTGATCTATTTGAACTGTATATATTCAAATCTGTTAACTGCAACAGATTTTGGCAGTTATAAAACTGAAAAACAGTTTGAATTTGTTTAGGAAATTCGGACAGAAGTTGGTAAAATATGGACAGAAAATAAATTCAAATTTGAATTAAATTAAATTTTCCCGGAAGTACTTTTTGAAAAAATTCAAATGAATTTTGTCCAAAAAATTAATATAAGAACTGACTCGACCCACACCCGCGCCCGACCTAGTTGGTCGGACGGCTGGCGGCGGCCGCGCGCGTGTGTGGTGGTTTGAGCCAAGGTTCCATTTGTCCATAACTTCTCCCTTCTACAAACTTGGGGTACCCCTTGGGGCCCAACCCAAATATTGTCACCTAGAACTTATATACACACATAAGTTCTCTTCAAGTTTCAATGTGGGACAAGCCTTTCAAGAAAACCCACATTTAATTCTTTAAATGTTCAATTCCACAAACCCGAAAACAACGTCAACTTCCCATTCACTCATAAATGGTTTTGACAAACTGTCTTCACCGTATGACTTACCATGCGGCAAGCAACACATCACCTCTTTGAACCCACCCCAAAAGACGTTTGGGGCCCACTCAATTTTGGGCTCTAAGTTGGCCCAAAATAAGCCTTATAAAAACCAATTTTCCAACAATTCCCCATATGAATGGAATTTGACGGAGAGAAAATGCAACAACATGATCTAATTACAGAGAGTACAGAAATTGGAAATATTCTGCAAAGGATAGGTAGCTTTTGGCTTTGAACCTTCCATTGTGAGACACTATCGGATTTACTAGCTAACCAGTGAACATGATGTCTTGAACTGTTCAGCCGTTTGTGTAAACCAAGACAATAAAACTCACACAGTATATTACCAGACACAGTTTAGTTCTCACTATTGTGTTCATTTTGGCACTGAACAACCTGGTCTTTCATGAGTGCTCTAGAGAATTGTAGCCCTTCACAAATCTCATAGAACCGGCCCAGTTCACACTCACATAGGTGATTCTTATGAAGAATATCTTGCCATACTCTACTAGGTTTCCCTAGATATAAGAATCATTAAAAGTATTTAACCTAAAACGCTACAAACATCACTATTTCATCATAGAAATGGATAGGAGTTTGACTCCCCAGTGATCCTTCTGAGTCATACACAACTTGGTTGTCCCTTTGAACCTAGATCTTGGGATCTCCAGTCAACTAGGTTGGGTTTCCGTTGTGGTAACTTTTATTTAATAGGCTTAAGTCCCATTCCCCTCGATGAATTCTCAACTAACTCTCTTGCTAACCTTTTGGTTAGTGGATCCATTATGTTGTCTTTAGACTTCACATGTGGAAATAATTCCATTAGAGAGTAGTTGTCTTACGGTGTTATGTCGACGACGAATGTGTCGCGACTTATCGTTATACATATAACTCTGTGCTCTACCTATTGCTGATTGACTATCGCAATATATGCATATAGCAGGCACCGGTTTTGGCCATATTGGAATATTTTCAAGGAAGTGGCGAAGCCATTCTGCTTCTTCCCCAGCTTTATCTAAAGCTATGAATTCTGATTCCATAGTAGACCTAGCTATGCAAGTTTGTTTGGAAGATTTCCAAGATGCAGTTGCCCCACCAAGAGTAAAAACATACCCACTAGTGGACTTTGAGTCTCTAGTATCCGATGTCCAGTTTGCATCACAGTAACCTTCAAGTATTGCTGGATATCTAGTATAATTCAGCCCAATGTTACGAGTAAATCGGAGATATCTAAGAACCCTTATAATAGCTTTCCAGTGTTCTACTCCTAGATTACTCATATATCTACTTAATTTACTTACTGCATAAGCTGTATCTGGGCGAGTGCAGTTCATCAAGTACATTAAGCTTCCAATAATTTGGGCATACTTTAATTGAGAAATACTTTCCTGTACATTCTTATATAGAAACAAATTAACATCTACAGGTGTTCTAGCAAGATGATCATCATCTTTGCTGAATTTATCAAGTATTTTCTCAATGTAATGAGATTGTGACAAAGCATAACCTTTTGATGTTTTGATAATTTGCATACCAAGAATTACATCAGCAACGCCTATGTCCTTCATGTCAAAATATTTATTCAACATTTTCTTAGTAGTTTTAATCATATATATCATTATTACTACCTATGATGAGCATATCATCTACATAAAGACATACAATAACATCACATTTGTCTATGTTTTTAATATAAACACATTTGTTACACTCATTAATTTTAAATCTATTTGACATCATTGCCTTGTCAAATTTCTCATGCCATTGTGTTGGCGCTTGTTTTAAACCATATAATGATTTAACCAATTTACACACTTTCTTTTCTTTTCCTAGAACAGAAAAACCTTCTGGTTGTTCCATGTAAATTTCTTCATCTAACTCACCATTTAAGAAAACGGTTTTCACATCCATTTGATGAATTTCTAGATTGCACAAAGACGCAACAGCAATTAACATTCTAATGGATGTTGTTCTAGTAACCGATGAGTATGTGTCAAAGTAATCAAGACCTTCTTTTTGTCTAAAACCTTTGACCACAAGTTTTTCCCTGTATTTGTCAATTGATCCATCCGTTTTTATTTTCCTTTTGAAAATCCACTTATATCCAAGAGGTTTACAACCTGGTGGCAAATCCACCAATTCCCAAGTGTGATTTTGCAAGATGGATTCAACTTCACTATTGACAGCTTCTTTCCATAAAGGAGCTTCAGGATTGGACATAGCCTCTTTAAAAGTTAAAGGCTCATTTTCTAACAAAAAAGTTAGAAAATCTGGACCAAAAGATTTTGAGGTTCTAGCACGTTTACTACGCCTAGGTTCCTCTTCCTCATCTTGATCTATCTCTTGCTCTTGATCTTGTTCTTGATCATTACTAGTAATAGTATCAAAAGATCTTTTATTATTACTAGTCTCTTGTCCAGTTTTATTTGGAAACATATGTTCAAAGAAAGATGCATTCCGAGATTCAATAATAGTATTTACATGCATTTCGGAATGTTCTGATTTATGAATCAAAAACCGATATGCACTACTATTCTTGGCATAACCAATGAAAATGCAATCAATGGTTTTAGGACCTATCTTAGTCTTTTTAGGACTAGGAATAGCCACTTTAGCCAAACACCCCCACACTTTTAAGTATTTGTAGGATGGTACTCTCCCATGCCACAATTCATAAGGTGTTTGATCTATTTTCTTTCGAGGCACTTTATTAAGTATATAATTAGCAGAAAGTATTGCTTCTCCCCACAAGTTCTGCGGTAATCCTGAACTTATTAACATGGAATTCATCATTTCTTTTAAAGTCCTATTTTTCCTTTCAGCAATTCCATTTTGCTGAGGTGAGTAAGGAGCGGTGGTTTGATAAATTATTCCATGTTCTTTACAAAACTCACCAAAAGGTTATTCATATTCATCATCTCTATCACTTCGTAATTTTTTGATTTTCTTACCAAGTTGATTTTCAACTTCATTCTTATATTGAATGAAAGTTTCTAAAGTTTCATCCTTGGTTCGAATTAAATAAACATAACTATATCTAGTATAGTCATCTATAAAAGTGATAAAATACTTTTTCCCACCTCTTGTTTGAATTGATTTAAAATAACAAATGTCACTATGAATTAATTTAAGTGGTTACGTACTTCTTTTAATTGAATGGAAAGGACTTTTGGATAATTTTGCCTCAACGCAAATTTCCCATTTATGATTTGAATCAATGTCAAATTTAGGTAAACATTCCATATTAATTAATCTACACAAAGATCCATAATTAACATGTCCAAGTCTACCATGCCATAAATTTGAAGACTCAAGCAAGTAAGAAGAAGATGTATTTTTATTAATAACTGAGGGTACAATGGTCATTACATTCATCTTGAAAAGGCCATCGGATATGTAACATTTTCCTATATACATCCCATTCTTAGTAAGTACAAATTTATCACTCTCAAACACTAGCCTAAACCCATTCTTACTCAACAAAGATCCGGAAACAAGATTCTTGCGAATGTCCGATACATGCAGCACATTGTTGAGAGTAAGTTCCTTTCCAGATGTCATCTTGAGAACAATCTTCCCTTGTCCTTCAACTTTGGAAGTTGAGGAGTTGCCCATAAAAAGTTGTTCACCGTTGTCCACTGTAGAATAAGATGTGAACATCTTTTTGTCGGTACAAATGTGGCGAGTAGCACCAGTGTCCACCCACCATTCTTTGGGATTTCCAACAAGATTTGCCTCAGAAACAACTGTAGAAAGATTGATGTCATCTACACCATTGGAAATATTATCCACTTCGGTCATATGGGCTTGAGCAGGCTTCTTGCTTGTTCTTCTTTTGCTTTTGCCTTTGCTACGGTAATCTTTGGCCCGATGTCCCTCTTTATCACAGATGTAACATTTTCCATTAAACTTGTACTTTTAGTTTCCCCTCCTTTAGAGCCTTGTGATGAACTTTCTCCAGAAGACTTTCGTTTCTTGGTTTTTGAAGCATGTTCCACTACATTTGCCTTTGACTCCATTGGATGCTTACCAGCCTGCTTCTCTGAATTGCGGTTGTCCTCCTCAATCCTCAAACACACAATAAATTCTTCCAAAGACATTTCTTTGCGCTTGTGTTTGAGGTAGCTCTTGAATTCCTTCCAGCCTTGTGGTAATTTCTCAATTAAGCCTGCAACTTGGAAGGATTCACTGAGAGACATGCCTTCTGCTTGAATGTCATGCAAAATGAGTTGGAGATCTGGAACTTGGCTGATCACAGTCTTAGAATCAACTATCACAAAGTCCAGGAATTTGCCAACCACAAATTTCTTTGAGCCTTCATCTTTCGTTTTGTACTTTTTCTCCAAAGACTCCCAAAGTTCATTTGCTGTCTTGATAGAACTGTAGACGTTGTATAATGTGTTGTCAAGTCCATTGAAGATGTAGTTCCAGCAAAGGAAATCAGCATGTTTCCAGGCATCGACCGCAACAACCATTTGCTGGTCGGTTTCATTATCTTTCAAAATAGGAGCATCCTTAAGGAGAAAACGAGCCAGGTTCAGAGTTGTAAGATAGAACAACATTTTCTGTTGCCATCTTTTAAAATCAATTCTTGAGAACTTCTCTGGCTTCTTATCGTGATTTACCGGTACTGTCACAACAAGAGAGGGGGTTGGTGCAATTGCAGCCACCATACTAGTACTTGTTTGGGCATTAGTTTCAGTAGCCATGAATTCTAAATTATAAAATAAAATTATAATTAGAATTTATACTACACAGAAAATTAATCAAAATTCACAGAATTAAATTCTGTAAAAATAAAAGAAACAATAATGTAACTTTTATTTTCCAATTAATTTGGAAATAAAATAAAATTTTATTTAACCAAATTAATTCCACACAGAAAATTAAATTTTTGTAACACTTCAATAATTAAAAAACTAAAACATAATTTTTTAATTAATGAACACTCAGAAATAAATTAAGAAAACCAAAATTAATTTCTGACAAAATTCTACAAATAAATATTCTGAATTGTTAATGACACCAGTATATTACTACTAGTTGTCAAAGAAAATAGACAGTATATTACTACTATCTGTCAAACAGTATATTATTACTATTTGTTTTCCAACCAGAATATTATTTTGTAAAATCACAAAAAATAATTTTTGTAAGAAGAAGAAAGAAGAAAGAAGAAAGGAACTAAACGAAAAATTCTATAAACAGAATAATTCGAATATGTCTTAAGAATTTTGGAACAATCTTCTGTTTACAATAAATTGAAACAAAAACAAACAAATAAAATAAATAACGTACCGAATTTATTTTATTGAACTGAATGAATAATTAAAGATCAAGTCGAGTGTGTGACACTCTGTTCTTAAGACAGATTCGCCACACTACGGGGCTTACGGTTAAGTGGCGTCTATCTTCCAGGATACAATGATCTTCACAAATTTGTAGTAGCACTCCAAACAAATTTGTCCGGCGAACTAGAACCTTGTGTTCTATACTGTCTAAATTTTTCTTAAAATTAATATGAAGATTATATTATGCAAGAAAGCAAAACTAGAAAGAAAGAATGAATTTTCGGAATGGAAAAATGCTGGAACAGAACTGGTTTATATAGACCCGAACAGGTGGAAAATTCAAACTAAACAAGTGGGTTTTTGAATTGAACAGGTACTGTTTAAATTTCAACAGATCTGCTGGATAGTTTGATCTGTTTGAATTGTACGGATTCAAATCTGTTAACTACAGCAAATTTTGGCAGTTATAAAACTGAAAAACAGTTTGAATCTGTTTAGGAAATTCGGATAGAAGTTGGTAAAATATGAACAGAAAATAAATTCAAATTTGAATTAAATTAAATTTTCCCGCAAGTATTTTTTGCAAAAATTCAAATGAATTTTGTCCAAAAAATTAATATAAGAACTGACTCGACCCACATTGGCGCCCGGCCTGGCTGGTCGAATGGCTAGCGGCCGCCGCGCGCGTGTGTGGTGGTTTGAGCCAAGGTTTCATTTGTCCATAACTCCTCCCTTCTACAAACATGGGGTGCCCCTTGGGGCCCAACCCAAGTGTTGTCACCTAGAACTTATATACACACATAAGTTCTCTTCAAGTTTCAATGTGAGATAAGCTTTTCAAGGAAACCCACATTTAATTCTTTAAATGTTCAATTCCACGAACCCGAAAACGACGTCAACTTCCCATTCACTCATAAATGGTTTTGACGAACCGTCTTCACCGTGTGACTTACCATGCAGCAAGGAACACATCACCTCTTCGGACCCACCCCAAAAGACATTTGGGGCCCACTCAATTTTGGGCTCCAAGTTGGCCCAAAATAAGCCTTATAAAAACTAATTTTCCAACATCTTATGGTCATGAAGTATGGACACTTCAAAATAGACGTCGTAGCGTTGTTGGACATGGGGACATGCCGGGGACACGTACGGGACACACTAAAAGGTGTGTCCCCTTAATTTTATTACTTTTTTTTGGAAGGGACAAGGAAGGGACACAACAGGGATACAAAAGGGACACGCATGCCAAATGGCGTGTCCATTTATTTATTTATTTTGTTTGTGCAAGAGACATGACGGGGACATGCATGTTCAAATATAGATAATCTATTAATTTGTTTAAATATAGTAGTTATATATATATATTGAATTGATGTTAGTTTTTATTAATTTTGATTATTTGGTAACATAATATTAATTTACATAGCAAATATATATATAATAAAAATAATTATAATTTGCTGTGTCCCCCGATGTGTCTCCATTTTTTTTGAAATCACCGTATCCGTATCTGTGTTTGTGCTTCATACATAGCTTATGGTTTTTTTTTATTATATATTTCTTAATCAATCTCTATGAATAGGAAGTGGTCATAGAGCCAACATGCAGAATAGAAGGACTCCAGAGTAATTCTAATTAGTGATTGAAGACAAGGGATCATCTTGTGCTTTCTTCACTCTCTTCTCATTGGTCCTGGTGATGATAAGTAGTCCCCAAGGCAAAGTAGTACATAATATATAGGATGGACCAAAGGGACGCTTGGAAGCAACCAGCTTTCTAGGTTTCGAAAACCACCCTTATTGTATTAGTATTAGTTAAAAATATTTTTCAATTATATAAGTCCATCCCTGAGATTTGAATCATGTGTCTGCGTACAAATCCATTATAGAATTTCCTAATTTTAAAACTGAAATTTTAAAAACTATAAAATTTAACAGTATGAAAAGTGTGAAATTTCACTTTTTGGGTTTGAAGGGCTGGTTTTGTTGTATAATTGTGCATTAATCTGAATATAAACCTTCAAACCCCAAGGGGTTTAAGAACTATCAACACTACATAATCTTATATATTTTAGCCCCTTCGAAATCTAAATAATTTTAACTTGGCATCCCAAACTTCATAAAAATCTCATTAGGCCTGATACAATTTTGAGTATTTATAAAAGAAATTAGCATTTTGATCACAAAATTCAATAAGTTGTAACTCTTTGTGTATCTCTTTATTGAGCAGCTTGTTGCTAGCAGTGTTGATGCAAGTACAGATCAAGTAGAATACTGGCAAGTCATCAAGAAAGATTAGCCCATGCCGGAAGCAATTGAAGGCCTCATCATCCACCAGGGCTCAGTGTCGTCACCTCTCTCCGACAAGAAAACTGACTGTCACACGACAACAGAAGCAGCAGCAAACAACAATCAACTTGTCAATGATTCTGCAGAGAAGAAGGCTTTCGTGAAAGACTTTGAGCCAAGGCTGAGCCACGACAATGAAGTTGATCTGAAAGGCAAGTCATTTGTTAAAGATTTTGAGCCAAGGCCAGATCTTAGTACTTATGAACATTGAAGGACAATCACAAGCATGCATAGGAACGTGTAAGTGGATTATGTGAGATATATCTATATATATGGTTGAATCTAAATAATTAAGAAGCAAATGTTGTATGTTTGCGTGGTGTACTAGTTTGTAGTTGTAGTTTGAAGTGAGTGATTATGTTTAATCACTCAAAATAAGAAAAGCTTGTTGTGATGGTGATTGAATAATAGTAATAAAGTGTTTTTTTTTTTTTTTTAACGTCAAGAAATATTTACAAAGGATTGCAAGTTTGTTGAAGTCTCAATAATTTTACGGACACAAAATTGACTATACAAAAATACAGATAGATGTCATACACGTTAGATGGTGTGATTCTACCATGAGTTGAGCGAACTTTCTAATGATAGGCTTTATCGTCTAATGAGGATGATCACATGTATTTTTTGTGGTCGGTTATGTGATTCATTATTGTCTAAAAAATAGTTCATCAGATCTCTAATTTGTAAGTAATTATCATGTCTTTTCGAAATACCATATTATGTTGGTTGTGTGTTTGTCCAATAAGAATACACCGTGTGTACTGAGAAATATGGTATACCATTATTTGAATGCTCCAAGAATATCATCACTTGAACTTGATTATTAGATGACAATTACAAGTTTTTTTTTTTTTTTTTTTCATGATCAATGAAAAAACAAGTTTTTTATTTTTATTTTTAGGTAGAAAATAGATTTTTGTATTCAAAACGTGGAAAATATTTTCTAGAGTCTTACCAATGCCACCAATACTATCAACACCATCATCACCACTCTACCACCACCATCAATAGCTCATCGGTTCCAAGATCTCAACTAATCACAAAAATCATTTTGTGGAAGATGTTTTCGAAAAATATTTCACACAGAAAGTGTTTTATGCTAAAACAAACAATGCATAAGTTCAAAATATCTCAAAATAGTTGGGATGAATTTCCACATAAATCTGTACAATAACATTATAGATTTTAATTTCAAAAACCAAGTTCAAAGCAGAAGCATTTCCTAGGTTGAAGATGAATATTGCCAAATGGAGCAGACACTCTCTTTCAATGGCGAAGCCAAAAAAATAGTTCAGAGGGGCACTTATTAATTAAAATTTCAATTTTTTTTTAATCTCATAATCAATAACAATAGATAATAATTTTTTAAATTAATATTAAGCACAAAATCTTAAATATTTAATACAAAAGTTTTAAAATTTTTGTTTTTATAATTGACCTTGTGAAAAATCAAAATTAGAAATATGGTGTTACTTATAACTAATGTATTATATGCAATGCGAAAGAGTATTTTATATCTTATGGTAGATTATATAATAATATATAAATAATAGTGATACCACATCATTATCGATGTATGGTATCACTAACCAATAGTAAAATAATGCATGAATGGTTAATCACACTTGTCAAATATAACTAACAATTCAATAATTTCACATTTTCATAGTGGGGTTAACTATGTTTACATGTAAGTGATGATTTAGTATCACTGTTACACTGGATTTTTTAATATAATTTTCATACAAACTTGATTTGTCGTAATTTCTTCATTTTCAATCAAAACAATCATCATTATTTTTGTAATTTGAAAAAGATTTTTATGAAATAATTCTAAATGTTATTTCTATATAAATTTTCTATTTATTAATTATTTTCCTTATATGCAAAAAAAAAAAAAAAAAAAAATAGGGGGGGGATGTGCCCCTTAATTCCTTCATAGTTCCGTCACTGCATAAAATTCATGTTGACAATAATAATGCATTATTATTGATCAATTAGATGTGAGTGCTCTCTTTGTTAATGATTGACAACAAGAATGAGTTAGTGAGAATTGTCAATGGCAAATATTTTTCAAAGGGGCAGCCCAGTGCATGAACCTCCCACCACTATAGGGCTTGGAAAGGGTCAGATATAAGCATTTCCTAGGTTGAAGATGAATATTGCCAAATGAAGCAGACACTCTCTTTCAATGGCGAAGTCGGAAAAATAGTTCAAAGGGGCACTTATTAATTAAAATTTCAATTTTTTTTTCTCTCTCTCTCTCTCTCTCATAATCAATAACAATAGATAATAATTTTTTAAATTAATATTAAGCACAAAATCTTAAATATTTAATACAAAAGTTTTAAAATTTTTGTTTTTACAATTGACCTTGTGAAAAATCAGAATTAATTTTTTTTTTTTTTTGGGTATGTCGTAAATAATCTCCTAGTAACGGCATGTCAATTGCTTATGCCGTTAATGGTAATATTGATAATTTTCTTTTACGGCTTGTAATGCTAGCTGTAAATTATAAAACTTTCTATAACATAAATATAGCATGCTATTAGTATATCAAATATACACGGCACACGTATATTAGCCATTAAACATATTTTACTTTACACGATACACAATTTTTGTCGTGAATAATATGATTGAAAAAAATAAGGCGCCAAAATAAAATGCTTTGGCACCCAACACCAAAAAAATATATATATTAGGAAAAAAAAACAAATATACCAAAATCAAAAGTGACATAGAAGGGGTTGGGAATAGAGAAGAGAAGGGTTCGAAGGAGCAAAACCGCAGGAGAAGGCAAGGGTCTGAATCGTCTCATCGCAGAGAAAGGTAGAGTTGAAGCGGGAAACAAAAATGTGTGCTTCGTGAATGTGTGAGTGATTTTCCGATCACACGGCCACCTTAGTAATTTAGCTGTAGAACACAGGAGAATACATGGCACCCTGCTGTCCTGCACAGAAAGAGAAGGCTCCGGCGGGGGTTCTTCCACCCGGGGGCACTCGACGATCAAGTCAGTATATCTCTTAAAGATAATCAATAGTGCTAAACTCACTAGCTTGAGTATATCAAAACATACCTTAGACCCATGGGGGTGCCTCTCTTTATAGCTAATACATATCCTAGTCCCAATAGGAGCCTAGCCCTAATGGACTTAGGATTACTGCTAATCTGGGACTCCCAGTGGGATTACGATAAACTTCTAAGAGTCTTATCTTTACCAAACTGAAGTCTTCTCCCAATCTAGGACTCTTGTTCCATATCCGCTTATCTCGGATTCCAATATCCTCGCAGATAACCTCGGCCTAGCCGAGATAACCTCGACATCATGACCAGGACACGTGGCACCTCGGCTGACACGTCGGCATCACCTTGGCACATGTTGGTGCTCAGAAAATATATCCCCACAACTGCCCCTAGGTTCTATTACCTCGGCATTCTGAGGTATCTCGGATTCCGATGTCTTCGGAGATAACCTCGGCCTTGCCGAGATAACCTCGGCATAATACCAGCGACGTGTGGCACCTCGGCTGACACGTCGCGTCACCTTGCCACGTGTTGGTACTCAGAAAATATATCCCCACAACTGCCCCCTAGGTTCTATTACCTCGGCATTCTGAGGTGATGGAACCTATATCGTTCCTTCCTTCCATTACGTCGGCTATGAACCCCTCAGCCGAGATCATGTTCTTCAGGCCGACATGTCTTCTTTCAAGAACAAGAATTCAAATGAACTCTCCCACGCGCATGAGCTGTCATGCATCACTCTCAACCGTTCCACTTACGCGTTTTATCTTCATTGGCTCGTGCCTGTGACGCGCTTGTAAGCCGTCTTTCATCTGTCTGCGCCGTCTGACGTGTGCGTTGCTCCAGGCACATTAAATGCCTGTTTTGCCGCCGTTTCAAGTTTTTGACAAAAACTTTTCTTTCATCTTCTTTTCTTCACTTTTACATTCGATTCTTGTTTTCTCTCTCTCTAAACTCTTCTCAAATCCACCATTGCTCAAGCTCCAAGCTCTGCAACTGTTTCCATTCTTCCATTCCAGCGAAGCTTTCGCCGTTCCGTCGTGTCTGCAACCGTCGCCTGACCTCGGCGACCTTCATACCGGCTCCACTTTTCCTGGTAAGCCTCTGTTCTTTCATTCTCAATTCTTCTATGCTCTTTTGCTTACTTGCTGCCATTATTACTGCTTTATTCAAACCTTTGATTTACTGAACTATTCATCTGGATGCGTCTATTCCATGATTTCGCTCATGTCTTGAACACTTGCACTGTTTCACCACTTTCTTGCCATTGTTCTTGAGCCTGTATTTCTTATTTTTATGCTTTTGAGAGCCCCACCTCTGTTCTTGATTCTGAAACTTCGTCTTTTGTTTTGTTTTCTGTGTTATTTTTTCCAGATCTGTGCCCTCAATCTTTTTCTTCATAGATTTAGGTTTGGGATTTGTCTATAGAACCTTCCAACTCTTAGGAAAAACTGAAACAAGCCTTAACAAGTATTTACCTAGGTTTTTGCCGAGGTTCCAATAACCCTTTAAGAACATCTTCTTTTGTAATCAAATTCCTTTACGCCGAAATCATGGGTATGTGGAGACATAGGGTAGATACCCCAACCAAACTTGAATACTTTAGGGAAGAGTTCGCCATTCTGCCGACGTCCATCTGAGACTGGCTGGGGATGACGACACTCTATCATGCCCACAGATGATACAATGCCCTTTTCCATTGTTGCTTTACTGAATGTGGACTTCGGCTTCCACTTAATCCCCTTTTTCGTGAAGTTCTCCACTACTACAAGTTGAACCCTATGCAACTTACCATTAACTCTATCGAGTGATTAATGGTATTATAGCCTTAGCAAAGGCAGGAGAACGTTAGGATAACCTTGCCGACATCCAATATTGTTATACCATGTGTGCCCTTAATTGAAAGAAAAGGTTTCGTCTATTACCTCAAGCCGAGGTCCACCGAATTCAAAAATGTAGCCGACCTCCCAGACTCCAACAAGGGGGCTGGAGATGACTATTCATTACCTCTGGAAATTGGGAGTTTGCCCCAGACGAGGATGCCCATCTTTACCCTCTTCCTCGGTCAGTTAAAGAGGGCAAGGGTAAGAGCCCAGTATCAATACTTAGTTGTTTCTTTTCAAGTCTTCAATATTTTATCTGTTTCTAATGTCTGTTTTCTTCTTGCAGATGTTCGCAAGCCATCGAAAAACTTTTGCCAATCTTACGTTCCCAGCAATGACCTGAAAAAACTCCTGGACTTGCCAATTCACAAAAGAAAAGTGCCTCTTCTTCTCAACTTTATTCCAACATACAAATCGATTTTGCTCGACGTCCCCAAAAGAAAGAAGAAAAGCCTTTCTCCTCCTACTGCCACAACTCAAACCGCTTCTACATCTCGAACAGATCAAGGATCAACATCTGACCCAACCAATCAGCCATCTACTTCAGCCCTATACTTGATCCCAGTACAAGAACGAAAACGTCAGCGAAGACTTGTCCTTACATCCAAAATGGGTCGTGCAAAACCTGTTGCCCAGGATCTTCTGGCCGACCTCCCCACTGATATTGACACTCAGCCAACACAGAGCATGCCCCCACCAAAGCCGAAAAGAACCAAAAAGGCTCAGCCAAAGGCCAAAGCCACCGTAGTTGAGACTGAGGATACCCTGCCAATTTCACAATTGGCTGGGAGCGGGAAGACTGCTTCCGTTCCCACAAAAAGGTCTGCTGAAACACAGCCATCAGAGTCCACACAATCAAAGAAGCCGAGGTCATCGTCTGCGACGACCTCGGGGTCCAAATACCAAAAGCCCCTGGACGCCTGAAATTACTTTAGAAGATAAGCCTGTTCTTGCCAGCGATAGCGCCGATGACATCATGTCGCGTCGTAGCACTCAGTACTGCTCTACTCTTCCCAGGCGATCTTGAGCGTAATGCCAAGATGAGTGAGTATGAGAACTATGCCTTTATGCTTCAACGTTCTGTCCAAGTAAGTGTCTTTACGTGGAAACTTGTCTTCTGTTTCTCATACCTTGTAAAATTCTGTAACAATTTGTGCCTTGTGTTTTTTCAGGCCATTCAATATGCCCACTCTCTTTCCATGCAAGCTTTTGAAAATCGGGAGAAGTTGGCCGACATGAGGAGGGAGGTTTCTGCCCTTAAAAAGGAGAACAAAACTCTTCATTCAAAAATGAAAAAGCTGGAAGACCAGGCTGAGGCTGCCACCAAAGCCCAAACCCTAGCCGAAGAAAAGGCCGAATCTGCTGAGGCCATCAAGACAGTTGCTGAATCCTAAAAGAAAGAGGCCGAGGAAAAAGCGGCCCAGGCCGAGAAGGAGCTTCAGGAGGCCTTGGCCACGAAAGAAGCCGAAATCAAAGAAGCTGATGAGAAGGCTTATGCCCAGGGCAAAGCCGATGTCACTGAAGACTACAAACTGCAAGTCAGGCAGGCATGCAACAGGGGCTTCTCCCTTGGTTGGATGTCCCTGATAAAGAAACTTGACCTCCCTGCCGATTCACCTTTCCGCAACGCCGACGTTTTCCTCTTCCATTCCCCCCCTCCTCCTCCAAGTCAACCTGAAGGAGAATCTGAATCTGAGTCTGAAGATGAGGAGGAGGGTGAGGATGAGGCATTGGTAAGAAAATCCAAGGAGGCTGCTGGGACTAAGTCTCATTCTTTGAATGAGCAGGTCTTGGACCTGACTTAGATGATGAAGGTGATGAGGTTGCCAAGGAAGCCACCTGGGCAGGCTTCCTCCGACGTTCCTGTAGCCGAAAAAGTATTGAGAAGAAACCCTTGCTCAGATCGACGCCGAGATCGAGGCGGAAAAAGGCTGCCGAGGTATCTACCCAGCAATCATCTGATCCCCAGACTCAACCAACCGCCACTGTTGAGGAATCTTAGCTTTAAGTTTATCTTCTTCTGAAAATAGTATGAGTTCTCTTCATGGCCGATGTGCCTTCTTTGAAACTTCTGAACAATTACTTTGGTAGGCCGTAGTGCCTTCTTTTGTACACAACTGCAACTATTTTTCTATGGATGCTTTAATCTTTCTTTCTGATTGCTTCTGCATGGTTCTATACTTAGAATATTCTGTATGCCTTTCATACTTTGCCTCCTTTGTGCAATCTTCTCGGGGTTACATACCTCGGGTATAATAAATACAAGCTTTACTTCGGCAAGATACTGACCTGCAAAATTTTTCATAAATTTCAACAAGTGTTTAAACAATATACTTAGCTTTTACTTCAACCTATAAATTGCTGCAAATTTCAATAAATGATCATATGTCGGCTTAACGTCATCTGTAAATTGCTACAAATTTCAACAAGTGTTAAGCATTTTCTGATCTAACCAACCTGTAAGATTACTATAAGTGTTTAGTAAACCGGCTTTGCTTGACTTGTAAATTGCTACAAATTTCAACAAGCGAAGAGAACAGTGATCTCGGCTAACATACTTGTAAATTGCTACAAATTTCAACAAGTGAAGTAAGGAATAATCTCAGCTTAACTTCAACTTGTAAATTGCTACAAATTTCAACAAGTGAAGATAAGGAACCATCTCGCTTAACTTTCAACTTGTAAATTGCTGCAAATTTCAACAAGTGAAGATAAGGAATCATCTCAGCTTAACTTCAACTTGTAAAATTGCTACAAATTTCAACAAGTGAAGATAAGGAACCATCTCAGTTAACTTCAACTTGTAAATTGCTACAAATTTCAACAAGTGAAGATAAGGAATCAGCTTAACTTCAACTTGTAAATTGCTACAAATTTCAACAAGTGAAGATAAGGAACCATCTCAGCTTAACTTCAACTTGTAAATTGCTAAATTTCAACAAGTGAAGATAAGGAACCATTTCAGCTTAACTTCAACTTGTAAATTGCTACAAATTTCAACAAGTGAAGATAAGGAACCATCTCAGCTTAACTTCAACTTGTAAATTGCTACAATTTTCAACAAGTGAAGATAAGGAATCATCTCAGCTTAACTTCAACTTGTAAATTGCTACAAATTTCAACAAGTGAAGATAAGGAACCTATAAACTTAACTTCAACTTGTAAATTTCAACAAGTGTTAAGCGTCTCTGCCTTCTCTCTGCCCCCAATGTGAACCTGAGTTCCACTTGGGTTCTCATTATTCATGTCTCCAGAAACAATATTATGTATCTTTATCAATCATATGTGTTTGAAGAATTCTGAAAAGATTTTATTGATGACATCGGCCAAAAAATAATGCATATCTAATGATAGAAAAATTTCAAATTACAAGTGTTCCAAGGTCTTGGTAATGCTTTGCTCTCATTATCTTCAAGCCGATAAGCTCCATTGCCTAATACGAAGTAATTTGTAGGGTCCTTCCCAGTTTGGGCCAAGCTTGCCCTCTCTGGGATCCTTCTTGTTGCCGACGACTTTTCTCAAGACTAGGTCGCCGACTTGAAAATCTCTTGGATTGACCTTCTTGTTGTAAGCTCTGGCAAGCTGTTGCTGGTATACTGCGAGCTGAATTGCAGCTTTCTCTCTTCGTTCTTCTAAAAGATCCAGATCTCGGGCTAAGAGTATATCATTAGTCCCATTCTCAACTCCCTGGGTTCGGATCCCTGGGATGCCGACTTCCAGTGGAATGACTGCTTTCTGTGCATAAGCCATGGCAAAGGGGGATTCCCCTGTTGATCTTCTCGGCGTAGTCCGATATGCCCAAAGTACGTTGGGCAATTCGTCTACCCACTGTCCTTTTGCTGCCTGCAGCCTCTTCTTTATTCCATCCAAAATTACTGTTGGATGCTTCTGCTTGCCCATTACTTTGGGAAAAACTTGGTGTTGAAAAGTAATTCTTGATCTTGAATTTCGCACAAAAGTTCTTGATGAGTTTGCTGTCAAACTGTGTTCCGTTGTCGGCAACTATGGCTCTTGGAATGCCAAATCTGGTGATGATGTTTCTCCATATGAAGTTCTTGACGTCCACATCTCGGATTTTGGCAAGAGGTTCTGCCTCTATCCCCTTCGTGAAGTAATCTGTTGCTACCAGCAAGTATTTTCTTTGCCCAGTTGCCTGGGGAAGTGTCCAACAAGATCCATGCCCCACTGGGCAAACGGCCAAGGGCTGGATACTGGATTCAGGTCAACAGCTGGCTGGTGTATCAAAGGTGCAAACCTTGGCATTGTTCGCACTTCTTCACGTATGCTTCTGCATCTTTTTGCATGTAGGGCCACCAATACCCCTGGGTAATGGCCCTATGAGCTAGTGATCTGCCCCAGCGTGGCTTCCACAAACTCCTTCATGAATTTCATATAAAAATCTTCAACCTGCAAAGGGTGTACGCACCTTAAAAGGGGTCCAGTGAAGGACCTTCTGTAGAGATGTCCGTCCGCAGTCAGACTGAATCTTGCCGACTTCAATCTGACTTTGTGTGCCTCCTTGTGGTCTTCTGGCAGCTTTCCTTCTTTCAGGAATCCAACAATTGAATCCATCAAGCTTGGCCCCATGTCCACACACATTGCTTCCTGCTCTGTGTTCTGTGGTTCTATGCTCGGGCCCGACATATAGTCAATCATAATTGTCCTTGTTTTTCCAGTCTGCATTGAACTTGCCAGGTTGGCCAACGCGTCGGCGTGGCTTTTATCATCTCGGCTTACTTGGAGTAGTCGGCAGTTATGAAATAAGGCTGCCAATCTGATGACCTCTTTTGCATATGCCGACATCCTTTGTCTCTGGCTGCAAATTCTCCTGTTGACTGGTTAACAATAAGCTGTGAATCACAAAAACTATTACCTCATCTGCTTCTGCTGCTGCTGCCAGCTTTAGCCCTGCAATTAATGCTTCGTATTCTGCTTCATTGTTTGAGGCCTTTGAACCCCAAACGGATGGACTGTTCTATTATTTCTCCATCTGGAGATATCAGTAGTACTCCTGCCCCTGCTCCTTGCCAGTTTGAACTTCCATCGACAAACAGTCTGAAGGAGTCGCCGATGTAGATGCTGCAGGGTCTGAGTTTTTCCTTCTTTGCTCTTTTGCCTTTGGCTGGGATTCTCCTTGCTTGCTGGGACAACGTTCATCTTGGCTCAACGGAGCCCGATGTTTGATGGATTCTGGCGTGAACTCAGCCACGAAGTCGGCCAGAACTTGGCCCTTAATTGCTGTTCTCGGCCTGAACTCCAGGTCATACTGGCCCAGGGTTACTGCCCATCTTGCTATTCTTCCTGTTAAGTCTCCTTGTTGTAATAAGGACTTTAGTGGGTGCTCTGTTAGGACCAAAATCTTGTGCGCCTGAAAGTAATGGTTCAACTTCTTTGAAGCCATTACTAAGGCTAGCATTAATTTCTCTAGGGGTAGATACCTTGTTTCTGCGTTAGCTAAGGTCTTGCTTACATAGTAAACAACCTTTTGTTCTCCTTTTTCTTCTCGGATTAACACCGCACTTACTGCGTGTTCTGAAACTGCTAGGTACAAAAACAGCTCTTCCCCAGGTCCAGGTGTTGTCAGGACTGGAGCCGTGGTCAGATACTTCTTTAGGTCGGCCAATGCGGTCTCACATTCCTCTGTCCAAAGGAAATCCGTGGCTTCTTTTACCAGGTTGAAGAAGGGTTTGCATTTGTCTAAGCTTCGGCTTATGAACCTGTTAGGGCTGCGGCCCTTCTGGTAAGCATTGTACTGTTTAGCCGATATCGGGCTCTGTAAATCTAGGATGGCCTTGATCTGATCTGGGCTGGCCTCAATGCCCTTCTTGTCACCAGGTACCCCAAGAACTTACCAGATCCAACTCCAAACGCGCACTTTGATGCGTTGAGTCGGAGCCGATATGTTTTGAGGATTTCAAAGACCTCTTTTAGGTCAGAAAGATGATCCTTAGGCTCCTTGGTCTTTACGACCATGTCATCGATGTAGACTTCTACTGTTTGGCCAATCAAGTGTCTGAACATCTTGGTTACCAACCTTCGGTAAGTAGCTCCTGCGTTTTTTCAGCCCAAAAGGCATTACTCTGTAACAATACAGGCCTTTTGGGGTGATGAATGCTGTCTTTCTCCTCATCTAGGGGGTACATGGCTATCTGGTGGTACCCCCTATAAGCGTCCAAGAAGCTCATCCTTCCATGTCCAGATGTGGCGTCCACCAGCTGGTCGATCTTGGGCAGGAGGAAAGCTGTCTTTGGGACAGGCTTTGTTTAGGCTCGTAAATCTACGCAGACCCTCCATTTACCGTTTTCTTCTTTACCACCACAGTGTTCGATAGCCATGTCGGATAATTGACTTCTCTGATGGCCCTGGCTTCCAGAAGTCTGTCTACTTCTTCCTCCACTGCTTCGACGTGCATCAACGTCGGTTTTCTGGCTCGTTGTATTACAGGTTTGGCCGACCTGTCACGTTCAGTCTGTGACATGTGACCTCGGGGTCAATGCCAGGCATTTCATAAGGTGTCCAGGCGAACACCTCTATGTTTGTTCTCAAAAAAGCTTCCAGTTCCCTTTCTTCTTCTTCGGCTAAGCCTGAGCCGAGAAGAAGAAGCGTTCTTCATCGCCCTCCTGGACGAGGATTTTCTTTAGTGTTTTCTCACTTTTCTCGGCTGGCTCATTGCCGACATCATCTAGGACCTCCATGTCCTCATCTTCAATCTCTGCCTTCTCTGGTTCTTGAATGTTGCAGGTGGTTTCATTGCTGCCATGGAGCAATTTTTGCCTGCAGTTGATCTCCTCTGACTTCTTCAATCCCATGTTCTGTTGGGAACCGCAATAGTTGATGCAACGTTGAGGGAACTGCCCCCATTGCATGCAACCATGGCCTTCCCAAGATGATGTTGTAGGTGAAGGTGTGTCAATCACAATGAATTCTGTTGATTTTCTTTGTGCCGGCTTGTACTTCCAAGCTTGTGCACCTAGTGGCCATGTCGGCGTTCCATTGAAGCCGACCATCGGGCCATTGGATGCTTCCATGTCATCTGGGTGAAGGCCTAGCTCCTTGTAACATCTAACATACATGATGTCACAAGAGCTGCCTTGATTTATCAGGATGCGTTTCACTTGGCACTCCCAACCTGGAGGGATACTACCAAGGCATCATTATGCAGATGCTGGACCATCTCTAGGTCGGCTTCGGTGAAAGCTATCATCGGTCCTTGGCACTCTGCCGAGGTCTTTTCTGTCCGACCTGGTTCACGTAGCTGTAGGTGTTTTACCCTCTGGGTCTCTCCTCTGACTTCGTTCTGTTGACCCTTGAGTGATCACATTAACCACCCGTGGTCCCCCTGCCTGTGGTTGCTGCTGCTGGGGAGGCGGGGCTACTGGTGCTTGAGGCAATCTTGCCTGTTCCTCTCTTGTCCTGGCTTCATCGATAAGGTCTCTCAGATGCCTTGTCTTACTAAGTCCTCTAAGTGTGCTCTTAGGGCTCTGCAACCTAGTTGGGTGCCCCTCTTCATTGTGGTAAGCACAACGCCTACCAACGTTCTTCCCATGTATTCTCCGGGGCCTTTGTGCGGTGCCTGAAATAGGGCTGATTTCGAATTTGATCTAGGACTTTGTGGACGGGAATTCGGAATATAGCCGTCACTGCTTGCTTACCCCTTAATTCTGTCTCCGATTTGTTGAATCCATTGTTACCTCGGCCTCGCTTCGGTGAGCCGTTCCCTTTTTCCTATTTTACCTCCTTATTCCCCGATGTATCCTCCTCGGCTCTGGCATATTTCTCGATTCTTGCCATGAGCTCTTCCATGCTTTTTGGCAATGTCTTTGCCAAAGATTTCCGTAGTGAACAATCATCTTTCAGGTCGTTCTTGAAAGACACGACCGCCACTTCTTGGTTGCATTCGGGTATTCGATTGAACACCTCGTAGTATCTTTTTGCATAGGCCCTAAGGCCTTCATCCTTGCTGATCTTCAGAGCCATCAATGCGTCCACCCTTAATGGCTGCAGCTTGTTTGTCACGAACCTGGCCACAAACATCTCGGCCAGGCCTTCCCAAGTCTTCATGCTTCCCTTTGGTAGTTTGTGGAACCAATCTGATGCAATCTCCCCAAAGGACGAGGGGAAACACTTTGCAGAGCAACGGCTCGTTTCCACTGTATAATGCCATTGAATTCAAGAATAATCCAACGTGGAAGTTAGGGTCTGACTTACCATCGTATATTTGAAACCTCGGCATACTGAATCTCTTGGGGCCTCAAATTTGTCCAGTTCTACCGAGAACGGTGTCCTCGGCTTGTCGGGTGAGGTAACCTCGGCTTCAGCATTCTGTTCCTTCCTCTTGAGGTAATTTCTCAAGTCTTCTTTACTCCTCCCGGAGCTCGGCTATCTTTGGACTTTAGTCTTTTCGGTACACTACTTTCGGCCTCGTGGTGGGCCCGTTTTGATCTTTCTCCATGGGTTGTGTCAAAATAGAGCGCCTGCCCTTGGACATGCCGATGTTCTTTGGGCTCTGGGTCCTGCGTGCGATACGTCCTTTGGGACTTCTCTTGTCTCGGCTCCTTTCGTCCTACTTCCCTGGAAGGCGGGTGAGAGTGCCTTCCGCTCCTAGTGTGTTGAGGTGCTTCGGGAATTGTTTTCCTTCCTCCCTTCTGGGTATTAATTGCTGGAATCGGCGTGTCCTACAGTGGGTACGGTGGCTGCATAACATTGTTTTGCATCATGAAGTTGACGACCGACTGCAGGTCTGCTAATTTGTCTGCCAAATCTTTTACTTCATCATCCCTCAGTAGGCACCTATCCCTCCATACCTGGAGGTTATCTTCGTTATAGTACTTGCTTTGGTCTGTTTTCTTTGAAGTGTCGCCCTCCTGGCCGACGTCTTTTCCTCCGTGCCCCTGGTTACAATTTTCTTCGTTGTGGTTGTCTCCTTCAATGTCAAGGTCGATAGGCCTGCCACTCCCAGTGGAAGCGTCGTCCCCAACCTTTTCTTTTTGTGCGTTACTGGCCATCTATTCGTCTTTCTTTCCCACAGACGGTGCCAAATTGTGTGAGTGATTTTCCAATCACACTGCCCACCTTAGTAATTCAGCTGTAGAACACAGGCAGAATAGATGGCACCCTGCTGTCCTGCACAGAAAGAGAAGGCTCCGGCGGTGGTTCTTCCAACCGGGGGCACTCCGATGATCAAGTCAGTATATCTCTTCAAAGATAATCAATAGTGCTAAACTCACTAGCTTGAGTATATCAAAACATACCTTAGACCCATGGGGGTGCCTCTCTTTTATAGCTAATACAATCCTAGTCCCAATAGGAGCCTAGCCCTAATGGACTTAGGATTACTGCTAATCTGGGACTCCCAGTGGGATTACGATAAACTTTCTAAGAGTCTTATCTTTACCCAAACTGAAGTCTTCTCCCAATCTAGGACTCTTGTCCCATATCCGCTTATTTCGGATTCCGATATCCTCGCAGATAACCTCGGCCTAGCCGAGATAACCTCGGCATCATGACCAGGACACGTGGCACCTCGGCTGACACGTCGGCATCACCTTGGCCACGTGTTGGTGCTCAGAAAATATATCCCCACAGTGACGATAGATGACCCAACTGCATGTGTTTATTTAT